>OZ023187.1:7115175-7715175 GCA_963995505.1 Hypericum androsaemum | reverse complement strand
TCGGTGGCGGCGTCGAGAATGTTGGTGCGGACGGAGCCGGCCAGATCATGCCGAAGCCGAGCTACATGGAGAAGACAATGTAGGTGGAGAAGAGAAGGAAGAAGTTGTCGACGGCGTACCGAAAAAAGAAAAGAAACACAAAGAGAAGAAGAGTGGCGGGAGGGGGTACCTGGAAGCGGGCGAGGTCGGCGTCGAACTTCTTCCCATTGAAGGTGGTTCCGGTGAACAAAAATGAGAAGAGAGGCGAAGCGGAGAAGAGGTTGGGTTTAGGGTTAGAGAGAGAGGGAGAGAGAGAAAAGTAAGTGACCAGGAAAGAGAGGAGAAGAGGAAGAGATATATGGTCAAAAAGTGAAATTAATGTGGAATCAATGTGTGCGGCAGAATTAATGTGGGCGGCAAAATTAATGTGGGTGAAATCTTAGTTGGCATTTTTTGGATATATGGTCAAAAATATCTTTCGTGTGATATTGACCATCAGATCGATTTTTTAATAAAAAATGGGATCCAAGGACTCTGAATCAGTGTTCTCCATGGAGACAACTTTTTAGTAATCCCCACTCAATCCAAAACCGTTATCCCGCACTTTTAGGGAATTCAACAACAATACCAAAGTGGCCCGGACATGACCACGACTCAAAGTAAAACTAATAATTAGCTAATCACGATCACCACTAACATCGTGACAGCTGTCGATGAGGCTGGAGACGCGGATCCCCGGTGGGTAGCCGCTGGAGGAGGAGGAGGCTGAGTCCGCCTCGCCATGTGGCGTGAAGGAAGACATCTCGAAGGGCGTCGCGTCCTTCCTCGCTCCTCCGTGGTGACCATTGGGTTCTAGTTTTCCCTTTCAAAAAACATTATTAATCTGATTGGTGGTAATGTTCGTAGGAGATTTCAGAATTAGGGTTCGGTTTGTTTAGTTTGCGAGATTTTGTTTGTTTAATTAATCAGATCTTAGTGTTTAATTGGATGTTGTAAGTGTTTTGTTAATTAGGTGTTCTTGATGTTCTTGAGTGTGTTCTTGGTATTTTTGAATGTGTTTTTAGTGTGTTCTTGATGTTCTAGAGGTTGAAAAAGTTAGATTTTTTTTCGACTGAGGAACAGTTTCATCCTTTCATGTGCCTTTTTGCCAGAGAAATTCTTCGGTGCCGGAGCCAGGGACCAAAAAGAGCTATTATTTCAAACTAGAATGATCGAAAAAGGTTATTGAAAACAGTAAGGACTAAAAGAGGGATTTGCTTAAATACTAGGGACCTTAGGGTAATTATCCCTAAATTTTATTTTAAAATTTTTAATTAAGAGTGAGATAGCGACGCACGTCATGACAAGGAAAAAGGTTCTTGCCATAACCGGTAATTCGCGCTGTTGAAAACATCACAAGATATAGAATTATAATTAAGTCCTCTCTAAAACCAGTAGAAAAGAAGGTCGATTATGTCCCCTATTTAAGGTCTTATTTGCTCAGCGTTTAAAAATTCGACAATTCTCAATTTTAATGATTGTTTGTTAAAATTGTGAGAATATTAGAAGCTGACGAGTCGTGCCCTCATGAGTGCTCAACATCATCGTTAGTTGTCGTCCAACTACACGGATCTCTACCGACCACTCAACCAATGAGAACCATTGTTTGTAAAGTACATAATGTATCATCTTCATATCTCTATCCATAAATAAATACAATGATTGCCTAGTTATGAAGAAGGTTTCTTGGACAACATAGTGTAAATACTTAATAGTTTTTTGTTTCAAATTATATAAACCAATTAGTAGTGAATTTTCAGATAATTTGAATATCCATATCTCAGTATCTAGATTTTTGACTATCCGAAATATTGGACGGTTGACAAATAGTATGGGCAAAACAGTTAAGCTCCGATCTGGTAGAGATCGCATGCGGGACCATATAGATCCAGGCCTGTAAAGCCCATGAAATTCAGCTCAAAGTTGTTAGTTGCTACTGGCATATAACTACTAGCCTGTAATAAATATAGCATTTGAGTTGTATTACAAGTTCCTTTTTCCTTCTTATTGGTTATATGTTGTAGGCAAATGTATATTCTAGTTAGGGGTTGCCACAATTTCGTTTGAATAGTGGACTGACAGTTCTTGAACTACCGATTGCGGTTAAGGTTTCGCCATTCACTAATCGTTACCGTTAACTTTGTCAGAGTTACAGTTAAGGTTTTACCACTATACAAACCGTGAAACTGATGGTTCTAACCATTGGTTCAACCAACAAGTTCGGTGCAAATTTTGGAAAAAGTTCGTTTATGTTCACAAACTTCGTTATTTGCATATAGTGATAATTTTAGTGGTTTAATAAGTAAGTTTTTTTTGATATTGTTAAACGTATTGCATATAAGTGAAGCTAAATCAGTTATTTATTTATGATTTAGTGAGTGAAACACCTAAGATCAGCCCAAAAGCCGATGGATAATATGTGAGTATTCTCGTACTATTCTTTGTTAGTTCTAATGGACGGAAAAGGCTAGGTTAACTGACAAATCAGAAGGACCTTATTTCTTAAAATAATTAAAAAAAATTTCCCTCTTTTAAGCACTCAAAGAAAAATAGGCTTCTACATCTAAGTCTCAAACTGCCTCACCAAATGTTGATAATACTCAATAAAGTTATACGACATTGATTCCATATACACCGACAAAAATACAAACTCATCAAATTATATGACTAGCTCTATAAAAGTAAGAATACTATGTTGGATTTGGTTTCTTTAGAGGTATAGATATGTAGGCAACTTAATCAAGTATATTAAATTCAAGCCCAATTATTTTTTGTACTTTTTTAAAAGCCACAGTTTTCGGTTGAATCGACGGTTAACGATAACCAATGGTTCTAGAATCACCATTGAACCATGGCGATGGGAGACCGGATTGAGTGGGGACTAAGGATTTTTTGTCCACAGGTGGGGACTATATTATTAACCATTAGATTTATTTGGGTGTTCAATTTCTAAAATCTGATGGTCCAAAATCATCAGGGACATTATTGACTTTTTTACCCAAGTAAATACCAATTTCTAAAAATAATTCTCTTCCTCTCCCATGTCAATTCAAAATTTTTGGCCCAACCTCTCACTTTTTCCTCCCACGTTTCCCTCCCACTCTTTCATTAGTTTTCTTTTTCTCTCCGTCTCCTCTTCCGTGACCGCCGCCCGTCGTTGCTCAGTTTGGCCTCCGTGACCGCCCCCCGTTATTGCTCGCCTTCCCCTCCGTGACTGCGCCCCGTCGTTGCTCGCCTTCCCCTCCGTGACCGCCACCCGTCCATGCTCGCTTTCCCCTCCGTGGTTGTCACCACTCCATCACGAAAATTCCTCCGTAACGGCCACCCCTTATTCTAGTGCTCCTCTCCGTGCTCGACTGCCCCTCCGTGTCTGCCATCCCTCCGTGACCGCCACCCGTCCAGATCTCTCTCTAGTGCTCCACTAGTCTCCTTCTTTTCCGTGGCGAGAAGCGACCCGATTAAAGGAGCAATCTTTTTCTGTGGGCTATCCAAAGGTGTAATTTTTTCCTCCAAGTTGTGTCTCTTGTTAGCTGAGATATTGGTTTTTCCTGTTTGTCGGATTAGGGTTTACAAGCGTCGAATGGTCCTCGGTTGTTCATTGGTTTATGCTCTTGTGTCCTTGTCTATTTTTTTATGCAAGTCTTGTCTGGAAGTTCAATAATGAAGAATTTGAAGAAGAAGTCGGAGGCTGCGGAGAAGATCATAAGAGATGACAAGGGGGAACCTCAAAAGGAAAAGGTACTAATTTTTGATTTATTTGTAGGCTGAATGATGTACAATATTGTGGAAGATTTGATGTATCAATGTTTTGGGATTTCGTTTGTTTTCATCTTTGTTTTTAGCTAGCTGTTGCGATATTGGTTTTTAGGTGTTTACATACTGGTTTTAGATGTGTTGATAAGAGGTTGATGATTTGTTGATATTAGTTTTTAGCTGTAGTGGTATTGGTTTTTCATTGTTTGATATTGGTTTGACGATGTAATGATATTGATATTTTGGATGTTGATATTAGTTTGACGATATATCGATATTGGTTTTTAGTTGTATTTATATTGGTTTGACGATGTATTGATATTGGTTGTAGACTGTATTGTTATTTCTTATTTGTTGTATTGATTTTGGTTTGACTATGTGTTGAAATTGGTTATAGGCTGTATTGTTATTGGTTTGACGATGTATTGATATTGGTTTGACGATGTATTGATATTGGTTTTCTGTTGTATTGATATTGGTTTGACGATGCATTGATATTAGTTATAGGCTGTAATGATATTGGTTTGAAGGTTTATTGATATTTGTTTGAATTTTTTTAATTTTTGTTGTAGAGTTTTGTGCTATTTTGCAAGCCCACCAAGATAATTAGTGTGAATGAGTTTTTGCATAACTAAACCTCTCGCACGTCAAAGGAACAAAGAAGTGGGTACATACGAATGGCTGGATTTGGGTTTCTATTGGAGTTAACTGGCCTGGATCTTGATCCGATCGACTTGATGGAAGTTGTCAAAGTCTGTAAATTTCTGGAAAAGAAGTTTGTTTTATCTGATGAGCATGTCAGAAGAATGTATGATCTGGATTTTGGGAATGAAGATGTCATTTTTGAAAAATGATTGACTCCAGCAGAAAGGGAAAAATTAAAGACAGAAGCTACTAAATTGGGGCTAATGCCAAGCGATGGTTATTATCTAATGTTTATCGGCTTGTTGCAGACTTATTTTGTTTGTATATACACTCATTTTACACATTGAAACGTTATTAGCTTGAGTATGTTTCGATATTGGTTTTAGTCTATTTACAAACTAGTTTGAGTATGTGTCGATGTTGGTTTGAGTATGTATTGTGATTGGTGTGCGTTTTGATTGATATTGGTTTTTATAATATGCCAAGTTCATAATTGGTTTATTAGTTTTAGTTTTGAGATGTGGAGATATTGGTTTACAGCTGTGGAGATATTGATTTTCAGCTGTAGAGATATTGGTTTTCAGGTCTGCTGAGATTGGCATTTAGGTGTATCGTTATTGTTTTACTTTGAGTGATATTGGTAGTCCAATTTTCACATCCCACAGGCCTAGCGATATTGGTCTTCAGCTACAGGAATATTGGTTTTTTGGTGTAGTGATATTGGTTTTCAGCTGAATTGATATTATTTTTAGTCGGTACCGATATTGGTTTTGATCTGTAGCGATATTGGTCCTCAGCTGCAGGAATATTGATTTTTTGTTGTAGTGATATTGGTTTTAGCTGAATTGATATTAGTTTCAGTCTGTAATGATATTGGTTTTGTGATATGGAGATATTGATTTTAAGATGTACCAATATCATAAATAACATGATGTTCAAATTTAAGATAAGCTAAAAAAATTCCCGAATGTTAAGCAATAACAAGATGTTAACTTTTGGACAATCTTTTGGTCTTTATAATATTCCAAGTTCAAAAATAGTTTAGTGGTCGATTCAAATCTATGTCCATGCAATTTTTTTTTGTATTGTCTGCTGGTTCGAGACATCAGTATGACTGGTTTGTTGCTTCTGTTTTGTCTTCTGATGCTTTGCCATTGCTTTTTGCCGACCAACCTCATTACCGCTTTTCAATCTCTTTCTTGACTTGTTCGGATTTGTACGTTTCTTTATACATTTTCTCCATGCTTTGGATGTTGTCTGGACATCTTCACCTTGTTATGCTTGAGGCGTTGGTGTACCTTGAAATGGAAATGTTTTAATGTTTAGTAAAAAGATGACAATAAATCAAGTAACGATTAACGAATTCAAGCGAGCGATGTTTACCAATATCAATAAAGTTAAAACCAATGTCTATATAGTGAAAAACCAATATCACTAAAGTTACAAACCAATATCAATAAAGATGGAAACCAATATTAATAACACCTCAAAGCAACTATCACTAAACGTACAAACCAATATCAATAAAGCTGAAAACTAGGATGAGCACGGCTAAAAACCAATATGAACACTGTTAGAAACCAATATCAGTAAAGCTGAAAGCAGTATCAATTCACATACTATACCTCCAGTTTGTTGATTATAATTGTCATCTTGATAATCAATTATTCCAACCATACTTCGATCTGAATAAGATGTAAACCATTACATATAAACCAATTTCAATAACAAATATCACTAAAGGTATAAACCAATATCAATGAAGGTACGAACCAATATCAATTAATGTGAAAACTAATATCAAAGAAGGTACAAACCAATATCAATGAAGCTGAAAAGCTATATAAGGACAGCCAAAAAATAATATCAAAACTGCTATAAACTAATATCACTACATCGTCAAACCAATATCACTAAAACGTCAAACCAATATCAATACAACGCCAAACCAATATCAATACAACAGAAACCAATACCACTACATCGTCAAACCAATATCACTACATCGTCAAACTAATATCAATACAACAGAAATCAATATCAATTCAGGTAAAAACCAATATAACCAATAGCAAAATAGCCTAAAACCAATATCAATATCACCAAAAAACCTATATCAATTCAGGTGAAAACCAATATTAATAAAGCGCAAAACCAATAGCACTACAGGCTAAAACCAATATCAATGCACACTAAAATCAAAATCAATACAAGTGAAAACTAATATCAATAAAGCTGTAAACCAATAGCGATACACGTTAAAACCAATATCCCTGCATATTAAAACCAATAGCATTGAAGCTAAAAACTAATTTCGCTACATCGTACATCTCAAAATAATTTCCCTGCATCTTAAAACCAATAACTTTAAAGTTCACAGATAACATGGAAACTAAATAACAAAAAAATATAGATAAAGTAAAGGATCAACCGGAGGAGGTCGACGGTGATCAACTTCTCGAAGAACACCGGAAACCTCCCAAAACGAGCTTGAATTCGAGTTAGACCCTGGAGGATGAAGCAACAAACCAGCGAAGGACGAAGGTGGCGGGAGACGGTCCATGAAGCACCAAACAACACAGTTCAACTCTGATCTAGGCCAAATCCACCAGATCTGGAAAAATGAGAAAATAAAATAAAAGGAGAAAAAGTGTGCAACTTTGGGGAAAAGAAGAGGAAGAATCCCGAAGGAGGAAGAAGAGGAGGAAGAAGAGAGGTAAGGAAGAATCCCGAAGGAGGAAGAATCCCATGGATTTTTGTTTTAGGAATTTTTGTTTAGGAAAAAAGTAGCTCCTAGGGTTTTTTATATTGGTAAAGAGTCCTCCTTACAAGAAGTTGAAGAGTCCTCCACGTTTATTGGTGGTTATTGTTTACCTTTTTTGAAATTTTCATAATTTTTATTCCTGATATTATTTCTATTAGTTTTCTAAAATTACCCTTAGTAAATTTATTAATACCTAGATTGCCACCATCTCTCCTTTAGTCCCCAAACTTGGGGACTACCTTTGTCCCATCAAATCCCTCCCCATGGGATGGAGATCTCGTTAATGTTCCACTTTTTTTTAACCTTGAACTCGCGGTTTCCGAATTATATTCGGCAGTTTCCGAATTTTAATTGACGGTCCGAAAACGTGGTCACCCCTAATTTTCGAATTTTACAGTTTAACAATTTTTGAACAACTAACATATAATTTCGTTTTGTCTATTTTGTTAATACTAGTTTCAAAATTACACTTTTTATGAGAAACTACTGACCTTGATTTTTTTTTGAGCTGGTGCTAACGTGGATTGCGACATCATCCACACGTCATTGTTCTCTCTTTTACGTGGTGCCCATGTGTATGACTAGAAAAATCCAAAAAAATACTCTGATATCCTATGTTTGGACAAAAATCCAAAAAAATACTCTGATATCCTATGTTTTGACGTTTTTTTTCGAAGTATTATGTAGTTTATTTTTTTATTGTTTTGTTACAGAAGGACATGTAATGGCTGACCAAATGGACCATAGTAGTCACACTATAATATTTTTGGCTGTCACAAAGACATGCTAACCATTTTAATGGTTCAAAAGGGATACACTAAATCATAAAGTGACACCCTCACCTTTATCATTGTAATTCATCTCATTCCTAGCGGGGTCCATTAATTCTGAATATACGTGGTATAAATTTATTTTAGTACCTTGTAATTTCAAATTCTAACACACTATTATCTTCTAGTTTTAATTTATCTTACCATGTGAATTTCACACTTGGGAAACAAGTGACATATGCTTAATATTGGGTAGATTAATACCTATTCACATCCACGTGACACATCATGTCATTCGTGCTGCCACATGACACACCACCATCGAATAGCTACCAAACTTTACCGGTTAATCCCAGGTGGTGTACGACGCCTCCTCACCCATGGGTGTCGTGATTGAGATCAACCAGGTGCTGAATGAAAGGAGGTCTAGCGGTGGACGTGTTTATGCTCCACCTCGAACATGAGTTCATCGTTCGTCTAAATCTGACTAGTACTCTTGCGTACTCTTAACTTGATCATCCAACGCCTTCTCCGAGTACTTATCAGACTCCATAATCTGAAAACTCCACCGAAAATTTTCTACAAGTATCTGCTCACCATGGATCTTCACTTGATCACTCAACACATCAGGAGAAAATCGTATGCGCGTAAGCTGCACTCTGCTCTTCGGCGCCATACTTTCTCAACCGATCTTTGCTACTCCACCTCCACGGGAAATCTCCACCTTCACGACGTCACTAATCTATCAGGAGAATACCGTATGCACGCAAGCTGCACCATGCTCTTTGGTGCTATACTTTCTCAACCGATCTCCAATCAAACAGGAGAAGAGGGCACCAACTTCTAAACTTTACATCACCTTCTCGTGATCACCTTGCTGGACACTTGTGATAACCTGCGAAACACGTGAGTAAACTGACACTTGCAACAACAGTGTAAACTGTATGCCACCTCTGCACTACATCTGCACCTCGTCAACGAATACTAGGCTCAAGCTCTGCTCAAGGTCTTCACCCGATCCATCTCCTGGTCCAACATTATGAACCTATGACCCGATCAAATCCCACGGCACAAGGGAGTATCTCTCCTCCAATTTGAACCAAACCTCATGACATATCTTTTGTGAATCTACCTGACCAGAACTCATCTGTTTCAACAGGACCTCAATCTGACCTTCACTCGGCCAAATTCTTCTCAACTCGGACGAACAAATCACCATGCCCATTATCTGCCCGATCTGCATACCTGTATACTCCAAAGTTGTTGAAAAAATAATATAAATCAGCCAATCCCTTGAATTTTTATCATACTGTTGACCTTTGGTTAACTAAAATCTAGGGTTTCCATCTTCAACAACTTCAAACACCAAGGGTTTCCATGGGCAATGCCAGAATCTTCCCCGACGGCCGAGACACCTTTCCGGTGGTGGCCGAGACACCTTTCCGGTGGTGGCCGATGACTCGAGGTGATGCAGCTCAGCCTCGGTCGGCGGCGGCGGTGGGCAGCAGCAGTCAGAGAGTCTTTTTCTCTCTCCGTGACTCTCCCTCTCTCCCCGACTCTCTCTCTTCGGGCGATGGGACGAATAGCAGTGCGGGCTCAGACTCGAACCCTCCTCTGGCGGTGATGGCATGGGGAGTCCTCTTTTCCCTCTTTGGCAAACGGAGCTCCTTCCTCTTCTCTCTCTTCGACGACAGGAAGTACTCTCTCCCCGACAGTCTTCTTCTTCTCCAGACAACCGCGACATCTGTGGCTCATGGTGGACATCGAGGACTTCGGCGATGCGTCACGGCGTACTAGCAGCAGGCGACGGCCAGCGGCGGTCGGCTGCTCCCTTCTTCCCGGTGGCAGCAAGCCTCCAAAAGGGGAAAAACCCTTATCCCCAAATCTGGCAAACTTACCAAATTGCCCCTGCCCTTGTTCTAAAATTGTAGATCAGTCCCTCTAAATCAATGTTTACCCGGATACATACCAAAGCTCCGATACCAGTTGTTAGGGCAGCGAAAGTACTTTCGATAGGCCCATGCAGAACAACAGAGAGATTGAGAACAATAGGAACACTGAGGACATGCGATACATGGTTCGGTCAACTGAGTTACTCCACGAGGGTATAGACGATCTTCACTATGATATGGAGTACAACCGATACATAGGCTATGGCGAGGCTACCCGCCTCAAGCCCTTCTTCCTACCTACACTACCATACCCATTGTGTTTAGTCCAAAGAACTCCTTAACACTGCCCTCTTATTTATAAAAGACTAACACTAGAGTTCCTTCCTAATTAGAATCCTATTACATTAGGCAATAACTAAATAGGAAGTTGAGACATTTCCAATAATTCATACAGATCCCAAGTAATAGGATGACCTGACCAGTTTTAAGCACGAGAGGTTTGAGAATGGGATGCATGAAGGGCACAGGTAAATGATGACGTGGAGAAACAGAAAGCGGGGGAGAGGCTGGCGGTGGCTTATTTTTTTGGTCTTTGGAGAGAGTTGACAGGTGACGTGGAATATTTGAGGATGACATGGCTGTCGCTTAAATGATGAGATATTGCCGGTGACCGAAAAAGTATGTGTGGGATGTGAATTGGCGTTTGGAGTAGTAAAGGGGTTAAATTGACTGATTTTAAGTACTTGATTTGTATTAGATTTTTTTGAGTAAGTAGAGAGACTTATGTGATCTTTATTCCATAATTTTATTCACGTAGCATGACATGCGAGTAAAAATAATAATGTGGCACGACACATGATATTTTTAATTAACTGAGTTAATGAATATCATTTAGTTGTTAACTAGATAAAACATAGATTACCTTGTAAAAAAAATTAGAAGTGGTACATCAAAGGCTAGAATGGCATGATATTGAAGTAGATTTTTACTAATATACATTACCCATGATTGCAGGTACACGCCACTCACGAATGTAAAGCAGACACATGATTCAACATTGAGGGGAAAAAAACAGTTGTCTACCATAAAAAGCAAGGAAATCAGGTTTTGTTTTTTTGTGTGAAAGGAAATCAGGTTAAATTAATTAATTATATAGGTAAATAATAATCCTAACTTTTTTTCAATTACTATAGATCACTAAATTTTCTATTGTTTTTTCAAAATTAATTTTTGGGTTATCACATTCTTTACCTCTTAAGAAAATTTGTCCTCAAATTTGTCTATGTAACCAAAAGAAAATTGGTACTTTTCTATGTGTTGGTTTCTAACTCCAAGGTTCACACTCTTTGACTAATTCAATATATCTTGATACATTCCATAAGCATTTCTTGATAGATTATGCCTAGTCATAAATTTGTGAGAGACTTGTGCAATACACGTCCTTCCAAAATTCTCATCCATTTGTGATTGAAAAGTTGTACTAAACTTTTGCTTCACGCCAAGACTTTCGAGATATTCTTGCCAAACTTAGACTTGAACCTATAGTTCTAATTATTTTCTATTATTATTAAAGTAATTATCTTTTAAATTTAGAGTTAACTTCAATATTTTCGGTTATCAAAATCTGATTTATGGTAGTTCATCATGTACTATTACTGGTTTTGGTCTCGACTTGGAGCTACTCGGCCTATCTATGTAATATAGACCAGCAGTGCTATCAGTGTGTACTCTTTTTCTCCTGTCGGGTGGCACAGATAGGATTTTCAATGAGGCCACTGGCTGCAACCGTAAACTATAGGTGTGGGAGATTTGGGTGTGTGTGTTCCTCGAGGGGAAGGGTAGGAGGTTCCCTTGCTAGGGATAACCTGAGGCTAGCGGCCATAGGCAGTCTTCTACTTGGCTATTGTCAGGTAGGAGACTCCCCAGACTATCGACTTGTGGGTTCAGCTGGGTTAGTTAATAGGCTATATACTGATTTTTTCCAATCCGTTGGATGGTGGAACCTCATAATTGTGATCAGATGCTCAATTAACTCTTGTTCATATGTCCTACGCATGGTTATCATAATTTCATAAATAGTTAATACACGATATCATGATTTCATAAATAGTTAATACACGATGCATTCCCGAGCAGATTAAGGAGAACCAATAATACACGATATCATGATTTGCCTTAATTTCATAAGGCAAATGTTTCATCATGCACCTTTCCACACGGCGGTGCTCCAACTCGAGATCGATCTTTCGCCAATCTTGTCTCCTTTCTTGCAACAAAACCTCCTGAGTTTGGCCTCACCGAACGGATTCACCTTCGGCTTAGGCTTGGAGACTACAATCTCCAACGACCCCTGCTGGTGTACCTCTTCCGACCTACTGGAATGGGCACTCGAAGGCCTGCTTGAATGCCCACTAGTCGGCCTGCTTGATTGGGAGCTACTCTTCTTAGTTTCAATCTCCACATCCAGCTTCTTCGAATCCAACCCTTTCTCCGCTAACGCCTCTTCCCTGGGCTTGGCAGCACCAAAAGGACTCGGCTTGTTAGTCCTAACGGGCTCCAAATCCCCTCCTAACCCGCCCTTGCGTGGATCCAACACCAACCTAGGTCTCTCCCTAGTAGGCTCGTGGTCCGCACCTCCTCTAAACCCACCACCAGCATATATGTTATTGGTTTGTTATTTTAACGGTCAATAACAAACTATTTACTAGCAACGATATGTTCTCTAACAAATCGTTTACTAACGGTTGATAGAATTTTGTCAAGATACGGTTGATAAAATTTTGTCAAGATATGGTAGTTAAATACTGACCTTTTATTGTTGAGATTGAATTAACTATAACTGGTACTTAATTGTCAAAACATAATTTAATTGGTTACAATTTTAACGGTCAATATTGAACGATTTACTAGCAGCAATATCTTCTCTACCCAATCATAACATTTTATATATAGTTTATTAATTGCGCTTAGATTACATGCGGAAGTGCAATCCTTTCTCGCACGGCATAGGAAGAAATGCAGGTCATCAGATCAGGCCAATCCTAATCTCACGACCATTATTATACGGGGGCAATTTTTTCCATAGCTTTTTATTTTCTTGTTCCACATGTGTCATAGAATTTGCTCCAACCAATGAATGACTGCCACGCATACTCTTTAGTAGCAATTAATGGTCCCTATTTTTTTCTTTTCTTTTATTACTTGGTGGTGATTTTTTTCTATGTTCCCTAATTTTTTTTTAATGTGGACTCACTTTTATTTTTTTAAGCAGTCGATAAGGTTCAGTTGGAGAGCCACAATTTCTTACTCTGAAATATGATTGAGGTGATTCAAGTGATGTGCGAAGTACAGATGTATATCTATAACTTTGAAGTTTATTACTTCTCAGAATTCGGAGTGTAAGGATGTCTAAAATACGTTTGAGGTCAAGAGTCGACCGAGTAAAGAGGATAAGTTACGATTGGGGAGTCACAACTTCTTACTTCGGAGCTCGATTGAGTTGATTCAAGTTGATATGTGAAGAAGATACGTATATCTACAACTTTTTAGTTTATGACTTCTCCAAATTTAGAGTATAAAGATATTAAAAATATGTTTGAAGTCAATAGTTCATCGAGTTACAAGAGGCTAAAAGGTGTTTGTTAAATGGCATACTCGGTTATGTCAAATGATATGTCCGATTATGTTAAATGGCATGCCTAATGATAAAAAATGGTGTGCCCAGGTTTGATAAATTGACATGCCCGATTATGTCAAATGGCATGCCCAACGATGGTGAGAAGCGGTTGACAGGTTTTGGTGCACAACTTCTTACTCCGGAGTCTGATTGAGGTGAATCAGTTGCTAGGCAAAGCTGAGATGTATATCTACAACTTTGTAGTTTATGACTTCTCCAAATTTGGAGTGTAAGGATGTCTAAAATATATTTGACATTAAGAGTCGACCGAGTTAAAAGGATAAATTTTGGTTGGGGAGCCATAACGTCTTGTTTCAGAGTTCTATTGAGTTGATTCAAGTTGCTTTGCAAATATGAGATGTGTATCTATAATTTTGTAGTTTATGACTTCTCCAAATTAGGAGTGTAAGGATGAAAAAAATATGTTTGAAGGTAATAGTTGACCGAGTTACAAACGACTTGAAGTTGTTTGTCAAATGGCATGACTGATTATGTCAAATGGCATATACAGCTATCTTAAATAGTATGCCAGGTTATAAAAAAAATGTCATGCCCATGTTCGATAAATTGGCTCGCCTAGTTATGTCAAATGGCATGCCCGACGACGGTGAGAAGCAGTCGATATGTTTCGGTTGGAGAGCCACAACTTCTTACTCCAAAGTCTGATTGAGGTGATTCAAGTTTCTGGGTGAAGCTGGGATGTATTCTACAACTTTATAATTTATGACTTCTCAAAATTTGGAGTGTAAGGATGTTTAAAATATGTTTGAATTCAAAAATTGAGCGAGTTACGAGTATAAGTTTTGGTTTGAGAGCTATAATTTCTTGCTCCGGAGCTCGATTGAGTTGATTTAAATTGCTGTGTAAAGAAGATACATATATCTACAACTTTATAGTTTATGACTTCTCTAAATTCGGAGTTTAATGATGTCAAATATATATTTAAATTTAATAGTTGACCGAGTTACAAGCGGCTGAAAGGCGTTTATTAAATGGCACGCTCGGTTATGTCAAATAATATTTTGCATTATGTTAAATGCCATGCCTGGTGATAAAAAATGGCATGTCCTAGTTTGATAAATTGGCATGCCCGGTAATGTCAAATGACATGCCCAATGACGGTGAGAAGCGATCGACAAATTTTTGTTGGAGAGCCACAACTTCTTACTTCAGAGTCCGATTGAGGTGATTCAAGTTTCTTAAAGAAACATAGATGTATATCTACAACTTTGTATTTTATGACGTCTTCAAATTCTGAGTGTAAGGATGTCTAAAATATATTTGAAGTCATTAGTCGACTGAGTTAGGAGGATAGGTTTTTGTTGGGGAGCCAAAACTTCTTGCTCCAGAGACCGATTGAGTTTATTCAAGTTGCTTGTAAAGCTGAGACGTATATCAATAATATATGACTTCTCTAAATTCTGAGTGTAAGGATGTCAAAAATACGTTTGAAGTCAATAGTCAACCGAGTTACAAGCGACTTGAAGGTGTTTGTTAAATGGCATGCCATATAAAAAATGGCATGCCCATTTTTGATAAATTTACATGCCTAGTTATGTCAAATGGCATGCCCGACGACGGTGAGAAATGGTCAATAGGTTTTGGTTGGAGAGCCACAACTTATTACTCCGAAGTCTGATTGAGGTAATTCAAATTTTTGCATTAAGTTGAGATACATATCTATAACTTTATAGTTTATGACTTCTCCGAATTTAGAGTGTAAAGATATCTAAAATACGTTTGAAATTAAGAGTCGACTGAATAACGAGAATATGTTTCGTTTGGAGAGCCACAACTTCTTACTCCGAAGCCCGATTGAGTTGATTCAAGTTTTTGTGCAAAGCTCATATGTATATTTACAACTTTATACTTATAGCTTCTCCAAATTCAGAGTGTAAGGATGTCAAAAAATACATTTGAAGTCAATAGTCGACTTAGTTACAAGCGGCTGAAAGGTGTTTGTTAAATAACATGCTCGATTATGAATAATTAATTAAATGACATACCCGATTTGATTAAATGGCATGCGGGGTTATGATAAATGTCATACCCGGTTATGAATAATTAATTAAATGGCATGCGTGGTTTCAAAAATATTAATTAATACTTAAAATAAAAATAAATTATTAATTAAATAATATATCAGTTTGATTTGTTTCAAAATAATACACAAATAAGTACAAGATTTAAATAAGGGGGAGTTAGACGTGACCACGGTTCAAATTTGGACGAATTCGAATCGAATTTATTCGAATTCGAATTTATCAAAATATTAAACCGTATTCAATTCTTCACAAGACGAATCGAATACGAATTATGAATTTTCGAATTAGAATCGAATTAGAATCGAATTATAATCGAATTATAATCGAATTCGAATTTGAATTAATTCTATAATTTTAATACTTAATTAAAAAATTCTAAAGCCTCTAATTTTTTTTGATATTTTGAATATTTTTGTAATATTTTCGAAAAAGTTTAAAAAGTTATGATATTTTTTGAAAAATTTAAAAACTTTGATTTTTGCTTCAAATATTTAAAAAAATTAGGAATTAGTGTTTAACATTTTTTGGGAAAAAGAAATAAACTAAAGATTGGGCTTGCACTTAATGTACCAAATTAAGTTGCCTACGTATCCTTAGCTCCGAAGGAATCAAAGCCCACGTAGTTCTCTTACCTTTATGGAGCTAACTCACCTAGTCGGATGTGTTTGTACTTTCACCGGTTGTGGCATCATCGAGGTCATATAGTTGGTCGGGATTTTCCCGGACCAATTCTTGTTGTCGTCTTTCCGCCTTGGTCCAATCGGCGACCAATGCTTGCGCCTCCAAAGATTGCGGTGTCATTGAGTACCGGTGTTCATCCAAAATATTACCTCCTGCACTAAATGCTTGTTCCACGGCAACCGTCGAAATCGGACAAGCAAGCAATTCTTTTGCAACAATTGACATAACCGGAAATTGTTCTACATGGTTGTTCCACCATTCTAATAAAGCAAAACTAGAAGATTTGACAAATGGAATATCAAATTGTGTGTTAAGATATAAATCAAATTCCGAATTGGTTAAACTTATTCCTCGGGGTCTTTTTTGTTTTTTCATTAACAATCTTTCCGTAAAACTTAATTTTTTACCTTGTGAGGGAGAGGGAGTTGGTTCATTAGATGTAGAAGCATTATTCCTAATACTATATTCACTCATTAAATCCAAAATATCTTTTTTTACATTGTTTGTAATTTTTACAACATGATCTTCTAGATTAGGAACTTGCAAAAAAATTTTAAAATTTGTGTAATACGCATATAATAAATTTTTTAAACCATCAATTTTAATGTTCGGCATAAAAACGGTTGCAATTAAATTAAGTTGGGGAATCTCCTTGAAATACTTTAATATGAGTAATGTTCCACACGTTTTTTCTTACCCTTATTTGCTCTACTTGATGACATAATTATATAGTAATATGAGTAATTATATGAGAAATATGACTAATATATCTAATTAGTAAACTTGAGGGAGAATTTATATAGCTCAAATTTTCAATAAGAGAAGTAGAGAATTGAGATTGGAATGTGTAAAATTTGAAGAATAAGAGGTGGTATTTATAGAGTTGGGAAGAAATTCTGAATTTTAAAAAAATTTAAAAAAGTACCAACAGTAAAAAAAAAAGGTAACCTGGAGATTAAAACGGTAACAAAAAAAAGGTAAGAAAAAAAATGGTAATTTGCCCCTGACGCTGACGCAAGCGCTGACGTCAGCGAAATTCAAATTACTCCCCCCCCCTTTTGAATTCCCGCCCCAACCCCCCCTCCCCTCCCCCCCCCCCCCCCCCCTTTTTGAATTTTTATGAATTCGAATCGAATTCGGATCGAATTCGATACGAATCGAATTCTCAAAACGAATTCGAATTAAATTCGCCAGTTTGACGAATTACAAAAAACTTGAACCGTATTTAATTCTTATCATGACGAATTCGAATCGAATCGAATTACGAATCGGATTCAATTCATGGCCAGGTCTAGGGGGAGTGAACCTACACCCCAACCCACCTCTCTCTTCACATTACACACACGCGTATCATTTTTTGGACATTTTTACCCTTCTCCGTATAGGTATGGAAACTGCCTTCCCGTACGGGTACGGAAACTCCTCTTATTAATTATATTTGATAGAATTTCGTTTAGATACGACAGTTAAACATTAACGTTAAATTTAACTATAAATGGTACCTAATTGTCAAATTTTGAACTTAGATAAAAATTGAATACAATTGATATGATTATATTTTTTTCAAAACTTAATTTAACAATTCAACAGTGTTATTGTTGGTGAGTATTTTTCTCGGTAAATACAACTTTATTTATAAAAATAATTCAATATTGAGTAAAAAGAAAGTATTAATTTAATTTTATACATCATTGTCTAGAAAGGATTTGGACGCTCAGTTGGATAAATATTCACGGTTCTTTTGACCTTTGTAAGAAACGTCATTAATTTTCATTAATTAGTCACTTTTAATAATTCATGAAAAGATGGAAGGTTGAATAGAAGAATTTACCTATATAGTCATACAGCTGCCATTTATAAAGACAATTATAGCCAAATGTCCAAGTTTAAATGATTTTCAAAATAGCTCACTAATTAAGGCAGAGTAATAAATATCACACCTACCATAAAAATAAGGGGAAAAAACTCATAAGTCCTTATGTTTTGATATAATGTACTAGGAGGTCCAGTCTATAATTAATTAGTCCCTCAGTTTTGAGAAATCAAACCTATTAGTCCCTATAATCAATTTGCATCTAAAATGACACTCGAGAGGACGAAAATACCCTCTATCACTTTGAAATTCCAAAATCACAAATAACTAACCCTATGCTTAAAGTAAAAAAAACCACCACCATGTTAAAAAGCGAAACTTCTTCACCTGCCAAATCTAACCTAATAACCCAATTCCGAAAGGACAAAACACAAACTTGACGTGAAATAAGCAGACAAAAAATTGGCCATGGTCGAAGCCTTGGCAAATCGAAAGGCTAGAAATCTCCCTAATGTTGCCCGAGACATGGCAGCTTGGAGATGTTCAAGGCCCCAAATGGGGAAGAGCTTGACCAGGTTACCAATTTTGGAACTGGGTCGTGACAATTTGGTCAAGTGGCTTCGAATCTGAAGCGGGGCGTACGGCGGGCGACCGGCGGGAGGAGACAAGAGAGAAGGAAGAGAGAGAGGGGGGGCTGGGTTGTGTTCTTTTGAAGGGTATTTTCGTCCTCTCAAGTGTCATTTTAGATGCAAATTGATCATAGGGACTAATATATTTGATTTCTCAAAACTCAGGGACTAATTAATTATAGGCTGGACCTCCTAGTACATTATATCAAAACTCTTTTCCCCTAAAAATAAAGCAACTACTGGCCCTAGTTAAATGAATTAATTATATATCCAAATTAGGTTATTGTAGTGTGATTTCATTAGTCTTAATAGTTCAGAATACATTCTGGGTATCGCCAAAAATGGAAGGTAAAGGACCTCAAAAAATTTTATTTTCCAAAAAAATTGTTATAGTTATAAACAAATATGACTTGATATATCCAATGAATAGTACCACGAGATTAATTATCTCGTCTAAAATTACTTCACGATTTCTCCCTCACTATAAAAACACCCTCACACTATTCTTACAATATACAGGCTAGTTGACCTAGATCCCTCTTTTCCCATTCATTGTAAAACACCCTCGCACTAGTCTTAAACCAAATGGCAAACTACAAATCCTCGAAAAAGTTAATTTATTTGGGACTGGAATTGGAGGAACTTGTTTCTTTGGATGATAAATTATTTGTCGACTACTTTTCATTTCTCGATTCTTTAATGAATAGTCCTCCCTCTGGCGATCTCACTTTAGTTAATGGTCATGGTCATGAAAATTCTTCCATGGTCATTGTTTCACTGGAACCAACTCCATCAATGGCAAAAGTGTCCTCGACAAATCAAATAGAAGCAAAAGTGACCTTAACACTTGGGGCTGAGTCCTCTAGTTCAGGTAAAAAGAACGTGGGTTATAGAATATGTTTAAACAAATCTTCATTTCTTACGTCGGACAAATTTATTGAGCGTAAATATATTAAAAATATATTTAATTTTAATTTAAAAAATATAATGGACCCAGCCTCAAGTGGTTACTATGGATACTTATAAAAAGCACGCACTTAGTTTAAAAAATGTTCCAGGAACCCCTAGTGCTCCTCTAGAAGATATAAATGGAAGGAACCCCGTTGATGTTTCGCCAAATGGCGTCATCAATGAAACCACGAACTTAGCATCAACCTTCTCAAGAAAAAGGAGTTTTGGACCGGCAGAAACAGCGATAAGAGAAAAGGCCGAGGAAACCATGTTTGAACCATCCGACGACCTTGAGTTGGAGCATCTTCGTACAGTAGGAGTCCCTCTCATTTCAACCACAATTAAGAAGAAATTGCACGTAAGCAAGCTTTTATTTTATAACTAAATTAATTATTCTTATTTATTTGGGTTATCTATTTTGATTACAGTTCTCTTGCCCTAATGTTCGTTAGTTATTTCAATAAAACTTATGATGCAATTTTTTGTTCGCGGTAGGATGTTTCGGATATGTTCAAAGGTGACAATGCAGATCAATTTCGACCAGAAATTGAGGACGCTATGGAAAGCGATGTAAGTTTCTTAAATGCAAGATCTAGAAACAACTTTAATATACACATGTTTTGAATTTACTTTTCGGGGTAGTTTAAATTTAGGGCTTGGATGATTTTTTCTCAGGCAATAAAACTATTATTTCATTGTAATTTTTAGTAGCGGTGTGTTGCATCTTTATATGTGACTCAACTTATTTTTTGGACGCAAGGGTGTTAAGTCCAAGATTAAACGGCATTTCTGTTTAACAATTGAATTACATGGAGACTATGACACCTACGTGGCTAACATGGACAAGGTATATAAAATTTTTCCTTTGTGATTATAATTAAAATAAAATTTTTAACGAAATTTGCAGTTTATTAACAAAATTAAAATAATCTTTTTATTCTTTGCATGATCACAGCTAGTGATTATCGAAGGTAAGAAAGATCCATGCGCAAAGTCATCCGGGGAATCTTTCAAGGAAAGACTAAACGGTTGGAGAGTTATTCAAACGGTTCGAAACAATGGAAGAGAGGATATGGTAATAAGTATTTTTGTTGTTTCATAATATTTACTTAATCACGGAGAATTTTCTAAGATGGATAAGTGACCATTAAATTAATCTCTTTTACCCAAAACAATTGTACAAATTAATGTTATTATCTCCGCTCCAGTTCTATCACCATGGAAAATGGCACCTGCGATCCATCGTGGAGGTACAAAAGTTCATATTATTTAACATGTGTCCTGTTCCAGCACTCACAAGGAAGAGACAACAAGAAGGCAATACTTCGGTACAATATTTTGCCACCCAAAAGGTTTAATGAATCTAGTTAATAAGTAGAAAAAAAAAAGAGAATGACTTATTTTGTTTATATGGTCAGAATTCTGAACCGAAGAAGAGAGGAAGGAAGAAGAAAACAATTGACCAGAACCAAACACCGGTAACTATAGGGCAAGATTCGATCATCGACGACCAGAACCAAGCACCGGTAAATATTGGGCAAGATTTGATCAGCGATGACGAAGCAACAAGAAATTAGTAATGCATCCTTTCAAAAGAGAGACTATTAAACTTCATATTCGGTACTCTTTTATTCATATTTAAACCAAATTGTTTCTGTTTTTTAGAATAACCAACGAAGATTATAATGGCTAATTGGCAAAAGGCTTCTCTTGTACCTTCACTTGAACAGAAATTATCCTAACCGGTGTTTCTTTCGTCAAGACATCGATCAACTCCTCGGTTTCCCCATTATGTTCCTCTTGTGTCGACTCTCCCTTACAACTTCCACGATCAACGCTGGCAATTTCGGTGGATGGTGTCATTCCGTAGAAATCATGAAAAATTATTAGACTCTTCACCAAGAAGTTCTAACCACTTTTCCTCAAGGCAGACAACATCACAGTTGACTACCATCTCATTCGAGAGAGGTGGTTGCCATTTGAAATTTCTAGTTCTTGTAAGAGAGTTGTTTTGGTTTTGCAAGTTTTTCGTGTCAATTACACCAAACAAAGATTGTATCTGTCTTATCATCCCATTTGTTCTCTTCATTATAAGTTGGTATACATGTTCAATTATTTGGTGGAAAATGAAGAAAATTGATCTCTATACTTAAGAACTAATTCCACTAATGGTTGTAGTTTTTCAGGATTAAATAGACCTTTCAAAGTAAAACTTAGATAATATATAATTAGTAAGAACAAATGAGTAGCGACTCATAATCGGGAAAACGGAGGAGCAAAAGAGTCTCATACTTGGTGTGTTCACAAAATGAAGGATAACCTTCTTATATAATAGCAAGTATTCGAAGGAAAAAATTAATATGAGCAATTAATTTATTTTAAAAAATTATTTGTGTAATTAATATTTAAAATTCAAAATTAGATCATGCAATAAATTTAGAATGTGATGAATTTTCAAATAAGTGATGTATGTCACAGATTATCGAAAAAATCTAGGATTTTTTTCAAACAAAATTCATTAATAATTTTATATTTAATATAGATTTTTATAATTTTATAACATTTCACATTAATCCCTCAAATCATTAAATTCCCTTTGAGTCACCATTTTACTCTTCATTTTTTCTCCATTTTCTAACAATACACTCGCTGGTGATTTTTCATGCAAAAAGTTTATGTTTCAATGTTCCAATTGTTCCATAATCTCATATCCATTGGACCGACAACATCACGTAACTTTAAGTTTGAGACTTGTCCTCTCAATTCCAAAGATCATATCTTTGTAATGTATTTACTATGCTTAGCTTGAAAGAAAATCATTTCATCAATGGCCAATGTACTCAATACAAGAAGAATTAAATGATAACTAAGATATTTTGGCAAAAACTTCACTTCCTCAAGATAGATAACACTTGGAATATGGAGGCTTTCAACGATACTCTCTTGGCAAAGCAGGCGTGGAGGCTTCTTCAGAACCCTGAGTCGCTGTGCTTTCAACTTTTAAAAAGCATTTACTTCCCTGATTGCTCTATGTTGCATGCTACAAAAAGAAATTGGTCTTCCTGGACCTGGACAAGCATTGTGAAAGGCTTAGACTTGCTTCGTCCTGACCTGGTGTGGAGAATTACAGATGGAAGAAAGGCGTTGATCTGGGAGGAGCCCTGGCTCCCGTCTCTCCCTCAGAGGAGGGTGATTTCTCAATGTCCTACCTCATCTTCTATCTCTATTGTTGTAGATCTACTTGACGAAAGTGGAGAAAGCTGGGATCCTCACATCCTGCAGAACATGTTCAATGAAGTGGAGGTGCATGCGATTCGCAGAATTAAACCTAGAAGGCTTTTGGGGGAGGACAAGCTGATATGGCTGCTGCAAAATTTTGGGAGGGGGGGGGGGGGGGGGGGGGGGGTGGTATTCTGTTAAGAATAGTTACCATAATATCATGTCTTAGCTTGGGCAGACTATCTTGGATCAGGGCGGGGCTAGGTTAGGAGTCTTTCCCTATATAACGAGAGCTTGTGCAGGCATGGAGGGACACCCACAAACCAAAGATCAAACTCTTAGCTTCATAGCTTTTATCCTTTATGTTTCTCTTTTCATGTTCCCCTTAATTTCTTAATATAGTTGGGAACCAAACCCGAAATTCTCCTTTGGTAGGTTAATGGCGAGAGTTCTACCATTAGATTAGAAACACTCAGACCATATTGTACCATCAAAAGTCCAAGAGAGACCTAGTTAGGAAGATTGTGTGATAAGGGTACCTTGCCCATTTGCTTCATATCGATCTCTACCCTTGACTTTTGATTTCATTTGTTTGTGTTTATATTTTACCATTTGTTACCAAAAATATTGTCCTAGATTAGCTAGCGAGTTGAACAAAATGCCTAAGGACTGGTACATGTGGGTTCAACAATCTTACTTACTCTTTATAATAAAGTGGACTAAAAATCTAATGGAGGCCAATGTAGCAAAAGCTTTGGATCACATAAAGTAGGAGTAGGTAATTTATTTTGTAACTTTGGCTCGTGATTTAAAGTTCAAAGTTGATTGTTATGGAATATCTAGTGTCATTGATATTAATGCCAAGAGTTGTACGTATCGATTGTGGGAATTTATGAGCATTCCCTGTAAGCATGTGGTGGCTGTTATATATGCATGTCGAATGCAATCTGAGACGTTTGTTGATAAATATTATTCCAAAGAGACATATATGACAGTTTACAGTCATTATATTGTTCCACTTCCTAGTCAAGATAAGTGGATAATGATTGAAAATTAAGAAGTGCATCCATCTTTAATAAGGAAGCCAACATGTCGGCCTAAAAAGAAGAGAAGAAAGGCAGCTACTGAACCTCAAAATCACAACAAAGTGTCTCAAATTTGAGATCAAGTATTGTGTGGCAATTGTAAGCAAATTGGCAATAACATTCGAGGTTGCAATGTGAATGTTATGGGTAAGACGTCGAGGGAAAGGAGACAACGTCAAGCGTCCGCTAAGAAATTGCAACAATTGAAATCTTCGATAAACTACAACAAGACATTACCAAGGTAAGATGATTGTTTTATAATATTATTAATACCATGAGCTATGCTCTTTTTACTTTTTAAGAGAAATGAGAAGAAATCGACAATATTGAGAAGTCAGCAATTCGCAAATTCACATATATGAAGAAGAAGGATGAAGATATTTTGGACAACAGCCAGTAGTCGACCAGGAGAGATTTTGGACAACTATCAAATATTTAGTTTAGTTATGTTAGACATGATGTTTAGGAGCTTATTGCATATTCTATGCTTTGTAACTTGCTGCTTATAAACATGTTTAGGACCTTGTTGCCTCATCCCTGTTTTGGAGCTTGTTGCCCATGAATATGTTTTGGATGCTTGCCGCCTATGAAAATGTTCAGGAAAGTGTTGCATGTCAAAATCTTTTGGAACACTATTTTGGAGCGCCTAATGCAAATAAACATTCAGATAAAGCATTCTTTGTTATTCAACATTTTACAAAGAAAGTTACAAATACTCTAATCATTACAAATATTATAATTAAATGACCTACATTACAAATAGCTAAATAAAATCACAAATATGAGACAAGAATAACTCTTGCACTTCTCCTCGCTTTTGCGCAATGCTACTTCCATGTCGTTTTGCATACTTGAATGAACATCACAACCACAAAACTTGATCTTCGATTTCTAAAACTCTGAAGACTAAGAAGAGTAACTTCTACTTATTTTGCTAGTGAGCTCAGGGTTTATACTGAATACTGAGCTCGGGGTTATAACCGAACAGTGACCTTGGGCATAAAAGCTTTCATTTTTCATAGGATTCTGGTTTACTCGGGGAGGAAGGTGGAAGCTCGGAGAGGAACGGGTAGGCTCAGGAAAAGCACGGGGAGCTCGAAAAGGTAGAAGGAGCTCACATTTTTAGACAGCGACCTTCATGTCTTAACCTCGAAGAGGAACGACTGCTACAATGCTTTAGGGCTTAGTTGCCGGGAGTTTTTGGTCCTAGAGATGAGAATATTTATAGTATTATATAAGTTTTTTGAACAGTTATTAAAAAAATGGGGTTATTTTGGTAATTAACCAAACTAACACATCAAAGTTGACTTGCCCAATTGGCTCGTCACGTAAGCAACAAAACGACGCCGTTTCGTGTAGAATTCCTAGGCAGCTGCTCGTGTCCGCCAAGTGTTAAATCTTTCAAAAAGTTGGACTTGTTTTATCTCTCTTAAATAACAAGAACTGAAAGCAAAATTGGTCATACCACTCACTACTAAAGTGCACTTTTTTCCACTTAAAAATTGGAACTTAGCGGTGCTATTCGATGGGACCGAGCAGGAGCAGACCAAATTTTGAATAACCGAACCGGTGATTCAAGAAAATCGAGAAACCCTAACCGGAACCTTCTGCCAAGGTTTTGTGGGGTGGAGGAGGAGGGCTGGCGATGAATTTGGAAGAGAAGGGGAAGGAGGAGGAGGGCTCCTCCTGCGAGAGCACTCAAGAAGACCGACATTTGTTCCAGGTCTCTGACCTCACCGTCTTCAAGTACTGCCTCGGGGGTTTTGCCGACAGGGCCGTTCTCCTCAAGGACGCCGTCTCCGCTTCCGTCCCCGACCAACTGCTCTCCGCATTCGCCCACCACGTCGCGCTCTACTCCGGCTGCTCCCACCATAGGTAACTAACTTTCCGCGGGGATTCCAATTCTAGTTTTTCGCGGAAATCTATTGGAAGTTTGTTCTTTTCTTCTCTAGGCGCCAGATAATTATCGCAAAGTACTTGATCGAGGATGGCACGAGAGTTTGGGAGTCGATTGCGCATGGAAACCGCCTACTGCAATGGGACGAAGCGGTCCTCGCAATTGGGGAGCAGTTCGAGAAGATCGCTCGCTGCAATGCGAGGTCTCTCACAAAAGAGGTACATTACATTCGATTAAGTTCATTTTCAAATGTATGTACCAGAATGACTGACTTGTTAGCTCGCGAACATAGGACTTCGATTCGCTCAAGAGGGTTGCTGGATGCGGGGAATACATGGCCCGAGAGAACTTTGAGAAGATGTGGTGTTGGATGTACCCTGTTGCCGTAACACTATCAAGAGAGGTAATCAACAGAGCATGGAGTTCTGTCTTGCCAAAGTGGATAGAAGGATTCGCTACCAAGGAAGAGGCAGAGATGTCACTTCGAGGTCCGTTTGGGATGCAAGCCCCTGGGACTTTTATTCTGCGGTTTCCTACTTCAAGGAGCTGGCCCCATCCTGATGCTGGTAACTTAGTTGTGACGTATGTTGGACATGATTACACTATCCACCACCGACTGCTCTCTCTCGATTATATCTTCGGGTTCGTGCTCTCCTCATTTCTTTCGTGTTAGTATCTTTGGTTCCGTGAATAGGTACAAGACACAGGTCACCGATGTTCGGAGATGGAAATACGCATCTACTTTGGACTCAGTGTGTAAGAACTGGATCAGTTGGATTTAAGGTTGTTCTTGAGAACATAGTGAAGATAAGGTAGTTTAAGCACCAAGCTCATCTAACTTTTGTTCTTGAAGACCAGTCTCTAGGTTTGGGCTTGTTCTGTCACATAAGTGTAGAGTAACTTGAGAATTGTGATCTTGACATAGTTTTGATCATCATCTTGGATTATGTACGCCTGTAGTTAGTGCCGAGAAGCTTTAATAAGACCTTGCTTTATTTAGGCATGATGGTAAAACATGACAGTGACAATCTGGTGGATAACTTATTTCTATTGAGCCCTGCTTGACTTGTCCACAATCTTTAAGTGGAACCGTTATGGTTTTCTGTAGCATTCCTTTTTTTTCTCAAGATGTATGATTAACCGGTGCTACAGTACCCTTGCCTGACAGAGGGCAGTTGGATCAAATAAAATGAAAATACTCTCATCCTTCACCTGCTAATCATCAAGTTATATTGGCATTAAGCACAAGACAATACACAAGAATACTAACTTTGTTTATTTCAAGATACACCATTGCTCTGAGCACTGGCCAAAAGGATGCGAAACCAGCCGTTAGAATAAAGCCATTGTGGCATATGCCTACCGGTGCTTTTGGTAGATCTGATACTGACCCAGCGCTGAAACATCTTAAAATCTGGTAGAGGGGTCTCTACTTGTGAAACCTCTCTATCTCTCTATTTAGAGTGCTTCGGCTTGATAAAGGCATATGGTGGCCTATGTATCTGCTGGTCTCAGTGCCCAATATAATGTCATCCATTTCACTTATTGCAGATAAAGGCTTCCTGTTTTGTTTTGTTTTGTTTAAATTTCTGATCTATGAACATTTTGCTTATCTATACGACCATTGTATAATGGCATATCAATGACATTCTTCTAATACGTTGAACTGAAATATGTGGTGCAGTTAGAGAAGCCATCCTTTCATAACACGCTTTTGATTTGAAACTTAGTTCTCCATGTGATGCATATAAGTTAGTCCATCTAATACAATTGAAAAACGGTTCTTTACCATGTTATACATCTCCACATGCAGAGAGAATAATGCTAAAACACTTGAAGAAATGCTGTTGGAAGATCCTGCACTTTTGCGATTAGCAAGGCAAGATCTCACCAGCTTCCCCGTTGTTCCATTTTTGAATGCTGCACTATCTAAAGGAGTTTTTGGAATTGCTCTGTTAAGAGGAGCTATTATTTTCTTGATGTTTAACAGTTTCTATTGTTCAATCCAAAGGCAGGACAATCCGAACTCCATGATTCGTTAACACAAGATGCTTAAAGTTTCGCACACTAACTTGCTGGTTTCGAATCAGTCTCAGATCTTGGAGGTAGCCCAACACAAAACCCTTAAATACCCGAGTCAGTTTTTTACTAAACACTCGCACTCTTTTTCTTCCTTTCCACTTCCATCTTTTGGTTCCTCGCCAGATCTGAGCTATTGCTTTCGCTTGGCCTCCTGCTTCTCCCCGAAGTTTTGGACCGCATGGTCGTCGGTTTGGCTCCTTGAATTTGCTCTGCTCGGTGTTAGTCTTTTGATGATATGAACGTTATCCAATGATCTATTGGATCATGAAGGTTCCATGTAAGATATTACCTCATATATAAAGGGAATTCATTCAAAGATATGATTAGCGTCCTTTCCTTTGCTGATTCTGAAATTTTTGGTTTCCATTGCTAAACTTTCCACTTGTTCTGTGGAATGGTGACTCTTGGAGAAGCAACTTTAGGTGGGAATTCCAACTGCATTCAAATGATTGGATAAAATCTTGCTACGTAGTCTAACCATCGTACGTTTTTGGTCAGAAGGATGAATCTAATGCTTACAATTTTGAGCACTATATGGATGCATGCCTAAAAACCTCAACGGTATTCAGGTCGATACCAAGCAGTTCTTTTTTTTTAATTATCTAGGTTTAACCCTATACCTCCGTCAAATAATTACACCTTGTCAGTAGAATCAAATAGTTTTTGACTAGGATATGAAGATTTTAACATAGTATCAAAACGGGTTGATTTGGAGATCATTGTTATCATCACACGACCTTGTTTCATCAAACTTTAGCGAAATCAAAACTCGAATGAAGTTCGGTCTATTTATAAGCGTGGAAATTTATCCACCTTTTTATCTCAGCAGGATATTAATATTCGACTCCGACACGAGCACAGCTCTAAAATGCAAGTTGAGTAGGGTAAAACAAGTGGTCGAAGCGAAAATCCATCAATATAATATAATCAAGGTTTTTAAATACGCGGTCCGACCGGTCGGACTGTGATTCGGTAAGGAGGGCATATCGGGTTTGCTCATTAAAACGCCAACCTTACGAACCGCCCAAAATTTGGTCAGACCGGGCAGTTCGTACGGAAAAATGACCCAGAAATTTCGGGTTCGTAAGGTTGGGGGCAAATTTGGAACAAAAATTTTATTTCTCCCTCCCCGAAATATACCCAAAGTACATCTATTTCCATTTTTCCCAACCTGAAATCAGAAACGAAAAAGGGAATGGGAAGTCGATTTCTCCCCCGACCACAGAGAGACAAAGGACAAGACGAAGCCGACGACGTCACCTTCTCCTTCATTCTGGAAAGCGGCGACGATGATGGGTATGGGTTGTGGTGGTTGATATTGAGGACATTAGATGTGGGTTTCATGCGATGGGTGTGTGCTATGTCGAAAGCTTGGTTGTGGAGAATGTGAGATTGGGGAGGAACAACCAAATGGAGGGGATGATGCTTGGTATTCTTTTTGTTTTCCATTTTTCTTTATTGCTGCAGAAAATTAGAAAAAAGATGGAAATTGTATAGGGAAGAGAAAGGACAAAAGGATGGGGAAAAAATCTGACATGTAATTAATAAGAGAGGGGTACTAGACTAAAGAGCATGGGAAAGAGGAAAGAGGAAAGAGTTTGCATGGGGAAGGGGAAAAGGGAAGGGAAGACGTGGGAAAAGAGGAGGGGACAGATGGAGATGGGGATAGTAAAAGGTTTTTTTTAAGTAACATGTAAAAAATTCTCGGTCTGACCGGCGGTCCGACCGGTCCGACCCGGAGTACGGTTGAAATTCCGGGTCGACCTCCGAGTCGTTTTTAAAAACCTTGAATATAATCCCTTGTTTCCCATCATTATTGTACGGCAAATATTTCAACAATCAACAACTCCTCCTTAAGTCAAAGGCAAACCTACGTGTGAAACGCAAGGGCGGCTAAAATAAAGCTGAAAAAGTTGAAGCTTTTGAGCTATTACTGTTTCACATGATTCTTGCATTTTCGTAGTAAGTGCTTTTTCTAGCAGTACTAAAGTATAAAAAAGAATAGGGAATTTGGAAATGACAGGTGGCTTGGATCCGTGGCTACTATTTTCTTCCACCATGGATTAGTTTTTTGAAATCGAATTCGCTAACATTTTGGATTTTCCAAGTGGTGAACTTGTCTTTGTACACGAGCATGTGAATTTGTATCGGGAATTGGATTGTCTCTATCTATAATAGACGATTGTGTTCGACTTTGTGTTTGTTGTTATATGCATATATACGAATACGAAGGCTATATGATGCATAATCTATGTTGAAGTTGAATTTTTTGCAACATAAACATGTAAAAATAATTGTTCAACAAATAAATATACCTACCATGTTGATATGTGAATCTCGTAGCATTCTTTTGTAAAGGATAATTCGGGAAGTCAAGTCAAGTTATTTGTGGTTATTTTATCTTGATATGAAAATTGTTGGATTGAAGAAGAAATTCATGAAGTGTTAGGGATCAACATTGAATGATAAAAATTTGCAAAATATAAAGGTTTTCGTCACTTTTAAATTGGGGATTAGAGAGAGTAACATAGTCTAGAAACCTTATTCTCAATTACTCTCTCAATATTAATAATAAATTACCTCTTATTATTCTTTTTTAAACAAACAAAGTTACATAAAGTAACAAGAAGTTAAAAAATTTCTATCTAAACAAAGTTATGAAAATTGTAATTACTCAACATAATTTTACTCGGCGTTTCATTATTTTGTAGAAGCTTACTTTACTTACTGAATTTGTGAGGCAAACCTTTAAAATTGGTATATCTTAAAATGCAGTAAAATGAGTGTGGTTCTCCAAAATGAATCAACCCTTCCCTAAAATATGTACACTTTTATGTTGCACCTATTTAAAATAGACTGCGCCTATACATCAATAATTTTTTAACAGATATCTAATACTGTCATATTTCAAAAAAATTTAAATTAAAATAATTCGCTCCATTAATTAGATATCGTTAAAAGGCCACAAGTTCCACAAAAGTTACTCTTTGTCGGGGTCCTGAACTCAGAAATTGCCACGATGAGGTCCAAAAACTCGAGTTAAAAAAAACCAGTAGGAATAAACGAAGTAGTAATGTACTTGAATTGATTTAAAGAGATTTTACATTTAAAACTTACGAATGTTAAAATTATTATTGAGAGAACTATTCTGTTAGACTATAACCGGAGATAAAAAACTCGAGTTCTAAAAGAATTGATAGGCCTCCATAGTACCGCTTTCTCATTATGTTCCTCTTTGCAACGACACCGACATCTTCAGACAAACAATGCTATTATTCCATTGGTCTAATCATAGACCAACAACCATGGGTACGTGTCATGTACAAAATCTACATCAATAAATACACTCACCTGATGCGTATGTACACACTTAAAACGTCAATAAAGTGGACAACCTGTTACAAAGTTAGGCAGGGAGCTGGGACTTACTTCAACAACAAAAAAAAAAGCTGGGACCATGGTATCAAGCTCACCATTCCGACTCAAAGAAGTATTAGATTCAAGTTTTACGAATATAAAAAATATTATTGATAGATAGCTCCTAAATAAGACTTGACAGTGCTCTCGATTCTTAAAATAGATATTTAAAAAAAAGCTCACCATTCCCTAAATAGGTAAACAGGACATAGGAAACTTTCTCCTGTGGATAGTTAGATACCTATTGTTGAAGAGAATCTCACATCGAAAGTTGCAAGTAGGTTGAGCCTGTTTATAAGTGTAGATGATCCACCTACTCACTACCTTAAGGTTTTGGGTAGGATATGGAAACTCCTATACCTATCCCCTTCAACTTCATTTTCTAGCTTGCTTAAACTTTGGTTTGTTGTGCTTCATTATGGTTTAGGTGCTGACCATCTTCAAGAAGAGAGCCCCAACAGTTCACTTCAACTCTCCAAGGTAAGGACATCCATCATCTTTTCCTTCCTCTGCATCTGGTTCCAAGTATATGCCAATGAACCCCTAAAAAAAAAAGTAATGCCAATGTACTTTTCCCTTTTTTCGATAAGTAGATCTTTACTTTGGACTATGATCGTAGACTCTGATCCTGAATCTCCATCCCACCATTTACCACTTGAGTCAGACTTCGGGTTCGGGCTGTATCTTTGCTGCTCGGTATTGGTTGTTTATGCAGTGACATAGGATTCTGTTTCCTCTTCCATTATCTGCAGACATCTCTGGATGGCCAAATCGCAGATCATAGCGTTCTACATTACCATCTGTGCAGTCGCTTTTATCGCCTCGAAGATAATCATTTCCGTCCTGCTCTACAAGCGGTGGAAAAGAAAGCATGCTGTTTACGAAGACGGTTTCTCAGGTATGTATTGAAAGAAGAACACTACATTTGAGTCTAGGAATAGGGGCCTTACCAAGAACTTGCAGGTGGGAAGATGGTAATGTTCAAGTCTGCAACGATGCAATCGCTTACATCTGATGCGCTTCTGAAGAAGACCTTGAAGCTGAACAACAGGGACATCATTGGCTCTGGTGGGTATGGAACGGTATACCGATTGGCATTAAACGAGTCCACAGCCTTTGCTGTCAAAAGGTTGAGCCGGGGAAGTGCAGAGAGGGATCGCGGTTTCGAGAGAGAGTTGGAGGCTATGGGGGATATCAAGCACCGGAATATAGTCACACTTCATGGATATTACACTGCTCCCAACTACAATCTTCTCATCTACGAGCTTATGCCCAACGGAAGCCTGGATACATTCCTGCGTGGTAATTCAGCTGTTAGATTTGATATGAGCTGAAACTTAAAAGAAAAAAGCATATCTGAACGCGTACCTCTTATATTCTTCTCCTCCTTCACACTCGCATAGCGTTGTGATGCAGGAAAATCACCGGACGAGGAGCCTTTGGATTGGCAAGCGAGATACGTTATAGCATTGGGAGCTGCAAGAGGAATAGCATATCTACATCATGATTGCATCCCTCACATTATCCACAGAGACATCAAGACCAGTAACATCTTGCTGGATCGCAACATGGAAGCCCGGGTTTCAGATTTCGGGTTGGCAACACTGATGGAACCTGACAAGACTCATGTATCTACTTTTGTAGCCGGGACATTCGGATACTTGGCCCCTGGTATTCAAAGCAACAGATTATACAAAGTCCAGATCTTACCTGTTGGGTTCATCACCTTATATAGCTTAATTCTGTGCTCCTCCTCAGAATACTTTGATACCGGAAAGGCGACAGCAAAAGGAGATGTCTACAGCTTTGGAGTAGTACTGCTGGAACTTTTAACCGGGAAAAAACCAACAGATGAAGCATTCTTTGAGGAAGGAACAAACCTTGTGACATGGGTAATTCCCACAACTCTCTTACCAGAACAATTCGCATTGGTTGATGCATGATTTATGGTCATGACAATTTTGGAACAGGTGAAGGCAGTGGTTGATGATAAGAGGGAAGAGTATGTGGTGGACAGTAGATTAAAGAGCCCCCCGATTCACGAGGTTAACAACGTATTCAGGATTGCATTTTTGTGCCTTGAACCTGAGCCGTCGAAGCGACCCACAATGGCTGAAATTGTTAAGATGCTTGAGGAAGTACGTTCAGACAAGTATGTAAATGATCTATAAATTTCTCCATTCTTGTTAGGAATATCCAAACCTTTCAGTTCTGTGCAATGAAATTAATTTCCTCTACAGTCTAAGCATGACATACCAGCAGAAAATTGGTTAAGTAGTTCTTAATCTTTATGAATCAGCATGAAATATCGTCCCGCTACAGATAAGACGAACTTGTCATGGTTCAAATACCTCAGATAAGAGAAATCTAGCCAGCATATATATGCAGTTGTTTCTGAATGTAATGCGTGAGGATGCTTTCCTGGTAAGGATTCCAAATTTATTTTCATGTCTGTTGATATTAACAAGTCACATTAAATTCTAAACATGAAACCGAACATACATCTTACCTCAGCTTTAGCAGACGTTGTACTGGTGTTGCATCCCGGATTCTTCCCGTATTCGGGTACACCAAAAACTGGGACTGCAACCTGTTATTAAACATAACTGAAGTCTACAACACACAATAGAAAGTCACGTGCCAGGATTCCCGATATCACGAATACTTGCACCATGGTTAGATAACACTGTTGGATTAACTCCCTCTCTTACATAATTGTCAATCATACAACCATCATCAAAAAGACGATATCCTACAACCTGCTACATTCCGCTTATGGTACGAATTGTTCTCATACGCATTTGACATAACATGGACATGAACTTGAAGAGGTGAACATACAGAAAGATGTGAAAGACTTAATATCTGGAACATCACAGTCACTTGAGTACAGATGCCAGGCCAGAGGCAACCGACGCTTTCAAGGAAGGAGACACTGGACCATCACCCAGAAACACATCATAGAGGGCAAGTGTCACATTTGATGACAATATGTTAGCATCTACACCTGAGGGCATGCCGTCTGATGAAACAGAAACCTGAAGAATTGCAAGAAAATAACGTCATGTTAGGACAGAAGCAAGTTAATTCGCTTTGTAGCGTTTTGGCGTCGGTTTTGCTTACTAGCATTTCGGAGGGATTCAACCATGTCAGAAAAATGAAAGTTCCTTTCTTCAGAGATCGGCCTTGGAAGATGCTCCGGAATTTAGACAGAGCAGATTTATCAGCTGAGTCAGGAGCCTTTATTCTTGGAGAGATGGCCTCGTCCAACGCATCCCAGAAAGTTTTTCCATCAACATCTCTTACCAGAACAATTTGCATTGACTTTTCCGAAGGAGCTGCATATTCAAGGAAGAAATAAATAATATAACGAGTGATAGTTCTTCAGGATCAGTAGTTGTCCAATGACATCTCTTACCCTCAAAAATTGACGTGAACAGAGATGAATTCGCTTGGATCTCTGAAGCAGATTTTCCTTTCCAAGCATCCAAGCTACTCAAGATAGACGGGTTAACATAAAACCCAGCAGCATAGACCTTGACACCGATGATTGCAAAGACCTTCTCTCGGAATCCTGAGTTCAATGTCAACCATTATGTTTACAAAGTAGATAAAAAAAAATTATGTCAGACTAATTGGTCATCTTTCGCGATGCAGCTGAATGAGATGTCGGCAATAAGAAAGCTGGTTCGGCAAGTGGTTGTTGTTAAATTCAAAGTTGGTGAAATGGTGGAAATCAGTGTTCTAAAAGTCCCAAGTTCCAAACGAGCTCACCAGTTCCAAGCAATGAGAGAGAACCGGAGCAGCCAGGTAAATTTAAAGATGTCTGGAACTTCACATTAGTTGCAGGCTCCTCTGCATAATCTGCATTTCCAACTGCAACACGGATCGAAAGGAATGACCATCCGAAAACTCGCACCAGTAAGATGAAAGAGGAAGATACAAAGACAGCAGAACCACAGACAAACTAAACCGAAGCCGATAACTACTACATGCTAAGACATTTCCTTCAAGTGCAGAGAAAAGACAACTGGGCTTCTGAGATACAGGACCTGGCCACAGATATTTTCCTCTCCTGAAATTAACTCGACAACGCTATTGCATGCTCGAGAGCCCTTAAAATTATGTCCTATTACCCCTGCTGCTTGCAAGAGTTCAAACTTCAAGAAAGTACAAGTCTCACAACCATAGGTATCTCCGTATCCAACTCAAAACCATAAAGAGGCAATGAGTAGGTGGACGACGTTCCACGCTTATAAACCAGCCCAACCAACTAGCAACTTTCCATATGGGATTGTCTCCAACAAATACGAGCAGCATCCGACCCAGAATTCTGACCCAAAATCAGGCCTTCCTCCTTATGCATCCAACTAGAACCAGACACAGTCCATTGAAAAAGAAAAGAATGCACTTTTTTTCGAAACATGCAATGGAATTAAGATTGTGGGGCCCCACTTGCTAGAACTTTACCAGCAGAGGATGAAGAGGCAGCTTTAACCCTGAGATGGATTAGAGTGGCACTTCCTTTCTGGGTGTGGAGCAAGGGCAGGTGCAAGGAGGAGAGACGGTCTCTGTGAAGTGGGCGTGGAGATCTTGTTGGTATACTGCGGAGCGTGGGATGTGTAGAAGAAGAAGACATTGGTATGAGGAGACTTGAACCTGTTCCCAACATGGTGTTGTTTCCTCAGTCGAAAGCTTCGAGAAGATGAGGCAGCTTTTTAACATTCATATGAAATCGGTTTTGGATTGAATGAGAATAATATAAAAGTTATCATTACGGAAGATATTTTGTTTAGATTATTAGATTTTATTAAAAATTATGTCTATAAATTTGACAGTCATTAAAAATCATGTCTATAAATATAATAATTTGATACCCTACTGAATCCGAACAGAGGAAATCAGGAGCTTTTCTTATTTTTTAGGTAGAAGCTGTGTTCTTTATTCCTCGACATAAATGCCGATGTACAAGTGGCATGGTCTGAAAACACGTCCGACTGACCATCGATCTTGTATAATGTACCAAGAGATTGGATCTTTAATATCAACTTATATCTCAAATGACACATAAAATTAATAAAATATACCTCACTCATTTTAAAATTTTAAAATCATCATAAAACATACTAATTTTTACTCCACGCTAAAAACCCCCACGCATCCTATAAAAAAAACATGGTTGCATTTGTTTAGATAGTGAAGATTTCTACATATTACATACGCATATATATAACGTGGATTATAACAAATTACAATCTAGAAATCGAATCAAATTAACGTTAAATAAATTCACGAATGAATTCGTTAAAATGTAAACACACTTACTTGTTGTAGCGCAGTTATCCACAGGAGCGTAACGGATTCTTGTCACCGGTCGGTTCTTGCTCACGGTATGTCGGAGTCAAGAACAATTTCCACGACCTCTATTTGCCTTGGAGATAAATCGAGAATTCAGGGATTAATCAAGTATTAATCCCCAATCCTTCTCTTGTGTGTCCGTTCATTTTCTTCCCCCTACCACTTCTCCTCTTCCTCCTCACATTTAAAGGAAGAGGATTCACCTACAATCCCACTACTATGGTGGTGTATTATTTTATGTGCCAAAGCACTCATAAGTGGCTTCTCCACTAATGGAGAATCATGGGTGGACAAGGTGGAATTCCAACAATCTCCCACTCACACATGATTGAACATATTCAATGTTTTCTCTTATCGTAATAGGCAAATATTTCGTGCGACCAGCATACATCGAGTGCACGTAGCTAAACTCAAGAGCACATTTCGGCCACTTGAATGATAGCATCTCGATACCTCCATTACGTAAAGTATGCCTTACCCTAGGTCTCATCTCACATTCTTTGTTTCCACATGTGATTTCTGAAACAATCTATTCGTGTTCACTATTGTATTGCTCTCAATACAATAGGTGCACCAGTGAACCACGAAGCTTTTCGAATGTGATCAATAAAGAACCTTCTCCCTTAACAATATTTTTTCTATCATGATCCAGCCTGCTTTTCCAGTCAGCCTTGCCAGGTCGAATCAAACATGACCCTTTAAAGACTTTCCAAGCTAGCAGCACTGAATCATATTTCCAAAATATATTTAGGATCTTAAGGGTAGAGTTCCGGAAACCATAGTTTTCGGAGTTGGTCTCACACCAGGGAAACTGAAATCACTAAATAATAAAATTGATTTCCCATCCATTGGTCGAAGAGCACACATGACACTATTCATGTGCTATGGTATTCTTTCCTGTTAAAGGAGCACATGTCTTTCGCAAATAACACCATACTAGAGCATCAGCTTCGATGTTTACAAACAACAGCTTTAGTCTACACAAAGACTACTCTAGGCTATCTAGACAGAATTATGGTAAGTTCCACTTACATCTTACCATTGGATCCCATATAATCCAATAAGTTCCAAGAACTCATTTAATGTAGCAACTATTGCTTACTTATAATCTTGCGCTTTAACAAGACTACTCTTGTAGTTAAGCAAGACAGCACTCTTGTTTTAGAACAGGCACTCGATATTTAAGAATGTTCTAAAACATGCCTCATCTCAATCAAGAATCAACTCATGACTCCCACTGAGGTAAACACCCGTGTGAGTGGGCTACTTTTCTGTCCGACATGCATTAGTAAATGTTACCCTACATAACATTCACACAACACGTATTGCTGAAAACAACATTATATTGAACAACAAATTCTTTACAATATGAGCACAAAACACTAAAACTTTCGCAAACCCAGGGATTTGACATGTTTCTCAAACACATCTCTAACAACACCCTTTGTCATTGGGTCTGCGACCATATCTTGTGTAGATATGTGTTTTATGCTCACCTCCTTACACGCAACCATATCCCTAACAAAGTGATATTTGATATCGATATGCTTTGCTCTGCTATGATACCTAGGATCTTTAGCAAAAGCTATCGATGCTTGATTATCGCAAAATAAGCTCACTGGTTCTTTTGAGTCGGTTAGGAATAAATGGCTCAAGAATCTCTTCAACCATACTGCCTCTTGCACAGCAGCTGCAGAAGCTACATATTCAGCTTCCATAGTTGATAGGGAGACACACGTCTGTTTCTTGCTACTCCATGAAATAGCACCCCCGCCAAGCAAGAAGACATATCCAGATGTGGATTTCTTCTCGTCCACATCACCACCCCAATCAGCATCGGTGTAACCTCTCAATTTCAGGTCTTGACCTTGATAACACAGTGAGTATTCTGCAGTCGTATTCAAGTATTTCATGATTCCCTTGACTGCTTTCCAATGTGCAATACCTGGATTAGACTGGTATCTGCTCGCTATCCCAACAGCATAGCAAATATCTGGTCTTGTACACAACATTGCATACATGAGACAACCAACCGCATTGGCATAAGGGATTTTCATCATATCCCTCTCCTGCTGAGCTGTTTTAGGACACATGTCTTTACTGAGATGGTGACCTTTAACAATTGGGACATATTTGGGATTACTATCATTACAATTGAATCGTTCTACTACTTTGCGGATATAGGTCTCTTGTGAAAGAGATAATAACCTCTTCGAACGATTCCTCGTGATCTTAACCCCGAGTATATAATCAGCTTCTCCCATATCTTTCATTTCAAAGTTGGACGAAAACCAAGCTTTGAGCTCGATTAGATATCCCATATCATTTCCAGCTATTAGAATGTCATCAACGTATAACGTAATTATGACAAACTTCTTACCTGAGTGCTTAATATAGACACAATGATCTTCGTCTATCATTTTAAAGTCATACGACATGATCGTATTATGAAAACGAATATACCATTGTCTAGAAGACTGCTTAAGGCCATAAATTGATCGTTTCAATTTGCAAACCATATGTTCGCTGCCTTTTTGGATGTAGCCCTCTGGCTGGACCATATAGATCTCTTCATCCAATTCTCCATTGAGAAATGCAGTTTTAACATCCATTTGATGTAACTCAAGGTTTAAATTTGCCACCATAGCCAGAATAATCCTAATGGACGTGAATCTAACAACAGGAGCAAAGGTCTCCTCATAGTCAACTCCTTCCTGTTGTCTAAATCCTTGGGCAACTAAGCGAGCTTTGTACCTTTCGATACTTCCGTTTGCTTTACGCTTAATTTTGAGAATCCATTTATTCCCAATTGCCCTACGTCCGTTAGGTAGGTCAGCCAGTTCCCATACTTGGTTTTTCCTCATGGAAGCCATCTCTTCCTCCATTGCTTTACCCCATTCATTCTTTTCGGGAGATGATAGAGCGTCAGAAATATTTGTAGGTTCATCTTCATCTTGTAGGATAGCTAAAAGAATCTCACTTGGACCACCATATTTTCTTAATGATACCAAGAAAGCATTTGCAGCACCTTCAATCTCAAATCGTCGGCGTGGAATGCTAGGTCTTTTAGTTCTACGATTTTCTCGATTTTGATAAACATCTCTCATGTATTCATCATAACCTGGAATCGTACTCCCACTGGGAGGAAAATCCATACTCCCACTGGAGATCGGAATAGTACTCCCACTAAGATGTTGATCATTTGGATCATGAACTTCCGGATCAATTGGAGATGAAAAAACTTGATTTTCCTCCTCCACAATTCTCCCACTCGGATGGAGTGATCCAGATGATTCTGGCTCAATAACTTCATATAAGGCAAGATCATGACTCACCTCTCCCAATTTTGGAAAATCTTTTTCCAAGAATGTGACATCTCGTGATTCAAATTCTGTCACTTGTCCATTTTCTAGTTCGCCCACGAACACGTAGCCTTTTGATACTTCAGAGTATCTTATAAAAATACTCTTTTTACCTCTCGGTCCTAATTTACCGTATGTACTCGAGGTAGTATGGACGTAAGATGCACACCCCCATGGCCTTAAGTAGCTCAGATCAGGTTTCCGACCTGTCCACATTTCGTAAGGGGTGGTAGTGACAGACTTAGAGGGGACACGATTTAGAACATATGTAGCGGTAAGGAGCGCATCTCCATAAAAGGATATAGGCAAATTTGCCTCCGCCATCATAGATCTAACCATGTCAAGAAGGGTTCTATTCCTTCTTTCTGCTACCCCATTTTGTTGAGGTGTATAAGGAATGGACAACTGATGTTCAATTCCTTTTTCTTGACACAGAGCGTTAAATTTATCAGAAAGATACTCGCGACCACGATCAGTTCGTAAAGCCTTAATCTTTCGATCTAGTTGATTCTCAGCATAATTCATAAATATCTTGAAACAACTTATTGCTTCAGATTTGTGAGAAATCAAATAGATTTGACCAAATCTACTATAGTCATCTATAAAGGTGATGAAATAGTATGCTCCACGTCTAGCCCTCACATTCATTGGACCACAGATGTCAGAATGGACTAATTGCAATAGATCATTGGCTCTAGTTCCCTTTCCAAATGGTTTTCTTGTCAGTTTTCCTTCTAGACAACATTCGCAAGTAGGTAATATAGCCTTTTCTAGATTACCCAACAATCCTGCCTTAGCTAGACGATTCAAGCGATCTTGACCAATATGGCTCAGTCTAGAATGCCACAGTACAACATCATCTTGAGATGTGTGTGAAGAAGTGGCAAAGGAAAAACTCGAATCAGGTAAATCACAAAGATCAACATTCATGATTAAAAAACCATCTGATTTAAAACCAGAACCGTAGAAAACATGTTCCAAAAATAACTGAACAGAATTATTCTCAAACACCCAACGAAATCCAAGAGACATTAAAGCTGAAACAGAAATTAAATTCCGACGAATCTCTGGAGCATATAATACATCATGTAGTAGTAGGGTGCGTCCTTCACGCAGGCTCAGACTACATGTTCCTATCCCGTTGACATTTACGCGTGCGTTATTGCCAACATAGATAGATTTTGCTCCAACTGGTAGTCGTCGAAATTCAACAAAAGTACCACGGTCCTTTGTCACATGGTCTGTCGCTCCTGAATCAATCACCCACATAGGATGACTTTCAGTTAGAAGAATAGTACTGGATACATATAATTTACTCACATATGAGTGAACAAGATGTACCTTCTTTTTCTCTTTGCAGTCTTTTGCAAAGTGACCCTTCTGTTGACAGTTGAAACATTTTACTTTTAAAATGTTGTACTTTCGTTGTTTCTTCTTTCCAGAATTATTCTCATTAATTCCAGAAGTTTCAGCTTTCTTTTTCTTGTTGGCCCAGCTCTTCTTACCTTTGCTCTTTCGGCCCATCTGTCTCTTGCTTCCTCTGAAGCTAGACCCAATCACATGTGCTTCTGGGTGGACTTTGATTGCTAGGAGGCGATCCTCTTCTAGCTCAAGGTGACGGGCCATGTCATCAAATGTCGTAACATTATCAGCATGGGTAAGAGTCATTTTCATGTGTTCCCAGTTTGAAGGCAGGGAACGAATGACAGCTTGGATTTGCTGCTCGTTACTAAGTACGTGGCCAGCCTCAGCTAGCCCACTGATCATATTTGACATCTGCCTAAGATGTGTTTTCATCGAATGATCAGGACGCTTTTTGTAGGTATCAAACCTAATAGTCAAAGCTCGCAGCTTCGAAACAGAAAGCTTCCCGAATCTTTCTTTAAGTGCATCCCACAGGCCTTTGGCATTTTCAAACATACGAAATTGCCTTGTGATGTCATCCATCATGGCACTTAGTAAGATGAGTCGAGCAGTAGAATTTTTCTTTTTCCAAACTGTGTAGGCGTCTAAATCACGCCTATGCTGGGAGGTGTTGCCAGTTTCAGGTTCAACCATAATTTTACTTATGGTCTCAAGCACTTCTTGTTCTTCAAGCACATACTGGATTTTCATACTCCAGTTATCATAATTATCACCATTGAGCTTTAAATCCTTATTGAGCTCGGCGATAATGGATTTGGAAGCAATCGACATGACTATAGGGAATCATAAAAAAAATGTGTAAGGAGTTTGTTTTCAGCAATACATTATAATTTACTATACGTCCATAACTGTAAACGATATAAAGTTCTTGATTAACCTCGAATTCGAAGAAGGTCACGGGTATGTTTCCCCTCACCATTCAAGAATTAATTTTGAACTTTAAACGTTCAAAGTTCTTTAATAGTAAATTCAAGTGGATATATCTCATGGTAATAATAAGCAATTAAATAAACAAATTATTTAATTACAACAACACATATGCATCGTTATTACAATCATGAAAATACATGAAGTTCTATACACATATGTACAAAAAATTTCCAACAAGATTTAAACCCATACCACAAATCTACGCATTATTAAAGACAATATCTCTATATACAACACGGGCTGGAACAGAGTTCATGATTGTCCACTTGCTAGGATAAGGGAATTCATGAACGTATTCATGAGCACAGAAGCGACGTACTTTACGCCCACTTCGCAACCTCATTGACTTATTATGAGGAATTTCCTCTAAAATTCCCTTCCCACCTAGTTATGTAACCAGACGTTCCACAGCTTTTCTATGAATAGTCCCAGTTACAGGAGAAATGAAAGTGTCAACATCTTCCGTAATCTTTAGCGTAGCTAAAAGATCCATGAACATCAATACCCAGTTATACCCACTGTTATAACCTCCAACCAAGATACATTCTTGTATCTCATTGTGAACAGATACAATATGCTCGATAAGCACTTGTTCATTATCTTTATGCACCCAACGAGAGATACGACGCTTTAATATCTTTCGGCGCATGTCTTGTGCCTTTGCAATAAGCACAGGTGCAACACACTTTCTTGGACAACACTTTATCCTCATTGATAACCTGTATCATAACGCTAGTTATTTGGGTCAACTCACAAGTAGTCCCAATTGATTAAAATCATAATTTTAATCATATCAATGATAAAGCGCACCAAGAATATTCACGATGTAGCCTTTTATTGCGTGATCCTTATAGGTTATAATCTTTTCCATATTTTTAGTGTCTTAACTCTAAAAATATTGATTAAAATATAGTTTAGAACTCATTCTAAAATATATATTAAAAAATAAAATTTTATGTGAATAAAACTCATTTTATTCAACCAAGTCTAAAAAATAGACTCATTTAAATCATAGTAGTCAAATGGGCCGCGTAGAAAAAATTGGCCCAAAAGCCCACACTCGTATTGACTGTAAAAGTCAAAATGTGGGTTGGGCCCCTTTAAAAATAAACGGCCCAAAGAAAAACGAAAACGGGCTGCGACGCGTTCGGCCCGCGACGCGTTGACCCATGGTCAAACCCGCGTCCTCTTCCCTTTTTTTTTTTGACTACGAAATTACGGTTTTGCCCTTCTTGAGTATAAATACTCCGGCAAAAAATCCGTAAAATTACGGAAATGCCCTTTTCACAATCTCCTCCTTCTCCCTCTCCTCCTTCTTCTTCGTCGAATCGAAGAGAAAAAAGCGGCCGACCCTAACAACCACGACCACGGTGAGAGGACGGCGAATCGACGGCTGAGACCGGTCCCAACGGACTCGCCGTGGTCTCACGAGCGCGTCGATAGCAACCTTGTGAGCCGTCATGCCCCCGATCACCATCGCCGTCATCTTCTCCATCCTCTTCGTCGAACGAAGAAGAGAAAAAACTCGGCCGACTCCAAAAATGCGACCACGGTGAGAGGACGGCAAAGCGACGGCTGAGACCGTTCGCAACGGACTCGCCATGGTCTCACGAGCGCGTCGATAGCATCCTCGTGAGCCGTCATGCCCCCGATCACCATCGCCGTCATCTTCTCCCTCCCGCGTTCTTCCGGCGTCGCCGGCTTCAATCTCTTGATTCCGGCAACGTCAACGCGAGATTATGGTATGAAGACGTCGGGGACACATCGGGGATTCGAGCAAACTCGATTTCCGGCCTCCAAAACGTCGTATTTGATCGGATTGCGTCGGATGTAGATTTGGGGAAAAACAGGCGAAAATAGGGTTCTTCCCGATTTGGGAATTTGGCAAATATCAATCGAGTCCCTCAGGGTACACGAGTTTGCACAATAAGGACAAAAGCATTATACTCTTCAACGCGTACAAAATTACATATTAGTCCCTGGGATTTTCACCCGTGTGCAAATAAGGACGAAGTCCTTTGATGCGCGTGTTGAACCACAATTCAATTCAATCCCTAGAGATTTGCCAATTGTACACACAAGTACAACAGAAACTGTTAACTTAAGAACAGTTTATTAAAAACTAATTTTTGATCCAAAAATTACACATAATTTTTATTATCAAAAATTAAATAGTATCCAGAACAAGAACTAATCAAGCTCTGATACCAATGAAGATTTCTACATATTACATACGCATATATATAACGTGGATTATAACAAATTACAATCTAGAAATCGAATCAAATTAACGTTAAATAAATTCACGAATGAATTCGTTAAAATGTAAACACACTTACTTGTTGTAGCGCAGTTATCCACAGGAGCGTAACGGATTCTTGTCACCGGTCGGTTCTTGCTCACGGTATGTCGGAGTCAAGAACAATTTCCACGACCTCTATTTGCCTTGGAGATAAATCGAGAATTCAGGGATTAATCAAGTATTAATCCCCAATCCTTCTCTTGTGTGTCCGTTCATTTTCTTCCCCCTACCACTTCTCCTCTTCTTCCTCACATTTAAAGGAAGAGGATTCACCTACAATCCCACTACTATGGTGGTGTATTATTTTATGTGCCAAAGCACTCATAAGTGGCTTCTCCACTAATGGAGAATCATGGGTGGACAAGGTGGAATTCCAACAGATAGACACGACAGGATTGAACACGAACTTTTGTCCTAGATTATGTTTGGTGCAAAAAAAGGGTTCGGACAAAATAAAAATTTGTCCAAGTTAACCTTCAATTTTTTGTTCTATCTGTTTTCATGGGCCAGAAAACTTTCTCCAAAGATAAAAATTTCTTATGATATTATTTTACCATATAACCCTAAACTATTTTCTTTACCATTTTAACTCAACTAAGATTGTGTATTTTATATATATGTCTCGTCCAATTTTTTCCGGGTTTAAATTTAAATATTTCAAAATTCGGAACATATTTAGATTATCAAAATTTTATATTTTCATATACGAATGATTTTTAATAGGTTTCATATAATCGATTTGATAGATTTTATTTGCTATACATTTTGTTTATTCTTTAGCAAAATTGAGACCAATATTTTTTTGTTAGATTAAGACATTTTCTAAAGGTAGATTTGTCTTTAACCATACTTTACGCTAAACTATTACATGTAACAAAAAAGTTACCAAACATTGGATGAGACAACTAGAACAAATGGTTTCATTCAGTGCTGTTCTGTCTTGTCTTTCTAAGTCTATTCAGAAGATGTACCAAACGCAGCCCATAAATTTAGGCCATCCAACTCATTTTACTCAATTGATGAATCCTTTTGGATAATCCAAATCATATGATAACTCATGATCGAAAAAGATTGATTACTTTTGGATTGAATATAATGTAGTTGTCTTATGTGCCGCTCTCGCGGTGTTTGTATAAAACTTGTTTCATATTGGTTGATAAGTAGTTAGTAATTTGGATGGGGAAGTAGTTTTATTGTTTGGATTTAGGACTATTGGATTGAGTGAATGAAGTGGGTAAAGGTAGACATAATTTTTTTATGTGGTGGATAAGTTTTTTTTGACGTGGCGGTGGAATTAGTATGTTTACTGTGATTTTGGAGTTTAAAATGATGGAGAGGTTTTTTTTGAGGTGTCATTTGAGATGGATATCAATTTTAAACATTGATGAGTTCGATTTTTCAAAATTCAAGAACTAATTAACTAATATAATATATTAAACTGAATTTCTAAGTTTTTCCCCAAAATAAAAACATAACACTCCCGACTTGATGAACTATCGGAGGTCAATCTCAACTTGTCATTCCATCTATTAGGAAAAAGTACTATTAGATATATGTAGTTTGACATATTGAAAAAAAATATCTCCATTCAGAAATTTTGGTATCCAGAATTGCGGACATGACTTTCTAAATGTTATATTTTCATTTATAAATTATAAATAAAAATTCAAATTTTTTTAACAAAACATACTTTTTCCAAAGGATAAGTTCAATTAAGCAGGATGTAGTTCCACACGTACTTAAGTATCATGTGGTTTTACTTTTTTCTATTTTGATAACTAAAGTTTCTAAATTTTATACTTTTTGTGACAAATTCCTAACCACACTTAATTTTTTTTCCTGTTAGCATTTCCATGATTATCCTCATAAGTATCACGTCATATTTCTCTAGAACGTTGATGTGGATATTTCACGATTTGGTATTGTAATACTTGGCCAAACGAACTTGTATTGCTAGTGATTCAGAAATAGGATATCATTTGTTCATATGAACGAATGTTAGCAGAATTTTTTGCTTACCAATTTTGTGTAAGCTTACTCGTGATTCAGTAAACACTGAGCTGCAATATCAGCTTTTGGGTCTAACCCATCAAATATACAACCAGTAGAGTAGTGACCAGCTCTATCTATCCTGAGGCTTTGACCAACTTCCCGGAAAAGAATTGTTGTGTATTGGCAGAAAAGAATTGTTGTGTATTGTCTATTCGTTCTAGATTATACAACACCATCTCCTCGAGAGCCGACCGGAAGGCGCCCCGCGGTAGGCAGCTAAGGCTCCGGATAGCGATATCGGCTTTCTCCCTTGCCAAATGCTGTGCTCTTCGGATCCTCCCGCTGTTCTTAACCAACCCTATGGCTTCTTCCAAGGAGCCATCCTCCGAGAACTCGGAGTCGATTATCTCTCTGAGTTTTGGCTCTTTTTCCAAGGCAAATATGATCGGCGCAGTTAGGTTCCCTTTGGCCAAGTCGCTACCAGCAGGCTTCCCCAGCTGCTGAGCAGATTGTGTGAATGTCATCAACGACCTGGAAAGACAGCCCGAGGTTCCTCCCATATTCGTACATTTGCTCCGAAATACGGCTGTCCACGCCGCTGAATACAGCAGCTCCTTTACTGCTAGCAGCAATCAAAGACGCCGTTTTGTAACAACTCTTGATCAGGTAATCGTCGAGTTTGATATCGCAGTCAAATAAACCAGAGGCCTGCTTTATTTCGCCACTCGCGAAGTCCTTGATAACCTGCCAAGCAACTGCTGAACTGTCAATCACCTAGCATGCTAGACTACTCTTGCTATTTCAGTAATGTCCGAATTGCCCGACCAACCTGGCTAATAAGCTTAATGGCTTCAATATTTTCGAGGTTCGCTAGGTACCACGAGGACTGAGCAAACATGAAGTCCCCAGCCAATACAGCAACCTTGTCCCATACATCTGATGAACAGATTCCTTACCTGTATACAGGCACAAAGTTGGAATAGTCTAATCCAAAAAATGGACGAACGAAACAAGGAACTATGCGAGAGAAGGTCATACCTCTTCTCATATCACTCTCATCTAGTATATCATCATGTATTAGGCTTGCAGTGTGGATCATCTCGATTATCTTGGCTAACCTCCGGTGCTTTATGTTAAGTTCCCTGCGAAAGAAGCAATGACGGTAAGCTTCCATTCGAGTTCGCTATTATACGGAGCAAGGGGGAACAAGTACCGGCTCGTAACATACTTTAAGCCAGCTAGTTCTGCAGTGGTCCTTGACACCAGAAACACCAAAGCTGGTCGCATCCTCTTTCCACCAGCACCAAATATTTGCTCAGCAGCAGACATCAACACTGGGTTTTCTGCACCAACAATCTACCGATGCTGCTTAATGAGATAACCAAAAAGCTTGCAAACACAATAAACCCTGAGACACCCCTGTATGCAGATTCCAAACACAATAAACCCTCACTTCCCACAATGTCAAACGGGGTCGTGCGAGCACAACAGATTATGTGTCTCGTTAGAGCAATTGGCTCTGATAAAATATAAAAATTTTCACATTCTACCTAAAACCTTAAGACAACAAAAATGTGAATCCTCCACAATTATAAACACGCCCAACACATTTGCCACTCCCGATGTGGGATTCTCTCCAACACCAAAAACAAAAGATCTGAACTTTACTTCAGTATCAACGAAATTAGCACAGTTGCATCCCAACAAAAAGAGGACAAAAGCAAAACATCTTCCCATTGCCATAGCAAGTGAGATGGTAAGCCAAATTTGGGAACTTTACAAGCATAACTAAAAATTACAAATTTGGCCTACCGGTAAAAGGTGCGGTGCAATACGATTTTGAGGTTTAGCATTCAAACCCTGGAAAGTAAGACTAGTGATAACCAAGGAAAGGAAAAACCATTCAAGCACACTGCCAACTGAAGACAAAGACATGAAATTACCGTTGACCAAGGCCTCCGGGGTTTTAGTTGAGAGAACTCTACACCGGCCAACATCTCTCCGGAAACAAACCAACCTCCTGGAGCCAAACCGCACATCACTATTGGAGGAGCACCCACATGGCACCAAATCAACGGCAGTCCTTCCAAATTCAAGGCCATGCCATGCCATTGCCATCATCATCAAGGACAACCCAGAGAAGACCAAAACAGAGAATAGCTTCCACTTCTGGACACTACACAGAATACCCAGATAGGAAATCAAATCCTCTCCCATGTACAAAACAGACCAGTTGGTTCCTAAAACGACAGAGATTTCTGGTGCTTGTAGTATTTGGACAAGGACAGACAGAGATAGCTTTTTTGCTTGGAGGGTTGGCTAGTCTATTTCTGGTGCATGTTCTTAGTAGTAGTAGTAATAATAATAATAGTAACTGCCGGAGAAATTAGTAGGTAAAAGTTGGCAGTTATTTTCACCTTGAATATAATTTGTCGGGTTTGACTTCTTAAAATAGGTAGAGGTTAGATTGTCTTATCTATTTTTTTTTAAGTTTAGTTTATGGAAGACGTAGAAAAATGGTGTATATTATGTTTAAATTTAGAGTTAGAATATAATAGTTGTTGGATAGTACATAATTTTGAAAGAAAAGAAAAATAATAAATAGGGAGAGTTTCATAATTTGTGGTGTGGCTGTGTGGAAACTGAGGTCGTCCATAATTTTACTTCCTAACCATGTTCTTTTTTCTTAAGATGCAATTATTATTGGTTTGGAAAATTCCCTGAGATTTGATAAAATGGAAAGGTAGATTCGTATCTAGTTCATTTCATGAGTCATTTTACGCTGATCTCTATATGCCAAGTAATAATAATTAGATTGTTAATTTTTAATAAGATTGAACCGCATATAATCTATCATAAATTAAAAATAACAAAATTTTGACCATTAATTATAATAAATCTTATTTTATAAGAGATCATTATAAAATTAGTCGCATTCAATAAGGTATTTGTAGTTAAGAATTTTTTAGAATCATGGTTTTAAAAGATTAACATTAAATAATAGTGGGATATTAGAATTCAATACATGAAAACAAAGTACATAGATTACGGACGAACAAAGGATTTGTTAGACATTAACAAAATACGTATTACATAACATGAACAATTCAGTCGGTAACAATAAAGTAAATTGGCTTATCACGAGTACAGCTGCATGGACCGACAATCTCTAAAAACATTTACCAACACAAAATGGATAAGATGATAACAGGTCCTATCTCGTTTCTCAGTGATTGGTGGGTCAATTCCCACTCCTTACGAAAATGGCAAAAAATTTGCTTAGAAGAAAAACAAAACTCAATGCCGTTTAGAGCCCCGAAGTTTAGGCCAACCCGTCTAAATTTTATCCAAAAAAAATCTCAAAAAAAATGTGGCATTAGTAGTAAAGCTGGACGCTTACGAATCACTTTGGGTTGGACACATAGGAGTTTTAACCAACCTTTCAGCCCATAATTTGGCCCATCAGCGCAATCTTTCTTGTACTTCCGGCATGGGCCTTGCTGCCCCTATGCTTGTACTTACTGTACATAAACGCTTTTTTGAATAATGAAAAAACTAATCTATGATCTTATAGACCAAAAAATAAATAAATCATCCCGATCACAAAAAAATAAATTTACTTGAATATCATTTAGTTAACTGTGTGCAGTTTAGCTACCGGTGGAGTTTGGGTGTGATGCAACTTTCTTTTATTCTTTTTGGTAATAAAAGTCGTAATTATAGGAAAAAAGGCTTTTATCAAAATTCATTATTCAAGTTTTGAATGTTGGCTAATTGATTGGTCAAAAAATAACTTAGCTAGCGAATTCCAAATAATATGGGCTAAAAACGAAAGGCCCAACACAACAAGGCACTAAAGTGAAATCTACCCTAAATGAAATCACAGGGACAAGAAAGGTAATTCGCACCTCTTCCACCAGCTATAAATCCCAAGTTGGGGTTAGGGTTTTAGACTCAGTTGCCTTTGAAAGAACAGAGCGAGCTTTTTCTTTCGGTGCCGCTCGTGTTCCGTTGCGGGCACACACTAAACCTCTCCCAGTAATTCCTTTCTCTCACCTCATTGCAATTAAATCCCCTTTGCAATGTCAGAGGAAAGGTCTTATACATCCCAAATCCCATCTCTTCTTCGTTTTTTTTTGTTTCAATTTCTTTTTTTTAGGATTCTCGTAATTATATAAATTTTGGATTTATTTGTGTTGTTTCGGCCGATCCAATGGGCTCTCACTTGGAATATAGATCGTAAGGGCTCTATTTCACCCGGCCTAGATTTGCTTACTGGGGGCAGCCTCAAGGGTTTTACATGTTTTCCTCTTTCATGTTTAAATTCCAGGAATACTGCCCTAAATTTTGATTACTACGATTAATCTTTTTTTTCTTTTCGGTCGAATTGAACTAGGGTTTATGATTAGTATTTTCTTCAAATTTCGAATTAAGTTTTTTTAAGAGAATTTCAAATTAGGTTAGATCCGTAGATTTTACAACTCTCTGGGTTTGTTTTGTTTAACAGGAGAATGAAATGGAATTAATTTTCTATTATTTTATTAAATAAAAAATATTATTTAAGAAAACACAGTTGAAACACTCTTATCTGAGATTGGATCTACAGAGGAAATAAGTCCGCAACCCATAACCAAAAATAAATAAAAAGAGATTAAACAAATGTTTGGTCAAACACGAACATTGAGTAAAAAAGGCAAGAAGAGCTATGAGACATACAATTACCAGAGGAGGGTTGTCGGCGAGCGGGGAATATCTCCGGCGGGAAGGAAAGCGTCCTGTGTGTCTATTGTCGACCGAGGAATTAAAAAAAGGGAAAGCATACATAGGTAAAAATATGCCTAGCCATATTTATGTGCTTTTTTTTAAATGGGCAAAAGTTTGTACATATTCTTGAAACATACATTAATTAAATGGGTAAAAGTGGTTTGCTAAAAACATACATTGGTAAATTTTTAATTAAAAATACTCGGAGATGACCCAACCCCGACAGCCATGTGCTGATACTGGGTAAATTTACTGTCGGTGGAAGAGAAAAACTATTAAAAAATTAAGGAAAAAGTCCACTTTAGTATCCTTTGGTATCGATCAAAATCACTTTAGTACTCTGTGATAAAAAACCGATCAATCGAGTCATACTTATTCCAATTAACATCAAAAAGGGCCTCGGGCAGCTCCGGCCCGAACCTACCCGAACGCTGCCCGGGCCACGTGGCTAGCCACGTGGAGAGGAGGAGGCGGGGAGGAGGAGGAAGAGGACGCGCGGAGGAGGGGGAGGAGGAGGAGGCTGAGGAGGAGGACGTGGAGAGGAGGAGGAGGAGGAGGAGGATGCGGAGAGGATGAGGAGGAGGAGGAGGAGGAGGGGAGGAGGAGGAGGAGGACGCGGAGGAGGAGGAGGAGGAGGAGGAGGACGCGGAAGAGGAGGAGGCAGAGGAGGACGCGGAGGAGGGGAGGAGGAGGAGGAGGACGCGGAGGAGGAGGAGGAGGAGGAGGAGGGGAGGAGGAGGAGGAGGAGGACGCGGAGGAGGAGGACGCGGAGGAGGATGGGGGAAGGAGATGGATGTCCACGTGGCGCCACGTCGTCAAAAATTGGTGACGTGGCTGGCCACGTGGCCCGGGCAGCGTTCGGGTAGGTTCGGGCAGCTGCCCGAGGCCCTTTTTGATGTTAATTCGAATAAGTATGACTCGATTGATTGATTTTTTACCACATGGTACTAAAGTAATTTTGGTCGATACTATAGGGTACTAAAGTGGACTTTTCCCAAAAATTAAACAATGAGAGGTTACTAGCAGGTGGCCTCCACTCTAAAAAAATTAAAAATTTTAATTTGCAAAATTGTTATACCATATTGTTGCTCGGATATAGGGCTGGCAATGGGTAGGGTCGGGTAGGATATTGTTAGGACCCAACCCATACCCTAATTTTTGGAGTTAGACTCATACCCTATTCTCGACTCTACAAATTTTTTATTGTTAAACCCATACCCTCCAGAAGACCCAAAGTTTATAGAGTCTGCAGGGTCCGACTCTTTAACATTCTATCTTTTTGATAATTACTTTACAAGATACTTTTATTATTTTAATATAATCCAAATAAAGAAAAAATCAAAGTCTATGTAATAAAATAATAATCTCAAATTAAAGTTGAGAGTAAACTATAAACCAACTGGTTTAACATAAAATGAAACACATACGACTACCTCGTCAATAAGAAACTAAAACTTATAAGTGTTTTTGTATAATATAAAGTTTCAACTTCAAAATAATTTCTTTCTAAATTTTCAAGCGACTTTTGAACACGTTTTCTCGATCATCTTCTTGCTCTTGTAATCTAACTCTTCTCGGTAGCTTCTGTGTCTAGCCAAAAAGTTTAATTACTTAATTAGTCATATAATATTTAAAATTTTAAATTTAAAAAAATATTATATTAGGTTTTTTTGTGTGCGCTTATTCTTTTTGCGGCCGTATTATAATTATCTTAGCAATATAATAAATATGGATCTAAGTAGGTTATAATTAGGGTCTAACTAGGGTAGGGTCTAATTAGTGGATCTATGGGTAGGGTCTGGGTTTATATAGACCCTATCCAGACCCGAACTCTATCTAAATCTATAGACCCAAACCCAAACCCTACCCAAGACCCATAGACCCTAAGATCCACGGGGTAGGGTAAGGGTCTGATCCACTGGGTCTAGGTCTTTTTGCCATCCCTACTCGGATATTCAAATAATTCAAATTTTCATTTATTTTGTATAATTTTACAAGAGATACGCATAACAAAGAAAAAATTAAGTGAAATAATACGCATAACAAAGAAAAAATTAAGTGAAATAAATTTATCACCTTTAAAACTAATGTTATAAAAACTGCGGTCCGGTCGATCAGACTGCTACTCGGGATCAAATTTGGATTTTTTGTCTAAAATCCAACAAGTGGTTCGATTGGCCAAAATTTGGTCGGACTACCCGATCAGGTACTTTCGGGTGACCCGGTTCGCCCGGATGAGAAAATTTTGTGTTTATTATTTTCATTTTATCAGATTTAATTTAGAAACAAAACTTCAACTTTCATGCTCGGAGCGTGTACATTACTTTTGGATCACAACAAATTTTTTTTAATAACAATTCTCGATAATATGTCAACTAAGTCAAACAAATTAGACCAATATGTCGAATCTTCTTGTACTTCTAAACTTGTTTAATTCATGTTTGAACACTTTGTTTGGATAAATTGTATAGGAAAGTTGCTAAATATTTGAACTTATTTGATATTTTATTATTTTTTATTCTAAATTAAATTTATTAAACCAGAAATTTTAAGAATTTTGGGTCGCCTTCTGGGTTTGTTTTAAAATCGTTGTTTAAAACTTTTGACAAAAATAAAAAATAATTAATCGTGCTTTTTCAATATATATTTTTCAATTTTAAAAAAAATTTATAAGTTGGTTTTTGATTGTCCTAATGAGTTGATTTATTTTTTTTGCATAACTTTTTGAAAATGTAGAACTTGAACTAATATACAAGGTTTTGGGAGGGCTCATGAAATCGTTGGCGGTTCTATTTTTGAATAAATAAAAAAATTCTACGGTTTAACTCCGAATGAATCAACATTTGATACGGTACCATGGTTCTGAAACTGTCATTTCCATGATTAAAGTGGTTTTCTAAAAGTTGGAATCATAATTATACCTTTTATCAAAATTTTAAAATAAAAGTGGAGGTGGCTCACAAATCTTCAATTTTTTGGTCACCCAGTCAGACTATAACTTTTTACTTTTATACTAATAATTATGAATAAGGTGAATTACATTAAAAGTAATAAAATACCAAAAAATTCAAATATTTAAAAAATTTGATGAAATACAATTTATCCAAACAATGTTTTTAAAAATTAATTTAATGTACCTAGAAGTAAATAAAGATGATGATACAAGTTTTTTTGTTTGACATATTTAGTGAAATTTGCTCGACTTAGTTGACATATTATGAAGAATTGTTAAAAATGTAAGTTTATTGTAATCCAAATATAGTACACGCTTATAGTGTGAAAATGGAGGTATTGGTTCTACATTAAATCAAATAAAATAAAAAAGTGAACATTAATTTTTCCTAATGTGGGCAAACTAGATCGGGTTTCTGACCGGGCCGTCCGACTGCTTTTGAGCGGTCAGATCACTCTCTGTTTTTAGTCATGAATCGACCCAAATTTGACCCTGAGTAGTGGTCCGACCGGTTGAACCTTGGTTTTGAAAACATTGCCTTTTAGGAAAGTTGCAGGACGCTTAAAGAACCTTCGCCACGTTTCATGGTTTGGTTAACGGAATTTTGAGGAATAGCTGGTCGATTAGTTCTACCCGAACAATGGTTAGGCCTAGGGAGGGGAGCACTAGAGAAAAAGACTACATAAATCCTTTTTTAAATATAGCAATGGTGATTAATGTCATTTCCAGATCCATTCTGGTTTGGGCATTTAATGAAATTCAAAATCTTGACTTGTAATCAATACAGAATTCCAAATCCTAAAAACTTTTATTTTAAACATATACTACTTTGAAAAGTATTAAAATAGATTATATTTCTTTTCTTCGATAAGAATAGGGATTTGTCCCATTTATATTCGTTCCAAACAGGTTGTTAGAAAAAAGATGAATGGTAAAGACTGAACGTAAAATTTGGAGTTAAATCGGGTTAAGTTTAACATATTACATGCATTACTTGCCTAAAAACAAGGGCACGAAAGAGTCGTGTAGAATGATTTGGGTTTAGTACATTTAGTGACAAGTCTTTAAGCTGGAAGTTGGAACATACAAGAAACCTGGGAGTGGATTGAGTGGGGATTAAAAGAATGTTGTCCATAGGTGGGGACTAATATTTGGACCCTTAGATTAGATAGAATGCCCTAATAATTTAATCTAATGGTCAAAAATTATTGAAGGATTTTTCAGTCTTTTTCAATGATTGAAATACTAATTCCTAGAGAAATTTGTGGTGGCCTCCCAATCCATTTTTCCCTCTCTCCCCATTGTTTCTCCCTCACACACTCTCTCTCTTCCAATCCTCCCCTCTCTCTCTCCCTCTCTATCTCCATTCCCGTCACCGGAACTGGACGGCCGGCGGAGGGTGACGAGCGGGCTTCGATCGGCGACCAAAAACCAAGGACGGTGGCCTGACAACCACCTGGAAGGTCGCCAGCGGGCAAACGGCACCAGATCTACAATCGACCTCGCCGGATCTACACCAGAACGAGTCATATCTTCCTCTCCGACTTTCCGGTCTCCCCCTTAGTCGGCCAGCAACTCATCATCATTGACGAGTCTGGGACCGAGTCCATTGGCTGCTCCCCGCGCAGGCGATGCTCGAGTGGCTCAAGGACTACGGCTAGGAGGACGTCTTCCCGCTCTAGGACGAGCTCTCCCCCTCTGGTGAGGTGGCGCATCTTACGCTCGGCGAACGTGGTGACGTAAGCCTCGCACATCTGATATTGGTTTTGGGTTGTGGAGATATTGGTTTTGCGATTTGGAGATATTGGTTGTGCGATGTAGAGATATTGGTTTTGCGTTGTGCAGATATTGGTTATGCGCTGTGGAGATGTTGGTTTTACGATTAGAGATATTTGGTTATGCGATGTGTTGATATTGTCTATGCGATGTAGAGATATTGGTTTTGCGATGTATAGTTATTGGTTTTCCGATGTGGCGATATTAGTTTTCCGATGTGTAGATATTAGTTTTGGGTTGTGGAGATATTGGTTTTGCGAATTGGAGATATTGGTTGTGCGATGTAGAGATATTGGTTTTGCGTTGTGCAGATATTGGTTATGCGCTGTGGAGATATTGGTTTTACGATTAGAGATATTGGTTATGCGATGTGTTGATATTGTTTATGCGATGTAGAGATATTGGTTTTGCGATGTATAGTTATTGGTTTTCCGATGTGGCGATATTGGTTTTGCGATTTGGAGATATTGGTTTTGGGTTGTGGAGATATTGGTTTTGCGAATTGGAGATATTTGTTTTGCGATCGACAGATATTCGTTTTACGATAAAGAGATATTGGTTTTGCGATGTACGCTCAGTGGTTTTGTAAAGTACAGATATTGGTTTTGCGACGTGCATATATTGGTTTCGAACTATCGAGATATTGGTTTTACGATGTCCAGATATTGGTTTTTCTGTACAGATTTTGCTTTGGAGATATTGGTTAATAAATAACATGATGTTAACTATTGAACAATCTTAATTTCTTTAAAATATTACAAGTTCAAAAATAGTGTAGTGGTCGATTCAAATCTATGTCCATGGGATTTATATCTTGTAGATATTAGTTTAGTTTTGGGTTGTGGAGATATTGGTCTTGCCGTCTAATAATATGTTTAATAGCCTGGCCAGGAAAAAAGTAGACGTCATCTGTTTCGGAAGTGTATCGAGCCTTTTCGGTATATGTCATACGACCAATTTCATAGTGGATTAAATTTCTTAGCAATTTTATATTTGAACTCAAGATATTATTATAAAGAATTTAAATTCCGCACCCGATTGGTTGCCTTCTTGGTGGCCTAATTCTGTTCGATCTCCGAAAAGATATTATAAATCGACTAATTTAAATTAGAAATGAATCAAAATTCTTACAAGTTTTAATGCACTCGGATCATCATAATAAACTAGAACGATCTGTCACAAGTTGATTCAACTGATCCGTGTCCAAATTCAAAGAATATTCTCAATCATTTGAGATAAAGAAGCCCAGGGACAACATATTTTTTTATCTGTAGAATTGTGTCGCTACTTAAATGGCGATGAATAGATTACGATAGGATCTTCCCATGTTTTAGCAGGGGACATCGCCATCCAGACGGGCACAAGATCATCAACGAACAAGATTGTAAAGGACCACCGGTTTCCAACAAACACCCTTCTGTCCTCTTTGAAATAAACGAATCATCTTCGTCAGAATATCAATATAGCGCCAAACCAATTTCAATCCAACACAAAACTAATATCAATACAACGCCAAACCAATTTCAATACAACGCCAAACCAATATCAATACAACATAAACCAATATCACTACATCGTCAAACCATTATCACTACATCGTCAAACCAATATCACTACAGCGTCAAACCAATATCAATACAATGCCAAACCAATATCAATACAACAGAAACCAATATCAATACAACGCCAAACCAATATCAATACAACAAAAACCAATATCAATACAATAGAAACCAATATCACTACAGCGTCAAACCAATATTACTACATCGTCAAACCAATATCACTACAGCATCAAACCAATATCAATACAATAGAAACCAATATCACTACAGCGTCAAACCAATATCACTACATCGTCAAACCAATATCACTACAGCGTCAAACCAATATCAATACAATAGAAACCAATATCACTACATCGTCAAACCAATATCACTACATCGTCAAACCAATATCACTACAGCGTCAAACCAATATCACTACATCGTCAAACCAATATCAATACAACAGAAACCAATATCAATACAACAGAAACCAATATCACTACAGCGTCAAACCAATATCACTACAACAGAAACCAATATCAATACAATAGAAACCAATATCACTACAGCGTCAAACCAATATCACTACAGCGTCAAACCAATATCAATACAACGTCAAACCAATATTACTACATCGCAAAACCAATAGCACTACAGGCTAAAACCAATATCCCTGCGTATTAAAACCATGCAATTGAAGCTAAAAACTAATTTTGCTACATCGTACATCTCAAAACAATTTCACTGCATCTTAAAACCAATAACTTTAAAGTTCACAGATAACATGGAAACTAAATAATAAAAAATATAGATAAAGTAAAGGATCAACCGGGGGAGGTCGACGGTGACCAACTTCTCGGAGAACACCGGAAGCCTCCCAAAAAGAGCTTGAATTCGAGTTAGACTCTGGAGGCTGAAGCAACAAACCAGCGAAGGACGAAGGTGGCGGGAGACGGTCCATGAAGCACCAAACAACACCCTTCAACTCTGATCTAGACAAAATCGACCAGATCTGAAAAAAAGAGAAAATAAAATAAAAGGAGAAAAAGTGCGCAACTTTGGGGAAAAGAAGAGGAAGAATCCCGAAGGAGGAAGAAGAGGAGGAAGAAGAGAGGTAAGGAAGAATCCCGAAGGAGGAAGAATCCCATGGATTTTCGTTTTAGGGATTTTCGTTTAGGGAAAAAGTAGCTGCTAGGGTTTTTGATATTGGTGAAGAGTCCTCTTTACTGGAACTTGAAGAGTCTTCCACGTTTATTGGTGGTTATTGTTTACCTTTTTTGAAATTTTCATAATTTTTATTCCTGATATTATTACTATTAGTTTTCCAAAATTACCCTTAATAAATTTATTAATACCTAGATTGCCATCATCTCCTCTTTAGTCCCCAAACTTGGGGACTACCCTTGTCCCCATCAAATCCGCCCCCCAAGAAACCTGACCTCGAAATAAATAAATAAATATCGAAACAAGAAAAGGCCAATAATTAATCCCCCTCTCCAATCTTTCAGCAATTCCTAATTAAAAAAAATGTTCTTCTTACAATATGGCAGAGATTGTGATTTACTGATATTTTTCGATATTCTTTTATATATATTATTAATAATTTAATGTTGGTCAGTTCGATATTTAAATATAGTAAAAGTTCACTTTAGTACTATGTAGTTATACATTTTGACACATTTTGAGGGTATTTATGTCCAAAAAAGTTATTTAAGTAGTGGAATGTCAATTATAGAAACTTAAGTCACTTGGTCGACTCCAACGCGTTCTTCACAGGATCGTTGATGAAGGTTGTCACTGATCAATCACTACTCACATATAAACGAAGCAGGGACGGGTATTCACCGCCTAAATGCCCTGGAGAAATCTGAGAGAGTTTTACAGAGAGAAAAGAAACGTTCTTTCCATTTTCTCTATCTTCTATTATCTGTTTCTCTCCCCAAGTAAAAACTCATTTTTTCGTATTTAATGGGATATCACAAGAGGAGAGAAGGGTAGAGGAGTTATCACGTATAACAAATTTTACCCACTAAAAATCTCTTTAGATATTAATTAAAAGATTTCTCAGGAGATTCAAATCTCAAATCATTTAATTAATTAACTAAATAAATAATCATGGGTGATAACTTACATCAATATACTCTAGGAGACCGGATTGAGTGGGGACTAAAGAAAATTTGTCCACAGGTGGGGACTACATTTTGGGCCGTCAGATTTGATTATCTTTAAATCTGATGGTCAATAACCTACCAGGTGATATTGGTTTGCATGTGAAGTGATATTGGTTTGCATATGAAATGATATTGGTTTGCAAGAGGCTGGTTTACATATGAAATGATATTGGTTTGCATGTGAAGTAATATTGGTTTGCATGTATAGTGATATTGTTTTGAGTTAATCCCCATAGATGGGGACTAGCCCAGTCCCCACCAAATCCGCCCCCCTATACTCTAGACCCAAAGAATAAGGAGTAGGGTAAAGTTCGACCCTCAAGGTATGAGTATTTTTACTATCCTTAAATATATCACAACGTTAACTAGCCCCTAGAGCATTGTACTTAAAAATGTTAACAAAAGTCTTTACCGTTGACATTCTACTCTTTGAATGACATTTTGAACAAAAATATTCTTAAATATAATTAGAAAAAAAAATCAGAAAGAATATGTAAAAAATACTCTCCCTCTCAATTTTTGATTTAATAATATTATGATATTTTTGCCTACAGAGTTATTTAAATAATGGAGTGTCTACATTATAAATAATGTGCAACTCCATAAAACTACGAGATACTAAATACACTTAACTATTGTTTTCGAACTATTTAGATCAATTGGTAAGAAAATTATTGTGGTTTAACCAGGTTTCGGATTTGAATTCTTGGGTACACAGCAGAGTTAAATATTTGTTGGAAAAACTTTGTCACCTTTTAAAAATACTAGGCGGCTCGAAATTGGATTAATCAGCCCGGTGGACCCGACACTAATTGGTTAAAAAAAGCTATTGTTTTCAAGAGAATAGCAAAGGTCGGGAATACCAAAATCCCCACAGCCAAGTCAAATGTATTAAAGTTCCATAGTTTTTTTTAAACTCAATTAATGTTCACAACTCACAAGCGACCCTAGAGTTTACCACACTAATTATCCTATAAGGGCTCAAGCCTTTCTTACGTCTTCTCGACCTTGAAATATAATACCGAAGGGGAAAGCAAGATCTGGAGTTTATTTTTTTTGCATCAGTAGAAAATGGCAAATAACTACACTTGTGACGATTATCTTCACTCCATTGACGACACTTACTTCTCTGCTTTGCTTGGAGAAGAAGGAACTGGAGACTGTGACGAGTTCCCGGATGACGCCACGTACTCCGAAGCGTTGCAGTTCCAGGAGGCTCTAATGGGTAGCGTTCTCATTTCCCAGCTGAAGCCGAGTCGGAAGGCGAAAGCTGTTGCTTCTGCAGGTGGTGATGGTGATCGTGCTGGTGGCGATTCATCGATGAGTTTCTGCGGGATCTGCATGGAAAGGAAGGAGAAGACACAGATGTTTGAGGGCTCGAGCTGCGCGCATTCGTACTGCTCGGATTGCGTGAGCAAGCACGTGGTTGCGAAGTTGGATGGCAATGTGGCCAGTGTTGGCTGCCCTGGATTGGGTTGCGAGGTGGTGCTCGAGTTGGAGACCTGTAGGAAGATCCTCCCCAAGAGGGTGGTCGATGATTGGTCAGAGCTTCTCTTCCATGATCTGATCGACGAGAGCCAGAGGTTTTATTGTCCGTACAAGGACTGTTCGGCCATGATGATCGCGGATGTGGAAGCGAACAGCATTGCGGAAGCAGACTGCCCTTTCTGCCACAGGCTATTTTGTGCTCGGTGCTCTGTTCCGTGGCACGATGGGCTCGAGTGCAACGAGTTCCAGCAGTTGGGCGAGGACGAGAAGGGGCGGGAAGATGTTATGGTTATGCGGCTCGCACAAGACAACAAATGGTGCAGGTGCCCCAAGTGCAGGTTCTATGTTGAAAGGACACAAGGCTGCGCTCATATAGTCTGCAGGTAACCATGTCTTATTCTTTTACTTTTTTATCGTTGAAACCTTATATTATTTAGACACAGAGTACACTAACTAATGCAGGTTCGAATTTACTCATGTCATGATCACTAATTAAATGCTTATGATAATTTGGTAGGTGTCAAATTTAATGGATGTTATGTTAGACTGGATTGGATTTGCTTGTTCATAATTTGGGAGATGCTATATATGAATCCAAAATTTAGAATTCATGGTTCTAGTTCTAGAGAGAGTAGGCACATTTGATAAGATAATTGTTCATCCAGGTGGGCTATCTAAGTCATATATAGGTATCACTTGGAGCAATGCAGCACATTGGCAGCTGAATGCTGCTTAAAATTGCTCCGAATATCAGCGGATTTATAAAATTTAGGATTTAGCCATTTTATTTCTTACCGAATGTGGCTCATTCTTTATGTTCGAAACTATGATTGTGTAAAGATGGAGCGGAAACATTGAACATGATAAATTAGTTGTAAGGTTCTTCTAATGCTGTCGTGGTTTAAATTGAAGTGGAGAGCTTGCTCTTTAGACTTTTTAAATGAAATTTATGTTGTTCACGGTCGAGTCAATAATATTTTTTTTACATTTATAAATTTTATTTTAGACTCTTGTGATTTTTGACATGGTTGCAGATGCAAATTTGAGTTCTGCTACGGATGTGGGTCAAAATGGAGTGAGAGTTGTAGCGGATGTGCCAGAAATTGATCAAACTTCGCACGAAACATATTAACTGGCATCTCAAGGAGTACCATGGATCAAATATTTCCAATTATTGGTACATGAAGCTTAGAAATACTATCCAATTGATTGTGGGTTTCATCATATAGAGGATGCACATAGAACTCGTCTCGTCAAATTCGGTTCATGTTGGGCGGAGATGTTTGGTCAATTTTCGTTCATGTCTTTTAGATTTCTCTGTCTCTTTTGACTTGTGACTTTTTGGTTTCTTCCTAAACATGATGATGTCATGTTTGATGGAATTGAGGTTAAGTCCTAACCTACGTGACCCAAAATAGAGCATCTTAATTTTCTCGGAATTAATTCATTTCAATTATATCGTAGTTCTTAATTAATTAATGTTTGAAATGACATGAAATCTCTAAAAGATTTCTCAATAAAACATATGGTTGATTTGATATTCAAATATCTATTTTATTGCTTGCGAGATATTAGATGCAAACACAACGTTGAGAATAAAACATATTAGATGCTAGCTTGATTGATATCTCATATGATCTTGTTTCTTTGAAAAATAAATTTTGCACTGTAACAATGGTAGAGGTTGAACCCTCAACATCCAAACTATCTATAACTATTTATAACATTTAACCCTTAACTTTCTAAATATTTATAATTTTTGTACCATTAGCACTTTAGCCTCATATGATCTTGTGTAATTGGTTTATTAAGGTTTTGCTATTATCCCTCTGCATTCTTTTCGAGGACAAACTTGTTAATGGGAGTGGGAAGAATCGCTCGAGGACAATCTCAATTTAAGGAGGAGAGTTTGCGGTAGGATTAATTTACAATTATTGAGACATTTATTAATTTTCATGGTTTTGGTCCGTGAAATGTTTTTATGTGTTGCGGGGAAAAAGGTACAAAAATGTCAAGTAAATCCAGACAGATTCGGTGTGGTCATCTTAAAGAAGAGGGGAAAAAAAGAGTTATGCTAGGCTAAAGCTATGCTAGGCTATTTGGAAGGAAAAATGATACGAAAAAAAGAGTAAAGAAGTTGTTAAATCTGTTGATGAATGTCTTGTTTCTTTGTCCGAACCCTCCTTAATAAAGATCCCAGTTAGTAGTGATTGAATTCCTTCTATGGTCCACATGAGAAACCAAGAGAATGTCGACCTAGCTCCTGACCATTGTATAAGAAACTCTCCAATTAGGCCGTGCTTCATATAGGAAAATTTAACTTGGCCTTGTATAGGAAAATCTAAGCCGATATCCAAAACAAGGAGACCCAACTCTAAACAAGAACTCCTAGGCCATGCCGAGTAAAAATAGGACAACCTTGGCCGATTAGACCTACTCGAACATTCCCTACCAAAATAGACATAGCGTCAGCCTTATGGTCCAAGTTGGGCTGTTTTCCTAAAGCTTCCTTCGGCCCAAGCGGGCTTTCCACCAATCGAAGTCCAAGCAGGCATCCATGCTCCATCTAAGCACCCAAAGCAGGCATCTACTCCACGCAGGCACCCAAAGTGAGCATCCGCCTTGCCCAGACACCTAAAGCGAGCATCCACTTTGACCAAGCGGACATTCGACCTCCTTTCGCTTCGAATTAAAAAAAGTCATATACTACAAAGTTATAGGTCTCTATCTTGCCTTTCCATAGCCAAAACAATCAGCTCAATCTAATGTCCTTATCAAAAGATAAATCCAATCTACCAAAATCTAACAAAACTAATCGAGCAACCAACACCGAGACTTGACGCTCTATTTAGACCCGCTTGTGATCCGAATTTGGCAATGCTCAAAGAGACAAAGTTGTAGTTATAAGTCTTATCTACCCATGGTCATAAAAAATTTCTCATTCCAACCTACGAGTCCAAAGTAATGGCCAATTTATTAAGGATGGACATTGTCATTCAAGGACAAAAATTTGAAGTGAACCAAAGACAACACGCCAAGGTGGTCTACCATCACTGGTCTACAATCACCGGTCTCGACCAAGGGAAGACCGTTGTCGATCTCGACCGATAGAAGACCATCATCGGTCTTGACTGAGGGGAGACCATTGGCGGTTTCTACCCAACTGAAGATCAGAAACGGTCAGTTCGAGACCACACTGCTCACTTCGAGACTACACCGCTCACTTCGAGACCGAAAATGATCTTTATCGAACTCAGAACGTGTCAACAATACCAATTAAAAATTGAGTCCGTATCAATGTCCACCAAAGGTCAAGTTCACCAAAGTGAATTCTTCTTTGTGGAGATATTTTTATCTCTGGATTTTTCCCATGGTGATGTATCCATTCTCGGGGACAAACCTCTCATACGTTGTCGCATAGGCTTTAATGTGTACCAAGTGAAATAGTCTTTGGACTCTCAGTTGTAGAAGTTTCCTCCCATTAGTATCTACAACAACACCAATACCAATACGTAAATAACACCAATTCTAAAAAAATATAAGGAAAAAAACACTCCATCAATGCGTACTAACTCTACATTGGAAATAGTAATTCTAGTTTCATTTATTTTTTTTATTTTTCATTAATTCCTGAAATAGCTCGTTGTTTTATGACATATATTAGAGCGTTCAACTGCCAACAACCATGCAAATTGTTATTAATACTCTTCCAAATTCCAAACATTTTCTCAATCATTAATGGTAACGTTACGTGTTTATGTATGCGGGAAGCAAGCTATATAAGTAAATTTCATTACTCCAATCAAAAGATACCCTACTGAGAATTAAAAAAAGTAAAAGGGTCTCGAAAAAGGTTGGAAAATTCAACATTGTGAAGTTCAGCAAAGATTGTACGGGCTCAAATTGTAGGAGGGCTCAGATTTGAGCCAACACATTAATGGTTTCAGTCAACTTGTGAGTGACTTGAGAAAAGTTGATGTGAAATTCGAGAAAGAAGACAAGGCATTGTTGCTCCTGAATTTCTTACCGACTTCCTACGAGAATTTGGTTGTGTATAGGGTCCGACCCTGACTTTGAGGTAAAAGAGAGAGGCTCGCGTTTCGAGTCTGTCCCGTCGGTCCAAGGACAGAGAGAGTGTCGCGCTCCCGCGTAGCGCCGTCATCTATTTGAAGGAGGAGAGGCGCCCACGCACCATTCTCCATGCGTCCGGCCGCTCACTTGCTGTTGGCTCAAGCTTGCAATCCTCCACCGCCTTTCAAGACTAGTAGCAGCCCATATCCCGTGAAACCCGCCATGGCCAAAAAAATTTCCTGTGCCGCCTTCGCCCTTTTGGTGTAAAATATCCATAATTTTGGGTTAACTATCTGGTTTTCTCGTCCATCTGACTCGAGATCCTAGTTTCTTGTACACGACCTCAGGATGGCTTCTTCAAGATCAACATAGACGGTGCTTCTACAAACTACCCTTTTGTCAGGTGCAGTTGGGGTCATTCGGGTCGCATCAGGTCACTAGGTGTGTGGCATTGCCAAAATCATTGATCATTTTACGTCTCTTGTGGTGGAAATTTTGGCGCTTATTTTAGGGTTAAAGCTGGTCTGTGCGCTCCTTTCGATGGGTACTACTAGAGGTTGACTCTTCCAACGTCAATACCTGATGTTGAATCTCATTCACCATTCTCGAGACCTCCTTGCATGCAACTGGGAGATACAAGTTCAATACAACAAGAGAAGGAAACTATGTTGCTAATGCACTATAAATATGTGCTTTCACTTTCTTTTGACTCTGTTATGCCTAATGAACTATTGGTGTCTTGCTTAGAAGTGTACTTCGATGATTATGGGATAAATTTACTCTGTTATATTTGTCGTATCTGTTAATGTTAATGAATAAAGGTTTAGGAACCCTTTGCACCCTATCTGTTGCCCACAAAATATAGCCCCAAATATTATTTTTTTGCATATTTTCTCCATTTATCGATTATTGCTTTTCTTCTTTCCGATTGACATGAAATTTCTCTTTTCAAATATTCCATAATGTTCTTCTAGTCAGATTATATATTTGTTTCCTTTCCAGTCCGACCTCTCGTCTTTTAACTAAGAAGTAGATCAAAGAAGTCAGCTAGTTACTTGATAAAAAGACTAATTTTTTGAACAGTAACACTTTCAAATTGCACACGATTTAACTGAAATAAAAGAAAATAAATTCTATAATTTCCATTTTAATCGATATTATGAAACCCACAATCAGTTGGATAGCAGTTTTAAGTTTCATGCACTAATAATTGGAAATGTTGGATCCATGCTACTCCGTGAGAACCCAGTTGATATGTTTCAAGCGACGTATGCTCAATCTCTAGCACATCCGCTATGATTGTCACTCCATTCTTGCTCACAACCATAACAGAACTCAAATTTACACCTGCAACCACGTTCAACAACCACAAAAAACCGTAAGAGACTTTAATTTGATGAAGGAGATATTGGATTGAAGTCTTACGAATGTCAAAAAATTATTGACCCGACAGTGTGAACAACATAGATTTCATATATAGCATCTCCCAAATTATGAACAAGCCATTCCATTGCGGACCAACATAACATGCGATATATTTATTATCATAAGCAATTAATTAATTGTCATGAGATGAGCAGAAGTCATTTTTATTATAATCGGGCTCGAACTTGTATTAGTTAGTGTGATCTGTGTCCAAATACTATAAGGTTTCAACAATTACAAAGCAAAAGAATAAGACATGGTGGTTACCTGCAGACCATATGAGAGCAGCCTTCTGTCCTTTCAACATAGAACTTGCACTTGGAGCACCTGCTCCATTTGTTGTCCTTTGCGAGCCGCTTAAACATAACATCTTCCCTCCTTCTCTTGTTCGCACTCAACTGCCGGAACTTATCGCACTCAAGCCCATTGTGCCACGGCACAGAACACCGAGCACAGAACAGCCTGTGGCAGAAAGGGCAGTCTGCTTCTGCAATACTACTCCCATCGGCGATCATCATCGCCGAACAGTCCTTGTACGGACAATAAAACCTCTGACTTTCATCGATCAGCTCGTGGCAGAGAAGATTCGACCAGTCCTCGATCACCCACTTCGGGAGGATCTGCCTGCAGGTCTCCAAATCAAGCATCACCTTGCAATCCAATGCAGGGCAGCCAACACTGGCCACATTTACATCCAACTTCGCAACCACGTGCTTGGTCATGCAATCCGAGCAGTACAAATGCGCGCAGCTCGAGCCCTTGGACATTTGCGTCTTCTCCTTCCTCTCCATGCAGATCCCGCAGTAGCTCATCGACGAATCGTCATCCTGGAACTCGTCACCGTCTTCAATTTCTACTTCTCCAAGTAAAACAGATAAGGGAGTGTCGTGAAGATAGTCATAGGTGTAGTCTGTTTCCATTTTTTACTGATGCAAATTCTCCATCTCTTTCTTTCCCTTGCGGTAATATATTTCAACGTCGCGAAGACGTCAAGGACGCCTTAAGATGATAAGTAATGTCGCTTGTGAGTTGTGAACATTTATTGAGTTTAAAAAAGAATCATGGAACTTTAATACATTTGACTTGGCCGTGTTAATTTTGGTATTCTCTCAAAAACAATAATTAATAGGTAAAAGTTTATTTAGTATCTTGTAGTATTTCAAAATTATTCAAAAGTTAAATAAAAAAGATTTCAGAAATCTTTTAAATTTAATTAAAATAGTTTTGAGAGGGTTTGAGGTTGTAATACGGGATAACACCCAATCCTTTCTCAGACGAGATATCCTTTTAAATATTTAAAAAGGATTTGACAGAACAATGACACAGAGATAAGAATACTCAAAGATAGAAAAGAGAAGAACTCTTCTTCTCTCAGAAAACTCACTAGGGATTTTAGGCTATAGAAATCCCTCCCCTGCTTCGATCCTACGTAATTGACCGATAACAAACCTCCATAAAAATCCTGTGAAAGTTGAAACATGCGTTGAGAGTTGAGTTTAAAAAAATCATGGAACTTTAATACATATGACTTGGCTGTGGGAATTTGGTATTCTCGGCCTTTGCTAGTCTCTCGAAAACAATAATTAATAGGTAAAAATTTATTTAGTATCTTGTATTATATGATGGCATTTCCCACCCATGATTATTTAAAAGTTAGATAAAAAATTTTGAAAAATCTTGTGAATTTAGTTTAAAGAGATTTGAAAGAGGTAGAGATTATTATACGGGATAATAACCCAATCCTGCTCCGGGCATGGGAGCGTGGGACCAGAACCCATGTCTAGTTGCCAAGGAGGGCATGAAATTCCTCCGCCATAGCTGCTCACTAGTCAGGATCTTTCATAGCTTTCGTAAAGTAGGTGGGAGACTAAGATGTTGTAGCGGTGAGTGCTTGAGGAGCGACTTTCTTACTTTTTGATCGGGTGACCATATGACGAGGTGGAGGTTGCCACCGTTGTAGACTTGAAGCTCTCAGACAAGAGCCAGAGCAGGTGGGCCTTCGATATGGTGGTGGGGACCGGGGATGGATTTGGAGGGGACAGGGGTAGTCCCCAAGTTTGGGGACTAAAGGAGAGATGATGGCAATCTAGGTATTAATAAAATAGTAAGCTAAAAATTAGGAAACTTCAAAAAAGGGAAAAAAAATAACGACCAATAGACAATAAAGGCATGAAGGACTCTTTGAATTCCTGTAAGGAAGGACTCTTCATATTCAGCTTAACCTCAAAAACCCTACCAGCTATTTTTTATTCTCTAAACTAAAGGAAAAAAAACAAAGATCTACTAAAACAAAAAAATGACGTTCATTCCCGGGGGGGTTTCGAAACAATTACAGCTACATCAAATAAAATTTGAGTTACATATTATAGTATCTTTAGTATTCTACATCAAATCAACAACAGCTACTGCAATATTGAAGGTAAAACTAATATTTTTTTTAAGGTATGTCTAGTATTTTTTTTCAAAAAAAGTTCAATTTGTTTGTTCATGCTTTCCCTTGGTCATGATTATTTATGGATATTGGTTTTACTACCACGAGTGTACCGAAATTGGTTTTGATATGTAAATGATATTGTTTTTTTATCTATGTTGAAATTGGATTTAAGGTGTAGTGATTTTTAGTTTTTTGCTTTATTGATATTGGTTTGACAATATATTGATATTGATTTTTAGCTGTGTTGATATTGGTTTGACGATGTATTGATATTGTTTTTAACTGTATTGATATTGGATTGACATTGTTTTGATATTGGTTTGAAGTTGTATTGTTATTGATTTTTAACTGTATTGATATTGGTTTTTAAGGTGTGTGAGATATTGGTTTTAAGATTTTTCGATATTGATTTTAAGGTATTTCGATATTGGTTTGAAGGTGTATGGATATTTGTTTTAAGGTGTTTGGTTATTGGTTTTAAGGTGTTTCGATATTGGTTTAAAGGCGTATGGATATTGGTTTAAAGGGGTTTCGATATTGGTTTAAAGGCGTATGGATATTGGTTTAAAGGAGTTTCGATATTGGTTTTAAGGTGTTTCGATATTGGTTTAAAGGCGTATGGATATTGGTTTTAAGGTGTAGCGAAATTCGTTTTGAGATGTAAGGTGTAGCGAAATTGGTTTCTAGCTTCATTGCTATTGATTTTTAAATGCAGTGATATTGGTTTTAGGCTGTATTGATATTGGTTTTTAGGCTATGTTGATATTGATTTTAAAGTGTATCGATATTGATTTGTAGCTTTATTGATATTGGCTAATAGTTGTATTGATATTAGTTTTAGGCTGCATTGATATTGGTTTTTAGCTGTAATGCTATTGATTTGTAGCTTTATTGATATTGATTTTTATCTGTATTGATATTGGTTTAGGCTGCATTGATATTGATTTTTAGCTGTAGTGATATTAGTTTTTAGCTGTATTCATACTAGTTTTAACGTGTATGAGTATTGGTTAGTAGCTGTAGTGATATTAGTTTTAGACTGCATTGAAACTAGTTTTTTTTCTGTTGTGATATTGGTTTTAACGTCTATTGATATTGGTTTTATGGTATTGCGATATGACAACCAGAAAAACTTATTCAGATCGAAGCATGGATAGAATATTTGGACAATAATGTGATGTTGCCGATTGTACCAAGAAATTGGACGTAAAAAAAATTATGAAATTTTAACTTAACTATTATATTTGATTATTTGGCCGTGCTTTCAATTGGAACAAGCAAATGTTGACCAATATCATGTTCATGTGCATTGATATTGGTTTCCAGATGAATTGATAATGGTTTGCAATTGCATTGATATTGGTTTGCATTTGCATTAATATTAGTTTTCAGATGCATTGTTATTGGTTTGCAGTTGGATAGATGTTGGTTTTCAGATAAATTGATATTGGTTTTTAGATGACTTGATAATGGTTTGCATGTGATGTGATAGTGGTTTGCATGTGCATTCATATTCTGTTGCATGTTTCCGTGATTGTTAGCGATACGTCAACTAACGATACTTATTCAGATGGAAGACTTTGTCAAGAATCTGAGCTTACCGATTGTAATAAACAAAGTGGAGGGTACACATTAGAGGATTGTTTGTTATTCGTTACTTGATTGTTTGTTATTTTTATATTAAACAGTGCAGCATTTTCATATGAAGGTACACCAACGCCACAAGCACAACAAGCCGATGATGGCCAATCAAAAATGAAAGCATTTGATAAATCTATCAAAAAATGCGAGAATATGAACAAGTCAAGGAAGAGATTGAAAAGCTGTAGTGAGGTTGGTCGTGAAAAAGCAATGGCAAAGCACAAGGAGGCAAAACAGAAAAAAGAATGGATGTACCGATGCCTCGATCGAGGATACAATACAAGAGAAGAATCGTTTGGACATAGATTTGAATCGACCAATAAACCAATTATGAACTTGGCATATTGTAAAGAACAGAAGATTGACCGAAATTTGAATGTTGCAGCTGTCTAATGTTGAACTTGCCATTATGTTATCAATTAAGATTTTGGGAATACTTCATTGTATCATCAATACAAACTCAAACCAATATCATTACAGACTAAAACCACTATCAAAACGTACTCAAACCAATATCATTATAGACCAAAACCAATATCAATACGTACTCAAACCAATATCATTGCAGACCAAAATTAATATCAATTCAGACTCAAACCAATATCAATACGTATTCAAACCAACGTCATTAATGGCTGAAACCAATATCAATTCAACTAAATACCAATATCAAGACAGCTACAAACTAATATCAATACAAGAGAAGAATCGTTTGGACGTAGAATTGAATCGATCACTAAACCAATTATGAACTTGAATTTTGTAAAGAGCAGAAGATTGTCCGAAAGTTAAACGTTGCAATTGCCTAATGTTGAACTTGCCATTATGTTATCAATTAATATTTTGGAAATATTTAATCGTATCATCAATACAAACTCAAACCAATATCAAAACAGAATAAAACCAATATCATTACAGACCAAAACCAACATCAATAAGTAAGTACTCAAACCAATATCGTTACAGACTAAAACTAATATCAATTCAGACTCAAACCAATATCAATTCAGACTCAGACCAATATCAATATATACTAAAACTAATATCTACACATATTGAAACGAATATCAATACAGATTAAAACCATAACAAAACATACTCAAACCAATATCTTTATAGACTAAAATCAATATCAATATATACGCACACCAATTTCAATACATACTCCAACCAATATCGACACATACTCAATCTACTTTCGACACAGACTAAAACTAATATAAAAAAAATACTTAAACCAATATCTTTATAGACTGACATAATATCACCATATTCAAAAACCAATGTCACTACATTCGCAAACCAATATCACTACATTCAAAAACCAATATCACTATAGCAAAAAACTAATATCTATACAGCTAAAAACTAATATCAACACAGCTAAAAATCAATATCACTACACCTTAAAACCAATATTCTTTACATCTCAAAATCAATTTCGCTACAACTTTAAACCAATATCCATACAACTTTAAACCAATATCCATACACCTTAAAACTAATATCAACACAGACACAAACCAAAGCCCCTGGGCGACCGATGAAGGAGCCAAAGCCCGGCGGCAGGCATGGAGATTTGGACCAGACCGTGAGGGCGCAACGAATTACTCAACTCGAAAATGAAGGCGGTGAAGGTAAATCTGAGTTGAGGAGCCTTGGAGGCAGACCGCAGCAGACCCCAACGACCCAAAATCCAAAAAAACCAACAAACTCCAACACTTGTACCTTGAGCAGCAGCGGGCACATCGTTGGGCCTCACCGACTCAAGACGAAGCACATTCAAGCTCTTGATGGCGGAGTCCAAATCGTCCCTGTATTCCTCTAGCGCCCTCTCCAGAACCTACAAAAAAAGACCCAAAAATTACACCGATTGCCACCACATTCCAATTAGGTCACACACAAAAAGGAGCCCCAAAATTACGCTGATTGCACGTATGTACTCTTTGATCATAATAATCCATAGTCGGGGTGCTGCGACGTTCTCCTTCACCACCTTTGAAGGTATCATCTATACATAAAGAACACCTTTTAACATCATCAGCCAACTGGATTTTGTCCACACAATCCCACTTATACAGTTCTTCATCTTGCACTTATCTAGATCGAAACTATTTTAAGTCCATATTTTCAAGAAAAAGAACACAACTAAAACCATAAACCTCAAGCATTCAAATGTACGATCAATAACCAGAAAGAAAAGGTAAACACATGAACATATAGGCAATGATGGGCAACCACAGAAATAATAGCAAAACAAAGTCAAAAACAAAAAAAGGTTAGAGTCCATGCCTAGGACGAAAACTACATACTTGCAGAGAGGAATGAGAGTCAGAGTCCAGATCACCAAAGAGAGTACCCCCAGGATTTCATCATCCTCTTCGTGCACTCACAAGCTCCTCGAGAATGTACTCGAAAACACGTATATTAGCGATGTGCTAAGGTCGCCATATATAGTGTCGAATCCCTGGAAGACTAATCCCAGAGTTGTCTTGTGCTGTATATGCAAATTATAGAGAGGACAAAAGGGCAAAGAACCAGTCAAGAACTCGATCCGAAGGAGAAATGAAACCGGACTTCTTCAGCTCTTAAACACCTCTTTCTCTTTGAATTCTTGCATTAATTAGTTATCTTCAAATTAAAACATAATTGTTTGAAGCAGAGACTTTCCATTTCCATTTCCATTTTTTCTAACCAAGAAGAAGGACAGAAAAAGATTGCAACTTGGAACTGGGTTTTACAAGAAAACACCAAAAAGGAAGAGAATTGTTAGAAAGAAGAGAAAAGAAAGTGAATTTAAGAGTTACCAGTCGTTGATCCCAGGAGGAAGAAGCAGGTTCGGGCTCCATTCTTTAGAATTTCTTCTTCAGGGTCTAAAACCCATCTGGCATTTCAAGTAAAGGAAGCTTCTTTACCTGTTCTTTAAAGGGCACACGCATCGGTTAATAAAAAATGATCAAAGAGGAGGAGGAAGAAGAAATAAATAAATAAAATTTTACGTAATGCAGGTGGTTAATCGGGAAGAAGAACTGAGTTTGGGTTTTTTTTTTTTGCAATCTAGGAGAGGAAGAGATTTTTTTTTGAGAGGTAGGAGGGGGGAGAGGAAGAGAACTAATGTGGGTGGCAGAATGAATGCGGGGAGGATTTTGGAGAGGACAAAGGTAGTCCCCAAGTTTGGGGACTAAAAAAGAGATGGTGGTAATCTAGGTATTAATAAAATAATAAGGGGTAGTATTGGAAACTAATAGAAGCTGACAACAGATGCTAAAAAGTATGGAAAATTCAAAAAAGGAAAAAAACTACCAATTAATTAAAAAGGCGTGAATGACTCTTTGAATTCCTGGAAAGAAGGACTCTCGATATTCCATATTCAGCTTGACAGCCAAAAACCCTACTAGCTTCTTTTTTTTTCCTCTAAACTAAGCAAAAACCGTACCAGCTCATGAAAAATGACATTCATTCCTGGGAAGGTACGTCTAGTATTTTATATATATAAAAAGTTTGTGTTGTAGTGATTATGCTTTCCATCTTGTTCGATTACATCTTATTCATAATAAAAATTAAAGTTTGTTTACATTTTGTTCATGCTTTCCCTTTGGTCGTGATTATTTTTGGATATTGGTAATATCATTGTACCGAAATTAGTTTTGATTTGTAAAGGATATTATTTTTTACCTCTCCTGATATTGGATTTAATGTGTAGCGATTTTGGTTTATAGTGGTAGCGATATTAGTTTTTTGCAGTGTTGATATTGGTTTTTAACTTTGTTTATATTAGTTTTTAACTGTTTTGATACTGGTAGTCAGATTATAGATATTGGTTTGTAGCTCCAACAACATTGGGTTTCTGCTGGCGTGATATTGGTTTTAGGGTGTATGGATATTGGTTTAAAGTTGAATGGACATTGGTTTGTATTTTTAGTGACATTGGTGTAGCTGTATAGTTATTGGTTAGTGCCATCGGTGACATTGGTTTTTGGCTGACATTATATTGGTTTCCAGATTTATTGGTTAGTACCTGTAGTGATTTTGGTTTATTGCTGTACTGAAATTGGTTTTTAATTTCACTGATATTGGTTTGACGTTGGTTTGATATTAGTTTGTAACAGTGTTGATATTGATTTTTAACTATGTTGATACTGGTTGATGTTGTATTGATATTGGTTTGGTTTGATGCAGTATTGATATTAGTTTTTAGCTTTATTGATATTGATTTGACGTTGTATTGATATTAGTTTTTAACTGTATTGATATTGATTTGTAACTGTATTGATATTGATTTGACGCTGTATTGATATTGGTTTGACGCTATATTGATATTGGTTTGACGCTGTATTGATATTGGTTTGTACCTTTAGTGATATTGGTGTTTTGCTGTATTGAAATTGATTTTAAGCTTTATTGATATTGGTTTGTACCTTTAGTGATATTGGTTTTGAACCGTATTAATATTGATTTTCAGCTTTATCGATATTGGTTTTTAACTATGTTGATACTAGTTTTCAGTTTTAAAAATATTGGTTTTCAGCTTTATAGATATTGATTTGTAGCTTCGGTGACATTAGTTTTTGGCTGTCGTTATATTGGTTCTCAGCTTTATTGATATTGATTTTTAGCTGTATTGATACTAGTTTTTAGCTTTATTGATATTGGCTTGCGTGTGTATCCATATTGGTTTTAAGGTTATTGATATTGGTTAGTATGTAAAGTGATAATAGTTTACCTCTTATTCAGATCGAAGCATGGATGGAATAATTGTACTGATATCTCGAACAAGTCAAGAAAGAGATTGAAAAGCAGTAATGAGGTTGGTCGGGAAAAAGCAACGGTAAAGTATCAGAAGACGAAACAGAAGCATCAAAACAGTTGTACTTATGTCTCGAACCAGCAGACAATACAAGATAAAAATTGTATGGACATAGATTTGAATCGACCACTAAACTATTTATGAACTTGGAATATTGTAAAGACCAAAAGATTGTCCAAAAGTTGACATCATGTTATTTATTAACATTCGGAAATATTTTTATTTTATCTTAAATTTAAACTTATGGTATACGAGATGAATAAAATAGGTATCCTTCTATCACGATATTGGTACTTTACAAAAATTAAATTGATAGGCATATGAGATATCAAAATCGGACAACCAATATCACCTAAAGAAAAAACAAAAATGTCAACATCCATAAACCAATAAAAAAATAGCTCAAAACCAATATCTACACAGTTCAAAACCGATATCCCTATAGCTCAAAACCAATATCCTTACAGCTCAAAACAAATATATGTACAGCTCAAAATCAATATCTACACAGCTCAAAACCAATATCCCTACAGCTCAAAAAACTTATCGCTACAGCTCCAAACCTTTATCCATTCAGATCAAAACCAATATCTCTACAGATGAAAACCAGTATCCATTCAGTTGAAAATTAATATCCATACATCAGTAAACCATTATCCAGAAGCAATAGAACCAATATGAAACAGAAGATCATTTTAATACCAATAACCAAATTCACATCATATACAAAACCAATACCGCTACAGCTCAAAACCAATATCCATTCAGCTCAAAACCAATATCTCTGTAGCTCAAAACTAATATCTCTACAGATGAAAATCAGTATCCATTCAGTTGAAAACCAATATCCATACGCAATAAAACTAATATGAAACATATCATTTTAATACCAATAACCAAATTCACGTCTTATACAAAACAACGTGACCATCAAAGAACATAAACAACTTTGAAAGAAGCTAATTTCCATTAGAAAATGTGTGCCTACAATATAAGTCAAAACAAAAGGCATAAATAACCGAATCTGCGAGGCTCGTGAAAACATCCCATGTTGAGCTAACATCCCCTACGAGATCGATTGCTGCGATGTCGGAGGTCACAGCTGCAAAGTTTGCTGTCCATTTTCTATAGAACTCAATCTCCTTCACGTGCCAAAATAACCAAAGCAAATCATTACAAGCAAGTTATTACACATATGTCATCCTTTAGAGAAAAATTCCCAAAGATCTGCAACGAAGGATCTAAAAATGGAAGAGATCTAATTTGTGCTGCGATCTCTCCTCTTTAGCATCGAGCTCGTAACGTATTCTACTTCAGTTCTCCTCGGGATATAAACAAGGACTGAGCAAATCAAAAGCAAATAGATAAAATATTAAGTGGAAATATTTAAAATCGGTACAAAAGAGAGCGGAAGCGCGGGTCAATATTTTTCACGGATCAAAAAATAAAACGAGGAGGGAGAAGATAACATGGATTGAGGAGGAAGAACAGAGATGGAGCTCAGGTTGCAAGCCTTGTGGATCTTCAACTTCATCGGAATTTGCAAATTCGCTGGGCTTTGAGATCGTGACGAGGCCGAAGCGAGGCGGAACCCTAACTCTGTTAGATCGGAGCTCCGGGTGTACAATGTGCTGGAAGAGTGTTCTAGATCTTTTCTCCCCTTTCGAACTATGACTATGGCGGTTAAGGAATTGAGAGAGAGGGAAGCGATTTGGCATTTGGGGGGAGCATGAAAAGTAGGGTTTTTTTTTTATTTCCTTGATTGAAAAAGACTAAAAAGCCCCTCAATAGTTTTTGACCATTAGATTTAAAAAATTGAGAACCCCATCTAATCTAACGGTCCAAATATTAGTCCCCACATATGGACAAAATTTCTTTAATCCCCACTCAATCCATTCTCGGTGGGGACCGGCCTGTGGTTCAGGTTGCACTACTTCAGCAATACTAGGCGGTGACGGGCCTAGAATTGGTTGTTCAGGTGGGCCTGTGTTTGGCGGTCCTGTGGGCCTTCAGTTGGTGGGCCCAGCTGAGTAGGCGGGCCTATTTTTGGATGCCCCAGTTGATAAAATGGGATGTAGAAGTCCATAAAAGTTGATTCGCAAGGACGATCTTCAGGGGTACAGGATTGGATTTGACTTGGGCCACAATATTTTGGATCTGCAAAGGGAAATATACTTTCATCAAAGAGGAAATTGCGAGAGATATGAAACTTACGACTAGAGAGATCATAATAGTGAAAATCCTTATGTTGGCGGCTATATCCCATAAAGACGCACGGGACAGATCGGAGTTCTAGTTTATTTTTTGTTATTGGCCTTAACCACGGGTTGCATAAACATCCAATGATACGTAAATTGGTCAAGTTTGGTTTTTCACCAAATAATTGTTGGTAAGAAATTTGTTGTCCGACAGCTGCGTATGCATACGGTTAATTAGGAAAGCAGAGGAATCAAATATTAAAGACAAAAAATCTAATGGAATTGAGGCATGGTATAGTATGGCTAAACACGTTTGGACAATATGTCGATATTTTTGTTTGGCGCACCCATTTTGCTCGGGTGCATAGGGACATGACATTCGATGTAAAATGCCATTGGTTTGGAAATACTTGGTAGTTGGCCAAAGTGCTTTTCAACTTGAGTATGGAATTGGACAAAGGTATCAAACATGTCAAATTTGAATCTTAGGAAGTATAGCCAAACATATTTGCTGTAATGATCATAGAAGATAACATAGTACGAGAAATCATCTATTGATTGAAAAGGAGAAGGACCCCAGAGATCACTACAAATAAGATCCAATGGACCGGACGCTTGATAAGATGGTACAAGAAAGGGTCATTTATGAATTTTTGATAGACTGCATCCATGACAAAGACTAGAAGCTACTTATTAGAGAACAAAATAGACTGCGATCTAAGTACAATTTTAACGGCATCAAAATTAGCATGACCAAATCTCTAGTGCCAACGATTGACTGAAGGGACAGAAGTGAAGTTGACTCTCGAAGCTGAGTTGACCAGGGCTCCACTTATCGGATAAAGACAACCACCATTCCAGCCTTGATGTAAAATTTCCTTCGTCACCTCGTTCTTGACAAAAAAGTGATCACCAACAAATTCAACAACCACGTTATTATCATGGATTAGTACACTAAGAGAAATAAGATTAGTGCAACAGTGAGGGACACAAAGAACATTTTATAAGGACACAGTTGACTTAGCCAATGGAAAATTCATGGCACCAATATGAGAGATAGGGAGTTTTTGCCCATTACCAAATTGGACTTAGCAAAGAACATTCTCGACGGGGATTTGGCTCCGAAATTGATGGACGGCACGAGTCTAAGGGACGGGGCTGACTATTGAAGATTTTGTTCCTTATTTAAGAGAAGAGAGTGAAGGTCTTCAATGAAGAAAGCATCAGGGTGGGCTTCAACTGATATGGCGAAGGGACGGTAAGCATTGTCTAGGCCCTGAACAACATGTTCGACAAGGTTGCAGTCAGACACGGGTTTACCAAAGGCGGTAAGCTGGTTGGCGATACCTTTGGCGTGATACAGGTAGGCATCAATACTGTCACTTCCTTTTGACAAGCCATATAAGGTTTTCTTGGGGCACTAGATTCGAGAGACCGATCTAGAGCCATAGATCTTTGTGAGATGATCACATACCTCTTTTGCAGATTTGCAGCCGATAATTAGAGGGAGAATCATACTGGTGACTGAGGAGATGAGCAAAGACACTACCCATTGGTCTTGTTTGAGCCAGGGTTTCTAATTCGGGTTGGGAGGCCTAATGTCGATTGTCTTTGACAGTTGAGGAAGGCTGTCGTCGACATGTTAATACAAGTCATAGCTGTTGAGCATCAGCTCTATTTGTGCTTTCCAGGTGAGAAAATTCTGGGAGTTGAGCTTCTCAATGAGAGGAAAAGGGATGGGAGGGATGTGTGTGGAAGAGGATTGCATCACCATTGGCTTGGGATTTTCTCAAAGTACTCACAAATGATTTTTCACTGTTAGAGCTTATGGCCCTGATACCGTATTGAAATTTCTATATCCTACCCAAAACTTTGAGGTGGTGAGTAGGTGGATCATCTACACTTATAAACAGACCCAACCCACTTGCAACTTCTGATGTGGAATTCTCTCCAACACGTCCCCTCAAACGAAGTCCATCGAGCTAAAGTTTGTACGGGCTTCACACTACCTCTAATACTTTCAAAGGCGGGTTGTGCGAGCACAACTGGCCATGGTTCTCGTTAGAGCAATTGGCTTTGATACCATATATAAATTTTCATATCCTACTCAAAACCTTAAATATTTGTTTGGAGAAAAGGGTAGCATAGAGGCTAACAAAGATGCCAAGTCTTTGCCTTATAAATGCCAGGAAAGAATAAAGGAAAGAAAAAGAAAATAACAAAAAAAGGAAGGAAAAGGAAGGGCAAAAGAATAAAATAGAGAAAGTTTGTAAAGTGGGATGTAAATAAGTCATAAGTGAATAAATGGCAAAACTTGAGCTACGAGATCATAGGAAATTATGTGTAATTTAGGGGAGTGTGCTTAGTAGAAGTAAGGTGAGAGGATTAGATTAGACGAGTGCTAAATGACATATGTATCAGTTCTTCGGATTGGGTGGTTTAGCTACCTCCCAAATTATATATCCTCACCTTAACCTTAACCTCATTACAAATCATTTTAAAGTCCCCATGATCACGAGCAACAATGCAACTTGAAGTACCACCGAGTAGGACGTAGAAAATTTTGAAAGACACCGGACATGTACATAAGAGATAGGGAGTTAGCCACTTACATAATGTGAGCTTTAAACTTCCAAACCTCCGAGTACTCAACAATATGTTGTCTTTTACAAAGAGATGAAACTTAGTTAAGCAACAAAGTGGTGAGGCGTCTACCTGCTCTTATTATTTGTACTTGGGTGAGTGAACTACTAGGTCTCGGGGTAGTCTTTTGATTTAGAGTTTGAAGATTGAGGAGAGTCATTTTGTGAATTAGGCTTACCAACTTTCTTTTGTACGTGTTTTTGTTATCTTGTGATGTTGTTTTGTGAGCTCGTACCTCTGTTTTGCTTGAGGACAAGCAAATATTTAAGTGTTGGGGTGTGATGAGTTTCCAAAATACTTATTATACCATGTCATTTTTAGGTTGTGTTAGTCCATTTTTCGTGTTAATTTGTCATTGAGTCTTGTTTCTTTTATTTATTTCTAGATTTGTTGCCTTGGATGAATTGATTTACTCATTTTTTGCATCTTTTGGAGGTGTTCGGAGCAAATGGAGGATGTTTGGAGCCGACATAGAGGAGGCCACGAGGAAAGAAGGCAAATGTGTGGAAATCAAGTAGCCCTGTCATTCGGCGAACAAGTGCTGAGCGGCACCCGAGCAAAGAGGAGATGAAGATGTCTTGATGCAGCTGTCGTCGGCACACCAAATGGTGAGCTGCATTCTGGAGTCATGCACCTTTTGGGCTGTCGTGGAGAAAATTATTGTCAAATGACACTTTATGAAGAGAAGAAGAAGATCCCTTGGTCCAGCTGTTGTGTGGCAGTGTGGTCCCAAATGGTACTCCAATTCCAACAATTCTCTGATGTCGGGATGAAAAGAAGTGTCGAGCGGCAAACTTGAAGGGCAAGTTGAATTAATTGGACTTAATGTTTTTAGTTAAATATTCTAGGACTAGGGATAATGGCGAGGGCGTTAGTCTCTGATCTTTAGAGCTTACTAATTGATCTAGTGAGAATCCGATGAACAAGAGTGAGAGGATCACGAAACTTGACAACTAATTGACTAATAGACTCCCGATGAACGAGAGTGAAGGAAGGAAAGTTAGTTAATGGTTGGAGTAGCAGACTAGGTTGAATTGCACTAGGTTGACAACTTAGTATTGCTGGGGCCAGCACCATGGTGCTGGTGGAAGTAATAATGTAGCAGCACGCAAATAACAATAGTACGGTTGAAACTAACAATGATCCAATACGCAACTAATAATAATACATGTACGATTAACAATATTATAACTGAGTTATACAATGGTGCAATACGCGACATACACTAGTATTTGACGTCAGATAATAGTACAACATACGACTAACAATGGTACAGCTGTAACAAACAATAGTACAACGCACTTTTACGTACAAAATTTCAAAGATGTCCATATATAATCTCTGATAATACAAATTTCTCTCGCGCACGAATCGATCACTTACCCGGATCTTGAGGGGCCAACAACATTCAATCCGGAACTTCGAACTTCCAATAGGACATCCATCTACGCGTGATGTTGTAATAAATACGCAAATAATTACCTATATTGTATGTACAGTTAATACATCTATCCAAACATATGTTAGATAAAGAAACAGTAAATATGACGGGACCGGATTTGGTCCTGGAGGCCAAATCCAGCACGGTGATGGAGGATTTTTATTGAAGGATACGCGGAGATTATTTTGTAAAAATGCAGAAATACGGGGGTGTAAAATAAAAAAAGTTCACAACCATTGAATCATAACTGGGTAAACTATTGAATCGTAACTGAGTAAACCATTGAATCGTAACTGAGTAAACCATTGAATCGTAACTGGGTAACTGGGACGGACCCCGATTTATCCGGGACGGGGAAAAATGGACCATTGAATCATAACTAGGTAGACCATTGAATCATAATTAAGTGAACCATTGAATCATAACTAAATCAACCATTGAATCGTCCATGACGGTCCTGGTTGGATTTGGCCTTCCAGGACCAAATCCGCTCCCAAATATGACATATATATGTGTAGGCACTTTCCTTAAATTGTAACATTCTTTAATTTAGTTCATTCCCAAAATTAGTAAGAAGCAAATACCTGTTGAACCATCGTATTGGTTTTTTTTAGGGTAATTGTATTGGTCATTGAGATTACCACGTTACTAGTTGTAAGTGTAGTAAATTCATTGAAATAAATTTATTTACCTATTATCTTAAGTTTTTGGATTGGATACAAAGATTTTAACATAGTACTAAAGTATTTTGATCTCGTGTCTATTATTGTACTTACCCGTTGTTTATTGATAAAGTCAAAATTTGTACAAACTCTAATCAAATGGTCTCCGTTTAAAAGTACATATTGAAATTACCATATTATTAATTACAAATATATAAATTTATTTATAAGTGATAGAAAATTTACGTATTATTTTAAGGTTCTAGTTGCATAAGTAAATTCGTTTCCTCTTGGTTCAATTTTAGACGCCTAGGACGACTAAAGAGTAAAGTCACACATATGACTAGATTCAGAAACGGCAGATAATTAGTGCACTCGAAAGTAGACGGTGACATTTGCAACCAGCTACCTTGAAGCATTTGGCGAGTAGTAATATTTTCTCCAATAACATAGCAACCCCAACTCCCCTCCACCTGTGTTGCGGAGAAAATGGGTACAAGAACGTCAAGACTATCTGAGATGGATCCGGAGTGGTCGTCCTAAGGTTGGCCTAACGGAGAGGGTGGAAAAAGAGCTAACTATGAGCTACGAGCTAAGGAAACGATAATGTATAAATATGTTTGTTTGTTGTGTTGGTGATGTCCTTCATCGGTACCCGAGCTCCCTTTATATAGCACGTCCTAACCTAGCTCCATCTTTCCGGTGCAAGAAATCCTGTCCCGAGTAAATATCTCGTTTCCAAATCAACCCGGCTTAGAATAGGAAAATATAAATCATCTTCCTCATATGAACAGATCTCGTCTCTGATTAGGAATATGTCGGTCATGCCGACTAAGCAATTGTGTCCCAAAATCTTATTGGAATCTCAGAAATACTGACTCTACTTAGAAAAATATAAGCCGACCCGATCCTTTCGAACCTTCCACGCAAAAGCTCGTCTTAAGCCCGTCAATCCTGAAATAACTAATCGTCTTTAAGCCCGAAGTGAACTCAAAAAAGCCCAAACCTTCCGCCTATATACACCAAATAGTCTTCCCGTCCGGGCTCTCAAAGTGGGATTGTCAAGCCCATCCAGTCCTCCTATGCGGACTTCATTCTTTCGTCCGAGCCCCTGAAACGGTCTTCGTTCTTCTGTCCGGGACCTTAAAGCGAGCCTAGGCTGCCGCCCATAAGGCCTACGACGGGCCAAGCCTACCGCCCATAAGCCAAAGAGGTAAGGGCCTACCGTCAATCGCCTTAAAGTTCATTGCAGACTTGGGCGACCACCTGAGGCTGGCCGAGCAGTCCAATCTGGACGGACACACCAACCCAAACACGGATTCCCGCAAAGAACCCGAAGATGAACATCTTTGCTACACACCAGGAGTATGAATTTTGTACTTTAACAACCGGATGTATCACTTCACGTTCCGAGGCATCCAACCGGACATCCTACTTCACGAGCCGAGGCGTCCACCCGGACACTTCGAAGGTCAAAATGCCCTCTGGGCTCCTACCTCGAAGGTTAAAGTGACCATCCTGACTCTCGCCTTGACCATCCGGGCTCTTGCTTTGTAGATCAAAGTGACCATCCGGGCTCCTGCTTCAAGGTCCGAAGCGTCCTTCCACTTTGACCCGCATTTATGACTTTCACTCCGAATCTGAAGAACTCACCAACTACACAGTCGTAGATTTATGTCTTGTCTTTGCACAGCAACTTGAATCGTCTCAATCCGAGTTTCAGATAGAAAGTTATAAGTATTTTAGTGAAGAGCGTCACCCAGGCGGGCGGGAAGCAGACGGAACCGGCCTTCATCCTTGGTCTTGGAAGCGGGAAGCAGACCAAAGCGGGAAGTGGACCGAACCGGTCCAGAGTGGGATCCGTTTAAAGTAGACTTTTGACCACTTTTCGCTTTGAATCAGAAGAAGTTGTAAACTACAAAGTTGTAGATCCACATCTTATCTTTCCATAGAAACTTGACCCATTTCAATCGGAGGTCTGAGGCGGATGCTGTGGTTTTTCTACCAAAATGCGATGGTCCTTGACGAGGTAACAAACACCAAAATTTGAAGCCTCATTTTGACCCTTTTCCATGCATATTTAGGAAAGACTCTTCAAACATAAGTTTGAGATCTGCTTCTTGACTTTCCATGGAAATAAGAATCACTCCATTCTAAGGTCTGGGTAGAGTATTACGGCCAATTTCCCGAGGTTGGACATGACTGCCTTAGTACCTACCATTCACTTGTGGAAATGCCAAAGCTCTCTTCCTTAACTTCGTGCTAGGCACCGACTTCGTGAACATGGACCTCAAGTCAAAGCTCGTCTCTAAAGCTGCGGACCTTGTATCAAACTTCGCTTCCATGAATGTAAAATATTTGACCTCCAACAACCTGTATATATTCTGCATCCAGGTGTGACCAAATCTGAAGCAATGTCCTTGTAATAATCTCCCTCTGAATTCTGAGATAGAAGCCACATAGCTAGCTACCAAGTTTCTAAATGGCTTCTATCTCTTGTCAACTAGTTTATACAAAACTTGTAATATTTCTTGCAAGTGACAATTTCCTGACACGAAGGAGATGACGGTGTCACGAAGGCTATGGAATTTCTTACTAGGGCTGAAGCCGGTGCTCCTAATGGTCGAGGTCCAGACAACCTTTGCGTGGCTTAACGTCTTTTACCGGTTTTCACAAAGTGATGGGATGAACCTCAAGATTTTGGTTGCTTACCGCTTCATTTTCGCATCCGCTGTTCTGGTTCCCATGTCTCTTCTGATTGAGAAGTGAGTTAACCTTGTCCAAAACTTACTCATGTCATGATCACTAATTAATTGGTTACGATAATTTGGAAGGTGATAAATTTAAGGACAAATTACCCTCACGTTCCTGTACTTTGGTCACCCTCCCTTAGGGTCCCTGGATTTTGGAAAATGATTTTTCCGTCCCTAAGTTTTGATGATAATAGACTCCCGGGTCCCTGGTTGACGTCATCGGCTCTTTTTTTTATTTTTGGTCATGGAAATGACCAAAATACCCTTAAACAAAAACAAAAAATTTACCTTCTTCAACCTTTGACTAAGAACAACTAACAACTAAAAAATAATACAGAAATAAGATCAAACTAACAAAAATCAAGAACACAATCAAGAACATAAGAAAAAACTCGAAACCCAGAAATCAAACAATTATTTCAACCTCTAGAATATTCAAGAACGAACATGCAACCGAGAAATCAAACAATTATTTCGATGTTGCTTATCTCCCTCGGCCCCTCCGACCACCTCTCTATCGTCGTACTCTCTACCTCCGGTCCATGAGGAGTGCCGTCGCTTCTACTGGTTCGGGAGCGAGAGAAGCTGAATCAATAAGAAGCTCAATACCTAAAACCAAGAAGAAGAAGCTCAAAAACCACTAAAATCCTAGAACCCCATCGTCATCCTCCTATCATTGTCAGGGAAGACGTCGACAACGATCGAAAATAAGAAGGTTATCATACGCCGTCTACCGCTCCTCTTAAACCCCTTCGTCGTCCACCGAGCGAGCTTGCAATCCATGTTCCTGGAATTAAGGAAATCCCCAATTCGAGACTTAGGGTTCATCTAATATGAAATTAAATAGAATCGCCAATTCAACCATTTAAGCATTTGGGAGGAAATCCCAGTTGAGGCCGACCACCGCCGGTTAGAGAATGGCTTGGGAAGACTGTCGCTCTGCCTGTTCTCGCCTCCTGTCGTCGTCACCACAGATCTCGCCTCCCGTCGTCGCCACAGAAATCCCAGTTGAAGGATGAGTCTTAGTTCCTTGATCTCGCCTCCTTCAATGTCGAGGAACCCAGAAATCAAACAATTGGGCTTGACAGAGATCGGAAGGGAGGGGCGGAGGAGGAGAGCGAGGCGGTGCCGTCATCGATTTCGATTTGCTTAATTTTTGGGTTTCGAGTTTTTTTTATGTTCTTGATTTTTGTTAGTTTGATCTTATTTCTGTGTTATTTTTTTGTTGTTAGTTGTTCTTAGTCAAAAGTTGAAGAAGTTAAATTTTTTTATTTTTGTTTAAGGGTATTTTGGTCATTTCTATGACAAAAAATGAAAAAAAAGCCGATGATGTCAGCCAGGGACCCGGGAGTCTATTATCATCAAAACTTAGGGACGGGAAAATCATTTTCTAAAATCCAGGGACCCTAGGGGGAGGGTGACCAAAGTACAGGGATGTGAGGGTAATTTGTCCTAAATTTAATGTATGCTATGTTATAATGGATTGGATTTGCTTGTTCATAATTTGGGAGATGCTATATATGGATCAAAAATTTAGATTTCATGGGTTCTAGTTCAAGAGAGAGTAGACACACTTGATGAGATAATTTTTCATCCAGGTGGGCTATCTGAGTCATATATAGGCATCACTCAGAGCAATGCAGCACATTGGCAGCTGAATGCTGCTTAAAGTTGCTCCGAACATCTGTGGAGTTATAAAATTAAGGATTCAGCCATTTTATTTCGAACTAAATGTGGCTCATTCTGTATGTTCGAAACAATGAATTATCTGCAATTGTTTGAAACTATGAATTGTCTGCAATTGTTCGTGGATCGTGTTAAACTGGCTGTCGTGGTTTAAATCTGAAGAGGAGAGCTTGCTCTTTTGAAGATGGATTGGAAACAATGGACATGATAAATTTTAAATCTGAAGCGGAGAGCTTGCTCTTTCGTATTTTTTAAATGAAATCTCAGTTGTTTAGAGTCACGCACTACCGAATCAATGATGTCTTTTACATTCATAAGAGTTGAATCCAAGACCTCTTGAATTGAATTCAAGTCATTTACGCTCTTTCGGGCCTGGTTGTAATAGAAATGACTTCTGCTCATCTCATGACAGTTAATTAACTGCGTATGATAATAAATATATCGTAGGTTATGTTGGTCCGCAATGGATTGGCTTGTTCATAATTTGGGAGATGCTATTTATGAAATCTATGTTGTTCGCACTGTCGGGTCAATAATTTTTTGACATTCGTAAGACTTAAATCTGATATCTCCTGAATCAAATTAAAGTCTCTTACGGCTTTTGTGGTTGTTGAACGTGGTTGCGGGTGTAAATTTGAGTTCTGCTATGGATGTGGGTCAAAAAAGAGTGAGAGTCATAGCGGATGTGCCAGAGATTGATCATAAGGAGTACCATGGATCCAATATTTTCAAATTATTGGTGAATGATGCTAAGAAATACTATCCAATATTTCCAATATGTTGTTGGATTCTTGATGCGGTGGAGAATGTAAATAGAACTCGTCTCGTCAAATTTGGTTCATGTTGGGTCAATTTTAATTCTTGTCTTTTAGTTTTCATTGTGTCTTTGTGTCTTATGACTTTTTTGGTTTCTTTGTAACTCTTGATGAGTCATCAGTTTTTGGACAATGCATAATTCCATTTGTTGATATTGTTAAGAAGCGCATTGAAGATTTGTAAACATGAAGATGGTGTTGTGTTTGATGGGACTGAAGTTAAACCCATAACCTACATGACCCAAAATTATCTGGTTGAGTACACTAATTTTCTCGGAATCGTTTGCTTTAACTATATGATGGTTAATGTTTGGAATGACATAAAGTTGCTAAAAAAATAGTGTTGCTCAAAACAATTTCCTGGTGTTGGAGGAGATCACGAGTACTCTGCTAGAATTTTATCAAAGGAGGAAAACAGGCGATGAACGAATGGAAGGGCTGGTTGTAAGAGTTAGCCATGGTGGTCATAGTGAAGGAAAAGATGGAAAGGGATCCAAGTCGGGGTCAAGGAGGAGCAAGGTGGTTTGCTAATTAGAATGGTTGCCAAACTCAGGATCCTTCTTTGATGGTGTGATGAATGAAACTGAAGCACCATTTGATTTAGAAATGCTTAGATCTCTCACGTTCTTAATAAAGCCCAAGAGGTTCTTAGCTAGGAGGCTTGTACGATGAAAGTACCTTGGCCACTTTTCTCATTGTTAATCTCCCCCTAGACTTAGATTGTCATTTGCTATTTTTACTCTTTGCACTCGTGACACAAAAATAACCAAAAAGATTGTCTTAGACTAACTAGAGAGTCAAATATCTCTCGTATCAATAAAAAAGATATTTGAATATCAAAGTCACCATATGTTTTATAAAAGGCAAGAAAAGGCATAAAATGGCAAAAAAAGGCATGAAAAGGTAAGAAAAGGTAAGAAAAGGCAAGAAAAGGCATGAAAAGGCAACAAAAGGTAACAAAAGGCATTAAAAGGCATGAAAAGGCAAGAAAAGGCATGAAAAGGCAAGAAAAGACATGAAAAGGCATGAAAAAGAAAAAAATGGCCAGAAAAAGCAAGAAAAGTTATGAAAAGGCGAGAAAAGGCATGTAAAGGCAAGAAAAGGCGAGAAAAGGCATGAAAAGGCAAGAAAAGGCATGATTAGGCAAGAAAAGGAAAGAAAAGGTAAGAAAAAGCAAGAAAAGGCATGAAAAGGCATGAAAAGGCAAGGTCTGGATTTCTCCAGGTGGACGACGTCGCAAGGAACGCCGACACAGTGAACATAAAGCTTTTCACGGTGAAGTTTGAGGTGGACAAATATGAAGCGTCGATAAGGGGATGGCGCCGTGAATAATTAATTGACAAAAAAAGGGGAGATAAAGAGCGAGGGGCAAAATTGGAATATCAAGTGAAATAAAAAGGGAGCTGGATGGGTGAAATCAGAATAGTTCAATATTTTAAATCAACAGTCCAAATTTGAACATGATGGTGTTGCCTATTTTATGTTGTCAACTTTCAATCATGTCTCTCATTTAGGGATTAACAAATTAAAAAATTGATCGATGACATTAGCGAGGGACAGAGTATAAGAAAATGATAAAATTATATTTTGAAAATTCAGAGACTCTAAAAATGATATAACCAAATATTAAAGAACCGAGAATAATTTGTCCTAATTTAAATCCACGGGATAAGAACGAGAGAGTAGAAGTTGGTAAGGCACAGTAAGAGGATATAAGATGGATCTTACATATTTCCAAATTGACTAGCTATTAATGTTAGTGTCATCTTTTTGATTTAGAAAAAAAAGTATTATTTGTTTATTTAAATATATTTAAGTATGATTTATTATGGTCTCGTGCGTAAAATTTGAATCCTTATCTATAGAGTAAGTGAGACTCTAACTTGAAAAGATGATCCAGATTCACTAAGCTAGGATCTCATTTATAAGACCATCTGACTTGGTCACCAATAAAACGAAAGAGAAAAAAATGGCTAATCTGAAATTTTATCTTTTTTTACTACATAATCTCTTCAAATTTTTTTATTATTTCTATTATGAATCCGAATAATACTAACTTTCTAAATTATCCACCATTTCAATCTTATTTTAATTTATCATTTCACGTATCCATTTGTAGTTTGATTTATTTTTTCTGATTTTGTATTCCAACTTTTGTAATCTTAATTTTGTCACTGACGAGCGTGTCGAGGCCCCTCAAAATAAACTGATATTCACGGCTCACTAATTAGTAGCAAGAAAGTGGAAATACCGAGTCGGATCCAAGGAGGGTCGAATACTCAATTAATCTAACTAATAACACAAAAGTAACAAAGGGAGTTTTGTGGGATTCAAAGTTGTACGAAATCAACAAACACAAAAGAGAGTAGGAGTAGTGAAATCAATAAGAGAAAAGCGGCAGATTCGAGATCGGAGTACCACGACAAGTTGGTTGATCACTGGATCACAAAAGATAATCTAACACATGTAGCAAGTAGGTGTAAATCTCCCGCAACCGCAAAGAGACCACAAACATTCAACAATCAACTAGCCAAACGACCGCCTAACTAGTTGTTTATCACCTAATAGACAGAATATCGACCGATTTCTATTCTATAAGATAATAGCATTAAGAATAGATGTTCCTACTCCTAGCGATTATACTCAAAACCTTGGTATCTACAAACTAGTCTACTTATTCCTAGTTAATTAGTTTGGTAACGATCGTTCCTCGCTGAATTAACCTTGCTCCTAGTTCAATTCCTAACTGCAATCGCTAATCAAGAATCAATGCCAAATCAGTTCTAGAATAAATTCACAACCGCAAAACTATTCAAGAACAATAATAAGCACAAGGAATAAGTAAATGCTACTGAATTAAATTGAATAACCAAGATCCTCACAACCAAAACCTGGGTCTCCTCCCTCGAATCAACCTAGAGGTTTAGTTCCTCATGGTCTTGGCAAAGACAAAATAAAAATAGAGTTTGTTCTCTGGAATGAATAATGTCGTCTAAAATAAGTCTAGAGGGTTATATATAAGCCCTCCTAAGTGTAAAAACTTAGAGAAGCCATTTCGAGAGTCTTCCGCGATGCAGAAACCGAATTTCTAATATTGTCCCGAATATTCGCAGATAATATTCTACCAGACCAGCCTTCAGTATTTTGGTCATAACTTCCTCTTCCGATATCCAATTTAGGCGTTCTTTATATGCACGGAAAGAAGAAAGAAATATCTTCAATTGTCTGTCAAATACGCATCCTCTGATTCGGCTCCAAAGTTGACCGAAATACCCTTCCAAGTCAGCTGTCCCTGCCAGACTTCTTCTCCAAGTATAATTCTTTCCAAATTTGCCTCCTTTTCCTACAATTTAGCATAAAGAACTTATTAGTCACCCAAAACTCAAATGTTTACTAAAACGATACTAAACTAAAGACAAACATGCAATAATGACTCGAAATCCTATGCATTTAATGCATGTTTTAGACACACATCAAACATCCCCACACTTAAACTTTGCTTGTCCCCAAGCAAGACTCTAAACTAAGACAGACTCAAAAGACTCATATAGAACACGCAAATAGATATTGTCAACACGAGCACTAGCATTTTAACCACACTAAACTTATGAACCATCAACAACAAACTATCCCTAGGAATCCTCATGCCAAGTCAATTTCATAATTCAAGTCTAGCCCACAAATTAAAGTAGTTCTCCATAATTTTAATCATTCAGAAAGCGGTGAAGACCACTAGAGACTCAACATCAATAAGCACCAGGCATGACTGGATATTAAGGCACTTATAGTGCTGTTTAGCTTGGCCTCATCCCAAACCATTTTAGGTTAGCACTCAACTTGCATGGCACTTGGGACTTCACTCTTAGATGTCAATAGGCCGGGTTACAAATTTTTATTGCTCCGATTGTACACCTATAACGATCTTCAAGCTCTATCCTAGTCAGGCCGGAGGCAACATCAACTCCAATATTTAGCACAAAGAACTTATTAGTCACCCGAAACTCAAATGTTTACTAAAACGATGCTAAACTAAAGACAAACATGCAATAATGACTCAAAATCCTATGCGTTTAATGCATATTTTAGACACACATCAAACATCCCCACACTTAAGCTTTGCTTGTCCCCAAGCAAGACTCTAAACTAAGACAGACTCAAAAGACTCATATAGAACATGCAAATAGATATTGTCAATACGAGCACTAACATTTTAACCACACTGAACTTATGAACCATCAACAACAAACTATCCCTAGGAATCCTCATGCCAAGTCAATTTCACAATTCAAGTCTAGCCTACAAATTAAAGTAGTTCTCCATAATTTTAATCATTCAGAAAGCGGTGAAGACCACTAGAGACTCAACATCAATAAGCACCAGGCATGACTGGATATTAAGGCACTTATAGTGCTGTTTAGCTTGGCCTCATCCCAAAACATTTTAGGTTAGCATGGTTAGCACTCAACTTGCATGGCACTTGGGACTTCACTCTTAGATGTCAATAGGTCGGGTTACAACTTTTTATTGCTCCGATTGTACACCTATAACGATCTTCAAGCTCCATCATAGTCAGCCCGGAGGCAACATCAACTCCAATTGTTTACCTGACTACTGCCCTTCTGCCAGCATTCATTCACATTCCACCTCTACATTCCACATTCCGCATTTCAATTTTCCTTCATTCCTTTCCCATTCCTTTCAAACATTTTTTTTTCACAACTTAGAAGGGCAGCAAGTTTTCTTACACGCCACTCGGTTAATCCTCACGCAAGTCAGCAAAAATATTTTTATGATACAGGCGGGAGTTGGTTACTACAGCCGTACCAACCGAATTCTCTCAAGTGTTATATCAGTCTTATACACTAGTGGTCGCTTAATCCAATTATGAGATTTTTGAAAAGCAAAAACTACTTCTCAATGTGGGCTTTATCCTATCCTTGCTAATTTCATCTTGGCATGAGCTTTCCTAAGGATATTAAGTTACTAAGGGGTCAAAAATTCAAGGTTGCAAGTTTAAGCAAGTGGTTGACTCGACACACAAAACACACAAAACATCCCCACACTCAGAGAACAACATGTCTCTAAACATAATTATACTAGTGACTCCCTACATACCCACACTTAGAAAACAACATGTCCTCATGGTGTAGGTTGACTCAAAACATAACAAATAGAATAAAACACACAAAACATAAGAAGACGCGAGTAAACAAAACACAATAAATAAATGAAATTAAACAAAACAAATGAGTTTAGGGTTCAAGGGCTTCCTCGGGTGGTGTGTCACATATTGTAGAAGGCGGTAGCTCGCATCCAAACTTGGCGAGAAGGAGTCGGAGCATGACTGTGGCGTGGGCTTGCTCGCGCTCTATGGTGGTGAGACGTGCCTTTAGTTCGCCTAGCTCAGATTGCACGAAAGAGTTATGTTCTTCCATCTTGGCCATTAGCGTGGCCAGTGTAGCTTGTAAGGCTCCCGTTGTGGTCGTAGATAGGGTTACTGGGACTCGATTCTCCTTCGATACGGTACGCTTCTGTGGAGAGGTTAACGCTTGCCAACAGTTCCTCTCCTTTGCATCAATTAGTTTCCGACTGACGGTAATAATCTCTGCGCGAATTAGGGTACCGTATGTGTTGTGGCCGAGGGCCAATGGTGGAGAGATCGTCGTAGGGAGCGCATTATAAAATTTGGCAAGACCAGTGGCAAAATGTCCTAGACCAATGACACTATTTGAGCGAGTCAACGTGTTGTGCAGTGCCTGAAAAACTTGGTAGGTGGTGTTGACCGGCTTCTTTTCCTGCAAACATGCAAGCAAAAACAACTCTGGACCAGAGACTTTGTTGCTCTCCTGCTTTCCATAAATTCTATGACACATAAACTTGTGTAAAAGTAAATATGCAGGGTCAGTGATAAATCCATTAGAGGGATTTGTCATGCAAAAGTTCGCTAAGCCAGTCAACTTACACCAACTCTTTTTGTCACAAAATGTTGAAGGAATATCAGTACAACCATCTATAGGAAATCCAAAAGCTTTATTCATGATGATGTAGTCGATCTTATATTCTTGGCCATGCAAACGACATCGGATATATTTCAAATCGTTATCAATTTTTAGAGTAGAGAAAAATTCCAATGTGAGAGTTTCATAAGTGGCCAAAGGATTTTCAATAAATTTTCTCCATCCAAGAAATTCACTCAATTCTTCGATTCTAATCTTCAATCCAATACTCTCAATGATGTAAAAGTCAAACCACTTATTTTGCACAATTTTTCTAGAGGAGAGGGATTGAAAACATTTACCATCGCTGTCATCTCGGATAAGGAACAGAGCCTTGTACGTGTCGCGAAGATCAATTGTTGGTGCTGGATCATCTCCTCTCTTCCGTTTACCTAGAGTCGTCCGAGTAACATTGATCTTCTTTGGAGGCATGGTAAATTATTGTGGGATTGAGATGGACTTTTATTCCTGTAAAAAGAATCGATGAATTAAATTGAGCATCCAGGGTATTAAATATATAATAATTGATGAAGAGAGTAATGTAGAGGAAGAGTCCAAATTTGGTTGCAAATATGTAGGAGTGCAATTAGGAATGAAGATCTTGGACACAGAGAAGAAAAAAAATTGACAACTTGGCTCCGAAAAAATCTCTCGCAGCTAAGCTTGTGTCTACGGCTTGGCTTAAGTGGCTCGGCTCGTGTTAGGGACCAACACACTCTGTCAACTTCATCGCAGGCAAGCTTTGTCGCTCCGAGAAGAGGCTGAATTCCCTGTTCACATCGTGGCGTCATCTTGTTGTCGCTGCGAGGTTGTTGTCCGGAAATTTTAATTTCCTTGCTGCGAGTATTTTTTTTTTGTCGGCGCGAGATGGTTTTGCCGGGTCGAGAAAAACAAAAGTTCTCGAATATTTCGGTTCACTTCGTGACGTGGATTCTTCGTCTCGACTTGACCCTTTTCTTTTTCTTTTTTTTTCCTGCAAAACTAGAAGACATCGATTAGAAACTAAAAGAAAAAGAAAAATTCTAAAAATAAACTACTAAGATCTAGGAAGGGAAAAACTAAATTGGGTTGCCTCCCAATAAGCGCTTGTTTAACGTCAATAGCTTGACGGTACTTCGGAATTACTCTGTGGCATAAATTGGTAGCACGAGATGTGCTGTCTCATCTGGAGTTGCTACAAAATTCACAATAAAAGGTTTTAAACGATGCCCGTTAACTGTAAGAATTTTGTCAGTGTGCAAATCTTGAATTTCAACAACTCCATTACGAAATACTTGAAGCACAATGAACGGACCAGTCCAACGAGATCGAAGCTTACAAGGCATAAGTTTTAATCGAGAATTGAATAACAGTACCTTTTGACCCACAGTAAAATTTTTGTGAAGGAGCAATTTATCATGTAGGATTTTGGTATGCTCCTTGTACATCGTCGCATTCTCATATGCTTCTAGACGGATCTCCTCTAATTCTTGCAATTGCAATTTCTGTTCTTCGCCAACCATTTGAAAATCCATGTTGCAGCGATTGACCGCCCAGTACGCTTTATGCTCGATCTCTACAGGTAAGTGACATAATTTTCCAAATACTATGTGGTAAGGAGACATACCGATTGGAGTCTTGTATGCTGTGCGGTATGCCCAAAGAGCATCGTCTAAATGTAAGCTCCAATCCTTTCGTGAGGGGTTCACTATTTTCTCTAATATTTGTTTCACCTCTCGATTGGATGCCTCCGCTTGTCCATTGGTTTGGGGGTGATATGTGGTAGCAACACGATGATGCACGCCGTATTTCTTCATTAATGCTTCTATGGTGCGGTTGCAGAAATGGGTACCTTGGTCGCTGATGACTGCACGTGGAATGCCAAACCTACTAAAGATGTTAGATTTTAAAAATCCTGCAACAACTTTAGAATTATTAGTTCGAGTAGCCTTTGCTTCGACCCACTTCGAGACATAATCAACTGCAAGAAGGATATAGATGTTACCTAAAGAGCTGGGAAAAGGTCCCATAAAATCAATTCCCCATACATCAAATACCTCGCAGAAAAGTATAGGAACTTGAGGCATCTCATTTCTACGAGATATATTTCCTACTCGCTGACAGCGGTCACAGCTTTTGCAAAATTCATTGGCATCATGGAATAAAGTAGGCCAATAGAATCCATTATCTAGCACTTTAATAGTAGTTCTCCTAGGACCAAAGTGACCCCCACATGCATACATATGACAATAAGTCAGGATGGACTCATATTCATGTAATGCTACGCAGCGACGAATGACTTGATCACTGCCAATTTTCCACAGAAAAGGTTCATCCCAAATAAAGTATTTCGTATCACTACGAAGTTTATGCCTTTTTGCTTTCGTTAAACCAGGAGGAGTCTTACCAGTTACAATAAAGTTCACAAGGTCTGCATACCAAGATTCTTCGGTTTGGACATCGAATAATTGTTCGTCAGGAAAATCATCTGAGATGGGTAGTGTGGCTCCTCAGCACGTTCCAAGCGGCTCAGGTTGTCTGCTACTAAATTTTCGGATCCCTTCTTATCTCGAATCTCCAAGTGAAATTCCTGCAATAAAAGAATCCATCGAATTAAGCGTGGTTTAGACTCTTTCTTTGCCAATAAATATTTTAGTGCAGCATGATCAGAATAAACAATGACTTTTGTTCCTAAAAGGTAGGAACGAAATTTATCCAAGGCAAAAAAAATGGCAAGTAATTCTTTCTCCGTGGTGGAGTAATTTCGTTGGGCTCCATCCAAAGTCTTCGAGGCATAATAGATGACATGACTGCTCTTCTCAACTCGTTGTCCAAGTACAGCTCCTACGGCATAGTCATTTGCATCGGTCATGATCTCAAACAGAAGATTCCAATTAGGTGGTTGCAGAATTGGGGCTGTGGTTAGCAACAACTTCAGTTTATCAAAAGCTTCATTGCACTCCTTACAGAAAATGAATTCCATGTCATTTTTGAGAAGATTGCTCAGAGGTAGAGCGATCTTGGAGAAATCCTTGATGAAACGACGATAGAACCCTGCATGACCAAGAAAACTACGAACTTCTCGAACATTAGTTGGATAAGGGAGATTACAAACCAAATTAATTTTTGCTTTATCAACTTCAATCCCTTTTTCAGAAATCACATGTCCGAGGACAATGCCTTGGGTGACCATGAAATGGCATTTTTCGTAGTTCAAGACCAGGCTTTTCTCAATATAACGTTGTAAAACTTTTGAAAGATTCTGCAAGCAGTGGTTAAAAGAATCGTCGTACACGGTAAAATCATCCATGAAAACCTCAATGCAATTCTCTATCATGTCAGAAAATTTACTCATCATGCAACGTTGAAAAGTACCAGGAGCGTCACATAAACCAAAGGGCATACGACGATAAGCAAATGTACCAAATGGGCAAGTGAATGTAGTTTTCTCTTGGTCTTTTGGATCAACTACTATTTGATAGTATCCCGAATAACCATCAAGAAAACAGAAATAGGGCTTACCTGCAAGTCGCTCTAACATCTCATCAATAAAAGGTAAGGGAAAGTGGTCCTTCCTTGTTGCAGCATTGAGTTTGCGATAGTCAATGCAAACACGCCACCCATTCTGGACTCGCATAGGTATCAGTTCATTCTTCTCATTCGCGACCAAAGTAAGTCCAGTCTTCTTCGGAACCACATGAATTGGGCTAACCCATTGTCTATCAGAGATGGGGTAGATGATACCCAAGTCAAGAAGCTTGATAATTTCTTTCATAACGACTTCCTTCATGGTTGGGTTTAACTTTCGTTGTGGATCTTTCTTCGGTTTGGCATTTTCTTCTAAGAGAATTCGGTGCATGCATACGGAAGGGCTGATGCCTTTTATATCTGCCAATGTCCAACCAATGGCTGTTTTATGTTCTCTCAGCACTTCAATCAATTGTTGCTCTTGAAACATGGCAAGATCCTTGGAGATAATCACTGGTAGGGTGTCCTTATCGCTGAGATACACGTACTTGAGATTCTCAGGTAACTTTTTCAACTCTAACTTGGGAGCCTGTTCAACAGAAGGGAGAATATGTTCGTTAGTAATTGGTAAACGAATTATAGAATTCTCGTACCTTCTTGGGGCCTCTGTGAGTGAGTAAAGAGTCATGATAGTGTCTTGATCTTCTTCCACGAGTTCCATGATTGCATCTTGATCAATGGCAGAATTTTGAATCACCCATTCTAGAGAGTCCTTCGCACATACTCTTTCAAAAGTAACTTGGACAAGCGGGTCAATTACATCAATAGAAAAAGCAGTTGCAGAATCTTGAGGGTACTTCATGGCATCAAACATATTAAAGGTCACTACTTCTCCATCAAATTCGAGTGAAAGAGTTCCATTATGCACATCTATTTTGGTTCTAGCAGTTTTCATGAATGGTCGTCCAAGCAAGATGTGAGAAAAATTAGAGCGAGAATCATCATCCATATCAATCACATAAAAATCAACAGGAAAGATGAATTCATTTACTTTAACAAGCACATCTTCTAGAACTCCTTCAGGATAAGAATTAGACCTATCTGCCAACTGAATTATGATTCTAGTATCTTTTAAAGGACCTAGATTCAAAACTTTATAAATGGACAGTGGTATCAGATTCAAACACATATTTTGCCGACTGGAATAGCATCTCAGCTGAGGGAAAAAAAGGAGAGGAGGTGAAAGGAGAGGAGGTGAAAGGAGAGAGGAGAAGAAGAGGGAAGAAGGAAAAAAAATTAAAAGGAGGAGGTGAAAAGAGAGAGGAGAAGAAGAGGGAAGAGGGAAAAAAAATTAAAAGGAGGAGGAAGAGGAGAAGAAGGGAAAAAATGAAGATGAAGATAAATCATTGAAGAAGAAAAAGGAAGGGAAAAAGGCAAGGTTTTTAAAAACGACCGGGAGAGCGACCAGTTCTTGTCTCCAGATCACGGTCGGACCGGTCCGACTGGTACTTTTTATATTTAAAAATATATATTTTTATTAATATTTTAATTACCCATTCCCCACTATCCAGCCTATACCTCGGTTACTCTTTCCAAAAATAAATAGGTATAACTTTTTCTCTCTTTTTTGACCTACCATAACCTTGAAATCTTAAAAAAAAAAAAAACTCCACCAAAATCAAAAATTCGAATTGAAAAAAAATCCTATTTTTTGACCCACCATTAAGAATTTTTTTTGGGGTTAAACCTTACCAACTGAAAAATACGGGTCAAAAATTTGGTCGAATAGTTCGGTCCGACCATTTTTGGGCGTTTGTAAGGTTGATAGTTTTTTGACCAAACCTGGTACGTTTTTTGGGGTTATTCGTACCGAATCAAGGTCCGAACGGTCCGGCCGTCGGTCGAACTGTTCGGACCGCATATTTTAAAACCTTGGAAAAAGGAAAGGAAAAGGAGAAAAAAATTTAAAACTAATTTATCTAGGAAGCCGGAGAGAGAAAGAAAAAGGTGGAGAGAGATAAAAGGAGGAATAAAATAAGAGATGTGATTGAAGAGGGGATGGAGGAGAGAGAAGGAAGAAGTGAGGTGAAATACCAAAATACTCCTGTTAGAATTACAACCGTCAGATTTCTTACGCGCGGCTAATCATCAAGATCAATAGTTCATATTCGAGTATGGACCATCCGAACGACTCCCCTTCAATCTGCATTTAATCCATTGCCTTAAAAATGGACTCATTTCCTAACTTAGATCTCATCAAGTCGATATACCATAAACTTGGGGTAAGGTTAGACCTGACCATTATTAGAATCTGATTCGTGATTCAATTTGATTCGATTCGTTAAAAAATTCAATTCTATTAGTTCATAATTCGATTCATCCGAAATTCGATTCGAATTTGTCATAAGATGAATTGAATATGGTTCAAAAATTTTATAGTTCGTCGAACCGGCAAATTAAATTTGAATTCGATACTTGAATTCGATTTGAGTCTAATTTGGTCAATTCAATTCGAATTTGTCCATATTATGTAAATTTTAAAAAAACCAAAAAGTACTCATATTACTATCTAATTATGTCATCAAGTAGAGAAAATGATACGTAGGCAACTTAATTTGTTACATTAAGTGTAACCCCAATCTTTAATTTATTTCTTTTTCTTAAAAATGTTAAATATTAAGCCAAAATTTTAAAATATATTTAAAAATCAAAATTTTTGAATTTTTTCAAAAATATTACGAAAATTTTGAAAATTTCAAAAAATTTGGTAGTTTTTGAATTTTTTATTAAATATTAAAATTAAAGAAATAATTCAAATTGAATTAGAATTCGATTCAAATTCGAAGAATCAAAATTCGTTTAGACTAATCAAATACGGTTAAGGTTTTGATAAATTCGAATTTGAAATAATTTGATTCGAATTCGACCCAATTCGAACCATGGTCAGGTCAAGCCGTCAAGGTAAAGTAGAGCCCGACCCACAGAGAATATATATTTTTGGTACCCTTCTTACAGTAATTTCATGTCTTTCTGCATTTTTTGTTAGGGTTATTCTAGTTCATTTATTATTTTAGTTTCATACATGATTCTTCTGCTTTACCTTTCTCTAATTTGTTTTACTTATATAAATTTATTATTCGTAGTTTCATACTACTAATGTCAAACATGGTTTTGTCGTAAATGAAGTGCTCTTAATACATCTCTTTACTTATTTTATTTTACTTTACGTCTTATTTTATTTTGAGTTGTTTTGAATCGTGCAATGCGACGTCATCGGGATATTTTTTTTTCCATCGTGAATTTTTTTCACTAAATTTTAATATAGTAAGATTTTAAGGAGATCACAGCTACAATCAGGTATACTCTATATCAGGGGATTCAAACTCTCACTTTTTTAAAGTTTAGATTAGTATTTAGATTAAGATGTAATATGGTCAAGTGGACTTGTCTACTATATTCATTTTGATCGGTTATAAACATTCATCTCTTATTCTTTATTAATATATTTACCTTGCAAAAAAAATTGGTATAGGACTTGGGAGTTGGTGTAATTACAACTAACTGCAGTCTAAGGTAAAAAGAAAAGGGTAAGAATACCATAGAAATTATATGATTATTTCTACACTAGACCTACCACTAAAAATATACTTTGATTATACCCTACCCAAAAGTAGTCTTTTGGTGTTTAGACATGCTAGCAGCTGAATTTCCCTTGAAGGGAAACACAACCTCAACAAATACAACGTCACACAAGTAGTATACCGTGTCATCTTCCAAGTAGTATACCTTGTAACCTTTCTTACCCGACGGATATCCCACGAACACATCCCTCCTCCCCCTATCGCCGAACTTGTCATAGGTCGGATGATGCACGTACGCCACACAACCAAACGTTTTGCTAGTGAGCACGCCGGCTGATCAAACAATATGTCATAAGGAATCCTATGATTGATAACTTTCGGTGGCATTCAATTGATCATGTACTCAAGATGCACTCCCTCCAAAACTCAATTGATCAAGTGTGCTATGACATATAAGGAAAAAGACAATGACGTCCATTTTTTCAGAGACAAAAATACAATGGTACATCAGTTTTTGAAGGTAAAAACACCAAGGCATATTAGTTCTTGAAACAAACACAAAAACACATAAGTTTTCAAAAGCACATAAGTTTTCAAAGACACGTCAATTTGTCAAATTTCAAAAGCAAAAACTCAAGGTCACATGAGTTTCAAAGGCAAAAATATAAGAGCACATCAATTTTAAAGGAAAAAGTATAAGGGTACATCAGTTTCAAATACAAAATGACGGTGAGAAGTCACCACCATTCAACTCCCTCATCAAGGACAGCGAGAATTTCTTAACTCGACTCCCGGAATGAACTACATCCTATCGGTTGACTACCTCGGCAAGGACGTCGAGAAGTCACCACCACTGGACCGCCGCGTCGATTATGAAATTCTGCAGGTGGACGACGTCGCAAGGAACGCCGACACAGTGAACATAAAGCTTTTCACGGTGAAGTTTGAGGTGGACGAATATGAAGCGTCGACAATGGGATGGCGCCGTGAATAATTAATTGACAAAAAAGGGGGAGATAAAGAGCGAGGGGCAAAATTGGAATATCAAGTGAATAAAAAAGGAGCTGGACGCGTGAAATCAGAATAGTTCAATATTTCCTTAAAAAAAAGAATAGTTCAATATTTTAAATCAACGGTCCAAATTTGAGCAGGATGGTGTTGCCTATTTTATGTTGTCAACATTCAATCATGTATCTCATTTACGGATAAACAAATTAAAAAATTGATCGATGACATTAGCGAGGGACAGAGTATAAAAAAATGACAAGATTATGTTTTGAAACTTCAGAGACTCTAGAAATGATATAACCAAATATTAAGGAACCGACAATAATTTGTCCTAATTTAAATCCTCGGGATAAGAACGAGAGAGTAGAAGTTGGTAAGGCACAGTAAGAGGATATAAGATTGATCTTACATATTTCCAAATTGACTAGCTATTAATGTTAGTGCATCTTTTTGATTTAGAAAAAAAAGTATTATTTGTTAATTTAAATATATTTAAGTATGATTTATTATGGTCTCGTGCGTAAAATTTGAATCCTTATCTATAGAGTAGGTGAGACTCTAACTTGAAAAGATGATCCAGATTCACTAAGATAGGATCTCATTTATACTTCCATCTGACTTGGTCACCAATAAAACGAAAGAAAAAAAAAGAAAAAATGGCTAATCTGAAATTTTATCTTTTTTCACTACATAATCTCTTCAAATTCCTTTATTATTTCTATTATGAATCCGAATAATCCTAACTTTTTAAATTATCCACCATTTCAATCTTATTTTAATTTATCATTTCACGTATCTATTTGTACCTTGATTTATTTTTTCTGATTTTGTATTCTAACTTTTGTAATCTTAATTTTTTCACTTAATTATAATTTTTTCTAGTTATAATTACGGATGCATAATTTTATATTTATTAAAGTTTATATGTAAACATAAATTGATTATAATTAAAATATGGATGATAAAAAAAATTATTTATTTAATTAGTAACCTGGTCATGGGTGGTCAGCAACAAATATAGTAAAACAGTGAGTTGGATGGTCAGCAACAAAGATAGTAAAACGTCAAAAATTAATTATTTATTTAGTATTTAAAAGATAGTCTAAGAGTCTGATGCATACATGTGGCCATTTTTTGCCATCTCCAGAGAGAGGGATGGGTAAAAACTAAAACGGTAAAAGTGTGGCTGGTAACAGCGCAGTCGGTCCCCCACAACCAGACCGGAAGAGGAAAGCCGTGACAGTGACGCGCCTTCATGCGAAGCAAGCGTTCTTACAAACTCAAACCCCTCATTAAACACTCTCTCTCTCTCTCTCCCCTCCACTTTTAGTATCTTATTTACTTTCCTCTGCTTCCAATTTCTCCTCATTTAACCTCTCTCACACCTTTTTATCTCCCCACTCCCTCCCCTTAACATTTGCAAGCCAGGGTTAGCTCCTCCTCCTCCTTGTTCTTTTCCTCTTCAGCGGAAGGAAGCGCATTGTTTTATTTTTTTTTCGGTAAACTGCTTCCGTCTTTTTTTCTTTTTCTGCTTTTTGTGTTGTTTCAGAGTAGTCGTCGTTGAGGTTATTGGGTTCGCTCCCTGCGAAACGGCGCCGTTTTGCCGGAGCCGGGGTCCATAGCGGGTCTTTGTGCGTCTTTTTTTTTTTCAAAGAAGTCGTTGCATGAATGTTATGTGTCTTTTTTGGTTTTGTCGTCTTGTACTTACGTAGAGAACAAGAAACGGGCTAGCTTTTTTATAAGGAATTTTTGTGGTAAGCAGGTTAAATGATTTAACTTAAATCCCGTTCACTTCCGACTCTACCTTTTTTTTAATACTATATAAGAACAAGTTTATTAATATTATTTACCTCTATGGCCTCTTGATGCATGTGGGGTTGGGATTTTCACTCTTTTCCCTTTATTTTGATTTTTTTTGAAGGGTCCTTTATTTTGATGATCTCCTGAAGTTTTTCATTTTGGCCCAGTTCGAAAGCACATAGCCCCAAGCCCAGCGCGGGGACTTGTTCTTCCTCTGGGCCCAGTTGGTTCCTCGAACACCAACCGGAACAAAAGAGTCATTTCGTTAAGAAATAGGTACTCCTTCACGTACAATAGGTACTCCTCTTCGAACTCCAACAGTTCTAGGTCCTCTCCCCCTTTGAGTTGGCAATTTTGGAGGTCTGATTCCACTATTGGAAGAGGCTTGCTCAAACAATGGATTTATTTGCGATGACAGGTCACCGGGACCCATTGGTCCACTAAATGCCTACAAAATAAAGATATGTTAGTGAAACTTTAAATTACTAAACACCGCTTTCAAAATTTTTTGAAAGACCAAACCTCCTGTTGCACTTGTGGTCCATGGGTTGCATGTGACAAACCTACTTTTTCTCCTTTGCTACCCTTTCCCTGCACCAAAAGTGTCATCACACTATTAAAATATGTAAAAAAATCCAAGTTCGGTTAGGATATAAAATAGCACATACGAAAGGTCTTTTGCTTTTGGCCTTAGTAGGTCCTCCTTGGCATGACCTTTTATTATGGCCCAACTCCCCACATGTAGCACATTTAACTGTGTTTGACCTATGTGATTGCGTAATTTCTTCATTATCTTATTTCTTCCTCAATTTTTTGGGTCTGCCTGCTCTCCTAGTCAGGGGTGGAGGTAGGTATGTGTCATAATCATTCCCTGGATCCAATTCTGCTTCAGGGAATGGCGCAATTCCCAGCTGATAAGTCTTCTTCCACATCTCTACCTTAAAGTATTCATGAACATACTGCTTGATATTACCTCCAATGGAAGCCAGACAAGCTACGACATGGACACATGACACACCGCTGAGTTGCCACACATTACAGGAACATGTACCAGCTTCTAATTCAACTACAAACTTTTTTCCAGCTTTTAGAACTTCAAACTCCATGTTCCTTGCAGCCAGAACTTTACACTTCCTACATCCATCGCTCAACCTTTGCAACTCCTTCATTACATTTGGAACAACACCTGAGACGCATCTACAAGCCTTTTAATACCTTTCTTCCTGCCTAACCATCATTTTTTGCTTCTCGATCAAGTCCTTTTTCTGCATCACTATCTGTCTCACTATGCAAATTTAAATCATTGTAGTTGACTTAGTCATTGTCTGAACTTTTCCCACCAGCTTCAGACTCAAAATCGAGGAAACGCTGTCGTTCTATTTATATATATATATAGACACACGCACTCAGTTCCCACTTCCCAGTTGAAAAAACCCACAACCTTGTAACCTCCGCCATTTCCATCTTTCAATGTTCAACCTTGTAACTCCCACTTCCCACTTCAATGCTGTTGTTTGTGAAGGACGAAGCCGAAGAGGAAGATGAAGAGGTATTGAACGTGGATGGCAAGGAAGCAGATATCCTTTTTTGACACTAGATAAATTGCTTTCTTCCAAATCCTATCTTTTAGTGCTTGTTAATATATCAAAGGGAATTGGGGAGGGTAGACATTGACTTCAAATGGATTATATCTCGTAACCATAGACATCCCCTCACTTCTAGCTATTCTCCCTCACTTCTCGACTCGTTCATCACTTCCGAAATTGTAATGTTTTCAAGATCATTTTGGATTGTGTTGTTTTGCACTCTGATTGTATTGTTTGCTTCAGAATTTCTTTCCAGGAGCATAAAAGTTTCTGTCGGTGTTGGCCAAACCGACAGAAAAATGGCAGCACCGATGCACCGACCCACCGACGGTGTTGGCCAACACTGTCACACCGTCGGTCACCTCTTGGGCTTTTTAGCTCCTTCGGTGTCGGGGTAAAAATAGAGCTTAAACTCATTAACCCGACAAATCCTCACCCCTACCCTCCACACCACCATCACCCAAACCAATTCTAGGAATCCTGTCCCTTGGGAACTTACGACGGTACAACACCTTCCCTTTCGGGCTAACAACAAGAAGGGGTATTCCTATCTCCATAGGTTCAACATAAACCTTAAGCACATCTTCAGAGTCGTAGAATTCGAACATGAACATAAGATCATCATCACAACTTATTTCCAACCCACATTTCATTCTATAACAGCAAACTGACGACTCTATTGGAAATGCATTGTAAACATCTTTCACCATATTGACAAAACAATAACGATCTGGGTCGACATTGTCGTAAAATTGTGACTTACCATCCAGCACGAACTCAAGAGTGAATAATTTTGGCTCTGACATGGTGGACAATTTTCTAAATTAGGGTTTCTTCGAAACCCTGGGCACACGAAGAAGGAGAACACTATATCACGAGAATGGGGGGAGTCGGGAGAGGGGAAAAATTTGACGAGTCGGGGGGGGGGGGGGGGGGGGGAGTCGGGGGGGAGGAAGGAGTCGGAGAAGAGGATGAGTGAATGTGAAACTGATTTTTTTTAACTGGGTGGTAAAAAGGGGCCTAGGGGCATTTTAGACATTTTAGGTGGGGAGTTCGCCGAAAAAATAGATGATTCCGACTACAGGGACCCGAATGTATAATAATAACCAAACTACAGGGGCTCAGTAATTAGTAGGAAAACTACAAGGTCCTCAGAGTCTATTTTACTATACCCTGGGGTCCTGAGAGTAATTATCTCTATTTTAAATCAACGGTCCAAATTTGAACAGGATGATCTTGCCTATTTTATGTTGTCAACATTCAATCATGTCTCTCATTTAGGGATTAACAAATTAAAAAATTGATCGATGATATTAGCGATGACAGAATATAAGAAAATGACAAAATTATATTTTGAAAATTCAGAGACTCTAAAAATAATATAACCAAATATTAAAGAACCGAGAATAATTTGTCCTAATTTAAATCGACGGGATAAGAACGAGAGAGTAGAAGTTGGTAAGGCACAGTAAGAGGATATAAGATTGATCTTACATATTTCCAAATTGACTAGCTATTAATGTTAGTGTCATCTTTTTGATTTAGAAAAAAAAGTATTATTTGTTAATTTAAATATATTTAAGTATGATTTATTATGGTCTCGTGCGTAAAATTTGAATCCTTATCTATAGAGTAAGTGAGACTCTAACTTGAAAAGATGATCCAGATTCACTAAGCTAGGATCTCATTTATAAGACCATCTGACTTGGTCACCAATAAAACGAAAGAGAAAAAAATGGCTAATCTGAAATTTTATCCTTTTTCACTACATAATCTCTTCAAATTTTTTTATTATTTTTGAATCCGAATAATACTAACCTTCCAAATTATCCACCATTTCAATCTTATTTTAATTTATCATTTCACGTATCCATTTGTAGCTTGATTTATTTTTTCTGATTTTGTATTCCAACTTTTATAATCTTAATTTTGTCACTTAATTATAATTTTTTTCGTTATAATTACGGACACATAATTTTATATTTATTACAGTTTACATGTAAACATAAATTGATTATAATTAATATATGGACGAGAGAAAAAAATATTTATTTAATCGATAACTTGGTCATGGGTGGTGAGGAACAAATATAGTAAAAGAGTGAGTTGGATGGTCAGCAACAAAAGATAGTAAAACGTCAAAAATTAATTATTTATTTAGTGTTTAAAAGATAGTCTAAGAGTCTGATGCATACATGTGGCCATTTTTGCCATCTCCGGAGAGAGGGATGGGTAAAAACTAAAACGGTAAAAGTGTGGCTGGTAACAGCGCAGTCGGTCCCCCACAACCAGACCGGAAGAGGAAAGCCGTGACAGTGACGCGCCTTCATGCGAAGCAAGCGTTCTTACAAACTCAAACCCCTCATTAAACTCACACTCTCTCTCTCCCCTCCACTTTTAGTATCTTATTTACTTTCCTCTGCTTCCAATTTCTCCTCATTTAACCTCTCTCTCACCTTTTTATCTCCCCACTCCCTCCCCTTAACATTTGCAAGCCAGGGTTAGCTCCTCCTCCTCCTCCTCCTCCTCCTTGTTCTTTTCCTCTTCAGCGGAAGGAAGCACTTTTTTTTTTGTTTTCGGTAAAACGCTTCCGTCTTTTTTCTTTTTCTGCTTTTTGTGTTGTTTCAAAGTAGTTGTCGTTAAGGTTATTGGGTTCGCTCCCTGCGGAACGGCGCCGTTTTGCCGGAGCCGGGGTCCATAGCGGGTCTTTGTGCGTCTTTTTTTTTTCTCAAAAAAGTCGTTGCATGAATGTTATGTGTCTTTTTTGGTTTTGTCGTCTTGTACTTACGTAGAGAACAAGAAACCGGCTAGTTTTTTTTATAAGGAATTTTTGTGGTAAGCAGGTTAAATGATTTAACTTAAATCCCGGGGACTTGTTCTTCCTCTGGGCCCAGTTGGTTCCTCGAACACCAACCGGAACAAAAGAGTCATTTCGTTAACTTGGAAGTTGTTAGATGATGTTCTTTAGTCAAATTTGTTTCTGGGTATCCCAGATATTTCAGAAATAGAACTTGTTAGGTCTAAAATAGTGAAGTCTGCCATTTTTTGGGAAACTACTATGGACGAGACGGACCTCTCACTCTTATTTAGCATACTCATGCAACGTGTTGGATTTAGATGAGAGTTTGTAAGAGATTTGAATTCTCGTAAGGCAAGATGTTTTTTGAGTTTATGTATTACGAATATAAAATATAATATTAGGAGAGCCTCCACTAAATAGAGCAGGATGTTTACACAAAAAAATGTATTATGTTGGACTTGGGGAAAATATGTTAGGAAAGATGTGGTTTTTTGGTTTCTTAATTTCTCTTAGTTTGTTTAGCATACATACTCATGCAATGTGTTTCCAGACCTCTCACTCTTATTTAGCATACTCATGCAATGTGTTGGACTGAGTTGGTAAGAGGCTTAGATTCTCTTAGCGGTTTTAGGTTTATATATTACGAATCTATAAATTCATGAACCCATGAACTGCTGCTCCATTTTCATTCTTCTTTGGTTCAAACAGATTGCACTTTTGTTTTAACCTTGATTCGATGTTAAAGCTGCTGGTTTTATTTGTTGGTTTCCTTGTCTTGCCAAAGTAAGTTGATGCAGTTATGTTTTATTGAGTTAATCCTGTTTTCTCTGTTCTTGTGTAGATGGAATCCACTGGAGAACCCTCAGTTTTACCTCCACCAGATGTGGTTCCTGAACGACAGCCCTCGAAACCGAAGCGAGTTCCTGTGACCAGGCGTGGTACTGGCTCGAAAGGCCAAAGGATACGGCTGCTCTCTAATCACTTCAGAGCCGATGTCTCCAATGCCGATGGCTACTTCTTCCATTACAGTGTAAGCTTGAGTGCTGCAGGGTCATTCATATTTTTAACTTCTGCTCCATTCTTTAAACTTTGTTCATCATGTGATCAGGTATCCCTATTCTACGAAGACGGCCGGCCTGTCGAAGCCAAAGGCATAGGACGAAGAGTAATCGACAAAGTTCACGAGACTTATCGTTCGGACCTCGATGGGAAGGATTTCGCATACGATGGTGAGAAGAGCTTGTTCACCATCGGTCCCCTGCCGAACAAGAAGATGGAATTCGCCGTCTATCTTGATGCAATCTCTTCAAACAGCAGGACGGATCGTAACGGCAGCCCCGTTGGCAACGAAAGTCCGAACGAGAACGATAAGAAGAGGCTGAGGCGGACGACATTCAACTCCAAGACGTTCAAAGTTGAGATCAGCTATGCTGCCAGAATCCCTATGCAGGCCATCACGGCCTCTCTGCGCGGTCAAGAATCCGAGAATTCACAAGAAGCTGTTCGAGTATTAGACATCATTCTAAGACAGCGCGCTGCGAGACAGTGCGTAAAGAGCTTGCTGATATGTTTTACTGACGAGATCGATCGGCATATGTTTCACTTACTCCTTATTCTCTGCATCTCACAGGGGCTGCCTCCTCGTTCGCCAATCGTTTTTTCACGACGATTCGAAGAATTTTGTTGATCTGAAAGGCGGCGTCCTTGGTTGCAGAGGATTCCACTCGAGCTTTCGAGTCGTTCAAGGCGGATTATCCCTGAATATGGGTAAGACGATGATATATCGAGGCTTACCGTTCCATTCTTTAAATTCGTTACACTGTAAAACTAATTTTTCTTTTCTCATGTAACTGCTAGATGGATCAACTACAACTATTATACAGCCCGGACCTCTGATTGATTTTCTTCTAGCAAATCAGAATGCGCCTGATCCTTTCCAGCTCGACTGGACAAAGGTATCGAACTTCTATCGAGTTTATTCTTGATTGATTCGACCGTCTTACTCAACGAGCGCAATGGCAGGCGAAGCGGACGCTGAAGAACTTGAGGATCAGAGTCTCGCCGACCAATCAGGAATTCAAAATCACTGGACTGAGTGAACAGCTTTGCAAGGATCAAACGTTAGTTAGTCAATCTATCGTTAGTTGATGATTCTGGCTATATTGGGAACCTGTTTCCATGTGCTTAAGACTGTTTGAATTCCAGGTTCACGCTGAAATCTAAAGGATCGGGAGATGGGAATGCTGTTGGTGAAAGCTCGGATATTACAGTTTCGGATTATTTTAGAAACAAGCGTCATATCGATCTCCGTTATTCGGGAGATCTGCCTTGCATCAATGTTGGCATGCCTAAGAGGCCAACTTACATCCCTGTGGAGGTAGGTCCTAGATCCTCTGCTGCAATTTCCTGGTTTCCTTCTTGGAATGCAGGTTTAAGGCGGTTTTCTGAATCGTGTAGTTGTGCTCGCTGCTTCCTCTGCAACGCTATACGAAGGCCTTGACGGTTTTTCAGAGGTCTACATTGGTGGAAACTTCTAGGCAGAAGCCCCAAGAGAAGATGAGAATACTGAGTGATGTATGTATTTGCTTCTAAGCTGAGAGTAATATATATGTTTCTTTCTCTAAAATGCTGGTTTGACAGGTGATGAAACTGAACAATTATGCTGCTGAACCGATGTTACGTTCTTGCGGCGTTACTGTCAGCAGCCAATTTATGCAAGTCGAAGGCCGTGTTTTATCAGCACCCAAGGTAATTCGGTATCCGGACTTGTTTGTAGTATTTCCCGCATTCTGGTCTGATATGCAGTTTGTCTGACAGTTGAAAGTGGGAAATGGAGATGAGATTATGCCGAGAAATGGGAGGTGGAACTTCAATCACAAGGTGATCTGTGTATATACTGATTGTCCTACTACGTACGTATGGAGGCTCAATGTCTTACAAGTAAAGTAAATTTCCTCGTGTGCAGACGTACTCCGAGCCTGCGAAATTCGGTAAATGGGCAGTGGTCAACTTTTCCGCTCGCTGCAATGTGCGCGGTCTTGTTAACGATCTGGTTAGAATTGCAGAAATGAAAGGGATTGTAAGCTCCATCACTCTCTTGTGGGCTCTATTCCGAATGAAGTGCTTCTTCTTCTTCTTCTGTCTCACATCATTTTCCAAATTGTTGTTGCAGTCTTTAGGCCCTCCAGCAAATGTGTTCGAAGAGAGTCCTCCATTTCGAAGGGCTCCGCCTCTTGTTCGAGTGGATAATATGTATCAACAAATGGAGCCAGGATTTAGAAAATCTCTCCGCTTCATCGTGTGTCTTCTTGCTGATAGAAAAAACTCTGAAATCTATGGTGGAATCTACTTCTTAGTCCCTTTTCTACTGTTATTTTGTTCATTCTCTCTTTTTTGATCAACTTAATTTAATTATGATGTAGGTCCTTGGAAGAAAAAGACACTTGTAGAATATGGAATCTTCAATCAGTGCCTAGCTCCTAATAGAGTCAACGATCAATATATTATGAATGTCATGCTGAAGATAAATGCCAAGGTGAGCTTGGGTTAAAATGGATTGCTTGATACCAGTGCTTCAGGTTATTTTATCTAAATATATTACTATTTTGAAAATTTTATGTGCCCTGCAACAGCTTGGTGGTTTAAATTCTTTGTTGGCTATTGAGGATTCGAAAAACCTCCCTCTGGTCTCTAAGAAGCCTACAATCATTTTCGGGATGGATGTTTCGCATGGTTCTCCCGGCCGATCGGATGTTCCTTCGATTGCTGCGGTAGGCATTGTTATTTGCAGCAGATTTGAGAGTTTCAGGTAAAATTCCCGTGTTTGACCTTATGATATCTGTATGGATCTCGAAACTTTTAGGTCGTCAGCTCTAGAGATTGGCCGAGAATATCTCGTTATCGAGCTAGTGTTCGCAGCCAGTCTGCCAAGGTAGAAATGGTAGATGCTCTCTTCAAACCATCTGGGAAAGATGATAATGGCATCATCAGGTGAGAAGCAAAGATGATAACTTTGTTTGACCGTTATTGGCAATGCTTTGCATCTTTTTTGGTTTTTTTTTTTCCTTTTTTTATATTAGTTAGTGAAGGCAATAATTTCTTTTCCAAACAGGGAGCTGTTGTTGGACTTTTACCATAGTTCTCGCGAAATGAAGCCCGCTCAGATAATTATATTCAGGTTAAGTTCTTTCTTATTTGACTTCTTCTAATTGTGCTTCAAATGACATCAAGAAAACTGAATCTTGCATTCTCAATGTGATTGAAGAGATGGTGTCAGCGAGTCGCAGTTCGATCAAGTTCTTAACATCGAGCTGGATCAAATCATGGAGGTTGGTTTTTCTGTACCATTTCAATTCAGTTAACTTGTATAATGATCAATATATTTCATCTCCAAAAGCCATTCTTAAATCTGAACTTTTTGGTCATTAGGCATGTAAGTTCCTCGATCCACATTGGGCTCCGAAATTCACGGTAATCATCGCTCAGAAGAACCATCACACGAAATTCTTCCAAGCTGGATCTCCGGACAATGTTCCTCCAGGTTGAAGTCTGCTCCTCCTATAGGCTGGAAGTTTGATAAATTAGTTAACTGTTTGAGGTTAATGTAGTACGTTCGTATGCGCAGGAACTGTCGTAGATACCGGAGTCTGTCATCCGACTCGATATGACTTCTACATGTGTGCACATGCAGGAATGATCGTAAGTTTATCCGTAACGATCCTATTATTTGCGGGTTTTGAATTGCTGCTTGTTTGTCTGGACATCTAACTGGTTTTGTTTTGATGTTTTTAAGGGAACAACAAGGCCAACACACTACCATGTTCTGTATGATGAGATTGGTTTTTCAACTGATGAACTACAAGAGCTGGTTCATTCTCTCTCCTATGTGTGAGTCCTTTGCGAGTGGCTGAACCGAAACTTTGCTCCGAAAGTTGCATATTTAGCTTACTTATCCTTAATTTTGCAGGTACCAAAGAAGCTCAACGGCAATATCTGTAGGTATGAACATTCCTTACTGTAGGTATGATCCTGCTTGAAGGTCGCGAGTGTTGGCCATATTCCTTACTTTGATTTCCTCGTGTTACAATGCAGTGGCTCCTGTTCGCTACGCGCACTTGGCAGCATCTCAGTTTTCTACATTCATGAAGTTTGAAGATATGTCGGACGCAAGCTCCAGCCACGGAAGCCTGTCCTCTTCTAGACAAGTTCCTGTTCCTGAGCTTCCCGAGCTACACAAAACAGTCCGCAGCTCTATGTTCTTCTGCTGAAGTTTGCGAAGCTTTCAGACATGTATCTAACCTAGTTAACTGTAGTAACCGACGCAAGATGTGTTCCCATTTTGCGGGCTAGTAGTTGACTGTAAAAAAGCTCTAGGCTCAACGGCGATGCAGTGTTTACAAACCATGTTAGCTCTCTAGGAAACCCCTAGTAACTCGTCCTTTCCTGCTCATCATTTAGACGATTAAATCGGGAAACTATTGATCATGTCAATCATGGCAAGCTACTCTTTAACATTATTATAAGCCATGAAGACTTCTACTACAGTAAGCATCTGGCCTGCTGCCTCTAGAGCTGCAGGGCAAGCTCATCTTCCATGTCAAACAACATCCATATCTCGTTCACCCTTTTCTCGAACTCGAATGGGGAGTTGTACTGTGCAACTATGTACACGGCAGTCGGAGCATCATCAGCTCCAGCATGGCTCTTCTCAATAGCTGCTGCCCATTTGGTTCCTGCAAGGCTGGATTGCAGGGCAGCGGCTTCCTCTCCAAAATTGTAATCTGTCACGAACCCGCTGAACTGCCTCACTGCAGCGTATCGGTGCGTCCATCTCTGAGCATGTAGGCCTTTAGCTGAAGGAGGATCTGCCTGGTTCTCCTTTGGCACGTAGAAGCTGACAGTGAAGGAGGATTCACAGAATGGTCCATCGCTCGGAAAGACTTCGGTGATGACCGGACCTGTCATTTCTATCTGCTGCTCGTATGCATTCTTCCCTTGAATGTAATCGAACAACCTGCAGAGCAAGCAAGCAAATGGTTGAAGTTTGTCAATTAACCAGGTGAAGATCTGCTTGAAAAAGGATGTCTTCTTGATTAGCCTCAAGTTGATTAGTCCAAACAGATCCTAGAATACATAATCGTTAAACTAAAATTAAATCATGTGGCAGCTGCGTTTTAGTTTTCCCCCAGAATTCTAACGAATTCCTATCGTGAAGCATATTAGGCTTGTCCTCTATAAATAGGAGTATGGGTCAGTAGTTCTTTGGTCTTGGCTTGCTCTAGGCAACGATACGGTAGTAAAGGCAGAGATTTAGGCTCGAGGCGTAGCACTCACCTATAGCTTATGTATCATGTATCTCCACATAATATAGTGATGATCGTCTCGGCCCCACGAATGTAGGTGTTTCAACTGAACCAATTTGTTATGGGTATCTACACATCAGCGTTTATGCTTCCACTGTCCTAACATAAACGTACGCACCCTAAACAGATTAATCTATGTTCAAGTCAGAACGGAACACAAAAGACTGGCAAACCTCTTTCTACCGAGTTTTTAACTATATACAATATAAGCCCAAAACACAACAAGAACATTCAAAAGAATAGACAGATAACATCGGTAAAAGTGAAGCTCACTGCAAGAACCCAGTTCGAGTGGCTTCAACAAGAGAGATGTCTTCAATGGGAGCAGTTGACATCCACACGGAAGAATTGTAGCTCCGAATTTCGTAGTCGTTCCCAAGCTGGACGACGTCGTAGCTTGGACACTCTATACGGGTGCATGTCGGCGGGATCACTCCCACTCCTCCTCCACCCTTGTTGTTGTTGGCACTCGATAGAAGGCTCAGTAGAGCTGAGAGCTTGAACAGTTTGAGAAAAACAGCCATTGTTGGAGGTGGAGGAGAGCTCCAGAGAATATTGCAGCTGTGTGTTTTCTTAGGGTGGGTTTGTGGCCAGAATATTGGTGGCCACATGTTTATACTTGCATGGTCTTTAATTATTCTGGTGTAAGAAGTAAGATTTTAGGGACGTGTGATACGCGTCTTGTCCCAATTAGCAAAATTTTCACGCCCGTCGGATCGCAAAGATATCATCTAAATTGTGAACAAAGATATCCACTAATTTTTATTAAGTACATGTCAAAAAATATCATCTAAATATGGAGTATCTAATGTCGGATTGCAACCCGAGGGTTAATTCTAGAATTTAGAGAATGGTTGAATCGTGGTAAATTATGCAAATCAAATCAATCAAAACTACTATTTTATATAATTATAGTTTTTATATTACAAATTGTTATATTAAAATCTTGTTATTTATATATGATAAGTCTTGTAACAGAATTAGATATATTTATAATTACTTGATATTTTAATATTTAAAAGTAATAGAATATTTTTAAAAATTTTCCAAATCGAGTAGTTTATTTTCGGATTTATAAAAACATTCCCAATTAGGTGGTCCCTGCTTATTTACGTGCACAAATTTTCTCCAAAACGCAATCTAATTATTTAAAATTCGAATGGATTGATTTTTTGTACTTACCTCTTTTTATTCCAAATTCGTCCAAACGGCCTAAACACAACAAATGAACAAATTATTAGAAATTTAATATTGGACACTTCAAACATTTTAAATTATGATTATAAACAATAATAAACATAAATTCTTAGGAAAAATATACTTTAGTACCCGTGGTATCACCGATTATCACTTGGATACCTTGTAGTTTTAAACCCATCAAACCAGTCTAACTTATTTCAGTTTTTATCACTTAGAGGACCCTGGGTCTGGTCCGGGATTTTTCAGGAAAATGACATCGTTTTGATGTCTACGTGGAGTGCCCCGTGGTAGTGACCCAGATTAGTTGATGCTAATGTGGCGATAGATAAATTATCAAATTAATACCTAATTTGTTTATTATTAAAAAAAAACCTCTTTCTCCTCCTCTCATTCTTCCTTCGTCCCCAGCCTTCCTCTGGTAATTAATACCGGCAACGAGAAAATAGCCCTTCAGCAAAATTCCCTTCTCAAGAAATTTCACTATTAGTTTTCCATAATTCCCATACAAATTTGTTAGGGCAATAAAATCGTAAATATGAATATTTTGACATCATAACAAATAGTAATGAGAGATATAAAAAATATAGAACATACGATATACATAATTCGATCGCAAGATATACATCAACAAGTCTAAAACGATTATCACAATAATATGTGGAGTACAAAAATACATAGACTATAAACAAGGTTGCATAACTATCGTGTTTATACTATTAATCTATACTACTAAGTCCATAACGGCGAAAACCAAAATCAACGAACTACGCATTTAGACTTTGAGATAAATGCTACATGTTACATACAAGACCCACAAAAATAAATAAAGAAGAACAATAAAATTCCAACCAAGAGCGGTAAAGTGAAATCTTTAAATAGAGATCTTTAATCATTTATGAAAACAAAGAGATGGGACGGATTTGGTGGGTACTGGGTTATTCCTCATTTATGGGGATTAATTCAAACCAATATCACTACACATGCAAACTAATATCACTTCACATGCAAACCAATATCACTTCATATGTAAACCAGCCTCTTGCAAACCAATATCATTTCACATGCAGACCAATATCACCTGGTAGGTTATTGACCATCAGATTTAAAGATAATCAAATCTGACGGCCCAAAATGTAGTCCCCATCTATGGACAAATTTTCTTTAGTTCCCACTCAATTCGGTCTTGAGATTTTGAAAACATTTTTTTGTGAAATATTACATGGACGTGTTCGACAGAAAGCCACCTTGGGAGACCAACGTATTTTTTACTAAATTTTAATGGAATTATGCAAGAAATAAATATGGTGGAAGTTATTGTTTGGAGCATGTCCTAGTTCCCCGATACCAAATGCGCAGAGTACCATATAAATATGGTGAGGTGTGCAGCTTCGTTTTTGGAGGCTGAACTCCTCGCACTAGAATTTGCTATGCAACTGGTCAGGGTAAACTTTCATGTCCGAGCTACCTCGATTGAAACTGATTGCTTATTAGCCTACAATTTCGTGAATGATTCTTCGTCCCTAATCTTTTGGCATGTAGAACCTCTTGTGCTGAGGATTAGGTCCCTGCTGGTTGATTTACCAAATTGTAGGTTAATTCTCATCTCCAGATCCCAGAACTTGGTTTTTGATTGGATTAGCAAAGCTTGTAGGTTGGGTATGTTACCGGGGGACTGGCTTGTAGTTCTCCCGGCTGAGTTTGACGCTTTCATCTTTACTGACTTTCCTACTTAAGTTTTTTTAAATATTTTTGGTCTGTTTCCCCTAAAAAAATGCACAGAGTATTTAATTATATAGGGACACAGATAGTATATGTCGAGTTTGCTGCTTACCGACTCTAATCAGTTTATTCGTAGTTAAATTTGTACAACACACATAAAAAAATTTAAACAAATTAGGTCATTTGCTGAAAAATAATAAATTACACTTAAAATGCATAATATGCGGGACAAGATCAATTATAATCTCATCATATAAAGTGTACTCGTCCGATTCCTACAACTGGAACATAACTATCTTACGATATTTTTAGGGGGCAGATGTTTGCTCAATTCTCAACAAACAACCTTTATCATATATGATATGGTCTAATACCCAAGAATTTAGATACATACTAGTCACTCCAATATTTTGTTAGAGCTGGCACGATCCAACTCCTGAAGAGATTGGTTATATTATGTGATATGTTCCGGTTTAACAATTATGGAGTGTTTAAAAATAGATCGAAAAGTGACCTGGATTTCTTCCGTTTTTCTCCAACCGATCCGTTTAGTTTTAAAAAATGAGATGGTATATGAACTCACAAGTCGTAGGAGTTTCTCGTGAAACTTCTCATTAGCATCTGTAACACCAATTCCAATATGTAATTAACTCTGTTCAGGGAAAAAACACACTCCATCAATGGAGAATGGATTGAGTGGGGATTAAAGAAATGTTGTCCATAGGTGGGGAGTTAAATATAGGCCGTCAGATTTGATTTTAAAACAGTATCTGCAAATCCAAGGGCCATTAATCTATCAAGGATACTTTTGACTTTTTACCCATCCCATACTAACTAGAGTTTCCGGCCCATCTATTTAAACATTTTTATCTCCTAAATTTGCTATAAAAAAATCGTGGCCGCCTCTTCTTCTTGAAACAAAATCTCTATCTCTATCTCTCTCTCTCTCTCTCTCAACGAGTAGTACAAGACCTCCGCCTCCCATTCCGTTGAAGTACACAGAGTACCGGAGCCTCACCAAACTCGCCCCTACGGCGTCGTACAGCAGTGTGGCCCCTAGAGTCGTACGGATTTCGATAACCGACTCCTACGCCACTGACTCTTCCAATGACGAAGAAGAGCACTTGCTGACCTACTGCAATGACACCGTTTCTTCGCGCCGTAGCCGGGTCAAGAGGTTCGTCGACGAGATCACCATCGACTCGTCAACCCACGCTCCCAGTCAAGTGGTTGCTGTTCCGAAGAAGGTGGCCAAGAAGAGCAGCAACAAGCGGCGCCGGGCGGCGACCTCGCCGAAAACTGCGGCCGGCGGGAAGAAATTCAGAGGAGTGAGGCAAAGGCCGTGGGGGAAATGGGCGGCGGAGATACGGGACCCACAGAAGCGCATCCGCCTCTGGCTGGGGACATTCGACACCGCCGAGGAAGCCGCGATGGTCTACGACAATGCGGCCATCCAGCTCCACGGGTCCGAAGCCCTCACCAACTTCATCGCGCCTTCCCCGAAGGAGACGACATCCACGTCATCCTCCGACGATATTGATTTTCGAATGTATCGATATTGGTTTCCGAATGTATTGACATTAGTTTTTTACTATAGTGATATTGATTTTCGAATGTGGTGATATTGATTTTGGTGACCTCTTTTGTTTGATTTGAGTATGTAATGATATTGGTTTTTGTCTGTAATAATATTGGTTCGAGTATGTATTGATATTGGTTTAAGTCTGTATTGATGTTGATTTTAGTCTGTACTGATATTGGTTTGCGTATGTGTTGATATTGGTTTTAGTCTCTAATGACATTGGTTTTAGTCTGTACTGATATTGGTTTGAGTATGTATTGATATTGGTTTTAGTCTTTAATGATATTAGTTTTTAATGATATTAGTTTTAGTCTGTAATGATATTGGTTTGAGTATGTACTGATATTGATTTGAGTCTGTAATGATATTGGTTTGAGTAAGTAATGCTATTGGTTCTAGTCTATAATGATATTGGTTTTTGAACGTAGTGATCTTGGTTTTCGAACGTGGTGATATATTGGTTTTCGAATGTGGTGATATTGATTTTCGAATGTGGGGATATTGGTTTCCAAACATCGTGATATTGGTTTCTGAACGTAGTGATATTGATTTTCCGAACGTAGTGATATTGGTTTCGGATATAGTGATATTGGTTTCTCAAGGTAGTGATATTGGTTTGTGAATGTAGTGATATTGGTTTTCGAAAGTAGTGATATTGGTTTCCGGACGCAGTAATATTAGTTTTCGAATTTAGTCATATTGATTTTGTATTGAATTTTTGTTATTTGGATTTTCGAGTTTATTTAAAAAAATCTTGTAGTTGGTAGGATTTTTGAAGTTCACAATAATTTAAAGAGAGAGAAAGAGTCTCTTCCTCTTTTCACGTGAGATTGTTTTAATTTTTTTTTACCTTTTTAGTCTTTCCATAAAAAAGTGTGCCAGCTAATTTGCTATCTCTCTTTTTATTTTTATTAGTTTTCTAATTTTACCCTTAACTACTTTATTAATACCTAGATTGCCACAATCTCTCCTTTAATCCCCAAATTTGGGGACTACCCTTGTCCCCATCCAATCTCCCCATCAATGCGTACAAACTATACCTTGGAAATAGTAGTTCTAGTTTCATTTATTAATTTACTTGTGATTAATTACTGGAACAGCTCGTTGTTTTATAACACATATTACACCGTTCAACTGCAAACAACTATGCAAATTGTTATGAATGCTCTTCCAAATCCCAAACATTTTCCTCAATCATTAAGCGTAACATTTTTCATACAAATAAGTATTCTTACTTATTAAAAAAGCTCTGAAATCTCAATATTGGGAGATTCAGCGGACATCGATCCACTCATGAGAGGTTGTTTGACTAAATACGTAATTAGTTTTACCTTTATTGTATGTTAATGCACCTATCCCAACTTAGATGGTGGAAAGGTAGATATGTACATATACGTGTAAGCACTTGCCTCGAATTCTAAATTTCTTTAATTTAGTTCATTCCCAAAATTAGCAAGAAGCAAATACCAAGTGAACCATCGTATTGGTTTCTTTTTCGAAGGATAATGGTATTAACAGCTAATAAAGGTTCGAGATCAGTTGTAACAATATGGTCTAAAGTGGAGAGCTTGTTCTTTTGTGTTTTTTAATAAAATCTCTAATATTTAGAGTCGTGTGCCATATGAATCAACAATATATTTTACATTCGTAAAGCAAGTCTCTTACCTCTTTTGTGATTTTTGACCTGGTTTCAGGTGCAAATTTGAGTTCTGTTATGGATGTGGGTCAAAATGGAGTGAGAGTCATAGCAGATGTATTGATCATGCTTCACATGAAACATATTAACTAGCATCTCAACGAGTACCATGGATCCAATATTTCCAATTATGGGGGAATTTGGGTTTTTCATATGGAGGATGCATATAGAACTCGTCTCATCAAATTCGGTTCAAGACAGGGGAGAGGTTTGGTCAATTTCAGTTCATGTCTTTTAGATTTCTTTGTGTCTTTTGACTTGTTACTTTTTGGTTTCTTCTGAACTGAGTCATCAGTTTTCTTTTTTGAGGGTCCACAATTTCATTTGTCGACATTCTTAAGAAGCGCATTAAAGATTGTAAACATGAGGATGATGTCATGTTTGATGGATGAGGTTAAGCCCATAATCTCCGTGACCCAAAATTATCATGTTGAGCATCTTAATTTCCTCGGAATTAATCCGTTTGATTATATCGTGGTTCTTAATTAATTAATGTTTAGAATGACATGAAACCTCTAAAGGTTTTCTCAATAAAACATATGGTGACTTTGATATTCAAATATCTATCTTATTGGCATGCGAGATATTAGATGCAAACACGACGTTTGAGAATGCAAAAGTTTGCTAGCTTGATTGATATCTCATAAGATCTTGTGTAATTGGTTTATCAAGGTTATGCTATAGTTTTTTAGAGGACAAGCTTGTTTATGGGAGTGGAAAGAATCGCTCGAGTCAATTGAAGGAGGAGAGTTTGCCTACAAGGAATTCGGGTTTCGAGACGGGGAAATGGACAAACTAAATTTCACAATCCTCCATATGTATTTACTTTGCTTATGGTGTAATTATAGGATAGACTTTGGAGTTGATGGTGTATTGGGTGTTACCTAGGAGACTTCTTTGTGTTTATATACGTAAATATCACTTATCATAGAACTTTAATATGTCTAATTTTTTAGGAGTATCTTATGCATTGTAACTCGGTACAAATAGTATAACTATTTTTTTGGTGTTTTCGGTAAAATAGAAAACTTTACTTAATCAGAAAAGGAGGAGAGTTTGACGTAGGACTATTTTACAATTATTGAGACATTTATTAATTTTCATGGTTTTGATCCTGTGAAATGTTTGTATGATGTTATTATTTAGGAGTTAATTAGATATTTTAAGGTATTTAAGACTTACTTTTACATAAAAGGGCTCTTTAGCTCGTAGTCTAGAATAAAATTGAGATTATTGTAATGGTTTTGGTCCGGTGGGTCCCCTTGCAAAAGCCCTAGGTCGCGTGCTTTAATGTGTACCAAATGAAATGGTCTTTGGACTCTCAGTCGTAGAAGGTTCCTCCCATTAGCATATGTAAAAATCAATTCCGATACGTAATTAACTCTGTTCTGGGAAAAAGCACTCCATCAATGCGTACCAACTCTATCTTGGAAATAGTAATTCTAGTTTCATTTATTGCTTTACTTTTCATTAATTCCTGAAATGGCTCGTTGTTTTATGACACATTAGAGCGTTCAACTGCCAACGACCATGCAAATTGCTATTAATACTCTTCCGAATTCCAAACATTTTCTCAATTATTAAGGGTAACGTTACGTGCTTCTGTATGTGGGAAGCAAGCTATATAAGTAAATTTCATTACTCACATCATAAGATACCCTACTGAGAATTAAACAAGTAAAAGAGTCCCGAAAAAGGTTAATTCAACAGTTAATACTGCAGAGTTCGGGGTCTGATTTGTGTTGCTAGACCCAAGAACATAGTGCTGCCGTTGACTAACAATGGTACAACTGAAACTACAATGATACAACACATGACTAATAATGATACAGGTGCGACTAACAATAACATGCGATTAACAATGGTACAACAACACGTGACATACACTGGTATTTGGTATCCGACAATGGTATAAAATGTAACTAACAATGATACAACACGTAACAAACTACATCCACAACTAACAATGGTATAACACGCTTTTACATAGAAAATTTCAAAGATACTTATATATAATCTCTGATATTACAAGTTTCTCATCGCGCGCGACGATTCACATTTTCCGGACCTTGGAGACCCGGCACCACTTAATCCGGACCATCGAACTTCCAATAGACATCAATCTACGCGTGAGAGGTTTTTTTTTATAAGTACGCGTGAGAGGTTGTTGGAATAAATATGCAAATAATTACCTATATTGTATGTATAATTGATACATCTATCCGAACATATGTTAGATGAAGAAACAGTAAATATGTGCATATATGTGTAGGCACTTTTCTCAAATTGTAACGTTCTTTAGTTTAGATCATTACCAAAATTAGTAAGAAGCAAATACCTGGTGAACCATCGTATTGGTTTCTTTTTTCTAAAGAATAAAGGTATTGTTGATTGAGATTATCACGTTAATAGTTATAATTATGGTACATTTATTGAAGCAAGTTTACTTATCTATTATCTTAAAATTTTGGGTTAGATATAAAGATTTTAACATGGTGCTAAAACGGTTTGATCCTGTATCTATTATTGTACTTACCTGTTACATGTTGATAAAGTTAAAATTCATACAAACTTCATTCAGATAATTTTCATTTGAAAGTACGTGTTAAAATTACCACAAGACAAATGCGTAAGTTTATTCATTTGAATAAGTGATGAAAATTTAATTATTTTAAGGTATCCGTTGCAAAAGTAAATTGGTTTCCTCTTAGTTCTATTTTAGACGCATAGAACTACTAAAGAGTAAAGTCACACATACGACTAGATTCAGAAACGGCAGAAAATTAGTGCACCTGAAAGTAGGTGGTGACATTTGTAAACAGCTTCCTTGAAGCATTTGGCCAGTAGTAATATTTTCTCCAATGACATAGCAACCCCAACTCCCCTCCACCTGTATATATTCTGCATCCAGGTGTGACCAAATCTGAAGCAATGTCCTTGTAATAATCTCCCTCTGAGTTTTGAGATAGAAGCAAAATAGCTAGCCACCAAGTTTCTAATTGCTTCCATCTCTTGTCAACTAGTTTATACAAAAATTGTAATATTTCTTGCAAGTGACAATTTCCTGACACGAAGGAGATGACTGCGTCACGAAGGCTATGGAATTTCGTACTAGGGCTGAAGCCGGTGCTTCTAATGGTCGTGGTCCAGACAACCTTTGCTTGGCTTAACGTCTTTTACCGGTTGTCACAAAGTGATGGGATGAACCTCAAGATTTTGGTTGCTTACCGCTTCATTTTCGCAACCGCTGTTCTGGTTCCAATGTCTCTTTTAATTGAGAAGTGAGTAAACCTTGTCCAAAACTTAAAAGTAAATATTAATAAGGGAATTAAAAGGGACCGATGGTGCTCGACTCACGTTTGAATATATTGTTGGCAGAGACGGCAGGAGAAAGATCGATCGGGTTGTTCTGTTCCAGGCGTTTCTATGTGGTTTGTTCGGGTAATAAACTCGTTATCTTGTTAACAATATATTATAGGAGTCGTGTATTTACATAGTAACTTGAATATTTCACACGTCGATATAATAATATATGAACATGCATGCACCCAGGGGAGTATTGTCTCAGAACTTGTACATCGAAGCTGTGGCCTTAACCAATGGTACATTCGCATCCGCCATAGCTAATCTCATCCCGGGTTTCACCTTCATCTTGGCAGCTTCCTTGAGGTACCCACGTGTTGTTTTACTGTAGGAATCTTAATATTCAACCAAGAATTCAATGTCTGCACGAGTTTTGAATTCCTCGTGGCACGATGATAGATTTGTATATCTAACTCAAAATTTTAAAATTATATGTAGGTACATTTTTCTTAGTTATAAACAATCGTACCACACTCGCAACTAGCATTTAGTTTTTTTCTAAAATAATTGTTCATTGTTTTTTTGGTCGGTAAATTTACTTTATTAAAATATTATAATAGTAATACATAATAGTTATCACCTCCCACATGCTTGAGATGGTATGTAATATTAAAATAATTGTTCATTGTAGAAATTATCTTATTCTTGAGTTGGTATGGAGTATAAAGTGGGTTGAACTTATTTCCCGCTTTCACACTCACTCATGCATCGCACGTTGGCGTGATGGGTCAGGAGCTAATCTAATAAATCATTGTGTGCCCTGGTGTTACAAGGATAGAGAAGGTGGGGCTTAACACCCGAGCAGGAAATGCGAAGGTGTTTGGGACTTTAATATCAATAGGAGGGGCGATGGTGCTGACGTTCTTCAAGGGTACTAAGTTTGATATTTGGCCAACTCACGTTAATATTTTGAAGCATGGAGGGCATCCACTTCCAGGGAATACCATGAGCACCTCCCATTTGGTCATGGCTGCTTTGTTTGGCTTGGGCGGCTGCGTCGTCTTCTCGGTGTGGTTAATCATTCAGGTGACTCTTGATTTCGTGTTTATTCAAAGAAATTAACGATATTATTTGTGAGAGACTAGAGATTTTTTGGATTATACTAGGGGTGATGAAAAAATTAAGAACCACAGATCTAGATCAAATAAGTTAAAAACTTGGTCCAAAATTAGATCCAGAAGGAATTGGTCTAGATCGAATATTTTTCATCAAAAAATAGTTCCTCGTTTTGGTCCAAATCTGGCTGTTGAGAATCGCAAAGATCCAGACCAAAATACAAATTTTTCATTAGTCCTAACCTCTTTCTAAATCCAACAAAGATCTATACTCTTTCAAAGCATCAGTACAATCCATTACTTAAATAAAAAGGTACCGTCCATTCTTGGTATCTTGATGCTTTGGGACGAGGAAAAATTCTTGTTTGTTATTATCACGATTAGTTTATTGTTAAAACTGTATAGGAGGAATTTTGTGACATGCGGTCCTAATTGGTAATTACAAATTGGAACCGTCTTGGTTCTATTTAATTTACCTTTATGTTGAAGTACTTAGAGAGAATAGAATTCACATACACATACTTTTTATTAGAATTTACAAGGACGTGGTAAAATTACAATTTATAAATCTCATTTTTGCATAGTTCAATTTTTAGATGCCCCGTTTCTTTTTACTGGTCCTCGGTTCCGGATTTAATGAGAACCATTTTCTTGGGTTGATTCTGGTCTGGATCCTGAGCTTAACAAAATTGGTCCGGATATGTTTTCTATCCTCTTTTTATTTCTCAGATCCTATCGTTCGGATCGGACTAGTCCAATTCGAACCAATTGCTAACTCCTAGCTTATAACACTTGGTATCTACTGTCTATGGGTCAAATAATCCAAGTTTAGGCTGGGTAAAATTGATAAAACTCTCCCAACAAGTATTGAAAAAAATACTTACAATAATTTGAGAGGTCTAAGTTATAAAAACATAAATTTAAAGAAAAAATTTCAAGAAAAAGATGTAAGTTTACAAGAATTTGAGATTTTTTTTTAGAAATGAATTTGAGATTAACTATTGTGAAGTGTCAAATACTGATACAAACTTTTTGGAACTTCTGCAAATTTAATACTATAATCAAGTTCACGGAGATTTGAATAAAATTTACAGAATTTAAAAAAGTTCACAGAATTTTATTAATTAAAGTATTTTTGGTTCTCTATTTTGGAGAGAATGTAAATAAATAATCGTAATTATTATATATATAACTTTTATTTTAATTTTTATTCTTATATATTAGGTTGTAATAATGAATATTTAAAATATAATAGAAAATTTTACTTTAGTAGCCTGTAGTTTGGTGGTTTGACACATATAACCCAATGGTTTAAAATTTGTCAAAATGGTCTACGTAGTTTCAAGAGAACTTCACCGAGTAGCTGCCCAAACCCAAAATAATGTCGTTTTGTGCCTACGTGGTATGCTAACTTAGCAAAAATTGTATCCCGATATTGTTGAGATGTCTTGAAGGCAAATGTCAAAATAATCCCAAGTTTATTTATATTTCCCATCTTCTCGCTCATGGCACCATCTCTCTCCTCCTCTCCAAACCTGACGGCCACCATCAATATTGCACTTCCACCCCCACCCTCGTCACTCTCCTGGGCCCACCCCACCACTAGCTTCCAGCCCGCGCTCTCCACCCTTTCCCTCTCATGAACCCCCAAACAGCTTCTGATTCTCACAAGCAAAAGCACAAGGGAACACCAAAAAGCTGTTGAGTAAGAAACTCATCTCCATCATCATAATTAGAGAAGACTGTAAATCTTAATTAGAGAAGCTATTAACTGACCCTCGCCGGTGTGGTTCGAGGGTTCGGGAGAATTTCCCCTTTGCCGTTTCTCTTTGGGTTGTGTTTTAGGAAGAAGGAGATATGTTCAAGGATAGGGCAGTCGGGAGGCCAAATCCTGTGAAGAAACTCCTCGGTTTCGCAGAATCCGTGGGGCCCGCTCTGACAGCCACCGACGTTTACGAGGCGCTCCCGAGCTCTTGGGACATCCTGAGCTCACAAACCGAACCTTTTCATCCAGAAATTGAACATGTGTTGCAAGGTGTTTGATTTAACGGTTCCCTCGAAGGATCTGAAGGAGAAGGACATCAAAAGACAAACATTGCTCGAGCTGGTGGAAAATTTAGGATATTAAAAGATGGGATTTTTTTGAAAAAATATAGAGTAATCTGGGATTATTTTGGAACTTTTCACATGATAACTAAGCAAAGCCATGGTAAATTTTTTGCCCTATCGGTGTGCCACATAGGCATAAAACGACAGTGTTTTGGGTTCGGTTAGTGGGGCAGCTGATTTTGAAGTCCCTTGAAACTGCTCGGACTATTTTGATGAGTTTTAAACAATAGAACTATATGTGTCAATCTGTCAAACTAAAGGTAGTAAAAATGAAGTTTTTCTCAAATATAATTGTGGCAGTCATTATACACACTTGCTTGACAAGATGCCTTGTACGGCTTTCTTTAAACCCACACTAAAAGCCCAAATACTAAAACAGAGCCAAACGTGCAAAGTTGAATTTGTACCCCAAAAAAAACATGGAAGGTCAAATTGCACCAAAATAGTTCAATGAACAAAGTATTTAAATAAAACTATCTAAACAATTTTAAACATTATAATAACTGAATCTTTTCTTCAAATAAAAAACTTCGAAATATTTGCATTTCCATTTTAATGAAGGAGATATGTCATCTGTTTTTCAATTTATTTTCTTGCAACTGTCAATTTTTATTCACTTTTCGCCGCTTTTTCGTTTGGACTCTTGAGTGTGAATCAAACATACCCAAAAGTTAGCATCTTTTTAGGCTCATCTCCGAATTTAATATTGAACTTGGTCACCAAACATTTTAGTTAATTTTTTCGAAACCGTTAGTATTTGGGTACGTACTCTAATAAATTCAATAAATATTTTCATTAATGGTTGATACATAATTTATTTGATTTTTTTTATTACAGGCGAAAATGATGGAGAGGTATCCGTATCCCTACTCAAGTACAGCTTTAATGGCTTTGACAGGTGCAATCTTATCAATTATTTTTGCTCTATGCACGGAGAAGGATATGAGCCAGTGGAAATTGGGATGGAATATCAGGCTAGCTACTGTACTTTATGCGGTATGTACATATTAGCGTAAATCAACATTAGTATTTTTTTTTGGGTGAAAACTATTATATTAATAGTTGAGTAATGCCGAACCCTATTTAATAGGTAGTTTTTTCAATAATATTTTTTATATTTTTTACCACTTGAATCAACTCTCACCGGTTAGATCAACATCAATATTGGCCGCCGGAAGAACTTGAGAAAGTTAATAGTAAAAAGATTAGAACATATTTATGAATTTCCAACAAGTATTTATATGTCATACGGTAGGACTAGCGAAATTGATATAACCTACCTATAAAAAAAATACATGTAATTGTCCAAACCTCAATAAACTATAAAGCCATAAAGGATAATCTATGATCAAACAACATTATATGGAAAAGATTTTCCGAGCATTATCTAATTGATAAGATATTTAGATTAAAATTTACGAATAAAAAGATAATATCGGGAGAATCACTGATAAAAAGGTAAGAAAAATAGTTTTATAGAACATATCATCCTCCAAGGTCTTAACTTGAAACTTTTGGATTTCTTATTCTAGAAATATATTTTCTTAATACGGAAACAACTTAATATGGCGTGAATTCGAATACAGGGAATTGTGGTTTCTGGGCTGTCGTTCACTCTAGTTACGTGGAGTGTACGGATGAGAGGACCATTATTTGTTTCAGTATTCTATCCCCTAATGCTCATCATCACAGCTATAGCCGGATCACTGCTTCTTGAGGAGAAACTAAACTTAGGATGGTACGTACACTTTGATTCTCTCACCTTTTTCCTTCCATATTAACTGCCATGTTATTTAGAGGCGAGTTTAATTCGGTGTTGCGGTTTTAAAATATTCTATCTTATATTAGGTGTTTTATTCTATGCCTAAAACTGTATAATTGATTGAACATTTTTCAAATGCAATTTGGCTATTGTTTTACAATATACACTAATCTGACGATTGGCTAGAACTATGACTCACCTAAGAGTCTTAGGTTAATCATCAATATGAGTTCCAAGTTATCAATTGTACCGTGGATGACCAGTTAACCAAGCATCATCCTTGTGAATAGATTCAGGTATAATTCGTAGTTTAGTCTAAAATCGAATAAGAATAGTTCCATTAGAATAAATATTTTATAATATATGGAGATATTTATACGCTATTTATCCATTTTTAATGTAAAGTATGCTATTAAAAATATGATCCTGGTCTGAATCACCACCTTCCTCTCTGCATTATCTATTAAATAAGTTTTGAACTAATAAAATGGATGTTTGTCCAAATGAGGTTGATTAGTATCCATATTATAGAGAGCTCACACCTCTATTCTAACTAATGTGGTACCAAGGTACCAAATTAAATGAATAAATGACAAAATTTTATATGTAAATACTATTATACCCTTTTCATATAACAGGTATGCCAGGAACTTGAAGAACCCTTATATAGACCATGAGTGTTGATACATTTCTGAGTGCGACATGATAAATCATCGAATCATGCGAAAAATTACCATGAATCTCATAACGCATTTTATGGTTCTCACATAGGATAAAAACAACAAAAGTCCACTCTTAGTACATTTTATTCTTGTTTAAACTTTCTAACATGAAAATACACGTATACACACGTAATTCTTTATTTTTAAAATGACAAGTAAAAAACTTAAATGTCTGAAAATACGTGCGTATGCATATATATATATATATACACACACACATTTGCAGTATGCGAGTCACGAATTAATCAATTTTTTTATTGCAGTGTAATAGGATCGGTATTGATCATATGCGGGTTATACTTGGTGCTATGGGGTAAAGGCAAAGAGATGAAATTGATATCACAATTAGTGTCATCATCTCCGATCGCCGAAGAAGAAGAAATGGCCAAAATCGTGGTCAATTCTCCGACTACCAAATCTTCTGATTAGTTGAGCAATGTTCCCGATGGAGAAACCGGCGAGCAATTACATCAGAATTCCGACAACGCACAGGCAGCAACCTAGTCCTAGTTCACCATTTCGTCAGGACCATTCATATGTTAATATATCATTTTCATCTTCATTTTTGCTCCAATATTTTTCATATATTAGCTGTTTTGGTACTACTTATCTGCGGATACTCGAGTAGAAAATAAAACGTGTGGTTTATGAATGACTGGGACCTACGTAAAAAACCATACGTTTTATTCTCCAAAGATACAATTAGAGGAATACTCGATTACTACTTATTTTTACTTATTCGATCAGACGATCTATGTTCATGAGACCAAGATCATTATGCGGATATTACAAAAGATACAATTAGTCAATGACGAGTTGGTAACAACAAATTCGTCACATTCGTCGTACAAAAGATTAACCTAATAAAACACAAAATTTTAAAAAATGAGGTATGACCAACAATCCGACTGGTCGGATCACGAATCGAAATAAAGAGTGTCCTATTTGTTGCCTTAAAATCGCCCACCTTACGAACTGTCCGAAATCTGGTCGAACATGACGGTTCGACCGGATTTTTGACAACCTTGTGGTTTATGAATCAACATTCTGAACTCGTATAAGAATCTGTTACAATGTATACCAGAGAGCCAATAGCCTTTATTTCATGAAATAACTTGGAGGATTAAAGTCTTTTCAGGGTGATAAGAGCACATGTTGTGGCTGAAGCATTATAACCGTATAAGGGGTGTGGGAATAAAATGGAGAAACCTCGAAAGAAAAGCGCTGCAGAACCATAGCCAGAGCGAGTTTCGCCTCTGCAAGGGCGAAGTTCTAGCCGATGCATATCCGAGGACCCCAACCGAAAGGGAAGAAAGAAACTTGCTGCGCTGCTGCCTTCGAGATGCCGCTCGAGAATCTCTCGGGGTTGAATTCTGATGCATCGTCGCCCCAGGACTCGGGATCTAGGTGAACGAGAATGGTTGGCAGAGATATCATAGCTCCAGCAGGTATAAACACGTTCCCAAGCTTCACGTCTTGGTGAGCTGCTCTGTTGAGCAGAACAACTGGTGGGTATAATCTGAAAACTTCGTTCACGATCATGATCATCTGTTCAAGAAAGTGTACAAATGAGTTCAAAGACAGTTCTCTCTGATGAACCCGAGGTGTTTCGCAGTCTGTGCCAAGAAACTTACTAATTTCAGGCGATTCAGACCACCAAAATGTGGTATACTGTCGCCGAAGACTTTGAGTACCTCCTCCCTTGCCCGTGCTTGCCAGTCGCGGTGCTTGGCCAACAAGATCATAGTCCAAACCGGCAAAGTTGAGGTTGTCTCCCGCCCCGCGAAGTAGAACAGCTTGCACTCTTCGATAACATTGTCGATGCTCATTCCAACACTCTTATTGTTTTCGTTCTCTCGGATCTCTGCGTGGTTAGACTACAAAAGTATACCAAGTAGATCATCGGTCCTCTCTTCGCCTGCTCGCATTGCCTTCTCTTTCTTGTCAGTGATGCTCCGCAGCGAAATTCTTATTTCCCTGTCAATCTGCTTCATCCTCTTGTTAGTTTTAGTTGGCAGAAACCTGCACCGATTCCCGAGGTCTTAGATTTAAACCTTGCGAACGAACAGATACCCACTTCTAAATAAATTCCGATAGTACCTCCAGCCGGGAATGTACACCGATTGTATAACTTGAATAGTAAGCACGGCTAGTTCTTTGAGAAGATCGAATATTCTTTTGCCTGGTTCATAATTGCTTCCAAATGCTGTCCGAGAGATTATATCACAAGTCAATTCTTGAAGATGCTTCCACACATCTACCTCACATGAACCTTCCTCGGCGGCCAATTGCTCCCACTTACTGATCATTCACTACAACTTCCACGAAACACGGGCACCATTACCTATATAAACACATAGTAAAATCATAATGAGTGCGGGTTGATCTCAATTTATTGTCCTAATTGCCAAATTTATTGACAGCTGTTTCTTCAAAGTACCAAAACATTATTGCAATGATTATCATAAGAAAAAAAATATATATCACGACCATCATAATTTTCGGGAAAAAATTTAGTGACCTTCAATTTTCTAATAGAATAAAACGACAACGTTTTGGTTCGAGTAGACGAGAAGCTACCCGTGAAGTCCCCTTAAAAATAATAGGTACCATTTTAATGAATTTTAATCATATAATTATATGTGTCAAATCGTCAAATTAAATGATACTAATAGCCTATTTGGAAAGGCTTAAAAATGGAAAATAAAATTCTTTTCCGGAATTTTAAAAAATTTAGTCTGTTTCGAACTAAATATTTTTGGAAAGGAATTTCTATTTTGTTTAAAAGTCCGGATTTAGAATTCTTTTGAAATTAGGTCGAATTTGTAGGGGATTAAACTGGATTTGGTATTAAAATGTCTATTATACCTTTAGAAGGAAATTTTTATATCTCACCTGGGATTATTAGGAAGGTGTTTATGTAATATTTGAAATCAATTATTAAAATTTAACTTATGGTTCTAAATTAAAAAAATAGGAAAGTGATTCATTTCTATTACTATTAGGAATTGGAAATGGAATTCTGTAAAAGTAAAGTTTACCAAAATGTCACCCATGGTCAACTCTTGCGTGAGTTTTTTTATTAAGACAATTAAATACTTTGTATTATTAAAAATAGATATTTAATGTCCTGAATTATGAAAATACCTACAAGATATAAATTATTCAAAACACTTGAGACTCCGTATTTTAAAAACACCTAAAAAAAAGTTTCGAGTTATTCAAAATACAAATAAAACATGGTGAAAAGTCAATTATATCCCTTCTTCTTCACCTCTCTCCCTCCCATGCCATTTTCCGAATCACCAACCAGAAACAAGAAAAAAGCCGTGCCCATCCACTACCACCAAGAAGCAAAATAACATAAAACAGAGTTCAAGGGTTCTCCGGTGCTGTATTTTTTTCAAGTAAATATTCTAATTCCGGTGCTAATCTCGTCATGTTTTCCATCTATTTGGAATAGAATAGACATAAGTGGTTCGTCTTCGATCAGTAATATTCTATTGGAATTTTACAACTTTTAATTGAGTTATAATCGTTAAGAAAATTAGTGACTTGGGGACAAATTGCTGTCGAGCTATGAAGTTGATGGGAGGCGTTCTTCGACGCCTTGAATTTGTTGGGGGAAAGTGGGTACGATTTTAATGGGATTATGATCTACTCGGCTGATGCTTCTTCGTGGGCGGTGGTTGTAGTCTTGGTGGTAGTGGAAAGGCAGGGTTTTTTTTTTCGTGTTGGTGATTAGAAAAATGGCAAAGGGAGAGAGGTGAGGAAGCATAGGTATAATAGAAATTTCAGTATGTTTTATTTGATTTTTTTGGGAGTTTTCAAAACGTAAAGTTTTAAGTATTTATTTCCTATAATATATGGTAACTAATTGTCTTTATTCCTTCTTTAAACCCACACAAAAACCCAAATACTATAGCAGAGTCTAACATGCAAAGTTTGGAAACTCAAATTACACCAAAATAATTCAATGAACAAAATATTTAAACAAAAATTTCTAAACAATTTTAAACATTATAATAACTGGATCTTTTCTTCAAATAAAAAATTCCAAATATTTGCATTTCCAATTTAGTGAAGGAGATATTTCATTTGTTTTTCAATTTATTTTCTTGCAATTGTCAATTTTCATGCCATTTTCGTCTCATTTTCATTTGGACTCTAGTGTGAATCAAACACAGTTTTAGAATGGGTCCGGATTGAAGGCATAAGTCCGGACCGTTTAGAATAAGAGATGGATCGTTTGATGAGGCCCACTCGCGCCTTCTTGGAATTGACAGCCAAAATTAGTGTGGGGTAGTTCTGTATTTTTCTTCTCTCTCTATTATGTCTCTCTATTCACGTGTTATATTTTCTCAATCCAACTTTCTTTTCTCTCTCCATATTTCTATTTCTCTCTTCATTCTCTCTCCAGCTTCCGAGATAAGTTTTTTCATTTTCTTCTTCTTCCTTCTTCTTTTTCTTGCTACGAATCATCCTCATTTTTATTCCTTCTTCTCCTATTTCATCTCCTCTTCTTCCTTTTTTTTCCTCTTTTCCTTCTCCTTTACACTTTCTCCTAAAGGTTAAGAGGATAACTAGAAGAAATTCATCTTCTAAACAAGTCAAGAGACTTATACAATAACACTTTGCTTTTATTTTTCAATATGATCTCAAACATTACAAGTGTGGGCTATTTATAGGATGACACATATTGTAATAATGACTAGTTGACCATACAACTCCTAGATTCATTTTAAATAAATGAATGTATTCTTTGACTAGGAAGAATTCATGAATGACACTCATTCAATGTAAGTAACCCGGATTTGACCGAGGAAGGCAATTGGAAGGACTCCAAACCATTAAAATTCATGAATTTAACCATTCTCAGATGAATCTGTCTCCTTGTTGGAAAATAGTCATAACTTCTTCTAGGAAACTCAAAATAACCCTCCGTTTGAAGCGTATGAAAGTAGACACATAGGGCTTTCCAAATATATGTCTCACTGTCTGATTTATTACCAATAAAAATTTGTGGACGTTCCAATTTGACCCTTCTGTTGGAACACTAATGCTGAAAATGGGCTTCGAACAGATCAACACCGCAGCCAAAGTGGTCGTGAAGATTATCCCGGACACCTTCCTCCAAGCGTGAATGTACTTGAACTTCTTATAAAGTTTGTTCTTTTCCAAATGTAGCTTCTCTAACATCATAATCTGGTGGGTATAAACTCTTACGTGAAAGCGTCCCCGGCCATTTTAAACTTCTTGAGCTCCTCTAAAGTCTTCACATACTTCCCACCAACCCAATCCTTCAAATTCTCATCGAACTGCTGAAGCGCGACAACGATCATAATATGGATGTCGTGTGTGCTTCGGACACTTGTCGAGGGTGGCGCAGAAGTCTAATGTCTGTAAACTATTGTCGAAGTAATCCTCGACGAGCTCGAACTGCTCTTGGCTACATTATATATCCTTCTTGCACTCCAATATCACCTTCACAACCTCCTGGTTCATGTCGAGCAGGCAACCAGTTACCTCCTTGAGATAGTCAAACGACAGGGAGCATACCTTCACGCCGGCCGCGAGGCTGGTCCTCGCCTGGAGCATCGTGTGGAAGGATTGCAAGTCTTTGTCCGCCTCGGATGCCGACTCGTAGGAGCACAACCCTGTTAAGTATTCCATCTTTACGTCATTGTTTTGAGAAGAAGGTATGTGCTTGCTCGTGTGGCGTCCCATATCTTTTGAGGGGTTTCTTTGTGAGCAAAGTAATCGCAGAGAGAGGACAAAGAAACGTAATCACAGAGAGAATGGAGAATCTTTGGAGAAGGCTAAAAAGAATTTCCGAACAAGAGAGGGCACCAACGAGTAAATTATAGCACCCCACGGTATAATTGGGAAAGAGCCAACGGTTATAGTCTAAGAAAGAATTTATGGAAAATAATTTCCTGAATAATAGTGGATTACGATCGAGTTCATTTAACAAGACAACTTTTTTTAGGAATAAATCTTTCATTTCATTAAACCGAAACTTTTGAAATACAATCCATAGTTCTCAAACCATCAACGAAATCCATAGCCCTTCCCACAATTCCAACATGCACTAAATACATTAAAACCAACCACAAAAACTACCCTCCTCATCCTAGTGACCATCGCACAACAGCACAACGTCATTACCCATTCTTATTCTTCCTTCAAGGACGTTTATTTGCGTCCTCGTGCAACATTAGGTAAAAGTTTCTTTTTTACATGTATCACAATAATGCATTTATTTTGTTTTCGTATTACTTATCCTAGTAATTTAGTTAATTAATTAATCTATGATCAACTTGGCACTCGTTAATTGGTGAATACATACTAAATTACCATATGATGTTATGAAAAGAGCACGATAAATTTTCTCATAGATTTAAAAAATTGTTTCCTAAATACAATTTCTCAACATAAAGAAATAACTAGATGCGACAACTTCTAAAACCAATTCATCTAGCACTATCTAGATAAAACCCAAAATACTTATAGATTTTTATTAAACCAATCTTCTTTTATTTTCTATTATGTTTTGTCCATAACCAACATCTACACTATCTAGATAAAAACAAAAAATTGGGACGGTGATATTAATTCATCATGGTAGAGATGGAATAAAAATAGAATAACTGAATCTGGGTTAGATTGGGTGCTCTTGGACCCCCAGCAGCTAAGCTACATGAAGAACATAACTTAAAGTGCCCTACTCAACTCTCACAGAGTCAAGGTATGGTGGGAGATTTTATTAAGTTGAAACAATCGTTTTGTTGGATAAAAATATTGTGATACAGGTAAAAAAGTAATATGCATACAGAACCTAAAGGTCATCAAGCTAACAAAGTAACAAACCACCAATTAAAATGAATACCCAGTACACAGCAGCAAAAACAAAGCATTAACCAGTAACCCAACACACACCGATCACACACATCAGATTACAAAAACAAAAGAACTAGTAACCAGCAAAAACAAAGCAGTAACTAGTAACCCAATACCCAAGAATGCACACAGCAGCAAAAACAAAGGAAAAACACTTCATAGGCACTTGCCCAATACCCAAGAACGCACACAGCGGCTAAAAAATAGGAAAAAGTAAAGGCAAAAGCAATATGCACACAGAACTTAAGTAAAGGCAAAAGCAATATGCACACAGAACCTATTAAGTTTATTTGCACAATAGCACAACGTCATTACCCATTCTTATTCTTCCTTCAAATATGTTTATTTGTGTCCTCGCGCAACATTAGGTAAACGTTTCTTTTTTACCTGTATCACATACTAAATTACCATATGATTTGTTATGAAAGGACCACAATAAATTTTCTCATAGATTTAAAAAATTATTTTCTAAATAAATTTTCTCAACATAAAGAAATAACTAGATGCAGCAACTTCCAAAACCAATTCATCTAGCACTATCTAGATAAAAATCAAAATACTTATAGATTTTCATTAAACCAATCTTTTTTATTTTCTTTTATGTTTTGTTCATAACCAACATCCAGCACTATCTAGATAAAAACCAAAAATTGGGACGGTGATATTAATTTATTAGGGTAGAGATGGAATAAAAATCAAATAATCGAATCCGGGTTAGATTGGGGGCCCAGCTAAGCTACATGAAGAACATAACTTAAAGTGCTCTACTCAATTCTTACGGGTCAAGGTATAGTGGAAGATCTTATTAAGTTGAAACAATCATTTTGTTGGATAAAAATATTTGATAGTATTTTTTCTAGGATTACGATTGAGTTAATTTAAGAAGATAATTTTTTTGGGATACATCTTTCATTTTATTAAACCGGAACTTTTGAAATACAATCCATAGTTCTCAAAGCATCAACGAAATCCATAGGCCGCCCCACTATTCCAACGTGCACTAAATACATTAAAACCAACCGCCTAAAATTACTCACCTCATCCTAATGACCATCGCACAACAGCACAACATCACTACTACCCATTCTTATTCTTCCTTTGATGACGTTTATTTGCATCCTCGTGCTTTTTTTAGCAACATTAGGAAATTTTTTTGTTGTTACATGTCTCACAATAATGCATTTATTTTATTTTTGTATTACTTATCCTAGTAATTTAGTTAATTAATTAGTCTATGATCAACTTGGCACTCGTTAATTGGTGAATACATACTAAATTACCATATGACTTGTTATGAAAGAACCACGATAAATTTTCTCATAGATTTAAAAAATTATTTTCAAATAAAGTTTCTCAACATAAAAAAATAACTTGATGCAGCAATTTCCAAAACCAATTCATCCAGCACTATCTAGATAAAAACCAAAATAAAGGAACACGATATGTCATAACAAATTATAACATATGACTTGTTATGAAAGGACCACGATAAATTGTCTCATAGATTTAAAAAATTGTTTCCAAATAAAGTTTCTCAACATAAAGAAATAACTTGATGCAGCAACTTCCAAAACCAATTCATCCAGCACTATCTAGATAAAAACCAAAATACTTTTAGATTTTCAGGAAACCAATCTTCTTTTATTTTCTATTATGTTTTGTCCCTAGCAGACATCCAGCACTATCTAGATAAAAACCAAAAATTGGGACGGTGATATTAATTCATCAGGGTAGAGACGGAATAAAAATGGAACAACCGAATCCGGGTTGGATTCAGCACCAATCTTATAACTAAAAAGGGCTCACCCCTTTTTTGGTACCTGATATTTGTACTTGCTTTTATTTTCATACATTTTAATTTTTTCTAACAAATTTTTCAACGGCACATCAAGTTTTTCAATGAAAAAGTCACAACGGCACATCAAGTTTTTCAATGGCGCATCAAATTTTTCAACGGCAAAATCACAACGGCACATCATTTTTCAATGGCACATCAAGTTTTTCAATGCAAAAATCACAACGGCACATCAAATTTTAACACAAATCAGATTTTTCAACGACACATCCCAACGACACATCAAAATTTTCAACGGCACATTAAAATTTTCAACGACAAATTAGATTTTCCATTGGAACATCAAACTATTCCAACAGCACATCAAGTTTTTCAACAGCACATCAAATTTTCCAACGCAAAAATCACAACAGCACATCAATTTTCGACGGCAAATCAGATTTTTCAACACCGCATCCCAACGGCACATCAAAATTTTCAACGCATCAAAATTTTCGACAGCACATCCCAACAGAACACAATCATAACATTACATTGACTTTCAAAAGGCTAAACTGTAATTCGTGTAGGTCATTAATTTTCTTTTCCAAAAATATTATAATAGCAAAAACTCCAAACGAGTCAAAAATTATGGTCCGTCAAATTTTAATAGTTATAGTCCCAAAAATCTATTAAAAAAATTGTCGGCTATAATAAGAAAATTAAAATGTACGAAAATAAAATCGAATAAAAATATTAGATACCAAAATAAAATTTACCACTTTTATCAACAACAAAAAAAGACATGCGAGACCCTTGCAGCAAGTGCTGCAGGCACGCAACAGCCCGCACCCTCACCGAATGTGAGACCAACCGAATCTATGTTATTCTATCAAATGACCGATGTCCACGGGACCAAAATATTACAAAAGATACAATTAGGCAATGACGAGTTGGCAACAAACAATTTGACTTGTTATATACTTCACAATCTTCAAACATATTCGTATAAGAATCTGTCATAATGTATACCAGAGAGCCAATAATTCATAAGATAACTTGGAAGATCAGAGTTTTTTTAGGGTGATAAGAGCACCATGTTGGGGTTGAAGAGTTGCAACCGTATAAGGGGCGTGGGTATAAGATGGTGGTAGCTCGAAAGAAAAGCGCTGCAGAACCATAGCCAGAGCGAGTTTCGCCTCTGCGAGGGCGAAGTTCTGGCCGATGCATATTCGAGGACCCCAACCGAAAGGGAAGAAAGAAACTTGCTTACTTGCTGCCTTCGAGATGCCGCCCGAGAATCTCTCCGGGTTGAATTTTGATGCATCGTCGCCCCAGAACTCGGGATCTTGGTGTACGAGAATGGTTGGCAGAGATATCATAGCTCCAGCAGGTATAACCACGTTCCCAAGCTTTACATCTTGGTGAGCTGCTCTGTTGAGCAGAACAGCTGGTGGGTATAATCTGAGAACTTCATTCACGATCATGGTTATCTGTTCAAGAAAGTGTACAGAAATAAATTCAAAGACAGTTCTCTCTGACGAACCCGAGGTGTTTCCAAGTCTGTGCCAAGAAACTTACTATTTTCAGGCGATTCAGACCATCAAAATCCGGTATACTGTCGCCGAAGACTTCGAGTACCTCCTCCCTTGCCCGTGCTTGCCAGTCGCAGTGCTTGGCCAACAAGACCATTGTCCAAACCAGCAAAGTCGAGGTCGTCTCCTGCCCAGCGAAGTAGAACAGTTTGCACTCTTCGATAACATCGTCGATGCTCATTCCGACACTCTTGGTTTTTTCGTGCTCTCGGATCTCAGCATGGTTGGATAACAAAAGTACACCGAGTAAATCATCGGTCCTCTCTTCGCCTGCTCGCATCGCCTTCTCCTTCTTGTCGATGATGCTCCGCAGCGAAGTTCTTATTTCCCTTTCAATCTGCTTCATCCTCTTGTTTGTTTTAGTTGGCAGAAACCTGCACCAAGAAATTTAAATTGGATTCCCGAGTTCTTAGATTTAAACCTTGCGAATGAACACATACCCACTTCTAAATAAGTTCCAACAATACCTCCAGCCGGGAATGTACACTGATTGTATGACTTGGATTGTAAGCACGGCTAGTTCTTTGAGAAGATCGAATATTCTTTTGCCTTGTTCATAATTGCTTCCAAATGCTGTCCGAGATATTATATCACAAGTCAATTCTTGAAGATGCGGCCACACATCTACCTCACACGAACCTTCCTCGGCGGCCAATTGCTCCCACTTACCGATCATGTCACTACAACTTCCACGAAATACTGGCACCATTACCTATATAAACACAGTAAGATCACAACGAAGTTTTAATGTTTGATGTCTCAAGAAAATCTTATTAATTATATGCTCTCGATCTATGAATATTAAGATTAACACATTATTAATAGTACGTGACTGTTTTAACATGATATCAGAGCAGCAGGTTGATCCCAATTTATGTCCTAATTTCCCAATTTAGTGACACTTGTTTCTTCAAATTACCAAGACATTATAGCAATGATTTATCATAAGGGAAAAAAAGTATATCACGACCATCATAATTTTCGGGAAAAAATTAACGACCTTCAATTTTTCAACATGAAATGCTGGATTGATGATCCTTCGGTGCTTGGCCCATTTTTCGCCCTCATAGTTGGCGAGGCCTGATGCTAACAGCTTGATCAACGGATTGACCTTGGGCTTTAAAATTTCGTAGTTCCTCGTAAGAACATCCCGCACAAGTTCAGGCTCCATTATGTTCACCCTTGGTACTGGCCCAGCCCAAATAAATGATTTCTTCCCTGCATTAATTGCATTAGAGAAGAAAAATATATACTTCTACATTCATACGAAACAATAGAAGATGGTAATCAAGATGGTGTAAGAGTTTACCTTTCAAAAGAAAAAGTCTGGACATTTTCCATGTAATTAAAGTTTTATTTTCTTATATTAGAAAAGATGGAAAAACAATTAATTGAATATGTCCCTGCAAACTACTTGAGAAGTATTCAATTTCTTAATTTTAATATATGATCTTGAGTTCAAATCTTATAAAGGTAAAAAATAATATTGGAAAGCATTTTACGGTGCTCCTAATTGGTTTAATCTGGTAAAGAGCTTTACTATTGTTATTAATCACTAATCATCGAATTTTGATCGATTAGTATCCGAATATCATACATAAATTGTTGATGATATTTGTCTGTATAATTTAATCAAACGAAACAGAAAAATGGAAAATGAAAAGTTTACAACCGCAGCACGTGGAAGTTCTATATATTGTTTATGGATTTAAATATTCTTCAACCTAGTTAGGCGTGGTTTTATTTGAACTAAAATATGCATACATATGTTTTGTTACACTCAGAATCTCATTAAACTCTGTTGGATCAAATTTTTTCCAGTCGAGTACAATTCGAACATCGATTAATCACCCTACTCTATAATTTTAAAAAAATAAATAAAGTCGTGGAAGCATACCATAGGTCTGGACGGTGCGATGGAGAAGCGGAGCCACGCGGGGGAGGATATCATCGGAGAGTGATATCGGAGAGGACTTGGCCGTCCTCACCATCTCGCCGTTCTCCTTCATGTCTCCGAACAGAATCCGGTATGACCTCCCGGAGAAACCCTGTTCCCTGAGGCATCTCTCGAGCCTCTTCGGCCTAAACCAGACCCAGTTCAACGCTCTCCCTCCCACCGCCACCACCGCGACGACGAGAACGGAGAGTGCAAGTGACGCCGCCGAGACCTCCATGGACCGCTCTTCTGCTACTGAAATAATGGGATAATGCACCGAGGAGTTGAGTTGAGGTGATTGTGTCGGTTCTTTTGTTCGGTGGAGGTCGAGAAAGGGAGTATTCATGGGCGTGCTGACACGTGTACCATTAGTGTGGATATATTTTTTCCGATTTTAGAATTGAATTTAAAATCTTTATATTCAACTAAAAATTTTAAAAAAATTCAAATGAAAGCTCGTTTAAACTGATGGCGTGAAATGAATAGTTATGCATTTGTAGGTTAATACCACGAATGGTCTGTATCTACTCAAAATTTAGATAGATTTTTTATATTTATAAAAAAATTCTGATAATTTCAATAACCCGAAATAGTTTTTAATCCTTAAAAAGTAATATATAAAATTTACTATTTGAATCAATATAATCGGATAAATACTAATCGATCGTGGAAATGGTCTTTGCGTGTAAGGCTCGGCGATTTCTCCATTTCTTTTCTTTTCGGGGCAAATTTGTCTTTGTCAAGGATATGATTGTAGTGTATTATTCTATCTTCCTTGGAAAGCAAAATAAAGAAAACGAAAACTCTGAGATGTTCACTTTATAAAAAAAAATCAATTACAGATGCTCAAGTTATAATTATTTGGATGGATAACTAGTTACATTCTCTTACTATGATTGGTACAATAAAATTGATTGAGGGATGAATTTATCTTTAATTAATTATTACCAGCTAGATTCAAATTTTGTGAATTTATTTCGGGGAAGAATTCAACCTAATTTATGTTGAGATATATAATAAAAATATAATTATTATAGATCATATAATATGAATTACTATTTTAAATATTTTAAAATAATTTCTTCTCGATAAAAATTAATAAATGTAACCAAGGTTAACTGTATAATTTTGTATGCATTATATAGAGAATCAACAAGAAAAACTAAAAGAAAGAAAACAATTGTCTCAATCCAAGCTTATTACCTCTGTAAAATTAAATTATGTCCTCGTCGACGGTGTCAACTGATGAGGCTTTTGGTTAAATGGTGAATGAAGTGTAGTAGTTGAGTATTCCAAGTTTAAGATCGGAATTGCCATTCCAAATGAGCTTGATCAACTTCTCAGCTTATTCCCTAGTTAAAATTTGAATTAATCGGTTCAGTAAATATAAGTAGTATAATAAAAAACAACTAAAATAAGCTTTAAAAAAATGTGACACTGACAACAAGAAAAGTATGGGTTTTGTGCTTTCGTACACCTACCACGCCAAATATGCTAGATATGTGTTAATGCAAGTAACTTTCGAAATATAATTATAGCAAATTGATTCTGACATTTCGTTTGCTAATTAAGATTAGAAATAACCCTTTAGATGGAGAAACAAAGATCTCCCTCTCATAGTGTCATTGAATCTAGCTGGTAAATTTCGCTAGGCCATTAAGACTAAATGTACCTAGATAAGTAATTACGGTATTTGAGTAGAGAGCGTAACCAACCTGCTTCTATTTCCATTTAAACCTTAGGATGGGTAGCTACCAAATGTGAATTGTTTAGACAATGTGAAAAGTTTAGATGATTGTTGAGTTTGACTGATTTATGGTAGGATATTGGTATGGATTTATTTTTAGAGTTGGGGTTTATGGTAGGGTATAGATCTTATGAATTCTTATCATACCTTTAACTTTTTACTCTATTTTTGACCATACTCTAATTATACCCTAATTAGACTCCTCCTTCTTTATTTTTTACTTGTAAATTGTAATAAAATTCTCAAAGTCTGGAATATGTTTCAATTATTGATGATATTGCCTCTAGAATTCACGGTACATATAATTACTTATAAAAAATATATTTTTAGTTTCTTTGTTGATATGCTAGATCTTCACATATTCATTATGTTTATGTATTTACAATTTGAAAGATATAACCTTCTACCATTTAACTTAAATTATAAAATTTGATGTTTTATTGTTTCTTAAAGTTTTTATTGAACGTTGATGTGTAATGAATGAAATATCTTGCATTTATGATTATTTAAGTTTTACATATAAAATTGAAATTTTACTAATAAATTTCTTGCATTTTATTCAAGGGTTGAAACTCGTGGATCGTGAAGACTCTCCAGACCCTGAGAGTAAGGATATGGGTCCAATAATAAAAATTTTCTAAGGTCGAAGGTACGTGAAGGATTATCCACCCATGATTATCCTATTAAATTAAATAAAAGATATTGGATATCTTTAAGTTTTAATTTTAATTTGAAAGGGATTTGGACGAGGAGGGTTTGTTATACGTGATAACTCTCCCACTCTCTTTCTCCTCCCAGAATTCTCTATTAATACGGAATAGGGGTTTTTACTAGGAGGGAGAGAGACACAGACAGACACACACCAGAGAAAAAGAGACCTAGCTTTTTCTATAGGAGACTCCCAAGGCTTTTAGGCGGTGAAACCCGATCCCCGCTTCGTGTACGTGAGCGAGGACGACCAGTGACAAGCTTCCCTCGATCCTATGACATACCTCTCGAAGATCGGAATGCGCTATAAGAAGTAAATACTTTAATATGGCTATTTTGGTTTAATGATGTGTTCATTAATATTTTGGTTTTGCATTAATTAAGATTATGCATGAAAACCTTCATTGGTATTAGAGCCATGAGTAGGTTTGTTCTGGTCTAAAATATTTTTTGAAAAAGAAAATCAATTGAGTTAATTTTCTGTGAAAAATCAGATTTATCGTTCTTGAAACCCTACTGTCGTCCTTACGTGAATAAAAAGAAATAGTGTAGGGACTGAACTGTACTTGCTGAACCTATGCATGTTAGCACATTTTTTGTACTTATTTGCACACGTGTATAAAATGTGGTATTGTTCTGATATTATGTATTCTGAGCGTACAAAGTCCTTGTGTGAAATGCATGAAAATCTGTGGGAGGACCTCAGATGGTCCTCCACTCCACAATCACCGACGACCTCAGATGGTCCTCCTACCCCATCGGACGAAAAACCCAGACGTGGATGAACCCCTTTTTTCCCGCAATTGTGACGGACAGACGAGTCGAGTTGACTCGGTCTGAAATCTGTCAAATTGCTCAAGCTCCAGAAGGTAGCAACGTCGTTCGTCCATGATGAAAGCGACGTGTTTTTCATCAATCGTTCGATACAACCAAGGAGGATGTTCATGACGACGAACGAAGAAGAAGATCGACGACGGCGTGAACCTGGCCGGAATGCTTCGCCGGCGGTGCAATTTTCTGGAGAAGAAGACGATCGGGATATTTTTTGGAAAACCCTTAACACGTTTTTTGGGCTAAATCATAATTGGGTTAATTTTGTGTAAAAACGGGAGTGCCAAAGTTTTTCAATTTGGACCGAAGTTTTTTTTATGGGTGGGCCAGGAATCAATGTTTTCCGGTGGGCTGAAAATTTTTTTCTCGATTAGATTTTAATAGAGTAAATCTGTAATTTAAAAAAAAGTTCAGGCCTTATGGGCCCCAATTTCGACCCGACACACTGTACGCGTTGACCATTAAAATTGGGTCAATGCGGGCCTCTCAAATTATGACGCGGGCTTAATGTTCGCAGCCTACTGTCTGCGTTGACCATAGATATCCGGTCAACGCGGGCCTCCCACAAGACGGTCGCAGGCCTTTAGCCTATTGTCTAAGTCTCGGGCCCATTTTAGTCCACTCCACATCAGATTTTAAAAGTCAGCAAGCCCGTATTGATTATGTCTGATGGGCCTTTATTATTTTGAGCCTAATTGAATAGACTTTTGGTTTATTCAAAATAATAAAATTTTAAAAGGTTTTAAAGAAATCTTTTAATAAGGTAGTTTTAATAAAATTAATGTGATAATTTTTAAAAAATCATAATATTTTTAGAATATGTTCATAAAATATTTTTCCGTAATTTTTAAAATTCGGACACTAAAAATTATAGAAAATAACAAGACTTATAAATCACGCAATAAAGCCCAAAAGTGAATATTCTTTATGCACTATTGTCATCATTATGATTAAAAATTATATTTTTTATCTTATTGGGACTATTTAAGAGTTAACCCAATTCGCTTGTATTATGATGGAGGTTCAAGATGGCATATCGAACTCCACTGGTGCTAAATAGGCCTGAGCGTTTTGTGGCAGTGCACCAAATGCGAAGCAAGATACTGAAGCGTCGTATCAGCCGGTGGGAACGTAAAGATAATGTGAGAGTGCTTGTGGAGCACATCATTGCAGTTCACAAGGGGATGCGAAGAATGCGTCTGGGCAGGCGGTTATAACCGCGGAAATAATTGGCGGCTGATGTTCACGGATCTCCTAGCAACAATAAAGATAGGAGAGAATGATGATTTTTTCCTGCCTGTTACGAATACCACTCCTCATAAGAGCGCTTTGAAGCGCCTTCTATTATATCTGGAGAGAAGGGAAATTTTGAAGGAAATTTCTCACAATACTCCGATGGAGCTGCGAAGTGGACGACAAGTGCGTCGGTTCTGCACCTTGAGATATCAATTCGACTTCCCGTAGCTTAGTGAAATGAAGATCATAAATTCGGCCCCAGTCAAAGTCTTCTATTATCTGAGAATCTAGAAGCACAACACATGGATTTTATTTGTTTTCAGTCTTGTTGGAAGCTTTTGAACTATATGTTTAAGAACTTCGAGTATTTTCGTGGTTATTTATTTTTGTTAAGACAATTCATGTTTACAATTGAATAAAATTCATTTGTTTAATTATTATTGTTACCACGTGAAATATCCACTTGTTTTACTATGCAAAGAACTTTAACATTTAAAGTTTGAAATTAATTATCGGAAGGTGAGGAGAAATATGCCCGTGACCTACTTTCATTCGAGAGTAATTAAAAACTTTATATTGTTCAAAGTTATAACCGCATAGTAAATTTAATTGTATTGCTGAAACAAATTCCTAACACGCAATAATTTCTTCATAATTTCCTATAGATATGTCGATTGCTTCTAAATCTATCATCACCGAGCTCAACAAGGATTTGAAGCTCAACGGTGATAATTATGATAACTGGAGCATGAAAATCCAGTATGTCCTGGAAGAACAGGAAGTTCTTGAGACCATTAATATTATTATGGTCCAGCCTGAAGATGGTCAAACTGCTTAGCATAGGCGTGACAAGGACGCCTACTTAGCTTGGAAGAAGAAGAACTCTACTGCTCGTCTCATCTTATTAAGTGCTATGATGGATGACATCACTAGGCAATTTCGAGCTTTCAAAAATGTAAAGGACCTATGGGATGGGCTTAAGGAGAAATTTGGGAAGATCTCCACCTCAAAGCTGCGAGCTTTGACCATAAGGTTCGATACTTACAAGAAGCGTCCTGATCATACAATGAAGAAGCATCTTCGAAAAATGTCCAACATGATCAGTGAGCTAGTAGAAGCTGGCCATGTGCTTAGTGACGAGCTGAAGATCCAAGCTGTCATTCGTTCCCTGCCTCCAAATTGGAAACACATGAAGATGACCCTTACCCACACTGATAATGTCAAGATATTTGATGACGTGGCCTGCCACCTTGAGCTGGAAGAGGATCGCCTGCTTGCGATCAAAGTCCATCCTGAGGCACATATGGTTGCTTCAAACTTCAAAGGTGGAAAAAGGAAGACGGTCCTGAAGGAAAAAGGCAATAATAGCTGGGGAAATAAGAAGAGACAAACTGAAAAACTCTCAACCTGGAAAGAAGACTTCTTCGGGTAAGAAGAAGAGAAAGGTTAACATCTCTAAGGTGAAATATTTTAACTGTCAGAAGAAGGGTCACTTTGTAAAAGATTGCAAAGAAGAAAAGAAGGTACATCTTTTTAACTCATGTGCGAGTGAATTGTATGTATCTAGTACTATCCTTCTAACTGAAAGTCAATCGTTGTAGGTGATTGATCCAGGAGCGACAGACCACATGACGAAGGATTGCGACACCTTCGTCGAATTCCGACGTCTACCTGCTGGAGCAAAATCTATCTATGTAGGCAATAATGCATGAGTAGAAGTCAAGGGCATGTGCACATGTAGATTGAGCCTACGTGGAAGACGTACCCTGCTTCTACACGACGTGCTATATGCTCCAGAGATTCATCAAAATTTAATTTTAGTTTTATTTTTAATGTCTCTTGGTTTTCGTTGGATGTTTTAGAACAATTCCTTTCAGTTGTTTTTGGAACATATTTTTTATGGATCTGGTTATCAATCAAATAGTTTCTTAATTATGGATGTTGATCTGTGTGATTTACCTTGAACAAGTTTTTCCATGGTCACTACCACGCCACCATCTCAGGATGATGTTGTGTTGTGGCATTCAAGATTAGGCCATATTGGTTAAGATCGCTTGAATCGTCTAGCTAAGGCAAGACTATTAGGTAACTTAGAAAATGCTATCATACCTACTTGCGAACAATGTCTAGAAGGAAAATTAACTAGAAAACTATTTGGTAAAGGAACTAGAGCCGACTATCCATTACAATTAATCCATTCAGATATTTGTGGTCCAATGAATGTAAGGGCTAGGCATTGATCCTATTATTTCATCACATTTATAGATGACTATAGCAGGTATGGTCTAATCTATTTGATTTCTCACAAGTCTGAAGCATTAAGTTACTTCAAGACCTTTATAAATTATGCTGAGAATCAATTAGATCGGAAGATCAAAGCCATACGAACTGATCATGGTCGTGAGTATCTTTCTGATGAGTTTAAAACTCTATGTGATAAAAAAAGAATAGAACATCAGTTGTCCATTCCTCGCACACCTCAACAAAATGGGGTAGCCGAAAGAAGGAATAGGACCCTTCTAGACATGGTTAGATCTATGATGGCAGAAGCGAATTTACCTATATCATTTTATGGAGATGTACTCCTTACTGCCACATATGTTCTAAACCGTGTGCCCTCCAAGTCTGTCATTGCCACCCCTTACGAATTGTGGACAGGTCGAAAGAATAATCTAAGCTACTTACGACCGTGGGGGTGTGCATCTTATGTCCATACTATCTCTAGTAAATTTGGTAAATTAGGACCGAGAGGTAAGAAGAGTATCTTCATTAGATACTCTGAAGTACCAAAGGGATACGTGTTTGTGGGCGAACACGAAAATGGACAAGTGGCAGAATTTGAATCATGAGATGTCACATTTTTGGAAAATAATTTTCCAAAATTAGGAGAGTTAAGTAAAGATCTTGCCCTATATTAAAATGATGAGATAGAAGCATCTGGATCACTCCCTCCGAGTGGGAGAATTGTGGAGGAGGAAGATTATGATCTACCACCTCCAACTGATCCGGAAGTTCGTGATCCATATGATCATCATCTTAGTGTGAGTACAATTCCAAATTCCAGTGGGAGTACGAAAATTCGTAGAACTAAAAGAACAAGTATTCCACGCAGACGATTTGAGGTCGAAGGTGCGAAAGATGCTCTCTTGACATTTACAGATAATGATACAAGTGAGATTCTTTTAGCTATCCTACAAGATGATAATGAACCTGAGAATGTCTCTGATGCTTTATCATCTCCCGAGAAGAATGAATGGGCTAAAGCAATGGAGGAAGAGATGGCTTCCATGAAGAAAAACTATGTTTGGGAACTGGTTGACCTGCCTGAGGGGCGTAGGGCAATTGGGAATAAATGGATTCTCAAAATTAAGCAAAAAGCAGATGGCAGTATCGAAAGATACAGAGCCTGCTTAGTTGCCCAAGGATTCACACAAAGGAAAGGGATTGACTATGATGAGACTTTCTCACCCGTTGTAAGATCCATGTCCATCAGGATTATTCTGGCTATGGTGGAAAATATAGACCTTGAGCTAAATCAAATAGATATTAAGACTGCTTTTCTATATGGAGAATTGGATGAAGAAATTTATATGGTTCAACCAGAGGGTTACATCCAAAAAGGCAGCGAAAGTAAAGTTTACAAATTGATGAGATCAATTTATGGCCTAAAACAGTCTTCTAGACAGTGGTACATTCGTTTTCATAACACTATCATGTCGTATGATTTTAAAATGATAGACGAAGACCATTGCGTCTATATTAAACACTCAGGTAAAAAGTTTGTCATGATTACATTATATGTAGATGACATACTATTGGCTGGAAATGACTTGGGATATCTTAACGAGCTCAAAGCTTGGTTTTCGCCCAACTTTGAAATGAAAGATATGGGAGAAGCTGATTACGTGCTCGGAATTAAGATTTCGAGGAATCGTTCGAAGAGGCTATTGTCTCTTTCTCAAGAGACATATATCTGCAAAGTAGTAGAACGGTTTAACAGTAATGACAGTAATCTCAGATATGTCCCAATTGTCAAAGGTCATAATCTGAACAAAGAAATGTGTCCAAAAATAGCTTAACAGAAATAGGATATGATGAATGTCCCTTATGCTAATGCGGTGGGTTGTCCCATGTATGCAATGTCGTGTACGATTCCAGATATCTGCTATGCTGTTGGGATAGTAAGCAGATACAAATCTAATCCAGGAAGAACACATTGGAAAGCAGTCAAGGGAATTATGAAGTACTTGAATACGACTCCAGAATACTCACTGTGTTATCAAGGTCAAGACCTAAAGTTGAAAGGGTACACTGATGCCGATTGGGTAGGAGATGTGGACGAGAAGAAATCCACATCCGAATATGTCTTCTTGCTAGGCGGGGGTGCTATTTCATGGAGTAGCAAAAAATAGACATGCGTCTCCCTGTCAACTATGGAAGCTGAATATGTTGCTTCTGCACCTGCTGTGCAAGAAGCAGTATGGTTGAAGAGGTTCTTTAACCATTTGTCCTTAACCAGCGCAGGAGAACCAGTGAGCTTATTTTGTGACAATCAAGCAGCGATAACTTATGCTAAGAATTCTAGATTTCATAGCAGAGCAAAGCATATTGATGTCAAGCATCACTTTGTTAGAGATATGGTTGTGTGTAAGGAAGTGAGCATAACACATATACCTATACAGGATATGATAGCAGATCCGATGACTAAGAGCCTATATAGAGATATTTTTGTGAAACATGTCAGGTCCCAGGGTTTGCAAAGATGTTAGTTTATGCTCATATTGTAATGAATTTGTTATTCAATAAAAGTAAAGTTATTTCAGCAATACATATTGTGTAAATGTTATTTTTGTAACATTTACTTTAATGCATGTCGGACAGTAAAGTAGCCCACGCACATGGGTGTTTACCTCAGTGGGAGTCAATGGGTTAATTCTTGATTGAGATGAGGCAGTTTTAGGACATCATTCGAGTACTTGTTCTAAAATATAAATGTCGTCTTGCTTAACTACAAGAAAGGGACTTGTTAAAGTGCAAGATTATTGATGGTGCATGCAATAGATGCTGCATTAAATAAGTTCTCGGAACTTATTAGGATTATATGGAATCCAATGGTAAGAAATAAGTAGAACTTACCATAATTCTGTCTTGATAGCCTGGAGTAGTCTTTGGGTAGACTAAAGCCATTGTTCGTGAACATTGAGGCTGATGCTCTAATATGGTATTTTACTGAGAGATATACGCTCCTTTTGAAGGAAAGAACATCATAACACATGGTTCGTGTCATGTGTGCTTTACGACCTTTTGGATAGAAAATCAATTTATTAAAAAGTGATTTTAATTTTTCTAGTGTGAGACTAACTCTGAAAACTATAGTTTTCGGAACTCTACCCTTAGAATCCTTAACGTATTTTGGAAGTATGATTCAGTGCCGCTAGCTTGGAAAGTCTTTAAAGGATCATGGTTATGATTCGACCTGGCAAGGCTAACTGGAAAAGCTGGCTAGATCATGATGGAAGAAATATCGTTAAAGGAGAAGGTTCTCTATCGATCACATTCTAGAAGCTTCGTGGTTCACTGGCATGCCTACTGTGTTAAGAGCAATACAATAGTGAACACGAATAGATTGTTTCAGAAATTACATGTGAGAAACTATGATTGTGAGATAAGACCTAGGGTAATGCATAATATATACGATGGAGCTGCTAATCGAGATGCTATCATCCAAGTGATCACTATGTGCTCTTGGGTTTAGCTAAGTGCACTCGATGTATGCTGGTCGCACGGCCTATCTGCCAAACGCAAAAATGAGAGAATAGATTGATTATGGTCAATCATGTGTGACTGGGAGATGAAGGATTATCCACCCATGATTATCCTATTAAATTAAATAAAAGATATTGGATATCTTTTAGTTTTAATTTAAATTTGAAAGGGATTTGGATGAGGAGAGTTTGTTATACGTGATCATTCTCCCACCCCCTTTCTCCTCCCAGAATTCTCTATTAATACAGAATAGGAGTTTTTACTGGGAGGGAGAGACAAACAGACACACACCAGAGAAAAAGAGACGTAGCTTTTTCTCTAGGAGACTCAAGGCTTTTAGGCGGTGAAACCCGATCTCCGCTTCGTGTACGTGAGCGAGGAGGACCAGTGACAAGCCTCCCTCGATCCTGTGACATACCTCTCGAAGATCGGACTGCGCTACAAGAGGTAAATACTTTAATATGGCTATTTCGATTTAATGATGTGTTCATTAATATTTTAGTTTCGCATTAATTAAGATTATGCATGAAAACCTTCAGTACGATATGGATCCAACTCTTTAAACTAGAGTATGAGTAGGGTCCTATCTATACCATATCTTATTCTACCCATCGATGTACCAAGAAAACTTGTAGAGATCAAGGAAAGAGCAATAAAGAGGAGTTTACAGAGAAGGTCAAATAACACTAGGATTTTTTCTTTAAACCACCCGTTATCTGGATATTATTTTGTCGATTAATCTAAATTTTATTTTGGTAAGATCTTTAAAATGAGATAAAATTCTCTCAATAATTATTTAATTTTATCACTGATTAATCTAAGTGCTTTGGTTACCAACAAAAACGTACCAACAAGGCCGGAGCATGCAATTTGAGGCCTGATGAGTTTTTTTGTACTCGTCACAAAGGAATTCTAGTTGATTTCGAACCAATGGTGCCCAAGAGTAGGTTGCTTGTTGTGATCGGATTATTGTGCCAAAGTTATAGTCGTTAAAAGATTTGTTTGAAATCAACTTTGAGTCATCAGAGCATGGGCATTAACGATCTTGGAACTTGCTTCTCTTCACTTTCACCATAAAATGTGCTCTATAAGGTCCACAAAAGGTATCCCTGTCTAAAAAACATACGGTCTTACTATCGATCCGGCCAGCCGGAACGCAAATTCTGATTTTTTAACTTAAATTTGAATAGTGGTTCAACTGATAGGTGTTTAACCACCAGTTCAATCTGTCAATTTACTTGGTTTTATCGACTAGTCTAGACAAAATAGTAAAAAAATAATTTTCATTAAATTATGATTTTACTACTTTTAAATTATAAATTTTGCAACAAATTAGATTATACTTATAATTATTAAAAAAGTTAATTCTAAATATAATTAATAATATGCATTTCCTATTTATAAACTCTCTAGCCCAACCGGATGAACCGAAATTTTCCTAAATAATCTCGGGTAACCTTCTGGTTCATTTTTTAAACCATTGCTCAAATCGGCCATATACATCATTCCCTACATAAAAATACATACATATGTGGGTGCACACGTACATATACGTGTGCGCGCTTATGTGTAGGGGTGAGTTAGAAACCGACCAAAAACTGCTAACCCAAAAAACCGACCAAACCGAAGCATGGCAGACCGCTAAACCGACGTGAAAAGTGGGCTGATGGGTTGCCGGTCGATTTAAACCGACCGGTCGGTGCAACTTCGGTGTGGTTTTATAGGTAAACCGAGACACCGCACCACCGAACATATACGACGTCGTTTTATTATATATATATATATGAACCTAGTTATCCCCCAATTAAAACCTAGCGTCGTCTCCCACTCCCACTCCCTCACCTCACCTCACCTCACCGATTCTGTCTCCCGCCTCTCTCGTCCTCTGTGTCCCGAGCCCCGGCCTCTCGTCCTCTGTGTACCCGACCTCTCGTCCTCCGTGTCCCGCCTCTCGTCCTCAGTCTCGTTAGAAAAAGAAATCCTAAAATCATTCCCGGCCTCTCGTCCTCCTCCGTCTCTCATCGCTGCTCCTCCTCCTCCCTCCTTTCTCCGCCCACCAGTTTGTCCTCTCGTTCACTTTCCCTAAAAATCCAACTCGTTAGGAATAGAAACCCTAAAATCAGATCCGGCCTCTCGTCCTCTTCTTCTTTTTCCTGCCTTAAGTACTTCTGGAGGTAAGGTAGAGCTCGACAGCGCATTAATTTTATGTTGCATTACGTTAATTACATGTTCCTCATCAAAACCATAAAATCTTTCTCTTTCTTTTTTGTTTGTGCAGGTTACAAGGCATTCCTCGACCTCGTACACTCGTCGACTACCATCGTCTACGAAACTACAAGTCTACAATGGTAAGTTGGTAAATGCTTGTATTCTGATATGCCTTGATCGAGTTCTGAATGCTATTTCTGAATGAGTTTACAATGAGTTTTCCCTTGATGTTTCCGAAGGCTGCTTAATATCTTAATGGGTTTAGATTAAACTCAGATGAGCTTAATATGTTCTGCTCATTCTATTTTTTCAACGGAATGTTTTTTGTGTGTTGTATTTTAGTAAATCAGATGATCAATTTTAAGTTTCTGATGTTTGCAAGTTCATGTACTTGCTTGGCCAATTGCCTATTCTGTCTCCAAGTTCATGTTTTGATTGTTCATGTACTTGCTTGGCCAATGGCCTATTCTGTCTCCAAGTTCATGTATTGATTTTCTTAGAGAAATGAAGCTTATGTTGTGTGCATTTCACTTTTGAAGGCCTCAAAGACAAGTGAAGCTGATGGACAAATTTGGTGGATCCGTTTTGAAGCTGCTGGACAAAGTTGCTGCCCCACTTTTGACTGAAGAATTCGGTTGTTCAGATGAATTTGAACTTCTATTAGAACTTGAAATTATGGATTCGAACTTTTCTAATTTGTTGGAAACTTGAAGCTGCAGTTATGTTGAACTTCGAATCTGCAGTTTAATGTTGATGTTTATGTTTAAATCTGGTTACCGGTGGAATTTTTTAAGTTGCTGTGAATTTTTTTACGTTTTGATCAGTTGTTCTTTATAGTTGAACTAATGGGCCAACTATGGGCCCATGTTAAAAAAAATGTAAATTGAGCAAGGATCGGTGCCGCCACACCGATCAACTTCAATTACACACCGAGAGCCCGTAGCACCGTCGGTAAGCGGGAAAATTGAGCAAGGATCGGTGCCACTTTTAGATAATATTTTTCTTCGGCGTCGGTGGTAAATTTGGGTTGAAAACCACGAACCCGAAGATTCCTCACCCCTACTTATGTGAACATATAAAGAGTGTTTGTATGTGAGTATATTAAAACATCTTAAATTTGTTGCAGTTGATGGTCCCAGCATTCTTCCAAAGTTGTGATTAGATGATCAAAAGGTAGGAGGGTTTGAAATGGGATTTGCGGCGAACGGGAAGGGATAAGCTGAGTGGGCCCAGCGTAGTAGCTGCTGGTCCTACCATTTTCGACACGCCAAAGGAGACTAAGGGAAGAAGGAGAGGAAGAGGGCGAGGGAGGTGGAAGGGCTTTAGCGGTTGGTTAATGGGGGTTTGGTTTGGGTTTTAGCCCGCTGATTCAGATCCGACCCGGACCCGCCAATTAGCGAGAAATCTGTTTTCTAGCCGGGTTGGCCAGTATCTTGTTTTGTTTTGTAGGAATTTGTTTGGTATTTGAGGAAAACTTTGATTAGTAACTTGTGGTTTACTGTAATTAGCACCCTTCTTAAATATATCCGCTTAGTTTTTTTTTCAGGATACAATTACAATCTGCCAAAGAAAGGTTTTGAAGAGTACTGATCATAAACGTAGAATAGTATTCTTTTGAAAAATAATATTGCTATGTTCTTAATGTATAGAACTCGAATTTTTTTTAATTTATTTGTGGATGGACAGAAGATGACTAATTCATTCTCTACTTATTCTCTAATTCAGATTCGAAATAATTAGTTCAGTAAGTGTCTGGATGGGTGGCTACCAAATGTGAATAGAGAGCGTAACCAACCTGCTTCTAGTTCCATTTAAACCTTAGGATGGGTGGCTACCAAATGTGAATTGTTTAGACAATGTGAAAACTTGTAGAGAATAAGGAAAGAGCGATAAAAAGGATTATAAAGAGAAGGTCAAATAACAGTAGATTTTTAAATTAAACTACTTGGTATCTGAATATTATTGTGCTGATTAATTAAGTTCTGTCCAGGTAGAATATTTAAAACATAACAAAATTTTCTCAATAATTATTTAACACTTGTGTGTTTCAAATGACTCGAACTCAAGACCCAATTAGCTAGAACAATTTTTTCAAGGTTGATCTAGATACATTGGTAACCAACAAATACATACCAACAAGCACCGAGCATGCGATTTGAGGCTAGATGGGTTTTTTTTACTTGTCATAAAGGAATTCTAGTTGATTTCGAACCAATGGTACCCAAATGTAGGTTGCTTGTTGTGATCGGATTAATGAGTCAAATTTATAGTCGTCACAAGATTTGTTTGAAGCCCAGTTCTCATTGTCGATGTTGATACCACCCATACCTAATATGCTTGCTTTGTGATTTTGGAACATCTTGTAATTTACAATTGTGCAAGTCGGGTCTCGATGTTATCCTTAGCTTTTGTTCTATGTCTTTGTCCTATAATCCGTTATGTAATTTCTTATTATGAATGAATGGCTTCTAGGCCAATCCTTCAAAAAAAAAAGATTTGTTTGAAATCAACTTTGAGTCATCCGAGCATTGGCATTAACGATCTTGGAACTTGCTCCTCTTCAATTTCACCATAAAGTGTGCTCTATAAGGTCCACAAAAAGTATCCCTGTCTTCAAATAAATACAAACACATGTTAAAAACTAAACTATGCACAAACGCATGTCCAAAAGCTACCATACAAACTACTAGAATGACCATAAAATGAGTGTGTTTTACACTGATAAGGGAAAATCATGAAAACACTGTGGATAAATTTGATGACTAACTTAGAATTATTGTCTTAAGAGCGATTGCAAAGCGGCAAAAAATGATGAACCAGTGTCAAAGATAAATATTGTTCGAATCTCCATGTTCAATTAAAAATCGTAAATAAATTGATAAATTGATATGTGATGAGTGTCTAAAACACGCATTAAACGCATAGGATTTCGAGTCATTTTTGCACGTTTGTCTTTATTTTAGTATCATTCTAGTAAATATTTTAGTTTTGGGTGACTAATGGGTCCTTTGTACTAAATTGTAGGAAAAGGAGGCAAATTTGGTAAGGAATTATACTTGAAGAAGAAGTCCAGCAGGGATAGCTGAATTGGAAGAGCATTTTGGTTTATTTCGGAGCCGAATTAGAGGATGTCTATTAGACAGATAACTGAAGATATTTCTTTCATCTTTCCGTGAATATAAAGAACGCCTAAATTGGAAATTCGGGGCAATATTGGAAATTTAGTTTCTGCATCGCAGAGGACTCTCGAAACGACTTCTCTAGGTTTTTACTCTTAGGAGAGCTTATATATAATCCTCTAGACTTATTTTTACAACAACTTTTCATCCCAGAGATCAAATGTCTTATTTTACTTTGTCTTTGTCATGACTATGAGGAAGTAAACCTCTAGGTTGATTCGAGGGAGGAGACCTAGGTTTTGGTTGTGAGGATCAGGTTTTATTAATCTATTTTATTATTATTTATTTATTTTCTTGTGCTTAAGTTTGTTCTTGAATGATTTGCGGTTGTGAGTTTATTCTAGAACAGATTTGCCTTCGATTCTTGATTAGCGGTTGCAGTTAGAAATTGAACTAGGAGCAAGGTTAATTCAGTGAGGAATGATCGTTGCCAAACTAATTAACTAGGAATAAGTTAGGCTAGTTTGTAGATACCAAGGTTTTGAGTATAATCGTTAGGAGTAGGAACATCTTTTCTTAATGCTATTATCTTATAAATTAAAAATCGGTTGATATTCTATCTATTAAGTGATAAACAACTAGTTAGACGGTCGTTTGGCTACTTGATTGTTAGATGTTTGTGGTCTCTTTACAATTGCGGGAGATTTACACCTACTTGCTATATGTATTAGATTATCTTTTGTGATCCGATGATCAACCAACATATCGTGGTACTCCGATCTCGAATCCACAGCTTTCCCTCATTGATTTTTACTCCTACTACTCTCTTCTGCATTCGTTAATTTTGTACGATCTTGAATCTCACCAAATTCCCCCCTTTTAGTTTTGTGTTTGGTTTGTTAGATTAAGTGAATATTCATCCCTCATTGAATCTGACTCGGTATCTTTCCTTGCTTGCTACAAATTAGTGAGCCACAAAATATCGGTTTATTTTGACGAGCCTCGACACGCTCGTCAAAATTTGGCACCATTGTTGGAGAGGTTTCAATTTATTTGATTGATCTGACTCTTTATGTTAACTCGTTCTTCAGGTGCAGATACTTTACCTGTTGACCAGGAGATTGATAAGACTGCAAAGGCCAACCGGAAGGCAAAAAGGTAAGCCATTGCTTCTAGTGATTCTTCTAGTTAGAGAGACGACTCTACTTCTGCATCCGATACTGAAAGCATTCCTGAGGATATTCCCAATATGGAAAACCCACATCTCACCATGAATGCCATGGCGGATAATGATGTTAACCAACAACCGTTGTGCATTGTCCTTGCTGATGATATTCCTATATTTAAGCTCAAGTCAAGCTTGATTCATCGACTGTCCATATTCCATGGACGAGCAGGAGAAAATGCCAACAGACACCTACAAGGACTTCACATTGCTTGTTTTACTATGAAACAACCTAGGGTCTCTACAGATTTAGTCAAGCTGATGGCCTTTCCATTCTCCCTTGAAGACAAAGCTCGGGATTGGCTATACAGTCTTGAACTAGGATCAATAAGGACATGGGTAGAATTACAAAAGAGTTCTTGGATAGGTACTTCCCTGCTTCAATAGTGATATCTAAAAGGAAGGAGATTAGTGGCATTACCCAGCACTCTCGCGAGACATTGTATGAATATTATGAGAGATTTCAGCAATTGTGTTCTAGTTGTCCGCAGCACCAAATCACGGAGAATCAGCTGATTCAGTATTTCTATGAAGGACTCCTTCCTTCTGAAAGAAGAGCATGCTTGACGCTTCCAGTAATGGTGACCTCATGAAGAATACGCCTGCTCAAGCAAAACTGTTGATTGAAAGGATGGCTAAAAATACACGAGAACGTCAAAGCTCAGGAGAGCAAAAGATCAATGAAGTGAACACTTCTAACTTAGAGGAGAAATTCAACGAGCTCGCAACATTTGTGAAGCCAGCCTTCAAAAATGACTCAGCCAAGCCAATAGTATGTGGTGTTTGCTCTATTCAAGGGCACCATTCAGAAGCATGTCCTGAGATGCAAGAAGAGGCATATACCATGGGTAATAGTGATTATCAGCAAAAGCGGAAGCATGATCCATACGCCAATTACTACAACCCTGGCATTAGAGACCATCCTAATTTTAGATATGGACCACCTCAAGGACAACCAAATCAAAGAACACCGCCTGCTTATGAAAATTCTAGGCCTGAGCCACCTCAATAATAAGCTGCTAGTTCTTCCCAATCATTGGAAGACCTTATTAAGTCTTTGGCCATCAGCACCAGCCAGAGTATTCAGAATACTAACCAAAGTATTCAAAATCTTGCTACCAAACTAATGCGAGTATCAAGAATGTTGAAAGGCAAGTGTCTCAGATTGCAGCTAATGTGAGAGAGATGAAGAACTCTCAAGGGAGATTACCATCTCAGACAGTGGTTAACCCAAGAGAGAATGCAAGCGCGATCACTTTGTGATATGAAATTTTTTTGGAAGCAACAACTATCCTAGAAAAGAACGCTCAAGAAGAGAATAAGAAAGGTGGAATTGAGAAGGAGGTGGAGAAAGAGATGGAAATCATAAAGTTGAAGTCCAAGATCGAGATTCTTCCACCATTTTCTGGAAGATTTGCTAAAACAAAGAAGAAATCTGCCGAGTAAGAGATTCAGGAAACCTTTCGCAAGGTAGAAGTAAATATTCCATTGCTCGATACCATCAAGCAAATACCGAGGTATGCAAAATTTCTTAAGGATCTTTTCACCAACAAGAAGAAGTTAGGCATGGATGACATGATGAGTGTGATGCTCCTGGTACTTTTCAACGTTGTATGATGAGTATATTTTCTGACATGATAGAGAATTGCATTGAGGTTTTCATGGATGATTTTACCGTCTACGGCAATTCTTTTAATCATTGCTTGCAAAATCTTTCAAAAGTTTTACAATGTTGCATTGACAAAAGCCTGGTATTGAACTACGAAAAATATCATTTCATGGTCACTCAAGGCATTGTCCTCGGACATGTGATTTCTGAAAAAGGGATTGAAGTTGATAAAGCAAAAATTTATTTAGTTTCTAATCTCCCTTACCCAACTAATGTCCAAGAAGTGCATAGTTTTCTTGGTCATGCAGGGTTCTACCGTCATTTCATCAAGGATTTCTCCAAGATCGCTCTACCTTTGAGCAATCTACTCAAAAATGACATGGAATTCATTTTTAGTAAGGAGTGCAAGGGAGTTTTTGACAAACTGAAGTTGTTGCTAACCATTGCACCAATCCTGCAACCACCTAATTGGAACCTTCCGTTTGAGATCATAACCGACGCAAGTGATTATGGTGTAGGAGCTGTACTTGGACAACGAGTTGAGAAGAGCAGTCATGTCATCTACTATGCCTCGAAGACTTTGGATGGAGCCCAATGAAATTACTCCACCACGGAGAAAGAATTACTCGCCATTATCTTTGCCTTGGATAAATTTCGTTCTTACCTTTTAGGAACAAAAGTCATAGTTTATTCTGATCATGCTGCACTCAAATATTTATTGCCAAAGAAAGAGTCAAAATCACGCTTAATTCGATGGATTCTTTTATTGCAGAAATTTAACTTGGAGATTCGAGACAAGAAGGGCTCTGAAAATTTAGCAGCAGACAACTTGAGCTGCCTAGAACGTGCAGAGGAGCCACTACCTATTTCAAATGATTTTCCTGATGAACAACTATTCGATGTCCAAACTGAAGAACCATGGTATGCAGACCTTGTGAACTTTATTATCACTGGTAAGACTCCCCCTGGTTTAACAAAAGAAAAAAAGGCATAAACTTCGTAGTGATGCGAAGTACTTTGTCTGGGATGAACCTTTTTTGTGGAAAATTAGAAGTGATCAAGTCATCCGTCGTTACGTAGCTTTACATAAATGTGAGTCCATCTTGACTTATTGTCATACGTATGCATATGGAGGCCACTTTGGTCATAGAAGAACTGCCAGAAAAGTGCTAGATAATGGATTTTATTGGCCTACTCTCTTTTTCATGATGCTTACGAATTCTGTAAAAGTTATGATCGCTGTCAGCGAGTAGGGAATATATCTCATAGAAATGAGATGCCTCAAGTTCTTATTCTCTTTTGTGAGATATCTGATATGTGGGGAATATCTTTTATGGGACCTTTTTCCAGCTCTTTAGGCAACATATATATCTTACTTGCAGTTGACTATGTCTCGAAGTGGGTGGAAGCAAAGGCCACCCGAACTAATGATTCTAAAGTTGTTGCAAGATTTTTGAAATCTAACATCTTTAGTAGGTTTGGCATTCTACGTGCGGTCATCAGCAACCAAGGTACCCATTTCTACAACCGCACCATAGAAGCATTAATGAAAAAATACGACGTGCATCATCGTGTTACTACCACGTATCACCCTCAAACCAATGGACAAGCAGAGGTATCCAATCGAGAGGTGAAACAAATATTGGAGAAAATAGTAAACCCCTCACGGAAGGATTGGAGCTTACATTTGGACGATGCTCTTTGGGCATAACGCACGGCATTTAAGACTCCTATAGGTATGTCTCGTTATCGCCTAGTATTTGAAAAATTATGCCACTTACCTGTAGAGATCGAGCACAAAGCATATTGGGTTGTCAAGAGATGCAACATGGATTTTCAAATGAGATTGTGAATCTCGCACGACCAGCCTATACTACGGAGTAATCCCAATGTTCTGTCAAGCTATTGACGTTAAACAAATGCTTATTGGGAAACAACCTAATTTAGTTTTTTTCGTTCTTAGCTTTTAGTAGTTTATTTTTAGAATTTTCATTTTTAGTTTCTAATCGATGTTTTCTAGTTTTACAGAAAAAAATTGGGAAACAATGGTTTTTTTTTAAAGTAACAAGTCCGTGGCGAGCAAGGAAATTGTGGGACGATGTGAGCAGCAACTTTTTATCTGATGTGAGCACACCTACGAACACACCTACATTCAAGCCACAAGACTCACGGCAAGTGCACGTACCAATTGGACCGGTGACACGAGCAAGAGCCAAAAAGTTTCAGGCAGAATTTAATGGATTAATGCAAGAAGTCTGGGCTCAAGATGGTGCGTACAAGTGCAAGGACGTGCATGAGGCCCATGCAAAGCCCATGCACGTGATAGAGGCTATTTTGGAAGCTTGACATGCACGTAAGCTTCTAGATGCATGCGCACATGGAGAATCAAGAAGAATCAGCCTATTTAGTCCGTGCATCTACTTGTTTTGGACGTGCAGCTATTAGTTATTCTATTAGATATTATTTGCTTATATTATTCCTTATTTAGTTGAATAAATTCGGCCAGAATCTCCTTAGATTAGGAAAGAGAGTTTTGGCCAGCCTTTGAACTCCTTTTAAGGAGTTAGCTTGTTTAGGAATACTTTGGTACTTTGGAGCCTATATAAGGAGGTCTCCTAGCAATAAAACGTACACAACTTTTGAGATTGATAATTTTGTGAGTTAGATACTCCTTGCGTGTTCTTGCTAATTGCTGGATTGCTTAGCTTGAGCAAATCTTTCACTTATCAAACGATTCCTCCTTCATCGTTTGTGGCGTGATTCGACTTGGACCAAAGGTTCACGAAATTCCATTGCTCGGGTTGCAGTTCTTCCAAACCAAGGTTCTTGCAAGGCTCGAGTTCGTGGGTTGCGGTCTATTCCATCCAAAGTAGCACGGTCCGTTGTGAATCTCCTGCCGAGGTTCATATCATTTGGTATCAGAGCCACGGTTTGCTACTATCTATCTTTTTCTTCCCTTTTGTTAGTCTAGTACCCAATTCGTTTTTCTTAAGTAGTTTGATTCATTCGTGTTTCAAGCAATCAGATTCGTGACTTAGTTATTCTAAGTTGTGTATTCTGATCAAAAGAGAAGAAAAAAAAAGAAAAAAAAAGAAAGAAAAGAAACGAAAAACAAAAGAAGAAGCAAGACTAAACAGGAAATTGCAAGACCAAAGCGGAGCAAGGCGAATTAGGAAGCTTGCGATTAAAGAGAAAACGCAAGAGAAACAAAAGAGGAAGCAAGAAGCAAAAACCAATAGGCGGACAGAAAACAAGAGGAAGTCAATCCGAAGTAATCTACGTGCAGCGCAAGAAAACAAGGAACTACCTTTGATAGTGATCCGTGTAGTTCAAGCAAAGCCTTGTTAGCTTAGTAAGAACGTACAAGAGTATCACGAGAGGAAAAAGGCAAGAGTTGTGAGTGCATTAGAGAGAAAAGCCAAAGAATTGAGTGCAAACACGAGTGAACTTGAGTGCAACTTACATTGAGAGTAAACACGCAAGGGAGTGAACTTGTGAGGCCATCAATTTTTTTACTAACGAAATTTTCTTGCAGCCAGATATGTCTTACGAAGATCAAAGAGAAAAAGAGAGCACGTTGGCTGATGTTGGTCTTAAGGTATTTGTGGAGGCCCTGACAGGAAAATTCCAACAAATGATGGGAGCGGAGATAGAGCCGTTGCAACAACGCATGGATGCAATGGAGGACACTCGCAACAGCCAACAACCAAGAAGCGAAGTCCAAGCACAACGAAGGTTTGCACCTTTGGGAGGCACAAGTGGAGGAGAATTCTGTGCACAAAGAAGGAGAGCCCCTTTGGGAAGCACAAGTGAAGAAGATTCCGACCCTTTCCAGGAGGAGGACGTAGGTTCTACAAGGAATCTTAGGCGAGCAAGGACTAACCGCCCACCTAGAGAGGCAAGGCGAAGAAGAGATGACAACTTGGGAAGTATTAAGCTGAAGATACCTTCCTTTGCAGGTCGTTCTGACCCGGAGGCATACCTAGAGTGGGAGAAGAAGATTGAGTTCGTGTTTGATTGCCACGACTGTTCCGAAGCAAAAAAAGTAAAGCTAGCTGTGACTGAATTCGCTGATTATGCTATAACGTGGTGGGATCAACTTGTCACAAGCAGGAGGCGTAATAGAGAGCGTCCTATAGCTACATGGGAGGAGATGAAAGTGGTGATGAGGAAACTTTTTGTGCCAAGTCATTACTACCAAGAGCTATACAAGAAGTTACAAGGGATGAGACAAGGAAGTCTGAGCGTGGAAGAATATTACAAACAAATGGAGATGGCCATGATAAGAGCTGATGTGGAGGAAGATAGAGAAGCTACCATGGCAAGGTTCTTAAATGGACTCAATCCTGAGATCCATGACAAAGCAGAGTTGCAACACTATGTGGAGTTGGAGGACATGGTGCATATGGCCACGAAAATTGAGAAGCAACTGAAGAGAGGAGGAGGAGGGACAAGAGCTACATCAAGTGCTAATTGGAAGCCAAACTATTCAAAGAAATTTGAAAAACCACAGGCAACCAAGATAGAGCACAAGACTGAGAGTTCCAATGCCAATTCCCAAAAGAAGGTGGAAGCCACTCCCACACGAAACCGTGATATCAAGTGCTTCAAGTGTCAAGGAAGGGGGCACATCTCAAGTCAATGCCCTAACAAACAGATTATGGTGATTAGAGAGAGTGGGGAGGTCGTAATAGAAGGAGAAGATTCGGATCATGATAGCATGCCTTCATTGGAAGACGTATCCGAAGAGGAAATTCAAGTTCCTGAAGGACTCACTCTAGTGGCAAGAAGAGTCTTGAACTTGCAAGCAAGAGAAGAAGATGACAAAGCACAAAGGGAGAACATCTTCCATACAAGATGTTATGTCAAGGACAAGGTGTGTAGTGTCCTCATTGATGGAGGCAGCTGTGCTAACGTGGCAAGCACTACTATGGTTGAGAAGTTAGGGTTACTCACGAAGAAACACCCTAAACCTTACAAGCTGCAATGGCTGAATGATAGTGGAGAAGTACGAGTGGAGAAGCAAGTGCTAGTGACATTCCGCATTGGCAAGTACGAAGATGAAGTGTTGTGCGATGTTGTGCCAATGCAAGCTAGTCATCTCCTGTTGGGGAGGCCGTGGCAGTTTGATAGAAGAGTAACTCATGACGGACACACCAACAAGTACTCATTTACACTCAATAGGCGCGTGTTCACTTTGGCACCCTTAGCGCCATCACAAGTTTGTGAAGATCAGATGAAGTTACAAAAAGAAAGTGATGAGAGAAAAAAGAGTGAGCAAAAGAAACGAATTGAGAGGAGAGAAGAAGCCAAAAAACAGAAAGGAAAAACGGCCAAAAGAGAGCATACAATGGAGCGAACAAAAGAAGCCGGAAAAACAGAATTGAAATCGGCCATTGAGAGAAAATCCGAGGGATGGAAAAAGAACTACTATGTGGGAGCAAGTGAAATCAAGCAAGCTTGTTTTGAAAAAAAGTCTATGATCTTACTCCGGTATAGGGAGACACTTTTTATCACTAACGAACTTGAGCCACACTTGCCTAGTGTGATTGTTTCTCTCTTGCAGGACTACAAGGATGTCTTTCCCGAAGAGCTACCAGCTGGATTACCACCTATACGAGGGATTGAGCATCAAATTGACTTTGTTCCAGGAGCTACCATACCTAATCGCCCGCATATAGAAGTAATCCGGAGGAAACAAAGGAACTTGAGAGGCAAGTCAATGAGCTTTTGGAAAAAGGGTACGTGAGAGAAAGCATGAGCCCATGTGCTGTTCCAGTCCTACTTGTGCCTAAGAAGGATGGATCATGGAGGATGTGTGTTGATTGCCGAGCTGTCAACAACATCACGGTAAAATATCGTCACCCTATTCCTCGCTTAGATGACATGTTAGATGAGTTGCATGGTTCTTGCATGTTTTCTAAGATTGACTTAAAAAGTGGTTATCATCAGATTAGGATGAAAGAAGGAGATGAGTGAAAGACTGCTTTTAAAATAAAATATGGGTTGTATGAGTGGATGGTCATGCCGTTCGGGTTATCTAATGCACCTAGTACATTCATGCGCCTTATGAATCATGTCTTACGTCCATTCATTGGCAAATTTGTCGTTGTGTACTTTGATGATATACTCATTTATAGTACGAGTTTAGAGGATCATGTAGAGCATTTGAAATCTGTCCTAGATGCACTTAGAGAGGATCAATTGTTTGCCAACTTGAAGAAGTGCACCTTTTGCACAGATAAACTTGTATTCTTGGATTTTGTTGTTAGTGCTCACGGAATACAGGTTGATGAGGAGAAGATCCGAGCCATACGGGACTGGCCAAGTCCTACAAGTGTTGCTAATGTTCGAAGTTTTCATGGCTTAGCTAGCTTTTACAGGAGGTTCGTGAAAGACTTTAGTAGCCTAGCCGCGCCCCTCACTGAAGTCATCAAGAAGAACGTTGGATTTAGTTGGGGAGAAGCTCAAGAGAACGCATTCCAACTCATCAAAGAGAAGTTGACTAATGCTCCTTTGTTGGCTTTGCCTAACTTTGCCTAACTCATCAAAGAGAAGTTGAATGTGATGCCTCAGGTATAGGTATCGGAGCTGTCCTCATGCAAGAAGGGAGACCAATTGCCTACCTTAGTGAGAAACTAAGTGGAGCAACCTTGAACTATCCAACTTATGACAAAGAGTTGTATGCGCTAGTTCGAACATTGGAAACATGGCAGCATTACTTGTGGCCCAAGGAATTAGTGATCCACACTGATCATGAATCACTCAAGCACTTAAAGGGGCAACACAAGTTGAATAGGAGGCATGCACGATGGGTGGAGTTCATTGAGACATTTCCTTATGTCATTCGCTACAAGCAAGGTAAGGAAAATGTAGTAGCTGATGCCCTATCGCGAAGGTATGCTTTGATCTCAACTCTTGATGCGAAGTTAATTGATTTTGAACACCTTAAAGAGTTGTATGCTGATGATACTGATTTTGGTGATCTATTCCGAGCTACGGAGAAGAATGTAAGTGGTAAATTTTTTCGGACTGAAGGTTACCTATTTCGTGAGAACAAACTTTGTGTGCCTAATTGTTCTATGCGAGAGTTGCTAATTCAGGAGGCACATGGAGGTGGATTGATGGGGCACTTTGGAATCGCAAAGACTTTGGCAATGCTACAAGATCACTTATATTGGCCGCATATGAAGCGTGACGTTGAAAGAGTTTGTGGACGTTGCATCACATGCAAGCAAGCCAAGTCGAAGGTAAAACCCCACGGTTTGTATACCCCACTACCTATACCTAGTGAGCCTTGGATTGATATCTCTATGGATTTTGTGTTAGGACTGCCTAGGACTAAACGTGGAAGGGATTCAATCTTTGTGGTAGTGGATAGGTTTTCTAAGATGGCACATTTTATTCCATGTCATAAGACTGATGATGCTTCAAACATTGCTGATCTGTTCTTTAGAGAAGTTGTTAGGTTGCATGGTATGCCTAGAACTATTATTTCTGATAGAGATGCTAAGTTCTTGAGTTACTTTTGGAAGACCTTGTGGAGTAAGTTAGGTACCAAGTTGTTATTTTCTACTACTTGTCATCCACAAACTGATGGTCAAACTGAAGTTGTAAATAGGACCTTGTCTACTTTATTGAGAGCACTTATCAAGCATAACATTAAGACTTGGGAAGAATGTTTGCCACATGTTGAATTTGCTTATAATCGTTCCATTCATTCTGCTACTCAATTCTCACCATTTGAGCTTGTTTATGGATTTAATCCTTTGACTCCTTTGGATTTATCACCTTTGCCTTCGAGTGAGCATGTTAACTTAGATGGCAAGAAGAAGGCTGATTTTGTCAAGCAACTGCATGAGAGGGCGCGAATGAACATAGAGAAACGAACGGAGCACTACGCGAGACAAGCAAACAAAGGACGGCACAAGGTTGTCTTTGAGCCTGGAGATTGGGTCTGGTTGCACATGCGAAAGGAACGCTTTCCCGCGCAACGGCGTTCAAAGTTGCTACCACGGGGAGATGGTCCATTTCAAGTGCTTGAACGCATCAATGACAATGCCTACAAGCTTGACCTGCCAGGTGAGTATAATGTTAGTGCTTCTTTCAATGTTACTGATTTGAGTCCGTTTGATGTAGGTGAAGATTTGAGGACAAATCCTTTTCAAGAGGAGGGAATGATGTGAGCACACCTACGAACACACCTACATTCAAGCCACAAGACTCACGGCAAGTGCACGTACCAATTGGACCGGTGACACGAGCAAGAGCCAAAAAGTTTCAGGCAGAATTTAATGGATTAATGCAAGAAGTCTGGGCTCAAGATGGTGCGTACAAGTGCAAGGACGTGCATGAGGCCCATGCAAAGCCCATGCACGTGATAGAGGCTATTTTGGAAGCTTGACATGCACGTAAGCTTCTAGATGCATGCGCACATGGAGAATCAAGAAGAATCAGCCTATTTAGTCCGTGCATCTACTTAGTTTGGACGTGCAGCTATTAGTTATTCTATTAGATATTATTTGCTTATATTATTCCTTATTTAGTTGAATAAATTCGGCCAGAATCTCCTTAGATTAGGAAAGAGAGTTTTGGCCAGCCTTTGAACTCCTTTTAAGGAGTTAGCTTGTTTAGGAATACTTTGGTACTTTGGAGCCTATATAAGGAGGTCTCCTAGCAATAAAACGTACACAACTTTTGAGATTGATAATTTTGTGAGTTAGATACTCCTTGCGTGTTCTTGCTAATTGCTGGATTGCTTAGCTTGAGCAAATCTTTCACTTATCAAACGATTCCTCCATCATCGTTTGTGGCGTGATTCGACTTGGACCAAAGGTTCACGAAATTCCATTGCTCGGGTTGCGGTTCTTCCAAACCAAGGTTCTTGCAAGGCTCGAGTTCGTGGGTTGCGGTCTATTCCATCCAAAATAGCACGGTCCGTTGTGAATCTCCTGCCGAGGTTCATATCATTATCCCTTCACGGGCTGACCGAGGCCATCACGGGACGAGAAAATGTCATTCCCCTCGAAGAGACAAAGCCTGCTCGCTACGAAGTCCACAGAGATTTTTGTCCCCTCTCAGCTCGATAAAGATTTACTCGCCCCGACCAAGTCTTCCCGCTGCGACATTCAATTTTTTTTCCTTCCAATCTGAACAGCGCGTGCTTCCAGGCTCCCGACCCAGCCACTGATTAAAAACCCATGCCGACGAGTTTTCCAGAAAAGAAATTTTTTTTTTTTACTCTCGGCCCACTTTTCACGGAATTTTGATTCTCTTTCTCAATTATTCTCACAGTTCCGTCCCCTATTAAAACACTATTCTATTTAATTAACTTGACTCATTCATTCTCTTACAGGAACTGTCACGCCCCGATAAACAAGGCATGCCAACCGCCGCGGGATAAATATCCCCGTAAGACATCTTTATTTCTCTATCTCATAAAATCCATCCTCGAGTTATAAAATCATAAAGAAAATACGAAGAAAAGTCTTAAAATGAAAAGCCGAATGAATGAATGCATGTCCTCGCCTCTAGCTCTCACACCCGATCCGTCCCCATCGCATCTGAAGCAAAATACGTATTTTGCTGAGTTTACGCAATTCAATAAGCCGAACTCACAATTAAAATACATAAACATCCATACACAGATTGCACAAACCGAATCTGAATCAACGACTCAAACACAGACGGACTCCGGAGTACGACATTCGGGAACCTGTGGGGCACAAAAGACAAATCATTCACGCTAAAGACACAAAAACGGAAGGACAGTCTCACCACAGGGCACAGATATCACCGGTGCTCACATAGAGCACGAAATCATCTAGAGTACTCTACGGGCACAGAAGCACCGGGACAATCCCGACCAGAACAGTGAGAACAGACTATATCACATGGTAGAATACGAAATGTATATAGCACAAATACGCCACAAATACGGACAGAATACGAATAGAATATGATCATACGAATTACATACCACTCAAATACGGACAAAATACGTCCCAAATATGGTCATACAACAACAAAACACAGCAATTACGACCTAAAAAGTATAGAGGTTCGACTTACCTCGTTTCCTTCTAACCTAACCTCGTCAATCCGCGTCTCTCATAATTTATGGCGTCCTCCTCAAGTCCCTACAGATTTGTGATCAAACAATCACTATGATTTATCCCCAAACTTCAGTGATTCACAATGGATTCGGACAAGACAGCTTACCCTAGCGTCTCGCAAGGTGTCGTCGTGTTCTCCCTCGTCCCTGGGCTCGCCTGAAAGATCTCCTCTACCTTGAAAGAGAGAAAATGAAATTTCAGAAGGGTAAGCTTTAGGGTTTCGTCCAGCCTTCTTTTATAGGCGAAGCTAGGGTTAATGTTTGGCAAAAGTTTAGTTTAGTCCCTGGAAAAATTATAGTTTGCTCCCCCATAACTTTTAAATTATTCATTATAGTTTTCTGGTCCTCACAGGAACAGCGGCGGCCAATTAATTTGTTCAGCTTTATTGTCCGGTTTACAATATTCTTTTCTTCCCAATCGCACCATGCCTCCAAAGAAGATCTATGTTATTCGGGCGACTCAAGGTAAACGAAGGAGCGGTATTGTTGGCAATCGTTGACCTCTCAACAAAAGCATGTCGCATCGAAGGAGAACTGAGTCACAGTAGCCCCATCTAGGAGAACTAAAGGAACGTCTCACCACCATAGAGCTAGGAGGAACATAACTCCTTCGTGCGATCCGAGCTAGGAGAACTAAAGGCACGTCTCACCACCATTGAGCACGAGCAAGCCCACGCCATAATCATGCTCCGCCTTCTTCTCGCAAGTCTGGATGCGAGCTACCGCCACCTACAGCAAGCGACACACCACTCAAGGGAGCCCTTGACCTCTAAACTCATTTGTTTTGTTTAAATTAATTTATTGTGTTTTGTTTTCTCGTATCTTATTTTCTCGTGTCTTGTTATGTCTTGTATTATTATTATTATTCTAATTTTAGTCAAGCTACACCATGAGGACATGTTACTTTTCTAAGTGTGGGTATGTAGTGAGTCACTAGTATGTCAGGTTTAGAGTCAACCTACACCACAATGACATGTTGTTCCCTAAGTGTGGGGATGTTTAGTGTGTTTTGAGTACTAAGTCAACCACCTGCTTGAACTTGCAACCATGAATTTTTGACCCCTTAGCAACTTAATATCTTTAGGAAAGCTCATGCCAAGATGAAATTAGCAAGGATACGATAAAGGCCATATTGAAAAGTAGTTTTTGCTTTTCAAAAATCTCATAATTGGATTAAGCGACCACTAGTGTACAAGACTGATATAACACTTGAGAGAATTCGGGTGGCACGGCTGTAGTAACCAACTCCTGCCTGTATCATAAACATGTTTTAGCTGACTTGTGTGAGGATTAACGGAGTGGCGTATAAGAAAACTTGCTGCCCTTCTAAGTTATGAAAAAAAAGTTTGAAAGTAATGGAAAAGGAAGGAAGGAAAATTGAAATGTGGAATGTGGAATATGAATGAATGCTGGTGGAAAAGTAGTAGTCAAGTAAATAATTAGAGTTGATGTTGCCTCCGGCCTAACTAGGATGGAGCTTGAGGATCGTTATAGGTGTACAATCGGAGCAATGAAAAGTTGTAAACCGGCATATTGATATCTAAGAGTGAAGTCCAGTCCCAAGTGCCACGTAAGTTTAAGTGCTAACCATGCTAACCTAAAAAATTTTGGGATGAGGCCAAGCTATAAGTACCTTAATATCCAGTCATGCCTTTTGCTTATTGATGTTGAGTCTCTAGTGATCTTCGCCGCTTTCTGAATGATTAAAATTATGGGGAACTACTTTAATTTGTGGGCTGGACTTGAATTGTGAAATTGACTTGACAAGAGGATTCCTAGGGATAGTCTGTTGTTTATGGTTTATTAAGTCAGTGTTGTTAAAATGCAAGTGCTCGTGCTGACAATATCTATTTGCATGTTTATATGTTGAGTGATTTTCTTTATTGTCTTGAGAGTTAAGTCTTTAGTCTCTTGAGTCTAAGTCTTAATTTTGAGTCTTGCTTGGGGACAAGCAAAGTTTAAGTGTGGGGATGTTTGATGTGTGTCTAAAACACGCATTAAACGCATAGAATTTCAAGTCATTTTGGCACGTTTGTCTTTATTTTAGTATCATTCTAGTAAATATTTTAGTTTTGGGTGACTAATGGGTCCTTTGTACTAAATTGTAGGAAAAGGAGGCAAATTTGGTAAGGAATTATACTTGAAGAATGAGTCCAACAGGGACAGCTGACTTGGAAGAGCATTTTGGTCAATTTTGGAGCCTAATTAGAGGATTTCTATTAGCCATACATTTGAAGATCTTTCTTTCCTCTTTTCGTGAATATAAAGAATGCCTAAATCAGAGATCGGAAGAGGAAGTTACATCCATAACACTGAAGGCTGATCTGGCAGATTTTATTGACGAATATTCGGTGCAATATTAGAAATTCAGTTTCTGCATCGCAAAGGACTCTCGAAATGACTTCTCTAGGTTTTTACACTTAGGAAGGCTTATATATGACCCTCTAGACTTATTTTTACAACTTTTCATTCCAGAGATCAAATGTCTTATTTTACTTTGTCTTTGTCATGACTATGAAGAAGTAAACCTCTAGGTTGATTTGAGGGAGGAGACCCAAGTTTTGGTTGTGAGGATCAGGTTTTATCAATCTATTTCATTAGCATTTACTTATTCCTTGTCTTATTAGAATAGTTTGTGGTTGTGAATTTATTCTAGAACTTATTTGCCATTGATTCTTGATTAGCGGTTGCAGTTGTGAATTGAACTAGGAGCAAGGTTAATTCAGCGAGGAACGGTCGTTACCAAACTAATTAACTAGAAATAAGTAAGGATAGTTTGTAGATACCAAGGTTTTGAGTATAATCGCTAGGAGTAGTAACATGTGTTCTTAATGCTATTATCTTATAGAATAGAAATCGATTGATATTCTATCTATTAGGTGATAAACAACCAGAAATTGTGAACTTATGTATATGTGTAAACTTCGTCCTTTTCTCTCTCTTTTTTTGGTAGAAAATTAAACAAAAATTCAAACTAAACTTGTTTCAACTAATGGGATGGGATGAAGCTTACACAAACATATTTTCTACACATATACATAACACCATTTCTACAAGTAGTGTGATAATTTCAACAACTCGAAAATAGGTTTTAATCTTTAAAAAATAATATAAAATTTACTACTGAATCAGTATAATCTGATAAATTCTAATCGATTGTGGAAATGGTCTTTGGGTGCAAGGCTCGGTGGTTTTTGTCCATTTCTTTTCTTTTCCGGGCAAAATTTGTCTTTGTCAAGGCAATTGTTGTATTGTATTCTATCTTCCACAGAAAGCAAAATAAAGAATTGAAAATTCTGAATATTCAGATGTTCAATTTGTCCAAAGCCATCTGTTTACTTTTCAACTACTGCATCCCGAAGTTCTTGTTTATCCTCGTTATGTTTGATTCTTCATGCCAAATAGCAAACAGATATTTCACTCCAAAACAATACAAATCCCATTACATTCCAAACCTTTGTAGGCTCCACACATTCATTTCCCAATCACAGTATGACGTAATCCATTACGTCAACGGGGCCTGATTCTAGAAGATCACTCCTCGTCTCTCTCTTGTTTTCGTGGAAGACTCCTCGTCTTTCTTAATGATGTGGATTTGGTACCTTTCCACGTCTTTGTTTCATTGTCCACCAAGTGTTCCTTGGGTATCTTTCTTAGCCTATTAATTTAGAGTCGACTACCGTGACCGAAAGAAACGACACAGAACAAACATTCGTACAAATTAACGTCAAGTTTCCCACTTAAATTGAATACTCTCTGCCTAGACTCGTACTCACACTCACTGTGGACAATCAAAACACAGAGCGAAGTGATGCCAATATTTTCACCTTTTATGGTCACTATCCTTGTTTTTGTACTGGGTTTAGCGTCATGGAGAGTTCTTGATTGGGTTTGGTTTAAGCCAAAGAAAATAGAGAAAGAGCTGAGGAGATTTGGGTTTAAAGGCAACACTTACAAGTTTCTGGTGGGTGACACCAAAGAGGTGGTGGCCATGTTAAAGCAATCCAAAGCAAGACCTGCTGACTTTCAAGAAGACACTGGACCTCGAGTCGACCCGTTTCTCTACCAAACGGTCAAGAATTACGGTCAGTCGTCTCTCTCTAGCTATATATATATATATATATATATTACTGTAAAGATGTTATTGAACTAATTCGTAAAACGAGATATACTGGTTGTACGATGATCCATTGATTTATATAGGAAGATATATTCATTAGTGAAACTTTTGGACATAAAGAGGATGGGGATAAATAGTTTGGTGATTCTTGTCATTCCTACTGTACTAAAAATAGGATCGATTTAACAGAGTTTTCGAGATCTCAAATATTTGTTAGAGAGATTTATTATTTTTCAAATATTATACTCGGTTCAAATAGCTCAATGAGTATGTGAACAATTGGTATTAACCGATCAACAGTATAATATATAGTACACTTGAAAAAAACGTTACAAATTATTTGCTACAACATACCTCTAATTCAAAACTTTCAATTCTATGCATTTGTTTTGGCAGGCAAGAACTCTTTTATGTGGCATGGGCCAACACCGAGAGTGATAATTTGTAATCCAGAGCATATAAGACAGATTTTAACGAAGATGGATGACTTCCCCAAATTGCCTTCAGAAGGCAGGTACTTGGGTACTGGGCTTGTGAGCCTCAAGGGTGAGAAATGGGCCAAACATAGGAAGCTTATGAATCCAGCATTTCGAGTGGAGAAGCTGAAGGTACAACTGAAGTAGTGCTCAATGTTTAAACAAAATACTGTCTTACTGACGGTCCGACCAGTCGGAACGCAAATTCCGATCATTTTTGAACTTAAATTTGAATAGTGGTTCAACTGATAGGTGTCTGACTACCAGTTCAATCAGTTTATTCACCTCGTTTTACCAGCTAGTCTAAACGAAATAGTATTAAAAAAATTCATTAAATTATGATTTTACTACTTGTAAATTATAAATTTCGCCACAAATTAGACTATACTTATAATTATTTAAAATGTTAATTCTAAATATAATTAATAATATGCATTTCCTATTTATAAATTCTCTAGCCCAGATTTTCCTAAAAAATCCCGGGTCACCTTTTAGTTTGTTTTTTAAATCATTGCTCAAATCGGTCATATACATCATTCCCTACATAAAAATACGTACATATGTACGTGCGTGCACACGTATATATGTACGTGCGTGCTTATGTGGACATATAAAGAGTGTGTGTATGTGAGTATATTAAAACATCTTAAATTTGTTGCAGTTGATGGTCCCAGCATTCTTCCAAAGTTGTGATGAGATGATCAAAAGGTGGGAGGGTTTGGTTCCTGAAGAAGGTTCATTTGAATTGGATGTTTGGCCAGATCTCCAAGCTTTGTCTGGTGATGCCATTTCTCGTACTGCATTTGGTAGCAGTTATTTAGAAGGTAGAAGAATATTCGAGCTCCTTAAACAACTTCGCGTTCTCACGGTACAGCTAGCACAATCTATTTATATTCCTGGATCAAGGTAAGCAATATCGTTTCGAAAAATAAATTCGGGATAATATACACATTATGTATGTATTATTGCCTTATTCATGTAAAATTTTGCAGGTTTTTCCCAAGCAAAACAATAAGGAGGTTGAAAGCCTTGGACAAAGAAGTGAAAGATTCAATCAAAGGTATCATTGAGAAGAGGGTAAAGCTAATGAGAGATGGTGAACCAGTAGCAGAGGATCTGCTAGGCATTCTCATGCAAGTCAACAACAACGATGAAGTCCAAGAACAAGGAAGCGATAAAAATGGCGGAATGAGTTACGAAGACATCGTCAAGGAGTGCAGGTTGTTCTACTTTGCCGGGCAAGAAACAACGTCGAGTCTTCTTGTTTGGACGATGGTTTTACTTGCCAAGCACTCTAATTGGCAAGAACAAGCTAGAGAGGAGGTCCTTCAAGTTGTTGGCAACAAGAATCCTGATGTTGATGCACTCAGCCACCTCAAAATTGTAAGTGACAAACGTATACGATCAATGTTCCTATAGAAAATACAAATATTTAGAAGTCTGATGTTCGTTTCAATGTGTCAGGTAACCATGATTTTGAATGAGAGTCTTAGACTATACCCTCCGATAACTCGACAAGCTCGAGTTGCTCGGGAAGAAACATCATTGGGAGAGATCACATTACCGGCCGGAGCGCAACTGTTCTTACCCACTATCTTTGTCCATCACGATCATGAGATTTGGGGCAAGGACGCTCTAGGGTTCAATCCGGAGAGGTTCTCGGAAGGAATCTCGAAGGCTACGGACAACAAAGCCTCGTTCTTTCCCTTCGGTTGGGGTCCTCGAATATGCATCGGCCAGAACTTCGCCCTAATGGAAGCGAAAATTGCAGTGGCTAGGATTCTCCAACGCTTCTCCTTTGAACTTTCGCCTTCTTATACTCATGCTCCCCATTCGGTTATTACACTTCAACCACAACATGGCGCCCACTTGATTTTCCATAAGCTATAGAGATGAAACTATAGGTTATATATTTTGATCGTTGAGGACTTCCATTTGCTGTATTACCCACCATCTTTCAATCTCGAATAGCAAATAAAAGGTTGTAACATTTATCAGTAGATCATATAAATATTCTGCAACTGTCTTATGCCCGTTTGTCCTTGAACCTTCTTTACATTAATATCATCATTTAGTCATTGATGGAATGATGCACAAAATAAGGGTTGCCAACTTTTTCACAGTTTGTAACAAATGCAACAACATTTTTATACAAATGATTTCTTCCCTGCATTAATTGCCTTTAGAGAAATTCTACTAAGAAAAAAAATATTTACATATTCATACGAAACGATAGAATTTTTTTTTGTAAAGTCTGGACATTTTCCGGACAAATAAAGTTTGATTTACTAATATCATATAACATATAAATTAATTAATTGAATATGTCCCTACAAACTACTATTGAGAAGCGGGTCATTTTGTCCGTACATATAGTTTTAAGATAGGGTCTTGAGTTTAAATCTTACGAATGTAAAAAATATTGAAAAAAATAAGTACAGTGCTCATAATTGGTTTGATCTGATGATGAGTTTTACCGTTGGTTTTAATCATCAAATTTTGATTAGTAGCATAATTAGTATCTGGATATTATACATAAACTGTTGATGATATATGTCTGTATAAATTAATCAAGCGAAACAGAAAAATGGAACATGAAAAGTTTAGAACCGCAGCACGTGGAAGTTCTATATATTGTTTATGGAATTAAATAATCTTGAACCTAGTTAGGCTTGGTTTTATTTGAACTAAAATATGCACACACATGTTTTGTCACCCCGTCAATCTTTTCTTCCCAAAGTTGACCCTGCCACACTCAGAATCTCATTAAATTCTTTCCGTACGATCAAATTCGAGCATCGATTATAGTAATAGTTACTATAATCGATCATTTAAAAAAAACAATAAAGTCAGTAGAAGCATACCATAGGTCTGGACGGTGCGATGGAGAAGCGGAGCCACGCAGGGGAGGATATCATCGGAGAGCGATATCGGAGAGGACTTGGCCTTCCTCACCATCTCGCCGTTCTCCTTCATGTCTCCGAACAGAATCCGGTATGACCTCCCGGAGAAACCCTGTTCCCTGAGGCATCTCTCGAGCCTCTTCGGCCTAAACCAGACCCAGTTCAAGGCTCTCCCTCCCACCGCCACCACCGCGACGACGAGAACGGAGAGTGCAAGTGAAGCCGCCGAGACCTCCACGGACGGCTTCTGAGTAGTTAACTGATGTTTAATATTAGTACATGTTATGTAGTGGTCTGTGTGTATGCTACGAATGGTGTCGGTTCATTGATCGGTGGAGGTCGAGAAAAGGGAGAGTATTCATGGACGTGCTGACACGTGTGCCATTGGTGTAGAAATGGTCTTTGTGTGCAAGGCTCGGTGGTTTGTCCATTTCTTTTCTATTAGGGGCGAAATTTGTCTTAAGGCTATGGTTGTATTGTATTCTATCTTCCTTGGAAAGCAAAATAAAGAAAACAAAAACTCTGAGTACGAAAAAATTAATCAATTAATAAAGCTATAATTATTTGTATGGATTACTAGTTACATTCTCTTACTATGATTGGTACAATAAAATTGTTTGAGGGATGAATTTATCTTAATTAATTATTACCAGCTAGAATCGAATTTTTCAAATTTATTTCGGGGAAGAATTCAACCTAATTTATGTTGAGATATATAATAAAAATATAATTATTATATATCATATAATATGAATTATTATTTTAAATATTTTATAATAATTTCTTCTCGATAAAAATTAATAAATTTAACCAAGGTTAACTGTATAGTTTTGTATATATAGAGAATCAACAAGAAAAACTAAAAGAAAGAAAAAAATTGTCTCAATTCAAGCTTATTACCTCTGTAAAATTAAATTATGTCCTCGTCGATGGTGTCAACTGATAAGGCTTTTAATCAACTTCTTCGCTTATTTTCTAATTGGAATCCGAATTAATTGGTGCAGTAAATATCTGGATGGAAAGTGATATAAATAAAAAATAACTAAAATAAGCTAAGAAATGTGACTCTAACAACAAGAAAATTATGGGTTTTGTGCTTTCGCACACCTACCATGCCAAATATGCCAGATATGTGTTAATGCAAGTAACTTTCGAAATATTATTATAGCAAATTGATTCTGACATTTCGTTTGCTAATTAAAATTAGAAATAACCCTTTAGATGGAGAAACAAAGATCTCCTTCTCATGGTGTTATTGAATCTAGCTAGGGAATTTCGCTAGGCCATTAAGACTAAATGTACCTAGATAAGTAACCACCTTATTTGAGTAGAAAGCGTAACCAACCTGCTTCTAGTTCCATTTAAACCCTAGGATGGGTGGCTACCAAATGTGAATTGTTTAGACAATGTGAAAACTTGTAGAGAATAAGGAAAGAGCGATAAAAAAAAGGAATATAAAGAGAAGGTCAAATAATATTAGGCTTTTAAATTAAACTACTTGGTATCTGATTATTATTGTGCTGATTAATTTAAGTTATGTCTAGGTAGAATATTTAAAACGTGAAAAAACTCTCTCAATAATTATTTAACACTTGTGTGTTTCAGATAATTCGAACTAGAGACCTAATTAACTAGAACTTGTGTATTTTAGATGACTCAAACCGATCTAGATACTTTGGTAACCAACAAACACATACCAACAAGCACCGAGCATGCGATTTGAGGCCAGATGGGTTTTTTTTTACTCGTCACAAAGGAATTCTAGTTGATTTCGAACCAATGGTACCCAAGTGTAGGTTACTTGTTGTGATCGGATTATTGAGCCAAATTTATAGTCGTTACAAGATTTGTTTGAGATCAACTTTGAGTCATCCGAGCATTGGCATTAACGATCTTGGAACTTGCTCCTCTTCCGTTTCACCATAAAATGTGCTATATAAGGTCCACAAAAGGTATCCCTGTCTACAAATAAATACAAACACATGTTAAAAACTAAACTATGCACAAACGCATGTCCAAAAGCTACCATTCAAACTACTAGAATGACCAATAAAATGAGTGTTTTACACTGATAAGGGAAAATCGCGAAAACACTCTGGATAAATTTGATTACTAACTTAGAATTATTATCTTAAGAGCGATCGCAAAGCGGCAAAAAATGATGAACCAGTGTCAAAAACAGATATTGTTCGAATTTCCATGTTCAATTCAAAATCGTAAATAAATTGATAAGTGAATTTTCATACTTATTTTTTTGTAAAGGTAAATTTTTATGCCTAGTTGCACCTTATGAGAGTTTGATCCCTGAACATCTGTCAAACCATCACATGCCTTGTGTCATTAGCCCAAATGTCTTTTGAATGTTTGTACTTATAAACAGATTTTGGCTTTGCCAACATATTATGACATGGGATTGTACCAGTAATAACGGGCCACATAATTTATCCACTCTAATACTATCTTAGAGTTTACATATCAACCAAAAAATTTAAGATAATAAAAGATGATTTTTTATGCTTATAAACAAACACGCCACATTTACAACTGTTGCGATAAATTGTAGTAGAATGTCGGAAACGATTTTAAGAACGGGTCCAGAGTGGTCGTCCCAAGAGCGATTCAAACGAAAGGGAGAAAAAATGAAATAGGGGTGAGAGAGAAGAAGAAAGAGAGTGGGGAGCAAAGATGTTTATTGATAGGGATAGGAGAAAAACATGAAAAAATGAAAGATAAAAGCTACGAAGTTACATAAGATAAAAGCCACGATAAAAGCTATGAAGCTAAAGGTTTGATGTGTTATTTTGTGGGTCCTTTTCTCCTATGCCCAAGCTCTCATTATATAGAAAAAGCTAGCCCCAGTACCATACAAAACTCCTAGGCCGTGTTCAATATAAGAAAACCTAATATAGTTCTGCCCTCATAAGGAAAGACTAAAACTGCCCGAAACTTCCAACCCAAATTTGACTCCTTTTCATGCTGAATTAGGAAAAGTCACAAACTATAGAGTTGTAGATCTCTGTCTTCTCTTTTTGTGACTTTTGGAATCGTATCAATCGGATACTTGAGCAGAAAATTACAACCAAAACCAAAATAGGTTCAGCAAATCTGTGAATTAATTTTCCCTCCAACAATGCTCCCCACACGTCAATATTTTGATGGTAAGAAAAGCGTTGACGTGTATCCGCCTTTAAACATGCAGAAAATTAACTTCACTCTACATATAACCAGCTAAGACAAGACCGTAAATTTGTAGAAAATGTACCATCAACCGGTCGAGACCCAGCTGTCGTCGACATGCAGATGATCACCTATTCAATAATAGACTTTCGCGGCAGAGTAGGAGCCTTCCGTGCTTCAATAACATGCTTTCGTGGCTGAGTAGGAGTCATTTGTGCTTCATTGGATCGACCATATAACTATTTTTGAAAATCCCTAAGCATTTGCCTTTGTTTCTGGATTTTCTGCTCCAACCTTCTTCGCTGAGTCTTCGTGAGAGTCGGTTGATGAGACTCTGGACACTTGCCCCCCGAGTGTGGGTTCGGCTTTCTTGGCATCTCCTTACGCACAGACTTTGTATGATAACTTTGAGACCTTGTAAGCCGATCACTCCTTGTGGGTCGTGTCTCATATGGTTCTTTCTTTGACCGCGAAAGTTCTTCCTTGGATACCCAAACCTTGAAGGGCTTCTTTTCCTGGAGAACTCTTTGCTCGGTCACCAATCGAGTGACCACATTCCTCTTAACCCACGAGTACTCAGGCTGCCTTTTTCATTGCCGGCCGATTTCGACCATGTGACTTGAGGACACTCCCTGTAATTTGAAACCTTTAACAGTCGAGGTTGAACCAACACTTTAGGTTGTTGCTTCCTCATACTCTTTCTTGTGTGAGGAGGAGTTGAAGACTTGGCTTTATCATCCTTCACCTTCTTTGTCATGTGCATGTCTTGCCCCCCGACCGAGATAATTTTGGCCGATGTATGAGCTTCGACTGCAATGCTGCAACGTTCCTCATGCCCCCCGGGTGAGATTAAATTCTGACTGATACTCTGACTGTAGACTTGCCCCTCTGTGTCTTTCTGTTGAGTTAGGACAGAATAGGGAAAGTGAAGGTGGCTCAGTGCAGCTGGAACAAAGGGTGACTCAAATCTCTGCAATAGATGACTCCGTGCAGGCCCTAAATTTCCTTTCCTGGTGAAGGTCCAAAGATTCCCTTAGCTAGAGGAGGCCCTAAGATGCCTTTTGTATTCGATACAACACTTAGGTTTGTCTCAGTCGCCGATGGAACTTGTATCAAGCATAGCTCCTTTTTTTCCTCGAATTTGGGAGTTGCAAGCTTGATGGCCGTGGTGTCGGCCAACTGTGTACTAGTTATTTATTCGACCTCTTGGACAACGAGAACATAAAATTGTGTAGATGCGGCCAATTCATGTATGGCCGTCTCAATACTTTTCTCAGAATCATGAGATTCATAATCTATTCAATCTTCAACTTCGCGTATGCCACTTGATGCTTCCTCAGTTGCCGATGTAGTCCTTGAATCCTTATTCTTGAAGGTCTCGTGTCTCATTGCTCGAATTTCAGCACAAAATTCTTCCATAGATTTCGTATATTCCTCTGCAATTTTTCTAACTTGCATGCAGTATACTTAGAGTTCAACACGACATCTGTTATAATTACCATTGCTCCCCATAAATCTCTCATAACTGATCATCATTCGACAAGATAAATTGAAAATTCGCAACCAAGATAAATTGACCAATCTTTGGTATTTTGGTCGTATCTTTTTCTTCCGAACTCTGATTAAAGCGATCTTGGTGTCCTTGGAAAGCTGAGAGATAGATCTTCAATTTTTTTCAAAATAGTCGTCTCTTAATTTGGCCAGAAAAAGATCAAAATTCCCTCCAAAGCCGACTGGACTCCTCAATCATACAGATCGATCAATCTTTAGTATTTTAATTATATCTTCCTAGTACGAACTCCGATTTCGGCATTCTTAGTATCCACAAAAAGAAGAAACAACGATCTTCACTTTTGGTGAAGAAAACTTCTTCAGATTCGGCTCAAAAAAGGGCCGGAACACCCTCCGAATCCGGCTGACCTCGCTGGACGTCTTCTTTCAGCACAACCTTTGACCTGTTTCGTCCCTTTTGAGGAAGGACTCGAAGTCATATATGGAAGCTCGTGTGTTTGGACACAACAATCGCTCTTCTCAGACGCCCTCCTTAGTCCCACCAGGCTTGCCAAAAATATGTAGCCGATAAATTATGGTAAAACGTCAGAAACGATCTTAAGAATGGGTCTGGAGTGGTCGTCCCAAGAGCGATTCAAACGAAAGGGAGAAAAGATGAAATAGGAGGTGAGAGATGAGAAGAAAGAGAGTGGGGAGGAAAGATGTTTATTGATAGGGATATGAGAAAAACATGAAAGATAAAAGCTACGAAGCTACATAAGATAAAAACTACGATAAAAGCTATGAATCTAAAGGTTTGATGTGTTGTTTTGTGGGTCCTTTTCTCCTATGCCCAAGCTCTCATTATATAGAAAAAGCTAGCATCAGTCCCATACAAAAATCCTAGGCCGTGTTCAATATAAAAAAACTTAACATAGTTCCGGCCTCATAAGGAAAAACTAAAACTGCCCAAAACGTCCAACACAAGTTTGACCCCCTTTTCGTGCTGAATTTGGAAAAATCACAAACTACAAAGTTGTAGATCTCTATCTTTTCTTTCTGTGGCTTTTAGAATTGCATCAATCCGATATTTGAGCAGAAAATTACGGCCTTTTTACCAAAATAGGTTCAATAAATCCACGAATTAATTTTCAACTCCAACAACAACATAGGCTTGTGTACTTATCTTTGCTCCTAGAAATCTCTGGTCTCCTGCTATTGGAGATTTCATGTGCGTACTAACTCAAGATATGCTTATAGGGTTCTATGTGTTGCAAGGACCAAATCTCAACTATTCAAAACCATGCACATGATTAATCTCGTTTGTCCAAAGCCATCTGTTTTCTTTTCAACTACTACATCCCGAAGTTCTTGTTTATCCTCGTTATATGTTTGATTCTTCATGCCAAATAGCAAACAGATATTTCACTCCAAAACACTACAAATCCCATTACATCCAAACCTTTGTAGGCTCCACATATTCATTTCCCAATCACAGCAGACAAATGACGTAATCCATTACGTCAACGGTTCCTGATTCTAGATCATCACTCGTCGTCTCTCTCTTTTTTTGGTGGAAGACTCCTCGTCTTTCTTAATGCTGTGGATTTTGTACCTTCCACGTCATTGTTTCCTTGTCCACCAAGTGTCCCTTGGGTATCTTTGTTAGCCCATTAATTTAGAGTCGAGTACCATAATCGAAACAAACGACACAGAACAAACATTCATACAAATTAACGTCAAGTTTCCCACTATAAATTGAATACTCTCCGCCTAGACTCAAATAGATCCTAGTTCCCACTCAAACTCACTCTGGACTATCAAAACACAAAGAGCGAAGTGATGCCAATATTTTCACCTTTTATGGTCACTATCCTTGTTTTTGTTCTGGGTTTAGCGTCATGGAGAGTTCTTGATTGGGTTTGGTTTAAGCCAAAGAAAATAGAGAAAGAGATGAGGAGATTTGGGTTTAAAGGCAACACTTACAGGTTTCTGGTGGGTGACACCAAAGAGGTGGTGTCCATGTTAAAGCAATCCAAAACAAGACCTGTTGACTTTCAAGAAGACATTGGACCTCGAGTCGACCCGTTTCTCTACCAAACGGTCAAGAATTATGGTACAGTACAGTCGTCTCTCTCTAGCTACTTTATATATATATATATATATATATATATATATATAACTAATTCGTAAAGATATATAGGATAGATTTAACAAACTAGATATTGTGGTTGTACGATGACCCAGTGATTTATATAGGAAGATATATTCATTAGTGAAACTTTTGGAAATAAAGAGGATGGGGGATAATTAGTTTGGTGATTCTTGTAATTCCTACTGTATTTAACAGAGTTTTCAAGATGTGGTTAAAAGTGTGAAAGAGATTTGTTATTTTTCAAAAATTATATCCGATTCAAATCTGGATCTACTATATCTGTTCTTGTTCTTGTTTGTATAATTTTATTTTATTTTTCCAACGGTATAATTTATAGTATAGTTGAAAAAAAGGTTACAAATTAATTGCTACAACATATCTCTAACTCAAAACTTTTTATTCTATGCATTTGTTTTGGCAGGCAAGAACTCTTTTATGTGGCATGGGCCAACACCGAGAGTGATAATTTGTAATCCAGAGCATATAAGACAGATTTTAACGAAGATGGATGACTTCCCCAAATTGCCTTCAGATCCAAGAGGCAGGTACTTGGGTACTGGGCTTGTGAGCCTCAAGGGTGAAAAATGGGCCAAGCATAGGAAGCTTATGAATCCAGCATTTCGAGTGGAGAAGCTAAAGGTATAACTTTTTTTTTTTAGGGTCCGCTAAAGGTATAACTAAAGTGTATGTTTGAGACATTAAAACATCTTAAATTTGTTGCAGTTGATGATCCCAGCATTCTTCCAAAGTTGTGATGAGATGATCAAAAGGTGGGAGGGTTTGGTTCCTGAAGAAGGTTCATTTGAATTGGATGTTTGGCCAAATCTCCAAGCTTTGTCTGGTGATGCCATTTCTCGTACCGCATTTGGTAGCAGTTATTTAGAAGGTAGAAGAATATTCGAGCTCCTTAAAGAAATTATCGTTCTCACGGTACAACTAGCACAATCCATTTATATTCCCGGGTCAAGGTAAGCAATATCGTTTCGAAAATAAAATTCGGGATAATGTACACATTATGTATGTATTATTGCCTTATTCATGTAAAATTTTGCAGGTTTTTCCCAAGCAAAACAATAAGGAGGTTGAAAGCCTTGGACAAAGAAGTGAAAGATTCAATCAAAGGTATCATTGAGAAGCGGGTAAAGCTAATGAGAGTTGGTGAACCTGTAGCAGAGGATCTGCTAGGCATTCTCATGCAGTTCAACAACGATGAAGTCCGAGATCAAGGAGGCGACAAAAATGGCGGAATGAGTTACGAAGACATCGTCAAGGAGTGCAAGTTGTTCTACTTTGCCGGGCAAGAAACAACGTCGACTCTTCTTGTTTGGACGATGATTTTACTTGCCAAGCATTCTAATTGGCAGGAACGAGCTAGAGAGGAGGTCCTTCAAGTTGTTGGCAACGAGAATCCTGATGCTGATGCACTCAGCCACCTCAAAATTGTAAGTGACGACAACATACTATAGAAATATAAATATTGAGCAGTCTCTAAAGTTTGTTTCAATGTGACAGGTGACCATGATTTTGAACGAGAGTCTCAGACTATACCCTCCGGTAACTCGACAAGCTCGAGTTGCTCGGGAAGAAACATCACTAGGAGAGATCACATTACCGGCCGGAGCGCAACTGTTCTTACCCACTATCTTTGTCCATCATGATCATGAGATTTGGGGCAAGGATGCTCTAGAGTTCAATCCGGAAAGGTTCTCGGAAGGAATCTCGAAGGCTACGAACAACAAAGCCTCGTTCTTTCCCTTCGGTTGGGGTCCTCGAATATGCATCGGCCAGAACTTCGCCCTAATGGAGGCAAAAATTGCAGTGGCTATGATTCTCCAACGCTTCTCCTTTGAACTTTCGCCTTCTTATACTCATGCTCCCCATACGGTTGTTACACTTCAACCACAACATGGCGCCCACTTGATTTTCCATAAGCTATAGAGATGAAACCATAGGTTATATTTTGATCGTTGAGTACTTCCATTTGCTGTGTTACCCACAATCTTTCAGTCTCGAATAGCAAATAAAAGGTTGTAACATTTATCAGTAGTTCATATAAATATTCTGCAATTGTTTTATCCCATTTGTCCTTGAACCTTCTTTACATTAATATCATCATTAGTCAACGATGGAATGACCCAAAACATAAGGGTTGCTAACTTTTTCACAGTTCGTAACATGTGCAACACCATTTAACACTCGGATAAAACCATATGATATTGAGTTTACAGACATTTACGTTTTTTTCCAGAAAATGAAAGCACCGTTGTCTGCCCGTCAGGCACGATTAGGGCCATGCCAATCATCTGCTCCATTCGTCACACCGAGAATAATAGCGACAGTAGCAAGAATAGCCTGCAACATAATAGCAGCAGCTCTTAAGATCTCACCGGACAGAGAATTTCTTGCAGGACGAAAGAATTAAGAGTAATTTGAGCCTAATACCATGTTAAATCATCAGAAAGGGCAATCTAACAAGAAAGTAAGATCCTCCGTCTAGTTATCTCATAATTTCTAATAGGAAATGGTAACTGGTATACCGAGGACAAAAAATAACCATACTTCATGACAGGGAAATTAACATACAATGATACGACAATAGCTAAAGTACATGGAGTAAAAAGGCAGATGTTATGAAGAAAATGAAATGATTTTGTGTAATCCGAAAAACAGCTCCCAGGACCCTTTAAATCGAATTTGATTCTGTAAAGTTGCTCCGAGCAACTTGAAGATTAAGCAATTTGTATCAGCTCCCTAGTAAGAAATATGATTTTAAACATATTGACTTTTGTCTTCAAGGAGTATGCATCAGAATTATTGTATAATAGAGCACAGTGGCATGGTAAGACCTATTTACTTGACTCCATCTGATGGAATAAAACACTTTGTGCGCTGTTGTTCTATACGACAAGAACAAGAACGCACATAACAATAACAAGAATTAAAATAAAGAAATGAAAAAGGTAAATGATGGAGTTGCTTACTGCAATTACACAAGCAAAATTGGATGATTTACTTACCGCAATTACACAAGCAACTAATCCCGGTTTCTCACGTGGATCGATCCTTCTCCCGCAAATTAGAATAAGCAAGCCAATATACCAAGGGATAGCACCAAGGAAGAAACCAATCACAAACCTTCAAAGAGAGGAGACAAAACAAACATCAAAACAGGAAATTCCTTAATATGTGACATCATACTGAAAATTCTGGTGGAAACTAAAGAATGAAAATTCACATTCCGAAAAGCTGGAACTAGAGAAAGACCACAAGCTTAACAAATCCCTAAAGCTCCTGAGCAATTAACTGCTTCAGCTTGAGCATGTGACTCGAATGCAGGCAGGACGCCCCAGCGATAATCGTCCATACTCCACACCAAAGTTCATTTAAAAAGATCGGCAACTATACAGAAGCCAACATAGAACTCGCCACATTGGACTTTCATGGAAAAAGGAAACCGCGAACACAACACAACGAAATCACACGAGGAAATTGCAACTAGTATACCTATTCGCTATGCCCAGGATCTCGAGTTCACGACGCGTAATAACTGCAACCAAATGCTATCAAGGCAGCTCCCAAACCATTTTACCAACTCGGTTTCGACGACAGCTAAACAACAAATTAAGAAAAGGGGAAAACACTTACAAGAACCAGCCGAGACCGCAGCCGCAACAAGGGAGGCGCCGTTCCCTCACCGGTAACCCTTCGGCCACCGCGTAACCTAAGATCTCAGATCCCCAATCAATCAGATCGAAGTCAACGCAACAGGCACCTAACTAGTAAGACAACCACACGGAGAGAGTTGACTATATATGTAGAGTTATTTACCAGGGACAGTTTGGTAGCCGTGGGGGTAGTACGTAGGCGGCGGCTGCTCGGACGCTCCCCGCGGCGGGACAGGTTGGGGGAATCCGATCACCGGCGGCGGGGGAGGGTAGTTCGCTACGCCTTGGAAAGTACCGTACTGCGGTGCCGGCGGCGGCAACCCCCGGCTGCTAGTGCTGTGCTTCTCGTTTTCGCTCATCGCTTTCTTAATTTTGAGCGGATACGAGAGAGAGAGAGAGAGAGAGAAAAGAGAGGAAGAAATGGTGTAGTTTCTTTGGGAAATTGGGGGAAATTCGCTTTCACGACGGGGAAGAAGAGGGATTCCTTATTCCTTAAGGCAGGATGTAATTTAGTTTAGTTACTTTGCTTGCTGCCTTTTACCCTGTTTCTTCCTTTTAAATCGTTAGTTTTCAGAGAAATATCATATTTGGTATAATTTTAAATTAGTCGATCTAATAAAATTATTTTTTACCATAAGAGCATCGTCCACTCAAATTCTTGTTTACGTGATAAAAGATTATGGATTATTCTGCATTAGCCAATTCTCTAAATATTTGCACGTTGAAACTTACAATTTTCCCCTGTTATTTATATGAAAAAAAAAAAAAGTGATGGCGTATCTGGAGTAGCAAATTGCAAGCTGTCATTTTGGATTACATATGAAACACACAAAAAATAGGAAACTCAACAAGTGGAGTTGGGTACAGCAGCATCCCGAAATAACTCAAGGAACCCGAGACTCAGCCAATGAGACCCAAGATCCCCCAACGATCCTATACCCTTGTATCCCACGTACAAAATTGTGATCGTGGTTAAAAAACTTACCGTGAAAATTATTGTTGACTCTGTTGGATATTCCGTATTAGAGTGTAGCCTCAAATAATCGGACTGCATTTTTTTAATTAAAAAAAATGTATATTGTCTTTGGACGAGCGACTGTGGATGCAAATTGCAATATCAGAAGATTGAGTGGGTTTGGGGTTCACAGAAATTCATCAACGGCAGGCAGTTCAACTCCTAGTATCGGTTGTGGAAAAAAAAACTCTGTAAAAAATTTCCTAGAATAGATCCCCGTAAATAAAAAAATTATGCACTTAGATGATATCAAGTTCAAGTCTTTGAAAATACAACTGTGTTAGATTCTTGTTAGAAAAGTTTCCTACCTTTCAAATGACTTAGTGGACAGATGCCAAGTGTTGTAAACCAAAAAAATAAATAAGTTACCGAAATTTCGCTGTTTCAGCTGATAACGACCATCTTTAATTTTTCTGGGAATTTCAGCTACGATATTGGCAATTGAAAACACATTTGAAGTTGAAACGTGAATCGACATATTCTTCCTGGAATATGCATCGCTCTTCACTTATTCTTTCTTCCCTCTTTCCTCAACTAACTCTTATTTCACCCATCATCATCATCTTGTCCATTGCATTTTACTTTACAACAACTAATACCGGTGCACAGAATTACATGTGGAACTTCAGGACAATGGTTAACTATTGTGCCCTGGATACGCCAATCCGCGAGAGCACCGATGTTTGAAGATCAAGAGGTTCAGCATTTCGATGTTGTATCTTGCAGACCGCAGACCATGTTTGCAGGTACTGCTATGTCTATCATCTTCGGATACGCCAAGTTCAAATCTGGAGCGAGCAAAAACATTCTCCGGGTCACAAAACTGTGTCGAGTTATAAACAGAGAGAAAGAAGCTGCATTATGTTTCAGTTGGTTATGCTGCACTTACTTCCCATGATGTTTTTGAATGTTTCCTGCATCACAAAGTAGGCTCATTAAGTAACTATCTGATACCTCAAGTATAAGTGTGGAAATGAGAAAATTAAGCGATCCTGAATATGTTACGAACAGAGAAACATAATCTCCCACTCTCGAGAGTTCACCGTTCAAAGGACTATTTACCCTTTTCTTTGTGAAACTCCTCTTGTATGAGGAAGAAGATGTTCATCGGTTTCCTACGTTAGGTTCCTAAAGAAGGATCTACAATTGGTATAACGATCAAAGAAGATTTATGACTTAGTTAATAGATGGCCAGTGTTCAAGGCACTAAGTGCAAGAAGTTCAATTCTTTTTAGGCCAGAAGCTTTCCTCTGTGAGGCTAATTTTGTAATGATACCTTCTGATATCGTGTCGCCGATGAAATACTAATCAACCATTTGTTTATCCAACCTAATAGCATAGATCTGCTCATTCCTTTTCACTCCATACTTCTCATTGCAGGAAAGAGGTGGTTCAAGAAACTGATTACTTCCGAAATACGTGTTTCTAACCAGCCAATGATAAAATTTCATGGTCGAATAACTCTGTTACTGCATCAGTACAAGCAGAAACTGCAGCAAAGAAGTACCTCATCTTTCGTCAAACGAGCATTGTAAAGCATCTCCTCTCCCACAGTGCTTACCTGAAAGCAATCAAGTTTTACTACAGTCTCGACAATGGATAACAAAAAATTGGGTGGCCTTGCATGTCCTCTTACCGAGAACCCTTTGTAGTCGTGAGCTGGATAAAGCAGCGATTCTTTTGGTAGAGTAAAAATCTGGCATCAGCTTTACTGTCAGTGGTTATAGAAAGACAAAATTATACATAAAAGTTCTCCATATCTAATCATCCCGTGGAACATAAATTCTAGGTTCTTGCCTGTGAATGAACTGATTTGTAGAGCTGCTCTGAACTTCCACCCTGGAAAAAAAATGAGATCAAAGGAAAATCTAGTATCACGAACGATTCTGAAACTAATGGCATTATAAGTGGAGGCAGAAAATCAGCACAGAAAGAAGATAGCATAAGGAAAACGCCTACAAATTTCTCAAAGGCTGAGGGCACCAAATTTTCAAATGCTTGAAATACAAACTTTTGAAAGAACTCAATTCCCATAAGCTGACAGCAACTGGGGATATTAAATTTTGAAGTATTCAGTCCCTTTGAGCTGTTTTGAATCCTTATATAGGTTCCGCTCCTGATAATACTTTGAAGTCCAGAAGAAAGAGTTATCAACAGAGCTCTCTAGTCAAATTATGTTTTTAGGACTTGTGTGACTGTACCTGGAAATCTGTTCTCCCACATCCACGTATCAACAAGGCATCTCCAGTGAATGCCATCCGAGGTTGAGGCTGATCCAGCCCATCCCCAGTAACATAGGTGACACAACCAAGGGTATGACCAGGTGTAGCGCGAACCTGGTAGTATGGGTATAAGAGTGCAAGGTAAGGCACAGGTAACCTAATATGTTCTCATGATGACAACAGCAAATGCAAAACAGATGATTATGGTCCTAAAGCAGTCAACTGCCAAATGCAGTGTTTCGCATATCAACTTTAACAAATACAAGTTATATAAAACAATACCACAGGAAGAATACTGTTTCTAAGCCAGATGCAGGTCGCTTGAAGTAGTTTCATAGTTCGCTTTAGTTAAGAGCCTGTGAATAAGAAAGTGCCAAGATGTCTTTCTTAGGTGATCGTACGTTGTACTAAAACTTCAAACCATCCAGCGTGTCAGATTGTTACAGAATACCCTGCAACTTGGTCATACTAATTCAAAGCTAAATTTCAGATTACCAATAATGCAGTAGCCCATGAGCACATTGAACATTAGACGCCGGAGTTGACGGAAAAAAAAAGACCAGGAAATCGGTTTCTAGGTCTTGTACCATCATATGAGAACCATCATGATTTAAAACCCCCATCTACGAAAGAACAAAGAAAAAGCTAGAAGTTCCATGTACAAACGTACCTCCAGGAAAAGGTCGCCGAAACAGATCTTCTCGCCATGTTCAACGAGAACATCAGCTTTTGACCCACTTGCTTTAGAAATCACGGACTTCACCCCAGGAAGTTTCGTCTACCCAAAGAAGAATTGGCATTTGTTTCAGACAAAAACAGCACTGAGCATAAGGGAAGGACAGCAAAGCCATTACATACAGTAACTGTGCAAGCCTAGTATCTCTTGATCGCTCAATATGACAAGAGAATCTATCGCAGCCCGAATTAAACAAAAGGGAACAGGAACGATTGGAGAAGTGGACCTTAAGGAGCCCTGTCCCAGTGACATGATCAGCATGAACATGAGTGTTCATAGCAAAGACAAGCTTCAAACCCAGTTCTTTAATGAGCGAGAGATCTCTATCCACGGTTCTGTCCACCGGATCAATCAACTGCAGTACAATCCAATCATAGAAACAATCATAACCATGTAAGCACCCAACCCACAGAAATAACAACGGCCTTAACAACAAAATTCCACCTATGACTTATGTACCATGTATTTCCAAATATATAGTGATGATTGTCTCGGACACGTGGATGTAATTCAGTTGAACAAAACAAACCACGTATATCGTGTGTCTTCTATTCTCCTATCTCTCGCTACAAATAGGTGTCCTAAACATCTGTATTTGCACTTCTGCTACCCTAACAAATTTCAGCTGATAGCCTCAGCACCAATCACTATTCAACTAAAATCGAGTTTTCGATTAGAATCACCATATCCAACCCACAGCGGGTGGCGGGTTGGGGACTGACCAGGGCGGGCTTGTCGGGGTGGGAAACGTCGGCGAGGAGGTAAGTGTAGGTGGAGGACTCCTTCTCGAACAGCTGCCGGAACAGTAGCTTCCTCGCCGACGCCGCCACGGTCACCATTGCTCGCGATCTCAACCTCCAAGGCAGGCGACCGGTCGTCCTCGATCTTGCTGGCGACTGCGTAATTGGGAACACGCGGAAATGGAGGTTTCGAAGTAGCATTATTTATAACGACGATGGATAATTTTTTTTCTTCTCTCTCTTAATTTTCTCGTGTTTTTAGGAAAAAAAAAATTTTTCTTCTTGTTGGTGCGTTTTATTTAATTTTATCTGTGGGGTTCTTCTAGTTGTTGCTTGCTCCGCCTCCATTGGGGTTGGTCGCGTCGAGGTGGTGATTGTGACGGGATCTGTTACTCTCTTGTCGTTTTCGATTTTTTGGAGGTACAATTTCAGATATGGTCCTATATAGTTTTGCGGATTTACGGAGTGCTTTATTTCAAACTTTTTGTTTGGAAGAAATCGAGGGGCGAAGATGCTCATTGATCTTTATTAACCGCGTGTTAAAATAGTAGAGTGAATACAATGAGGAAGACTAATCTCCTTCATATCATCTAATTACATATCAATGCAAAATCAAACGGAGTATCAGAAATGACATAATCATATCATATGGTCAAAGCATACTTGGAGAGAGAATCTGCCGCCTGATTCCCATCTTTAGAGGTGTGTAGTACTTGTGTCACCCAATCTCGGCCAAGTAATGCACGAGCTCGACTAATCAGGTTGGCATGTGGATGTTCCTTTTCAACATCGCGACCGACACAAGAAAGTTAGGGAGGAATCGATCTCAATCAATATCTGTCAAAAATCGCACTCTCATGTTAGCTTAAGTCCTAATACAGGAAACCAAAATTCAGCAACTAGAAAATTGCAACATCTGATACCTTTGGACTTCGATAAAGCCCCAAATAAGTCAAAATAAGATTGAATGCATAATATATGTTGGTTGTTACATCTATATGTTGATTTTTTTTTTATAGAAGACAATAATTTTAGTACATATTTCAAATTTTATTAAAATTTAGGCGAAGATAATATGGTGGCAAAATAAGATAATAAATATATGTCCTATGAAAAAATTTGATTATGGGGACAAAATTTAAAAATGTAGCTTCGACAAGTTTTAATTTTGTTCCCACCTTTATTTTTCAGAGGTTATGGCAAAAATTCTTGTCAACTGTCTAATAACCCTAAATAAATGTATACATACAAAAGACCAAAATAAAATGAAAAAAAAGTTGCATTCTATGTAGTCCCATGGTCGATTTTGGATTACTCGTTTTAATATTGGTTTATCAAAATTGCGATGGAGTTGTAGCTTAAAAAGATCACGATGCAAAGAAAAACTAGTCAAGTTCAGCCCATTTGAAGAGAATTAAATAGAACTATGGACAAATTACATCTATACAAATATTAATTTTATCTTGAATTTATTCTTTTTTCTACTCCACTTCCGAAATCTTCTTCATAAATGGTCTTATTGGAGTCAGTCACCTAGAATTTTGTAATTATTGTAGTGAATATAATCACTCGCTCAAGCGCCTCCTACTTATCATAATAATTACCAATTTGTTCAACTAATGAAGGATTGAGAGTCTTTGGTGAATCGACTAAAAAAAGAGACTTCGGTGAATGGATTTGATTGTAATACACCAAGTTGGTAACGTACAAAATTTAGAGGACTGGTCTTAAATTTGTTTATTTTAAAAGTTATCCGAAACCTCGGGCTGTGTATCCAAGTGTACGCTGGCACGTTGATGGTTTCTGCGACAGTGGTTTCTGAGAAAGAATCGACAAGATAAGTAATAATCATCGTACACTTATATCAATTAGCAAGGTAGTATTCTAACTTAAACAGTTTGGAATTCGAATTTATAAAATATAACAATGTTAAATATTTATTGTAAGAATATTTCATCCTTGAAAAATTTTATATAGTTTAATTTTGTATTAGTCAAACCAATAAATAGGCGATATAAAGTCAAATAAAATAAAATACGTAATAACGAGTTATGGGCTATGGCTGATTATTTGTTTTCTAATTTTTTTTTTCAAGTGGAAGCGAATAATAATATTATTGCGTCTAGATACGTCCATCTGATGATGGTATGACATGTTAGGATCCATAAATTAATTATTTAATAAATTTAGTTGTATATAAGCTGTTTGTGTTATCTGAGATTAACAGAAACATATCCTGTTATAAAAATTGGTATATGGATGGCGTTAATTTGTATTTAAGTTGGGTCTTTCTTCGGTATTGTATTTATGAGTTAGGTCTAGTTTGATGTCCTTATGGTGTGTTCTAGTCTTGATTGTTCCATTTGCTGTGTTCTTGTTTATTAACTTTTGAGTGTGAATTTACTCCGGGTCGATTATTAATAATTTGCAAAAGACAATTTTGAATAATGAAGTTGTTTTTTTTAATAGATATAAAATTGAACTAGCTCAGATCATTGGAGTCACAATTTTGACAATTTCACCAAAAGTCACGACAAGAACAAACACCATCTTTGAAATGGTGAAACCGACTTCTATCTCTGGCAATAATTTCTCTGTTGTAGATCTTAGATATTAACTTAGTGGCGGAATGGCAGTTCCCGCATACTCGGAGATTCTTGAATATTCTTATGGGCGTCCCTGGCTTGGTGCTGATCAACCCAAAAGCAATGGCCAGCCTCTCACTGTGAAGACTCAAAGCCGGTCCTTTCCGTTCCTCATCCATGTCGCACAGCACCTCGGATGTATCTGGAACGAAGCCCGCGTTCTCCAACGCAGTGTCTACTTCGTCCAGCATCTCGTATATTTCTTTGCTCAAGGAATGTACCTTGTCACCGACGAGAAACTCGTGCACGACACCATCCACCTCGATGGAACAGCAGCCGGGAACTTTTTTCGTTCCTGTACCGTCTAGTGTAGCTCTTATTTTTGCTACATCCTCCCATCTACCAGCTCGTGCGTAAATATTTGACATGAGCACATAAGCCCCTGGGTTTTCTGGCTCTAACTCGAAGAGATACTTGGCGACGTGTTCAGCCAACTTGATGTTTGAATGAGTGAGGCAAGCTCCAAGCAGGGAGCTCCAAATAGCTCCATCTGGTTTCATTTCCATACTATCAATTAACGCCATTGCTTCGTCGAATAATCCGGCTTGGCCCAGCATAGCTATCATGCAACCATAATGCTGCAAGTTTGGAGAAATCTTCGAATCGTTTATCATTGTCGAAAAACACTGACGCCCGAGATTCACCAGACCTTCGTGGTTACAAGCAGATAACAGCGCGACGAAAGTGATATTATCTGGGGCGAGACCTTCATGTGTCATTCTCCGGAATAGCTGAAATGCCATATCTGCATGCCCGTGCAAAGCAAAACCAGATATCATCACATTCCAACAAGCCAAGGTTTTAGGATTTACTCTACCGAAGATTCTCCGAGCAGCATCTATCTCACCGCATTTTGCATACATATCAATCAGGCTTGTCCAAACTGAATCAGTGGCAACTCTATCAGCATTTTTGTCCACATAGCAATGAATCCACTTCCCAATCTCAAGGGCACCCAAGTTAGCACAAGCTGGTATAGTGCATAACAAAGTGACATCATTAGGCTCGATGTTCGACTCTAACATTCGCCTGAAGACCTCCAAAGATTGTTTATAGCAGCTCATATGAGCAAAACCACCAATCATAGCATTCCACGAAATTACATTTTTCTCTTGTATTCCCTCAAACAATTGATAAGCTGTCACCAGATCTCCACACTTTGCAAACATGTCTACAAGTGCATTAACAACCTTGAGATTTGACCCTAGGCCATGATCCTTAACCAAAGACCAAATCTGATTCCCGGTATCAATAGACCCCATCTGAGCACAAGCCGATAGGACACTAACCATAGTACTTACATTTGGTTTCACATTGGCCGTACTCATCTCCCAAAACACATCCATTGCCTCTTGATGTCGTCCCTTTCGAGCGTACCCTGCAATCATAGCATTCCAAGACACCACATCTCTCACAGGCATTGCATCGAAAACCTCGCGTGCCTCATCAAGAAGACCAACCGAAACAAACCCAGACACCAGAGCGGTAAATGACACGGCATTTCTCTTAGGACTTTTATCGAACACCATTCGTGCACTACCCAAATCCCCACCTCGAGCATACATATTGACCAAAGAAGTGCACACAAACACATCGCCCCCAACCCCAAGCTTCACCACATGGCAATGCACCTGTCTCCCTTCCCGGGTACCCCCGGATCTCGCGCAACACTTCAAAACAAAAGGGAAAGTATACCCATTAGGCACCAACCCTAGCTCAACCATCCTCCCATAGTACTCCACGCCCAAACCCGGGGACCCGCTCTCCGCGAGTCCCCTAATAACATTGTTGAAAACAACGCGGTTCGGGCTCCGAACGCTCTCGAAGAGCGAGAGCGCGTAGTCGAGGCTGCCGGGGAGCGAGGCGGTGCAGCAGTGGATGAGCTTGGCGGCGGCGAAATGGGTGTGGTGGAGGCCGGTTTTGACGACGAGGGAGTGGGCTTGCCTGAGGTCCTCGCGGGTCTTGCAGGCGGCGAGGAGAGCGATTGCACGGTGGTCCTTGAGGAGCTCGTAAGGAGGGTCGGTGGTAGAAGGGAGGAAGTGGAGAGGTGGAGAAGAAGAGGACATTATTATGTTTTACCGTTTCTTATTGTAAGTCGCTATTTTATTTTGAATTATAGTTTTTTTTAATATATGAATTATAGTTATATTTCCCGCCATTGGTAAAACTATAGATTGTCACTATTTCTAAAAAAACCTGGTCCTACCCGCAATCAGTTAGATGGGTTAGACTACCACCGGAAATTCATAGATTTGGCCAATTTCAAAAACTAGAGAATATTGTTGGTGTGGTTTGGCATATTATAATGAATGATGCTATTTTGTTTTTAAACCAAATGATATCTATAATTTAAACAACATGAATGGTTACAAGTTAAACAAACAAAGGAAGAATTGGATGAAAAAGGTGACATTTCATTAATAAAAAGTGATTTTAAAAAATGCGACATTTGATATGTGAAAAATTGATTTGGTGAATATGGTTATTGGAATAAAGGTTTCTTACACTTTTTGATAACCTATAAATAAAGAAGGTTCTATGCATAATTGATACCAATTCATTCTTCTATATCTCTCTTCTTCTCCTCCATTTGTTCATCACCATAAAAACATTGTTTGTAGTTCCAAAGGTGGATTTGTAAGAGATGCTACTTAAAAATTCTAGAATTCTTGAGCGATCCTAGGAGTATATTTGTCGGAGCTCATTGACAATATATACTGGAGGCAAATAACACTTTAAGGATAGTGATTACTAATCACGTCTCAAGAACACAAGATCAAAAGCTTCCATCAGATTGGCTTGAAGCATCGTCGAGTCAATCATTTGGCGTTTATTTGGCTACTCTACAATCAGACTTGGAGTTCAAAGTTTAACTCGAATTTTGTTCGTATCTCTCAGATTTATCGACATACTAAAAGTCAGGTTCTACCCCACTTATATTTTACTAACCATTTTTTGAAAAAAATATTTCATAAATATGAAAGTTATTAAATCAAAATTGTATTATAATTCCTTGTCGCCAAAGTATTCTCTTATAACCATTATATACTAAAGTGGTGTCATCATTTTGCGAAAGAAGAACCCTAGGTAGTATCAACATTCTCATTATGGCAGGTACCAAGTGGCGGAGCCAAACTTTTTGGTTGGTCGAGTCAATTCATTTATTTCTACAATTACAATATTACTTATTGTAGTTTTCTACTTTTTAGTGAGAACATACATGTAAAAATTTAGCTAATTATTAAAAATAATGAAAAGTTAGTGTGAAATCAAAAAATATATTCAAGTAGGGGCAGCTGCCTCACTATTGTCAACGTGGCTCCGCCATTATTGGTACCATCATTTGCAAATCCGGTGTTATCATTCTTCAAATATGGTACCATCATTATAGAGAAAAAAAATTTTGAAAATGAATATTATTAGAAAATAAACAAATAAAAATGACCAATTTTTTCATTACCATCCTCCCAAATATCACCGACGTAACCAATCAGTGCTCTGTAATCATTGATATTAGATGTGCTCTATAATCTTATTGATATTAGATGCGCCATTAAATTATGTTTTGGAAGTAGAGTGACGTAGTACTTGATTTTCGTCATCGTCTTAACCTATAATATTGAAAACTTTTGGGCTTCGATTGCGATGACATCTCTCCCAGTTACATATAATGAGAATGTTGTCCTTTCGTGCACAGAATTACTAAACTTTCATATTCAAATGCTAAACATTTTTATTCACTTAATTAGATATTAAATTCGATTCTTATTTTATAAAAGATATTATTAGAACGCTATCTTATTGCTCGATATTGCTCAATTTAAATATTAAAAATTATACACTTTGATTTATTTAATTAAATTTTAAGTTCAAATTTTTTGTTTATAAAATATATTATTGATTAATAGAGCCGGAGAATGTTACGTTTGTATATGAGAGACTAAACTTCTATTTAGTCGGCATAACTTGAATGAAAAGATATTCAAACTAAACTTCTATTAATTTAGTCGGTATATGGATTGGGTACGGAAAGCCACTATTCTTAACCGTTTGGAATGAAGACACGCGGAGACTTTTTTGCAAACGCGCTAAAATACGGGAACCAAAATGAAAAAAGCCATGCACAAACACAGGCCGGATACAAATGTCATTATCACATAACTGCGCATGCCAGTATCCCATAACTGCGCATGCCAGTATCACATAACAGTACATGCCAGTGTGACCTTTTTGTAAAAATGCTAAAATATGGGGACCAAAATGAAAAAATTATGCGTGTCATTATCATCAACGGGGACTTGCCGTTTTCACAAAAACAAATGCCATTATCACATAACTGCACTTGCCATTATCACATACCTGCACTTGCCGCTGCGGTCCCCCTTCAGTCCAAACTGTTCGGAATCAATTCCTTCACTCTGTACCCAATCCAAACCCGGTAATGGTCAGCCTATTGGAAAGCGAGAGGCATGCGTAGACCTGGCCATGAATTGAATCTGATTCGTGATTCGATTCGATTCGATTCGTTAAAAATTCGATTCGATTCGTCAATAATTCGATTCATAAAAAATTCGATTCGAATTCGTCATAAAACGAATTGAATACGGTTCAAGTTAACGTGCTACCGAAGGCTTGATCTGCTACATTGTTTTCCCGTATCTCTAAACTTTTTTTCTCTCTGAAATTTAACAAGGTTAAAGTGTTTATTCAATTTAGGAAAAAAGTACACTTTAATACCATTTAGTATCGCAGTTTTCACTTATAGACCCTGCACTTTAACATTGGGAATGTCAAATTTTAAGTGTACGGAGGGGGAAGATGAAGAGTTTTTGAAATTTTCAAAAAATTGAGTCTATTTTGGTAATTTATCGAATTACACATTTCACTCACTTATCATATTTTCGCATGCATGCAATAAAATAACACTATCTCGCACCCGGCTAGGTAACTCTGGGTAGCTGCTCGAAACTTGAGGTGATAAAATTTGCAAACTATACATAATGAATTCTCAATTTTAAAGCACATGGTATTGTAGAGTATTGTTGCGGGTAAGGAGGTACAAGAACACTAAGAGAACCTAGGATGGATTCAGAGTGGTTGTCCCAAGGCCGGCCTAACAGAGAGGGGGAAAAAAGTTCTAGACTAAGGCTATGGCTATGCTAAGCTATGGAAAAATGATAAAGAGTAAAAGAGCAATATGTTTGTTGTTGTGTTGGTGATGCCTCGCTCATTTGCCAAAGCCATCCTTATATAGAGAATGCCTTAACCTAGTCCTGGCCTTGAGAAACCCTAAGCCACCCCCAATATACGAAGATCTAGGCACAAGATAGGAAAATCTCTAACCGAGATTGAATCCCGCAAAATCTGGCTTAGTTTGTGACCATTTCTAAGGAAAGAGCCATTTTGTATAAGAAATCCCCGAATTCGGCTTAACGTTTGAGCAAGTCATTCTTGTATAGGAAATTCCAACCCCGGCCTAAAGTAGGAAAAAATCATTCTTTGATCAAGCCAACATCTCTAGAATATTCCACCACAAAAAATCCTCGGGCCGTATCTGTAATAACCCGCACCCTACACGGTCCATGCCTAATACGGGCCGCGCCCAATGCAGACCGCGCCCTTTGTGGGCTGCACCCAATATGGGAAATCCCATGCCGCCTTCGAGTCGGCATGGATCTTCGCGCATCCCATGGATCACTTAACTCGAACAAGCTCTATGTAGAACAATCATTCTTCACCTTACCTCTATCAAGCTCCACATGGTATGTCCATAGACTCCCTTAAGCTCCATGTGGCAAGGACCCTTTTCCCTGACTTAGGTTCAACACGGCTTGGATACCTCTTATCTCACCCTAAACTCACCATGTAATGAGCACCTGCATGACTTGTCTTCAACATGAGTCTTTCGTTAGCTCACCTCGTACTTAAAATGGTTCGACCCCCAAGCTGAGCTCACCTCGACAGGTGCAAACTTTTTGTACTCCAACAATGCCTCCGCACGATCTCTTCTGAAAATAATTATTATCAACAATGATAAGGGAACTCAAAATTTTACCTATTCAAAAACTTAAATTATATATTATTATAAAACCTTAAGAGTTCCAAATCCACATTCCATCTTTGCGACTCATAGGCTAAAATACAAATGATATACAATAGAACGCTTTATAAGTATATGTTTACGAGGAATTTACGTTTTTTAGTTTTAGAAAGAAATAATATATTTAGAGATTATAAGAAAGATTTGTGTTTTTAAATTTCGAAAGATTAAAATTAGTCTTGGCCACTAAATCAAAAGATTATTTTTGTCTATATTTAAGTCATAAAAAAATACTGATAAATTATAGTTATTTATTAGTCTACATTAAATCACCAAAATACTTGGATTGCAACAAGACCAAAATTACAAGATTTATTTGTAGATAATTCAAAAGATAAATAATGATGTAAAAATTATCAAACAAATAAATTTAACACAGACTATTATCTTAAAATATATTATAAATTTATAAATATTATCTACGTGTTATTTGAAATTATAACTTTATGTAAAAGTTAATATCGGTTTTAGCACTAAATTTTCTAAAAATATTAGTTATTATGGTATATGACATGAGTTCGTCTTCTATGCGTCGCCGTTTCGCTCTCGCTAAAATAAATCCATCTCTTCGAATGGTCTTCTTCCTCGAGTCTCCCAACCACCATTCAAGGAAATAACGAAGGACTCACAAAGATAAAGCTGGTTTTTGTTGTAGATTCTGTACATAGATAGAGAAATACACACACAAGGAAATTAAAACGAAGAAGAAGAAGAAGAAATGGATATAACGGAGGCGACGCTATTGCATCACGTGGGGATAGTGCTGGCGATGCTGTGGTTGCTCTCACTCTTCAACTGTTGCCACGTCGTCTTCTACTTCCTCTCTCTCATTTACCTTTTCTTGGTACTCTCTCCTTTTTTCCCTCTTTTTTTTTGGTTTTGTTTTGCTGCTTTCTATTTGATGAGATTTGTCACTTTTATTTAATGGAATTTGGAAAAATGGATATTGAAGGTCCATGAGAGGTACGTGATCAAGTTGAGGAAGAGGTTGCAGTACGAGGAAAAGAAGCATGCCCAACAGAAAAGGGTACCTTTTTATTTATTTCTCTCTTTTTTTTCTCTTTTCTTATGTAATCTTGGGTTCTAATTTGTAGGGCTCATTTGGGTTCTGTAAAGATGCCAACTTTGATTAATGGGTTGTGTTAAAGTTTGTTTCTTTTTTTTTTTTTGGGTCTGGATTTTGGATTTAATGTTGTGTTAAAGATGCCAGTTTGTCCCAGTAATTCTGGAATATTTTGAACTGCTTCAGCTTGGAGCTTATGGCTATGATTTTTTGTTGTTGTTGTTGATCTTTGGATTTACTTTTCTGGTCGTTGTTGCCTTTTAAGATGCTGTCTGATTCTGAGACGGTCCGGTGGCTGAATTATGCTGTGGAGAAGATTTGGCCTTTGTGTATGGAACAGATTGCTTCTCAGAAGATTCTGCTCCCCATTATACCTTGGTTCTTGAAGAAGTATAAACCATGGACCGCGGTATGTATCTTTGTGGTTCCCGTCTTTCTTGTGTATAGTAGTCATGCTATGTTGGCAATAGCGCGCTATTGCGGCATAGCATTGCAGATTTTCCCATTACCACTACCCCATTTGGCTGGTATAGCGGTATAGTAGATAGCGCTATACATGACTATACGGTATGGATTATATATGATCTTGATCATTTTAGGTGAATTTGCAGTTAAATCTTTTCTGTTGTTTTTGAGTCATGCGTAATTAAATTGGCATTTGTAACGATTTGAGAAAACTTTTGGTCTTTAGAGAAATTCGCTGCTCCTTAAGGACGATCGGTACCTTCTGATTTCAAGAGTTATTTTCATCTTTTTGGTGTGGTGATAGTTTTTTATAAGATGTTCTACCAGTGTGAACTGCCATCCTCTGATCAGATTTTGCATACCAAATTCTGATTTGGCTTATCGATTCCTGATTTGACAGAAAAAGGCTCTGGTGCAGCACATGTATTTGGGAAGAAACCCTCCATTGTTGACAGAAGTGAGGGTTCTTCGGGATAGCACTGGTGACGACCACTTGGTCTGTTCTGGTTGTAAACTTGAGCTAATATTTTTCACCTGTAAATTTTTATATGAAGAAAATATTAAAATAAAATTATTGCAGGTATTGGAGTTGGGTATGAATTTTTGCACGGCAGATGATATGAGTGCAATACTTGCAGTGCAACTGAGGAAAAGGCTGGGGTTTGGAATGTGGACGAAGTTGCATATTACAGGGATGCAAATTGAAGGAAAGGTATAAACTTACGTAGTTATACTTGATCGTATGCACTAGAATCTTCACAAACATAATGCGAGGCAATTCAATACTCCCTTCAGCTGTTTAGCTACTGTGCTTGAATGCAATCCTCACCACTCTTACGCACAGTTTTGAAGCCGACAAGAGAAAGTAATGAGGGGAACAATCTAAAACGTTTTGATCAAACTACTCTTCCTTCCTTTTCTGCTTTTCTGGTTTCTTTTAGGAACTTCTTTCCAATTTTGTTTCCTATTGTTTTCCTGAGATTCCATTTAATCACTCAATAGTTTCAGTATGTTGTTCCTGGAACATTATTTCATCATATGGTTTTTGTTGCTCAAAGACAATAGCTTCGTTCCTTGTAAATATACGTATAAATTAATTGACGACTGGCAGAAACCAGCATGGCTGATGAAACTAAATGTTAGCAGGAAACATATGGGATGTAGTTGCATCTTTTTGCAGCTGTTTTATCTTTGCATGTGAAATATCTTTTTTCTTACCATATCATATTTCTTCCTTGAACAAATCTTGAGGCATTTCATGTCTCCTATTATCTTGCTTCTTCCTTGTCCCCTTTCCCTTATGCATGTTTTTTTTAAGGGACCCTTATGCATGTTGAAGCCTTCTTTCTCTGGCTGGTATATGTCAAAAACTTGTATCTAGTTTGTTAGCAGACTTTTGTGATAGATTTTAGGTATTTCAGTTGATGGCTTCATGTTGTAGTGCATTTGATCATTATAAAGTGGGTGAACTGGTGATATAGTACTGCTTATTCAATTAACAACCTATGTCTCCATATTTAAATCTGAAAGGCTGATGGCATGTGTGGAAGGAGCCTGTCGTAATTACTACTACATGGATAATAAAGTTGTTCAAGCATAATTTTGCATTCCTTATGACAGGACATCTATCTGTTTTCCATATTGCAAGAGTTCTTTGAATCAAATTTCAGAAATCTGATTACCTTCCATGTTGTTATGACTTAGATTTTAGTTGGAGTGAAGTTTCTTCGAAATTGGCCTTTCCTTGGTCGAGTGAGGGTATGCTTTGCGGAGCCACCATATTTTCAAATGACTGTGAAACCCATATTTACGCACGGACTTAATGTCACTGAAGTTCCAGGAATTGCTGGATGGCTGGTACGTTATATTCATAAAAAATCTGCAGATCTCTCTCTCTCTCTCGTTCTAGTATCCGTGTATGAGCTTCTTTAATCTTTCTTGTGAATCTAATATCATCTTTTTGTTGACCAGGACAAGCTCTTGTCAATTGCATTTGAGCAGACACTAGTCCAGGTAAAAAAAAATGAACTTTGAAATTTGGAAAAGATTCTAACAACCCCATATGCTACCCTTTGTAATTGTTCGACTCTTCTGAGTGGTTCACTTGAAAGGTTTGTCCTACAAATGTTTTGTGATCCCCATAAACATCGCGTTAGTTTTTTCCGATGCAAGGATGATATCCTTTACTTCATTATCTGCACAGCTTTTTTGACATAGATCTAAGGTTTCCATTTTGTCTAAATTCAGCCTAATATGCTAGTTGTTGATGTGGAGAAATTTGCTTCGCCTGGACAAGGTAATCTACGACCGGCATTTGTATGGTTTAAATTACGCTTCATTCTTGATTTTGATGTTTTTCTGTGTTGTCATGTCTGAATGCCTAAAGAGAGCCCCTGCTGTTTCTTGATTCCAAGTTTGCTTTAAGTATTTAGGTGACACGTATTTATCTACGGACATGATGCTGAAAGGTTTATTGTTTCTCTCGTGTTATCAAAACTTTTGGTGCTTCATTCTCTGTAAAGTAGTCCAATCTGAATTGTTTGATGTGCATGCTAGTGTTTTTTTTTGTCTGGATTGTCAATGGGTTTTGTTCATTGGGGTCGAGCACTTGCAGTTGTCAAAGAGAAAATCATTGGTGTCGAATCTGGTTGCTTCGGGTCCTTGTTCCAAGTAAAATAACATGGAATTGTTGGCACAAATGTTTCTGCATCTACATCTCTAGGTGTACAACTTCTGATCATGAAATTGATTTGTCAAAGAAAGCAGCATACGTGATTGATCCACAATAGTTATTTTATTTGGTGGAAATAGATCAAGGAAATGTTGAGCAGAAAAATATAAATTAGAAAAAAGCTGTAGGATGGAGGTTAGCTAGGATTAGATACCGCAAGCTTGTCTCTATTGTTTGGTGCAGTATGGTAGAGCTTCAATTTTCTCCTTGTTATTTTTTTCATCCATTTTGCATCAGATAGCTGGAATAAGTTTTTCATTTTGCTGATGGAAAATATTTGTTGCTCTTGTTTTTGAAAGATGATTGGTTCTGTGTGGATGAGAAAGAACCGATTGCTGTCGTCAGAGTTGAAGTTATTGAGGCTTCTGACATGAAACCTTCTGATTTGAATGGTTTGTTTTACCCACCGTATTATCCTATTTTCTCTATTTTGATTTCGCTCGTGGATGGTCGTAAATCGAGGCTGTGGTTTTCAGGTTTGGCTGATCCATATGTGAAGGGACAACTTGGTCCATACCGATTCAGGACAAAGATACAAAAGAAAAATCTATTTCCAAAATGGCAGGAGGAGTTCAAGATTCCCATAATAACATGGGACTCGGCTAACTTGCTAGCTATTGAAGTTCGTGACAAGGACCGTATCTATGATGATATCCTCGGGTCTGTTATCTCATGCTCTACTATCTAATGCAGATGGCATTTCTCGAATCACTTTTCTCGCCCGTCAGAAGTTGTGCTAACTAAGTTCCATTGCTGCTGACAGAGATTGTTCTGTTAACATCAACGACCTCAAGGACGGTGAGAGACATGACTTGTGGTTGCCTCTTGAAAATATCAAAATGGGCAGGCTGCATTTGGCAATTACTGTGCTTGAAAAGAGTGCAGAGGTAAGTATTGTTACCTTGTATAAATAACATGAGCCAACCGTCTAGTGAAGCAAACAGCTTCTGAAATTAAAATGTTCCAAATCTTTCGAGTTAAGCATGAAAACCTACTTCTTATTTCCATTTTTAATCTTCGTGCTTAGCTTGCAAGAATTGAAACATTTTAATCTTTCGATTGTATACATGCATACGAGTTTGACTCTTGGAAATGCAACCTCTTCTCCAGGGTATTGATACCAAATCATACGAAGAAACATGGGACAAGGAAGAAGTACGAGATGCAGTCTCGAGCGAAGCTGCTAATAATGTTTCGGTTCCATCTGCAAAAGTGGCAGATAACCTTGAGCCTATCAACATTGAAGGGCAAGAAAAGACTGGAATATGGGTTCATCACCCAGGGAGTGAAGTTTCGCAAACTTGGGAACCTAGGAAAGGAAAGAGCAGGTTCATTGACAGCCAAATCGGTGGATCCCCCGGTGATCCAATTAGCAGCACCAACTTAACTGCATCTGGATCCCCTGGCGACGATAGTAGTAGTACCGATGAAAATGCCGAGGGTAAAAAGCGGAGGAACAAAATTCAGCGGGGTTTGCACAAATTTGGCTCAATGTTTCAAAGACATCAGAAAAAGGAGGACGATTTTAGCAGCATTGGAGATCCTAAATCCCCTTATGCCAATGTTAGAGCTGTTAATCAGGAGGAGATTGGTGTTAAGCTAATAGTGGAAGATGGTCGCTCTGGGCCTAATCCTCTGGTCGACATCAAAGAAGTGCATTTGAGTTCTCAAGGTAATGGCACAGATAGCTCGGACAAGGGAAACGCGAAAGGCATGACAAATAGCAAATTAAAACAAGCTCGCAGCATAAAGCGTTCCGTTTCTACAAAATCGAGCACAACAGACGGGAATGTCGCTCTCAAGTCCGACTCTTCTGAGGATGGATCCCTTACATCTCCCCAACTTCAGAGCATACCTGTACTCTCCATTCCCATCATCGCCCCTGCCTCCGATGTTGCTGACAAAACCAAGACCATTAATGCATTGACAGGGTCGACTGAGGTTGTTGCCGAAACCAATGTGATTCCGGAATAGAAGAGAGTGCAGAATCCGAACCTCGCTGAAGGTAATGTAAAGAAGGTAAAATAGAAACTCCGGTGGTGATGGATTATATCAAACCATTCCCAAGTTGTCAACATTCTGCCTTCAGTTGTTGTGATTGTAGCACAAAGGTCGGAGGCTTCCTTGCTATCGTAGTCGAAAACCCGTCTTGTCGAGAGGTTGATCTCGGTTCCAGACGACGAGCCACTTATTCATACAAAAACAGATTCAGATCATCTTCAATGCAGGACCGAAATGAGTCGCTTTCCTAGCGGGAAGGACACCGGCATCTGCAGTTCGATCTGTATCACGTTCTTGGGGTTTCTCATTGGGGATGGGATTTGCTACATAAACTAGAAGATGGATGATGAGTGTGAATAATACGTGTATTGAATAACTAAACACACTCATAATTGTGTATTTTTGTGAGTCCATTACTGTGCTTTTTTTGGCTAGCTTATGTTTAAAAGTGTTGTTAAATGTTATATTCGTTACCAACACTTGCTCATGTCAACTTGTAAAGACGTTATTCTAGGTTAAAAGTTTGGATTTCAAATAACTCTAAGAAAACATTATGTTGTGAGTCTGCCAAGTCCATTGCTAATTGTGGGTCAAATCTATACTCGTTTTCTTGGCTCATGTTGGACTTTAACTTTTGTTTTCATTCCTGGAGTTTTAAGGGAATTTTAGGAAATTAATGAGTTGGCGACTTGCAATATATAAGTTCCAACTTACGCTTTGTTTGGTTATATTGGTCCAACCGAAATTATTGATTGGTACAATAAAGTTCTCTAAGTCACTTAACTATGCTTCATGTGAAAACACATGCGACTCAACCAAAGAAAGAAAAGAAGGTTTCAAAAAAAAAAAACCAAAGAAAGATGGTAAATAATTTAGGAAAAACTATACTTTAGTACCATGTGATACCACCGATTATTACTTGGGTATTTTGTTATTTTAAACCCATCAAACTGGTCCAACTTATTTCAATTTTTATCACTTAGAGGACTCCGGGTCCAATAACGGCGTCGTTTTGATGCCCACATGGAGTGCTACGTGTAGTGACTCGGATTGGTCGATGCTGATGTGGCGGTAGATAAATTAACAAAATAGTACCTAATTTGGTATTAATTACCAGAGGAAGGCTGGGGACTAAGGAAGAATGAGAGGAGGAGAAAGAGGGTTTTTTTAAATAATAAACAAGTTAGGTATTAATTTGATATTTTACCTATCGCCACATTAGCATCAACTAATCTGGGTCACTACCACGGGGCACTCCACATAGGCATCAAAACGATGTCGTTTTCCTGAAAAATCGGACCCGGGGTCCTCTAAGTGATAAAAACTGAAATCAGTTGGACCGGTTTGATGGGTTTAAAACTACAAAATACCCAAGTGATAATGTTGCATGGCTAATTGGGACGAGTTTGATCCAGGTTGAAGAGGGAGGAACGCGAAGTTAGTGGTAGCTGGACTTGAGCTAAAGTCCACCAGCCAATTATCATTTTTGTTATTTTGGGCCATTATCTGTTTATAGGCCTTGTCTATCTCGTTATATTGTAAGCCCAAGTGCATTATAGCCTGTTCCAAACTAGCTAGCCCGAAAGCTACTATAAACAGTAGAGAAACAGGAAGCAAAGATTATGATTGGATAAATGATAAAAACGGTTGCGAAACCTTCGTCCCTAACCTTCTATCCTTCTCTCTTTAATTAGCCGTTTTACAGGGTTTTTCGAAGCTCTTTCTTCGCCCTTATAGAGCTTCCTAATCTCTGGTTACCATTTGGTTCTTCGAGGTGTATTCCTCCTGGCACCTCTATCCCCTTACATCAGATAATCGGTGATACCACAGGTACTAAAGTGTACTTTTTCTAAGAATTTATGTTTATTATCGTTTATAATCATAATTTAAAATGTTTTGAAGTGTCCAATATTAAATTTCTAATAATTTGTTCATTTGTTGTGTTTAGGCCGTTTGGACGAATTTGGAATAAAAAGAGCTAAGTACAAAAAATCAATCCATTCGAATTTTAAATAATTAGATTGCGTTTTGGAGAAAATTTCATTAGGATTAACTTGTAGGGTGGTAAGTTGTCCACGTAAATAAGCAGGGACCACCTAATTGGCAATGTTTTTATAAATCCGAAAATAAACTACTCGATTTGGAAAATTTTTAAAATTATTCTATTACTTTTAAATATTAAAATATCAAGTAATTATAAATATATCTAATTCTGTTACAAGACTTATCATATATAAATAACAAGATTTTAATATAACAATTTGTAATATAAAAACTATAATTATATACAATAGTAGTTTTGATTGATTTGATTTGCATAATTTACCACCGATTCAACCATCTTCTAAATTCTAGAATTAACCATCGGGTTGCAATCCCACATTAAATACTCCATTTTTAGATGTTTATTTAGATGATATAAAATAAGTTAGCCTATCTAAATGTCCTCGTTCTATTATTTTAACACGTAATTAATAAAGATCAGTAGACATCTTCGCTCACAATAAAAAAAAATGTCGGAACGCGATCCGACTGGTTTTGCTAATTGGGACAAGACGTATCACACGTCCCTAAAATCTTACTTCTTACACCACAATAATTAAAGACCATGCAAGTATAAACATGTGGCCACCAATATTCTGGCCACAAACCCACCCTAAGAACACACACATAGCTGCAATATTCTCTGGAGCTCTCCTCCACCTCCAACAATGGCTGTTTTTCTCAAACTGTTCAAGCTCTCAGCTCTATTGAGCCTTCTATCGAGTGCCAACAACAACAAGGGAGGAGGAGGAGGAGGAGGAGTGGGAGTGATCCCGCCGACATGCACCCGTATAGAGTGTCCAAGCTACGACGTCGTCCAGCTTGGGAACGACTACGAAATTCGGAGCTACAATTCTTCCGTGTGGATGTCAACTGCTCCCATTGAAGACATCTCTCTTGTTGAAGCCACTCGAACTGGGTTCTTGCAGTGAGCTTCACTTTTACCAATGTTATCTGTCTATTCTTTTGAATGTTCTTCTTGTGTTTTGGGCTTATATTGTATATAGTTAAAAACTCGGTAGAAAGAGGTTTGCCGTATTTTGTGTTCCGTTCCGACTTGAACATAGATTAATCTGCTTAGGATGTGTACGTTTATGTTAGGACAGTGGAAGCATAAATGCTGATGTGTAGATACCCATAACAAATTGGTTCAATTTACGGGGCCGAGACGATCATCACTATATTATGTGGAGATACATGGTACATAAGCCATAGGTGAGCGCTACGCCTCGAGCCTAAATCTCTGCCTTTACTACCGTATCGTTGCCTAGAGCAAGTCAAGACCAAAGAACTACTGACCCATACTCTTATTTATAGAGGACAAGCCTAATATGCTTCACGATAGGAATTCGATAGAATTCTGGGGGAAAACTAAAACGCAGCTGCCACATGATTTAATTTTAGTTTAACGATTATGTATTCTAGGATCTGTTTGAACTAATCAACTTGAGGCTAATCAAGAAGACATCCTTTTTCAAGCAGATCTTCACCTGGTTAATTGACAAACTTCAACCATTTGCTTGCTTGCTCTGCAGGTTGTTCGATTACATTCAAGGGAAGAATGCATACGAGCAGCAGATAGAAATGACAGGTCCGGTCATCACCGAAGTCTTTCCGAGCGATGGACCATTCTGTGAATCCTCCTTCACTGTCAGCTTCTACGTGCCAAAGGAGAACCAGGCAGATCCTCCTTCAGCTAAAGGCCTACATGCTCAGAGATGGACGCACCGATACGCTGCAGTGAGGCAGTTCAGCGGGTTCGTGACAGATTACAATGTTGGAGAGGAAGCCGCTGCCCTGCAATCCAGCCTTGCAGGAACCAAGTGGGCAGCAGCTATTGAGAAGAGCCAAGCTGGAGCTGATGATGCTCCGACTGCCGTGTACATAGTTGCACAGTACAACTCCCCGTTCGAGTTCGAGAAAAGGGTGAACGAGATATGGATGTTGTTTGACATGGAAGATGAGCTTGCCCTGCAGCTCTAGAGGCAGCAGGTCAGATGCATACTGTAGTAGAAGTCTTCATGGCTTATAATAATGTTAAAGAGTAGCTTGCCATGATTGACATGATCAATAGTTTCCCGATTTAATCGTCTAAATGATGAGCAAGAAAGGACGAGTTACTAGGGCTTTCCTAGAGAGTTAACGTGGTTTGTAGACACTGCATCGCCGTTGAGCCTAGAGCTTTTTTACAGTCAACTACTAGCCCGCAAAATGGGAACACTTCCTGCGTCGGTTACTATAGTTAACTAGGTTAGATAGATGTCCGAAAGCTTTGCAAACTTCAGCAGAAGAACATAGAGCTGCGGACTGTTTTGTGTAGCTCGGGAAGCTCAGGAACAGGAACTTGTCTAGAAGAGGACAGGCTTCCGTGGCTGGAGCTTGCGTCCGACATATCTTCAAACTTCATGAATGTAGAAAACTGAGATGCTGCCAAGTGCGCGTAGCGAACAGGAGCCACTGCATTGTAACACGAGGAAATCAAAGTAAGGAATATGGCCAACACTCGCGACCTTCAAGCAGGATCATACCTACAGTAAGGAATGTTCATACCTACAGATATTGCCGTTGAGCTTCTTTGGTACCTGCAAAATTAAGGATAAGTAAGCTAAATATGCAACTTTCGGAGCAAAGTTTCGGTTCAGCCACTCGCAAAGGACTCACACATAGGAGAGAGAATGAACCAGCTCTTGTAGTTCATCAGTTGAAAAACCAATCTCATCATACAGAACATGGTAGTGTGTTGGCCTTGTTGTTCCCTTAAAAACATCAAAACAAAACCAGTTAGATGTCCAGACAAACAAGCAGCAATTCAAAACCCGCAAATAATAGGATCGTTACGGATAAACTTACGATCATTCCAGCATGTGCACACATGTAGAAGTCATATCGAGTCGGATGACAGACTCCGGTATCTACGACAGTTCCTGCACATACGAACGTACTACATTAACCTCAAACAGTTAACTAGTTTATCAAACTTCCAGCCTATAGGAGGAGCAGACTTCAACCTGGAGGAACATTGTCCGGAGATCCAGCTTGGAAGAATTTCGTGTGATGGTTCTTCTGAGCGATGATTACCGTGAATTTCGGAGCCCAATGTGGATCGAGGAACTTACATGCCTAATGACCAAAAAGTTCAGATTTAAGAATGGCTTTTGGAGATGAAATATATTGATCATTATACAAGTTAACTGAATTGAAATGGTACAGAAAAACCAACCTCCATGATTTGATCCAGCTCGATGTTAAGAACTTGATCGAACTGCGACTCGCTGACACCATCTCTTCAATCACATTGAGAATGCAAGATTCAGTTTTCTTGATGTCATTTGAAGCACAATTAGAAGAAGTCAAATAAGAAAGAACTTAACCTGAATATAATTATCTGAGCGGGCTTCATTTCGCGAGAACTATGGTAAAAGTCCAACAACAGCTCCCTGTTTGGAAAAGAAATTATTGCCTTCACTAACTAATATAAAAAAAGGAAAAAAAAAAACCAAAAAAGATGCAAAGCATTGCCAATAACGGTCAAACAAAGTTATCATCTTTGCTTCTCACCTGATGATGCCATTATCATCTTTCCCAGATGGTTTGAAGAGAGCATCTACCATTTCTACCTTGGCAGACTGGCTGCGAACACTAGCCCGATAACGAGATATTCTCGGCCAATCTCTAGAGCTGACGACCTAAAAGTTTCGAGATCCATACAGATATCATAAGGTCAAACACGGGAATTTTACCTGAAACTCTCAAATCTGCTGCAAATAACAATGCCTACCGCAGCAATCGAAGGAACATCCGATCGGCCGGGAGAACCATGCGAAACATCCATCCCGAAAATGATTGTAGGCTTCTTAGAGACCAGAGGGAGGTTTTTCGAATCCTCAATAGCCAACAAAGAATTTAAACCACCAAGCTGTTGCAGGGCACATAAAATTTTCAAAATAGTAATATATTTAGATAAAATAACCTGAAGCACTGGTATCAAGCAATCCATTTTAACCCAAGCTCACCTTGGCATTTATCTTCAGCATGACATTCATAATATATTGATCGTTGACTCTATTAGGAGCTAGGCACTGATTGAAGATTCCATATTCTACAAGTGTCTTTTTCTTCCAAGGACCTACATCATAATTAAATTAAGTTGATCAAAAAAGAGAGAATGAACAAAATAACAGTAGAAAAGGGACTAAGAAGTAGATTCCACCATAGATTTCAGAGTTTTTTCTATCAGCAAGAAGACACACGATGAAGCGGAGAGATTTTCTAAATCCTGGCTCCATTTGTTGATACATATTATCCACTCGAACAAGAGGCGGAGCCCTTCGAAATGGAGGACTCTCTTCGAACACATTTGCTGGAGGGCCTAAAGACTGCAACAACAATTTGGAAAATGATGTGAGACAGAAGAAGAAGAAGAAGCACTTCATTCGGAATAGAGCCCACAAGAGAGTGATGGAGCTTACAATCCCTTTCATTTCTGCAATTCTAACCAGATCGTTAACAAGACCGCGCACATTGCAGCGAGCGGAAAAGTTGACCACTGCCCATTTACCGAATTTCGCAGGCTCGGAGTACGTCTGCACACAAGGAAATTTACTTTACTTGTAAGACATTGAGCCTCCATACGTACGTAGTAGGACAATCAGTATATACACAGATCACCTTGTGATTGAAGTTCCACCTCCCATTTCTCGGCATAATCTCATCTCCATTTCCCACTTTCAACTGTCAGACAAACTGCATATCAGACCAGAATGCGGGAAATACTACAAACAAGTCCGGATACCGAATTACCTTGGGTGCTGATAAAACACGGCCTTCGACTTGCATAAATTGGCTGCTGACAGTAACGCCGCAAGAACGTAACATCGGTTCAGCAGCATAATTGTTCAGTTTCATCACCTGTCAAACCAGCATTTTAGAGAAAGAAACATATATATTACTCTCAGCTTAGAAGCAAATACATACATCACTCAGTATTCTCATCTTCTCTTGGGGCTTCTGCCTAGAAGTTTCCACCAATGTAGACCTCTGAAAAACCGTCAAGGCCTTCGTATAGCGTTGCAGAGGAAGCAGCGAGCACAACTACACGATTCAGAAAACCGCCTTAAACCTGCATTCCAAGAAGGAAACCAGGAAATTGCAGCAGAGGATCTAGGACCTACCTCCACAGGGATGTAAGTTGGCCTCTTAGGCTTGCCAACATTGATGCAAGGCAGATCTCCCGAATAACGGAGATCGATATGACGCTTGTTTCTAAAATAATCCGAAACTGTAATATCCGAGCTTTCACCAACAGCATTCCCATCTCCCGATCCTTTAGATTTCAGCGTGAACCTGGAATTCAAACAGTCTTAAGCACATGGAAACAGGTTCCCAATATAGCCAGAATCATCAACTAACGATAGATTGACTAACTAACGTTTGATCCTTGCAAAGCTGTTCACTCAGTCCAGTGATTTTGAATTCCTGATTGGTCGGCGAGACTCTGATCCTCAAGTTCTTCAGCGTCCGCTTCGCCTGCCATTGCGCTCGTTGAGTAAGACGGTCGAATCAATCAAGAATAAACTCGATAGAAGTTCGATACCTTTGTCCAGTCGAGCTGGAAAGGATTAGGCGCATTCTGATTTGCTAGAAGAAAATCAATCAGAGGTCCGGGCTGTATAATAGTTGTAGTTGATCCATCTAGCAGTTACATGAGAAAAGAAAAATTAGTTTTACAGTGTAACGAATTTAAAGAATGGAACGGTAAGCCTCGATATATCATCGTCTTACCCATATTCAGGGATAATCCACCTTGAACGACTCGAAAGCTCGAGTGGAATCCTCTGCAACCAAGGACGCCGCCTTTCAGATCAACAAAATTCTTCGAATCGTCGTGAAAAAACGATTGGCGAACGAGGAGGCAGCCCCTGTGAGATGCAGAGAATAAGGAGTAAGTGAAACATATGCCGATCGATCTCATCAGTAAAACATATCAGCAAGCTCTTTACGCACTGTCTCGCAGCGCGCTGTCTTAGAATGATGTCTAATACTCGAACAGCTTCTTGTGAATTCTCGGATTCTTGACCGCGCAGAGAGGCCGTGATGGCCTGCATAGGGATTCTGGCAGCATAGCTGATCTCAACTTTGAACGTCTTGGAGTTGAATGTCGTCCGCCTCAGCCTCTTCTTATCGTTCTCGTTCGGACTTTCGTTGCCAACGGGGCTGCCGTTACGATCCGTCCTGCTGTTTGAAGAGATTGCATCAAGATAGACGGCGAATTCCATCTTCTTGTTCGGCAGGGGACCGATGGTGAACAAGCTCTTCTCACCATCGTATGCGAAATCCTTCCCATCGAGGTCCGAACGATAAGTCTCGTGAACTTTGTCGATTACTCTTCGTCCTATGCCTTTGGCTTCGACAGGCCGGCCGTCTTCGTAGAATAGGGATACCTGATCACATGATGAACAAAGTTTAAAGAATGGAGCAGAAGTTAAAAATATGAATGACCCTGCAGCACTCAAGCTTACACTGTAATGGAAGAAGTAGCCATCGGCATTGGAGACATCGGCTCTGAAGTGATTAGAGAGCAGCCGTATCCTTTGGCCTTTCGAGCCAGTACCACGCCTGGTCACAGGAACTCGCTTCGGTTTCGAGGGCTGTCGTTCAGGAACCACATCTGGTGGAGGTAAAACTGAGGGTTCTCCAGTGGATTCCATCTACACAAGAACAGAGAAAACAGGATTAACTCAATAAAACATAACTGCATCAACTTACTTTGGCAAGACAAGGAAACCAACAAATAAAACCAGCAGCTTTAACATCGAATCAAGGTTAAAACAAAAGTGCAATCTGTTTGAACCAAAGAAGAATGAAAATGGAGCAGCAGTTCATGGGTTCATGAATTTATAGATTCGTAATATATAAACCTAAAACCGCTAAGAGAATCTAAGCCTCTTACCAACTCAGTCCAACACATTGCATGAGTATGCTAAATAAGAGTGAGAGGTCTGGAAACACATTGCATGAGTATGTATGCTAAACAAACTAAGAGAAATTAAGAAACCGAAAAACCATATCTTTCCTAACATATTTTCCCCAAGTCCAACATAATACATTTTTTTGTGTAAACATCCTGCTCTATTTCGTGGAGGCTCCCCTAATATTATATTTTCTATTCGTAATACATTACGAGAATCCAAATCTCTTACAAACTCTCATCTAAATCCAACACGTTGCATGAGTATGCTAAATAAGAGTGAGAGGTCCGTCTCGTCCATAGTAGTTTCCCAAAAAATGGCAGACTTCACTATTTTAGACCTAACAAGTTCTATTTCTGAAATATCTGGGATACCCAGAAACAAATTTGACTAAAGAACATCATCTAACAACTTCCAAGTTAACGAAATGACTCTTTTGTTCCGGTTGGTGTTCGAGGAACCAACTGGGCCCAGAGGAAGAACAAGTCCCCGCGCTGGGCTTGGGGCTATGTGCTTTCGAACTGGGCCAAAATGAAAAACTTCAGGAGATCATCAAAATAAAGGACCCTTCAAAAAAACAAAATCAAAATAAAGGGAAAAGAGTGAAAATCCCAACCCCACATGCATCAAGAGGCCATAGAGGTAAATAATATTAATAAACTTGTTCTTATATAGTATTAAAAAAAAGGTAGAGTCGGAAGTGAACGGGATTTAAGTTAAATCATTTAACCTGCTTACCACAAAAATTCCTTATAAAAAAAACTAACCCGTTTCTTGTTCTCTACGTAAGTACAAGACGACAAAACCAAAAAAGACACATAACATTCATGCAACGACTTCTTTGAGAAAAAAAAAGACGCACAAAGACCCGCTATGGACCCCGGCTCCGGCAAAACGGCGCCGTTTCGCAGGGAGCAAACCCAATAACCTCAACGACGACTACTCTGAAACAACACAAAAAGCAGAAAAAAAAAAGACGGAAGCAGTTTACCGAAAACAAAAAAAAACAATGCGCTTCCTTCCGCTGAAGAGGAAAAGAACAAGGAGGAGGAGGAGGAGGAGGAGGAGCTAACCCTGGCTTGCAAATGTTAAGGGGAGGGAGTGGGAAGATGAAAAGGTGAGAGAGAGGTTAAATGAGGAGAAATTGGAAGCAGAGGAAAGTAAATAAGATACTCAAAGTGGGGGGGAGAGAGAGAGAGAGAGAGAGAGAGTTTAATGAGGGGTTTGAGTTTGTAAGAACGCTTGCTTCGCATGAAGGCGCGTCACTGTCATGGCTTTCCTCTTCCGGTCTGGTTGTGGGGGACCGACTGCGCTGTTACCAGCCACACTTTTACCGTTTTAGTTTTTTACCCATCCCTCTCTCTCTCTGGAGATGGCAAAAATGGCCACATGTATCCATCAGACTCTTAGACTATCTTTTAAATACTAAATAAATAATTAATTTTTGACGTTGTTGCTGACCATCCAACTCACTCTTTTACTATATTTATTGCTGACCACCCATGTTACTAATTAAATAAATAATTTTTTTATCATCCATATTTTAATTATAATCAATTTATGTTTACATATAAACTGTAATAAATATAAAATTATGCATCCGTAATTATAACGAGAAAAAATTATAATTAAGTGAAAAAATTAAGATTAGAATACAAAATCAGAAAAAATAAATCAAGGTACAAATAGATACGTGAAATGATAAATTAAAATAAGATTGAAATGGTGGATAATTTAAAAGGTTAGGATTATTCGGATTCATAATAGAAATAATAAAAGAATTTGAAGAGATTATGTAGTGAAAAAAGATAAAATTTCAGATTAGCCATTTTTTCTTTTTTTTCTTTCGTTTTATTGGTGACCAAGTCAGATGGTCGTATAAATGAGATCCTATCTTAGTGAATCTGGATCATCTTTTCAAGTTAGAGTCTCACTTACTCTATAGATAAGGATTCAAATTTTACGCACGAGACCATAATAAATCATACTTAAATATATTTAAATTAACAAATAATACTTTTTTTTCTAAATCAAAAAGATGCACTAACATTAATAGCTAGTCAATTTGGAAATATGTAAGATCAATCTTATATCCTCTTACTGTGCCTTACCAACTTCTACTCTCTCGTTCTTATCCCGAGGATTTAAATTAGGACAAATTATTGTCGGTTCCTTAATATTTGGTTATATCATTTCTAGAGTCTCTGAATTTTCAAAACATAATCTTGTCATTTTTTTATACTCTGTCCTTCACTAATGTCATCGATCAATTTTTTAATTTGTTTATCCCTAAATGAGAGACATGATTAAATGTTGACAACATAAAATAGGCAACACCATCCTGCTCAAATTTGGACCGTTGATTTAAAATATTGAACTATTCTTTTTTTTTTGAGGAAATATTGAACTATTCTGATTTCACGCGTCCAGCTCCTTTTTTGTTCACTTGATATTCCAATTTTGCCCCTCGCTCTTTATCTCCCCCTTTTTTGTCAATTAATTATTCACGGCGCCATCCCCTTGTCGACGCTTCATATTCGTCCACCTCAAACTTCACCGTGAAAAGCTTTATGTTCACTGTGTCGGCGTTCCTTGCGACGTCGTCCACCTGCAGAATTCCAGAATCGACGCGGCGGTCCAGTGGTGGTGACTTCTCGACGTCCTTGCCGAGGTAGTCAACCGATAGGATGTAGTTCATTCCGGGAGTCGAGTTAAGAAATTCTCGCTGTCCTTGATGAGGGAGTTGAATGGTGGTGACTTCTCACCGTCATTTTGTATTTGAAACTGATGTACCCTTATACTTTTTCCTTTAGAATTGATGTGCTCTTATATTTTTGTCTTTGAAACTCATGTGACCTTGAGTTTTTGCTTTTGAAAATTGACAAATTGACGTATCTTTGAAAACTTATGTGCTTTTGAAAACTGATATGTTTTTGTGTTTGCTTCAAGAACTAATGTGCCTTGGTGTTTTTATCTTTAAAAACTGATGTGCCATTGTATTTTTGTCTCTGAAAAATGGACGTGTCATTGTCTTTTTCCTTATATGTCATAGCACACTTGATCAATTGAGTTTTGGAGGGAGTGCATCTTGAGTACATGATCAATTGAATGCCACCGAAAGTTATCAATCATAGGATTCCTTATGACATATTGTTTGATCAGCCGGCGAATTATGCTCACTAGCAAAACGTTTGGTTGTGTGGCGTACGTGCATCATCCGACCTATGACAAGTTCGGCGATAGGGGAAGGAGGGATGTGTTCGTGGGATATCCGTCGGGTAAGAAAGGTTACATGGTATACTACTTGGAAGATGAGACGGTATACTACTTGTGTGACGTTGTATTTGTTGAGGTTGTGTTTCCCTTCAAGGGAAATTCAGCTGCTAGCGTGTCTAAACACCAAAAGACTACTTTTGGGTAGGGTATAATCAAAAGTCTATTTTTAGTCGTAGGTCTAGTGTAGAGAAATAATCATATAATTTCTATCGTATTCTTACCCTTTTTTTTTACCTTAGACTGCAGTTAGTTGTAATTACACCAACTCCCAAGTCCTATCCCAATTTTTTTTGCAAGGTAAATATATTAATAAAGAATAAGAGATGAATCTTTATAACCGATCAAAATGAATATAGTAGACAAATCCACTTGACCATATTACATCTTAATCTAAATACTAATCTAAACTTTAAAAAAGTGAGAGTTTGAATCCCCTGATATAGAGTATACCTGATTGTAGCTGTGATCTCCTTAAAATCTTACTATATTAAAATTTAGTGAAAAAAAATTCACGATAGAAAAAAAATATATCCCGATGACGCCGCATTGCACGATTCAAAACAACTCAAAATAAAATAAGACGTAAAGTAAAATAAAATAAGTAAAGAGATGTATTAAGAGCACTTCATTTACGACAAAACCATGTTTGACATTAGTACTATGAAACTACGAATAATAAATTTATATAAGTAAAACAAATTAGAGAAAGGTAAAGCAGAAGAATCATGTATGAAACTAAAATAATAAATGAACTAGAATAACCCTAACAAAAAATGCAGAAAGACATGAAATTATCTGTAAGAAGGGTACCAAAAATATATATTCTCTGTGGGTCGGGCTCTACTTCACCTTGACGGCTTGACCTGACCATGGTTCGAATTGGGTCGAATTCGAATCAAATTATTTCGAATTCGAATTTATCAAAACCTTAACCGTATTCGATTCGTCTAAACGAATTTTGATTCTTCGAATTTGAATCGAATTCTAATTTAATTTGAATTATTTCTTTAATTTTAATATTTAATAAAAATTTCAAAAACTACCAAATTTTTTGAAATTTTCAAAATTTTCGTAATATTTTTGAAAAAATTCAAAAATTTTGATTTTTTAAATATATTTCAAATTTTTGGCTTAATTTTTAACATTTTTAAGAAAAAAAATAAATTAAAGATTGGGGTTACACTTAATGTAACAACTTAAGTTGCCTACGTATCATCTTCTCTAGTTGATGACATAATTAGATAGTAATATGAGTACTTTTTGGTTTTTTTAAATTTACATAATATGGACAAATTCGAATTGAATTGACCAAATTAGACTCAAATCAAATTCAAGTATCGAATTCAAATTTAATTTGCCGGTTCGACGAACTATAGAAATCTTGAACCATATTCAATTCATCTTATGACAAATTCGAATCAAATTTCGGATGAATCGAATTATGAACTAATAGAATTGAAATTTTTTAACGAATCGAATCAAATTGAATCACGAATCAGATTCTAACAATGCCCAGGTCTAACCTTACCCCAAGTTTATGGTATATCGACTTGATGAGATCTAAGTTAGGAACTGAGTCCATTTTTAAGGCAATGGATTAAATGCAGATTGAAGGGGAGTGGTTCGGATGGTCCATACTCGAATATGAACTATTGATCTTGATGATTAGCCGCGCGTAAGAAATCTGACGGTAGTAATTCTCCCAGGAGTATTTTGGTATTTCACCTCACTTCTCCCTTCTCTCTCCTCCATCCCCTCTTCAATCACATCTCTTATTTTATTCCTCCTTTTATCTCTCTCCACCTTTTTCTTTCTCTCTCCAGCTTCCTTAGATAAATTAATTTTAAATTTTTTTCTCCTTTTCCTTTCCTTTTTTCAAGGTTTTAAAATATGCGGTCCGACCGACGGCCGGACCGTTCGGACCTTGATTCGGTACGAATAACGTACCGGGTTTGGTCAAAAAACTATCAACCTAACGAACCGCCCAAAAATGGTCGGACCAAACTATTCGACCAAATTTTTGACCCGTATTTTTCAGTTGGTAAGGTTTAACCAAAAAAAAATCTTAATGGTAAAAATAGGATTTTTTTTCAATTCGAATTTTTGATTTTGGTGGAGTTTTTTTTTAAGATTTCAAGGTTATGGAGGGTCAAAAAAGAGAGAAAAAGTTATACCTATTTATTTTTTGGAAAGAGTAACCGAGGTATAGGCTCGATAGTGAGAAATGTGTAATTAAAATATTAATAAAAATATATATTTTTAAATATAAAAAGTACCAGTCGGACCGGTTCGACCGTGATCCGGAGACAAGAACTGGTCGCTCTCCCGGTCATTTTTAAAAACCTTGCCTTTTTCCCTTCCTTTTTCTTCTTCAATGATTTATCTTCATCTTCATTTTTTCCCTTCTTCTCCTCTTCCTCCTCCTTTTAATTTTTTTTCCTTCTTCCCTCTTCTTCTCCTCTCTCCTTTTAATTTTTTTTCCTTCTTCCCTCTTCTTCTCCTCTCTCCTTTCACCTCCTCTCCTTTTTTTCCCTCAGCTGAGATGCTATTCCAGTCGATGAAATATGTGTTTGAATCTGATACCCTATTATGTCAAAATGGTATAATTTGTTAAGTCAAAATGACATGCATAGTTAATATTTAATAATTTTTATAATAAAAAATTAAATAAGTAATTAAATGATACTCTAATTTTCTTCATGTGTTATGTCAAAATGGCTTACAATCAAATTAATTTCTAAAATTTGAAAAAAATTAAAGTGCATGCTATTACCCCCGACCCCGACTCGTGGCCTCCCCTCTCTGTCGCACGTGTAATTTTGTTTTTTGGACATATTTTTTAAATAAATAACGAAAATACCACTCATTGTCCCTTTGATCTGGACGGTCGAGAAACCATCATTCTTGATCGATTCCGATCCCATTTTTAGTGGTAAGATCCAAAATAACATATAAATCTTACCATACACCTTACATTAAACCCTACCACACGTTCTTTCATAATATATATTATTACTTATTTTTTTATGTAATTTATTCTACAAATTTGGATTATATCTAGGGTAAATTACTATCAGGTGGGATTTAGTCATAATATCTTTTGCATTCCCCGTAAATGATTTTTCCGTCCTTCGTGTTTGGTTTTATTTACTCTCGAGTGCCTCGCTGACGTCATCAGTCAATTTATATCGCCGACGTCATCTTCTCTTCTACCTCCTCTCTGGTGACGTCATCTTGGTTCCAACCTCCACAATCTCACAGCCCACGACCACGCCCACGCCCACCACCATGTAACACTGCCGCTTTTCGAAAGTCGTTTGTCAGTGACAAGAGAGGCAAAAGAGCTCAAATTGAAGAGAGTTGGAGCTCAAATCGAAGAGAAGCAAAAGAGTCGTTCGTCGACTCAAACACCTGCACGCTACCATCTCCCCTCCTTTGTTTCAAACAAACTTCAATTTTTCTACCAAACTTCAACTTAGAAGTCCCAAAACAAAACAGGAAATCTCGGTGGGGTGCGTCAAATTTTTAGTTGAACTTGATTTTGTTCGGGAGGAGCAGAAGTCCCAAAACAAAATTAATCAAATCAAATTTTCTAATTTTTCTGAGAGAATAGTTAAAAGAGAGGTAAAAGTGGGGATGGGGCGCTTCACCAGAAACGAGAATTTCTCTTGGGAGAGGAACAGAGGAGGAGGAGCAGCGACGCCGTTTGGACTGGGTAAATAGAAATCGGGTGGTCACGGACATAGACGGAGCTGACGTGGAGGAGGGGAGGAGAATTAATGTCTACTTTTTTTAAGGGTACAAAAATCATTTTATATGAAAATCAGATTGATGAGTATAATAAAATCAAATACAAAAGACAGAAAAATCATTTCCAAAAATTTAGGGACGCGAAAGATAGTAGCATGACCAAACCTCAAAGATCTGAAACTAGTTTACCTTTATATCTATGATATACAAAATTTATGAAATTTATTTGAATTTTATATGCAATAATAAAATTTTATGCAGATAGTTATCAATTGTAAAATCTTATGCAAATAATTATCAATTATAAAATGTTAAGGGTCGATTCCTTCAAGGTCCGTTGATTCTACAAACCTTGAGGTAATTTGCTAGGTCAAGAGTAAGATATAAATTCAACACTCCAAACTAGGACACGAGTAAAATTTACCCTACACATCGCCACCCATTTCTGGCTGCTCCAGAATATGTGAAAGTAGATCCTCGTCCAAATGTTCAAAATGAGTGTATTCCTAGCTACTGGATAGAAGATTCCGAAATATGTCATAAAAAATGGGACGCGAATCGGGATTTTAACGCTACGGGTCCAACAATGTTGGTATCAAAGTGCCCATCCAAACCCGAATGTTCAAAATGTATGAACATGGAGAAAAGAAAGCTTTTGCATCCATTAGAAGTAAACTACAGTTGGGAGAGAGACACGAAATGGTCCAACCAAGAGGAAAGGAACCCGCAGTTGGGACTCGGGAATCCCGGGGTGAGCAAACAAACCGAAAATTCCGGTTCGCAATATTCCTAAAACTCCGGTTCCGGTCCGGTCCAGTTTTTTCCAGTTTGGTCCGGTCCGGTTGACTTACTCACCCCGAGTCGGGATTCGCCCATTAAAAGAGGGATGCAAGGGGTCATACGGAAACAACCAATTATTACCTGAGGCTAACCAAATACAGCAGCAAGTACCAAAAATTTAAGCTCATCCCGGATGCAAAATTCAGCTTCACATTGAACGATAAACTATGTTTCATCTCCAACGCCAAGTCCGGGCAGCATTAGGCCCTAAGCTTATCCCCGATGCGAATTCGCTTTACTTGAATTGCTGAACCTCCCGGACAAGCTTATCCATGAATTGATACTTCTTGTCATATTTCCACCCAGGATTGCTCTGGTTTCAGAAAGTCGAGATGCATTAGTACCAATGGCAGCATCAAGCAACAACACCGGAAAGGACACCGAACATTGCTCAGTTAATTAACTTTGTTTAAAGGCATTTAACAATGGCGATCGACGGGGTTACAAATGATTACTTAATCAATGTTGCTTGGTATCAGCATAAACCAACCTAAAATAAGAAAACCATGACACAAGACGATCGTTCTTGTCCTATCTTCATTAGACGCTAGAAATGGATGGGTTCAGAATCAGGATACTAGCTATTTGCCTACTGAATGATTGTGATGAATGGCCGCCCTCACAAAAGTGGGTAGAGAATTACAATTTGGAAAATGAGAAATGGAGGGCAGCTCCCATACAAACCGCATTCAGCAAGTACCAGATACAATTCTAAGAGTTTCACTAAAAAGTTTCGACTTTCACAAGAAAATGTACTTGGTTGTCTACGAATTTGTATTCCCTATTCTTTTGCAAAGACCTTTTATCATCATTTCTCAAGAGCTCATGGAAGAAGGTCTTTAATGCTGCATCTAAACTGAACAATCACTTACAGAGAACCAAACTTCTAAAACATATTTCCAGTGTTGAGCAAACAAAATATCATAATCAAGTAGATTAAGAGATTGCGTCATAAAGACAGGAGTAACAGAGGGATGTGTGCCAAAAAGGGAGCCGACCACTCTAAAGATAAAACTTTTTTAGGAACTCTAAAGATAAAATTAATTTTAAATTCCAACTGGGATAAACATAACTTCCTTACCAAACTACTTTGGAAACTAAAAAACCGTTAAAGGTTAGCTTCAGAGCCTGCGACATGTGAGCCTAAACTCTCCAAAATACTAATTAAAGCAAGCAGTCAGCTGATAACTTCATTAGTATTATGAAAATAAGATGTTGTAATTAAGCTGAAAGATGTACACTAACCTGAAGAGAAAGAACTGCACGATTTGTAAACTGTTTCAAAGCAGCAGGTGTACGTGCAGGAACAGTGTTTGCTAACTTGTCCAGTTCTTCCTGTTGCTTCTTTGCTGTTATTCTATCAGGTCCGCTGTAGTAATCAACTATTTCTTTTAACATTGGGGCATCCTTCATTACTTCTTCCATAGCCTCCTGGATACCCAAACAAAAATTAATCAATCCAAGGAAAAATAAAGGCTTTTCTCCATCTGGCCCCAAATACAATCATTGTGTCATTGCATATAGTTTTAGATCCTACGAAAATTCAAAAGGTTGGCAAGAGAACGAAAATCTTATCAGTTGGACAGTATGGACCATGCATCAAAATAATAAGACACGACTTGACATGCAAAACAAAGGTCAGGTGCTAATACTCATTAGTAAAGCATAAGGGGATGTTGTACTGCTTTTGGAAGACATCATAACAATGAACAGAAGCTATAACTGGCTTTACTTGACAGGATATGCCGTTCCCTCCGTAATCAATAGCGCGCTATAGCGCCGCTACGTAGCGGAAATCATAGTAGCTGCTACGTTACACTACTGATAAACGCTATGGATAGTAGCGGTCATAGCGGCCGCTATAGCGGTGAAATCCGCTATATTGGAACAACTTGTTCCAAAATATTATGCAGAAAAAATAGGAAATCAAACACCAGGTTAAGCCTACAGAAGTTGTTGCCCACATAATGCGGACTTTCTTGCAACAAAACATTAGGAAAAAAGGTAACCCAAAATCAAAACTTTGTACACAGATGAGAAAGGAGGAAAATTACTAGTGCACAAACACAGGCAGTTTAAAGTCAAAAGTTCGGATCAAAAACAGAACATAAGGTCCCTCACTTCAGTTCATATTATTAAAACTAAGCTCCTCTATACAAAATAAATGATAGCCGCTAATCCAAAGGTCAGAATGATAAAACCTGTCAGGCATTCTCCACAGTATAATTCACCTAGTGCTCAACTTGGCTATCCCTAAGCCAACGAAATTGAAACTTTTAACCAGCAAATGCATTAATAGAAACAATTCACATCAAGATGGTAAATGACAGCACCTCCCACTCCTCCTGAGTCTGAATGCCTTCATAAGCCATCATAAATGGCTTGACCTTCTCCAGAAAATCTTGAAGAGGCATTGGCGGCTTTTCATCAATATCTGGGTTTTGATTAAACTCGCCCATCAAATATTCAGGTTCAAACTCAATCTGCAAGAGTCAAATCAAGAAATGATGTAATTCGTCCCAATCTGTAATACGATATCCTCCGAGAAGAACTAAAAATCTTCAAGACAACAGCATTTCTCCAATTTAAGAAGAAAAAAAAGCAGTCAATATTCACATAAAAGCAGAATCCCTGTCTAAATTCCCAACAACTACAACAAGCACTAAGCACAATCTCCACTACGCAACCATCTCAATAATTCACTTATCATTTTTTCTTCAAAATAAACCAAACGAGAAATGATCAGAATAATCAGGCATCTCATCCATCAATGACGACATCACTCTTTCATAAAAAAGCGCAGACAATCACTACAACTGTTAAAATCCATCTTGAGCAAGTTCTTTCCTTTTCCTGATATTCACAAATTATCTCTTTAACTAATCAACCAAATTAAACAATCTAGAATACCATCCACCACAAGAATAAGGGACCAAACTTTAGAATCCTCACCATACAATTAGTATGCAATGCATCAATAAAATCCTCCTTTTCCGGCGAAGGCAGTATCTTATCAGCCGCCTCCTGGAACGCTTCCTCTAGCATGCTCATTTTTTCAGCCCCCATCTTCTGAGCGAACTTCTCCGCCTCTGCATCATCAGTGGGGTCCATCCCCCACTTCTCCCTCTCGTCCTCCTCCTCCTCTTCCTCCTCTTGCTCTCTCCTCCCTCTCCCTCTCCCCCTCCCCCTCCCTTTGTTGTCCCACTCCCTCTTCCCCTCCCCTCTCCCTCTTCCCCTCCCACGCCCCTCGGGTCTCCCTCTATCCTCCCTTGCGCCAATCATGCCCATCGGCGCCCTTGATGACTCCTCTCTGTTCGGCCTCTGCTGGGGCGCCGGTCTTGGCCTGAACCGGGCATGCCGGTTCTCCTCCTTCACCTGCCCCGCCACAGCTGCGGGCTTCAACGGCTTCCCCCGCCCTGCTGAGGGCATCCCGCCTAGCCCGTCAGGCAGGGGCCGCTCCACATTGATCCTCGGAGGCGGAACTGGAGCACTATTCAACGGCTTTCCCCGGCCTGCTGAGGGTATCCCGTCCAGCCCCTCGGGCAGAGACCGCTCCACATTAATCCTCGGAGGCGGAATCGGATTGGGAGCAGAATTCTCCATCCGCGGAGGATCCGGCATCGAACCCGGATACATCCCGGAACCGCCTCGGCCACGGCCGGGGCCAGGTTTGGCCGTTCTAAGCGAGGAAACGAAGGAGGTGTAAGCCGGGAGGGTAGGGTCGGAAGGGAGAGGCTTGCCCCGGCCATGCCCGAGCCCGGGTTGGGGAGAGGGCTCGGTTGGACCAGGCGGAGTCGACTCGGGCGGTTCCGGCTTTCCCGGTGCTTTGTTGACCGCGAACTCGAAGGTGGGGAGTCCGGTAGGGGTGGGCCCACCACGGCCGCGGCCGGATGACGAGGAGAAGGCGTGTCTAGTGAAGAGGACGGGGTTGGAGCCCGGGACCCTTCTTCCTATTGTGGACCCTCTCATTTGGGTTTCGGGTTTATCTTTTTGGGGATTAGGGTTTTGGAGTGTCGTTGGATTGGAGTGGGAGGAAGGAGGAGGACGATCGAGCTGTTGGGTTGAGTTTGGGGTCATCCGCCGTCGTTTTTTTGGTGCCACGTCACAAGCGTCGCTCGAATTTAATGAGAAAATTCACCGAAAGCATTACGGAAAATCCAATGTTTTTAAAATGAGAAAATACTAGTACGTTGAGTTGGATTGGGTGATATTCGACTCCTAACATTACTATCTTGTTAACTAATATTAATAAGATGATTTGCGCATCTTTCTACCCAAAAAAAATGTGTTTGATCCAGTTGTGATATTCACATCCTTCTTCTCTTCGAACGCGAGTTAATCTCTGAATATGTTTCTTAATCTCAATTAAGATGCTACAAAAGGTACGAAAGAGTTTGCTATCATTCTTTATATTTACATCCAAGTCCAAAAGAATCTGCAAAGAAGTGAAATCAATTATGGTGCTAACACCATTCATTACAATTTTTTCTAAACTCGAGAATAGGTGCAATGGTACTACAATGATCCAAATCTTCCGAAAATTCATATTTTTTTAGAGCAGGATATTTGTATCGGAGGAACAAGTATATGCATCTTAGTCTGTGAAACGTCTTCTCTTCCCTTTAACCCATTCCTATATAATACCAATTTCGATGAGTATTGTGTGAGATTAAATTTAATGTTAATCATGACACCGACAATTTAATTTACTATAACTAAACAGCCAATTTTATTTAGTCGGACTAAACCACAATGCTACCTACACTCACCCCCTATCGTGGCCAAGTATCTCACTTCTCACTTATAAAAAAAAGTCTCTCAAAGAAAATTGTTGACAATTGAATTCATCGGACCATATGACATATTTGTCAAGAGATAAATCAAGACGTTTTAATGAATGCAATTACAAAATCTAAATGATCACTTTAGGTACTCGGCATGCTCAGTTATATCATTGATATAATACGTTTTAATGAATGTTATTTTCTCGAATAACACAAATTATAAATAAATTGACGAAAGTCCATTATTTAACTCCGGGCGGATGTAATCAAACAAAGTTGTGCATTGTAAAATCTCTGTCTGCATGAATACAAGAAGAGATAGGAGAAGCACGCAAGGGCCTATGTTGGCCCAAGATGGAGATGTAATCCATTGGGCCCAATTAGTGGTCAAATGGGCTTGTACGCTCATATTGGGTCCAAGTAACTAACTCACAGACTAAATGAGTTTGGTTTGGAACAAGGCGTAACCAACTAATTTTCTATTTTGTGGAAAGGAGGTTTAAAGAGTGAATTTACTTTATAATTTACCTTGTTTAGCTTCCTAGTTTGCGACCCATATCAGCCTATGTAGAGGACTATTGTCCCAAGGCTAAACTCAAAAGCATCTCATTCACCTTCCAGTGAGGAACTTAGTTTCTCTCTTTCGCTCTTTGTGCAATTTTCGGACTGTTTGAAAGGCAAAAATTTTGTGCTCGATTGTCCAAATATATATTTTTTATTTTACATAACTGTTCAAACTCTATCCAGTGAGTTAAACAATCATGTGAAATAAAAAATTAAAATTAGATCAGACACTTGAACACCAACTTATTACATTTCAAAGATTTTAACAAAATGTCAATAAAAAAGGCCAAGTTTAAGGGAGAGGCAAGGCGGGGTGAGATTGGGTACGGAATGCCCCATTCCAAATGGTTTGGAGTGAAGGCACGCGGGGATTTTTTTGCAAAAATGTAAAAATATGGGGACCAAAATAAAAAAAGCCACACGGATAAGTATCGTAAACGGGATATGCCACTGTCGCAAACACGAAAAATTCACTAGCCAATATGACATAACGGGGTATGCCAGTATCACATAACGGGACATGCCGGTATCACATAACGGGGCATGCCAGCGTGGTCCCTTTCACTCCAAACCATTCGGAATGATTTCTTTCACTTCATACCCAATCTAAAGCTGGCAAGGTGGCCTCCCCTTTTCTAACTTCTATTTTGAAAAATATTGTAAGTTGTACCTCTTTTGAAAATTTTGTTAATTTGAACAAAACAAACGCAATTTCTTTCTCTTTTACTAAAATAACTAAAAACTTGGATGTCTCTCAAAATGAGAGAAAATTTGAGATTTATATCAACGTCATTTTAAACTACATTTCTAAACTATCCATAAAATTTGAGCAAAAGGAAACAATGGATAGAGTCAACATCGGCCAAAACAAGTCTTCTAATTCGGTCCAACTCGCGCAATAAATTTTGCAACCACAAAACTCCGACTTCAGGCTCGATTTTGACCACAGTAGACTCCGAATTTGGGAAAGGTTGTGAAATTCACTTTTGTAGCCTTTTTTTTAAATAAATGCGGACCTCTTATTAAGCAATGTGTGCAAGCATTCCAGGTATCTTAAGATCTTCTATACTGGAGTTAGTAGTGAGATATGACCAAAATACTTTGTCGAGATTGGTATTTTTTTATAAATAATTTTGTATTACATCTCAAAAGAGTATAAACAATGTTTACATCAAATGTATCATAAATACATCATCAAGGGTACTAAAAAGTCCGAACTGACCCAACAACATCAAATGTATCATAAATACATCATCAAGGGTACTAAAAAGTCCAAACTGACCTAACAATAGTAACACCAAAGGTTTTAACCCTGCACACCAAATGTACCTTAAGCTGGCCATCTGACTTTAATGCATTGAGGTGAACTAAAATTTTCTCAATCATTCCGACAAAGTCTCCCAACTTAAAATATTAAGAAAAAAATTAATAAAAATTCACATAATGTCAACAAGACATAGTATGTATGACATTAGATTTGACCGACAACAATACTTCTAACTTAGGATTTTCTCTCGTGAAGGAAAATATGCAACTTATCATCTTTTATAGGCAAATTCTAACATTAGTTTTATTCAATTATTATTAAATTACTAATTTTTAATATGCAACTTATCATCTTTTATAGGCAAATTCTAACATTAGTTTTATTCAATTATTACTAAATTACTAATTTATTATTATTATTATCTAACTTAGTTTTATGATTGTGACTATTGGGTGAAGTCTAAGCTGACTACTTATACAAAAACCTAAAACAGGTGGCAAATAGTTGGGACAATATTATGCTGAATTATACTCACTCAATCATTAGTTATAACTAATTTAATTATATGAATACTTCCCCTCTCCTTGTTGCAATTATACTTGATTTGTAAGGATTCTGTCATGCCATGTTTTACAACATCAAGATTTGACTTTGAAAATAAACTTTAGGTTTCGTGCCGTCTTGTTCCTAAAAAAGCATCTAAAATTATTTTTTATTTGATATCATAATATCAGAACAAATTAGTCCAGATTCGTTGAATCACAATATTCCATTTCCCCCGAGAAACACAAATATAATGCCCTTCCATTTTGAATCAGGTCAACCGTACAAAAATTCGCTAAACGCCAAGTAGCATCCTCCAAATTACTAGTTTTTAAACAAAAATTCGAGGAACGATCTTCCAAATTATTGCAAACATTTACGAACGTGAGGAATGTGAATGGTTTAAAATTTCCAAGACGGACAAAATATGGCAGACGAGCTGGCCGACAAAATTGGGTAAGTTTTAAGAAATATTGGTCCGGGAGTCCCTGTGTTATGAAAAGAGTGTGTGAGGTCCCTGTATTTTAAGAAATATTGGTCTGGGTCCCTGGTCATCGGATCAAAGATTTTCTCTGGCGGAGAGCCATCTGGAATGACCAAAATACCCCTCTGATCAAAAAAAAAATGTCTTCATCTTCAACTCAAGAACACAAACCCAAAAATCCAACCAATAATCAACCAAAAAATTAGAGTTCCATCCAAAAATCCAGCCAATAACACAAACACAAACCCAGATAAAAATCAATCGACAGACATAAAAAATCATAATCTATTAAGATCCAGCAAGAATCCTAATCTATTAAAATCTGGCGAGAGGCAATTTTAGGGCGAAATCCCCATTTTTGGCTTTTACGATGCCGCCAGCGCCTCTGACGGCAGCTCGGTCATGATGCGGCCACCACCTGACCCTAGGCCCCTCTTGGTGACCCCCTCGTCGAGTTCTTGGACTAGGTACCTCCCAATCGTTCCCGCGACCATTTCCCATTTTCCCAATTTTTTGGGCACTATTCATCCTCCAGCTCCATCCGTCGTCGTTCTGCCACCCCTTGCTACCGCCGCTTTGTCAGCCTTTGGTGGGAACCCGACGGTCGTTCCCTCGTCGGCAATTAGTATTGGGTCCTCGAGGAACTCATCGACGAGAACGAGGCCATCGTTTCGTCCTCTGTCGGCCCTAAGTACTACGTTGGCATCCTCTCCTTCGTTGCCTTCGTCGACAAGGACCAACTCGAGCCGGGATGCACATCCTCATGTTGGTTGATTAGAATTTGGTGTTCTATTGGTGTTGTAATTTTTGTATTTCTGGGTTTGGGTTGATGTTCATGGAGTGTTCTTGGTGTTTAAAGGTTGAAGAAGAAGGTGATTTTTTTTGTTTTTTGACCAGAGGGGTATTTTGGTCATTCCAGATGGCTCTCCGCCGGAGAAAATCTCTGATTCGGTGACCAGGGACCTAAGACCAATATTTCTTAAAACACAGGGACCTCACACACTATTTTCATAATACAGGGACTTGCGAATGATAAAACTATAACTCAGGGACTTGAGGGTAATTTTCCCTTTTTTATATTATCTAATATTCAATAGTTACTATACCAACTAATCTAGATTTAAGTTCGATAGTAGTAAAAAAATGACAAATTTTCCAATTAAAATTTTATGTTAAAGCATCTCGAATCAAATTCGAGACCATTTAGTTAAATTTTAAAAAAATACCAAATCATTTGCTCGTAGAAAAGCTAAATAGTAACGTAACGGATAGGGCAAATAATTGAGTGCGTCACATAGAGTGGGCAATACTATCCATCTCAGATCTGAAACGTTAAATTTAAAATCTTGAAGGGTCTTGATTTTTTTTTAAAGGTAAATTTGTACACCTATGTCACATTCCAGAGTTTGAACCCTGAACTTCCTAGATATTTATAACGTCTTGTGTCATTGGACTACAAGCCCTTTGGCGTCTTGATTTCACACGTGCAACTCCCCTTTTATGCACGTGATATTCCAATTTTGCCTCTCGCTCTTTCTCTCCCCGCTCTTGTCAATTATACGATGTATCTTTACAATATTTTGTTGGGAAAAGTACAATTTTGTACCCTATGGTATTGCAATTTTTACTATAGGATCATGTAGTTTAAAAGTCATCAATCAGGTCCAAGTTATTTAAAATTTTATCAAGCTACGATCCCGCTCAAGTTCGGACGACTTCCGATCCTAGTTGGACTACCACATCATTAAAACTGTCCCATTTTCTTCTCAAGTGGTGTTAAGGTGTCTTAAAAGAAAATTTCAAAAAAATCCCTATAAATTTTCAATCCTCTCCCTCTCCTCCTCTTCCTCATTCATCCTCTCTCTCCTCCTTTACCACCAACAATAAAATTTACAAGAAAAAGTAACCCAAAAGGCAAGAACTCCAAACGCCAAAAAATATTTCATCGACTCTGTCATTATTTGGAGCCACCAGAAGAAAAAGACGAAGAAAACATCGACTAATGCTGAGGCATCTTCCTTCGTCGGACTTGCTCGCTAGTTCCCTCTTGTCAATCGACGAAATCACAAACTTTTAACCCTGACATCTCAAAAGATTCCCAGCCTACACAGAAACATCATCGTCATCCCCATCTTCCCAACCTCTTGGCCATCGAGCCACGCAGCTCGACACCAACAACTCGTTGTATCCAATAGATTCGATGCCGCTCCTCCACCTCCTTGGATGATAGACCATCCTCCTTAACCACCTTGAAGTGCTCCAGGCACTTGCTCGGGTCCTTAGCCCATGATTTACAGTTTTGGGAGTGAGAGATTGGAAGAAAAGCTGTTTTAGATTCGATTTGTGTTTGAGAAGAAGAGGAGAGAGAACGGTATTTTATTTGTATCATTATTGGAGTGTTCTTTTAGATTGTTGATGATTAGGTTTAACTAATTATGAGTTCGAATCTGGGAAGGAAGTGGCGAGGAAGGAGCGAACCACCTCCCTTCAATTAGAGAAGGAAGAAGAGGGGGAGAAGGCAGAAGAGGGGTTTTGAAAAAAAAAATTTGGAATTTTTTGAAATTTACCTTCAAGACAACTCATTCATTAACTTGCCCATTCAACAAGCCATGTCAGACGAAAATGGGACCGCTTTAATGACGTGGCAGTCCAACTAGGATCGGAAGTCGTCCGGACCTGAGCTGGACTGTAGCTTGATAAAATTTCAAATAACTTGGACCTGATTGATGGTTTTTAAACTAGATGGCCCTATTATGAAAAATGCAATACCACAGGGTACAAAACTGTACATTTCCCTATTTTTATTGATATACCCTTGTTTTTTCTTAGGAAAAAGTACACCTAAGTACCCTGTAGTTTAGCGCTTTCCAAGATAACGCCATGTGGTTTTTTCCGTCCAAAATCAGTCCTTGTGGTTTGTTTTCTCGGATATTTTCGAGTCCCGGGCAGCCTGGGTAGATGCCCGGCCACATGGCTGTCCATTTATTATCTTACGTGGACAGTCCACTTGTGTAAGTCGAGATGACGTGGCAGATGAAAAATATCCAAATTAGTCCCATTTTGAAATAAATTATTTTTTAAAACCCCCACAATTTTTAAAATTTGGCATATAAAAAAATATAAAAAGTCCCGGATCGAGAAAATTTATGAAATTTTTTTCGAAAATTATAAGTATTTAGAAGATTCTCCATGCCAAATTTTAGCTCAATCCTACTTGTATTTTATTTTATATGCCAAATTTTAATAATCGTGGGGTTTACAAAAAATAATTTATTTCAAAATTGGGACTAATTTATATATTTTCTATCTGCCACGTCATCCGACTTACACAAGTGGACTGTCCACGTAAGACAATAAACATCATTGTTTTGGCAGACGTGGCACCCACGTGGACATACATGTGGCAGGGCATCTGCCCGGGACTCGAAAATGTCCGAGAAAATAAACCACATGGACTGATTTTGGACGGAAAAAACTACATGACCTTATATTGGAAAGCGCTAAACTATAATATACTTAGGTGTACTTTTTCCTTTTTCTTATGTGCCAATATTTTGCTCTGAGCCCAACGACAAGGTACATGTTGGATTTCCCCCGCAATATAATCTTCGTATTATTGGGCATCTGTCGGCCCCTCTTAATTTATCCTTTTGTAAGTACATCCTTTCCTCGATTCATAAAATCCACGCAACCAACGTATAAATTGGGCGGTTGAATAATTAATAAAACATATATATTCTAAAATTTAATAAATATTTTTACGTTTTTATGTCATTCAATACACCTCGAATTTGATAATTATTTGATACTCACATATTTGCATACTAACATATTTTAATTCAAAAATACTCGATCGATGGAGCGACAGAAATTTACTTTATTTTATATCGGGCAGTATCTCAACTTTGACCCTTTCTTTAAGAAATAAATTAACAAATAAGCAAATACGGCAACCGTTGCTACATAAACAAGCATATTCCCTAACCAGCTTTAATTCAAACTTTTAAACTTCAAATCCTATCCATTTCTCTCCTCTCTCTTTCTCGACATAAATAGGTTCGTTCGTGGGGCTGTGAGATTTTCCAACCGTTGGAACTTGTCAGGTCAATGTGTCAATTTCTGTCACTATTTTGCTGTTGTCGTTTTCTTGGTGGGTCTTAGAAAAAAAAACTGCAACTTTCTTATATGTTTCAAATGGCTAACCACCACCAACATTTCCTCACCATTTCTCACTTCCGGTAAGAGAACAAGAAGAAGAACCTTGATCTAGTGATAAAGACTCCTCCTTTACTAAGAAAAGGTTGGTTCTTGACCCCATTAATTTGATTTTTTTTCCTCCCTATATCTGGTTTTGCATTTCTTAATTCGGCTAACCCAGTTGTTGTCTCATGGGTCTGATATGAAATCTACCAACGATGCAACGAGACCCAGCCACGAAGCATTAGTTATATAAAATTTGCATGATAATTTGTTAATATTTTCTTAAAATGTCATACATTCCCTTGTTTAGGAGTGGAACTGTTTCCTCGAAATGGAATTCAAAATTTCTCTCTTTATTATATTGGGTTTGATATGAACTTCACCAACGATGCAACGAGACGCGGCCACGAAGTGTTCCAAATATAAAATTTGTGTGATAATTTGTCAATATTTTCTTAAAATTTCATATATTCCCTTGTTTAGGAGTGGGACTGTTTCCTCAATATGGAATTCAAAATTACTCTCTTTATTATATTGGGTTTTCTCAAAGAACTTTTTTCCAACTTTAGTATGTTCTTTTAATGAAACGAAAGGAATTTTCTAACACAAGTTATAGGCCTAATTGCCCTCGATGTGAGGTTAGACAGATGTTGGAAATTAAAGCACTAAAAAGGGTGCTTTTCCCTTGGTTCAAGAAGAAGCAGACACATTTTTCAGACAAGTGAGTGGGAGCGTGCACGAAAAGTTGCAATGCGTTTGCTTTTCTTGTACCTTTAGTGGGAAAGTTGCAATGCGGATAGTTCTCTGGGTCGTTTTTTGAAAATATTGAATTTTTTTAGGGGATTAGTGAGTTATATGCAACATTGTAGTAAACCATTGTGGGGTGGGTTAGAATGAGTGGATTAGCCTTGCAATGCAATGTCTTAGAGAGACAGGTTGTTCTTATTTGTTTGATGAAATTCATTTGTTACTTGGTTAGCCTCTTTTCTAACAGTATATGAGAGGCTTTTTTTTCTTGCAAGAGTTTAGGACCTGTTGTGTGAGAATTCCATAGCTTGTTAACCCTAAAAAAAGAGCCACAACTTGTAGCTTAATGGTGGAACAAGAGTAGGAGTAAGGAAACTGGAAGTACATTGCTGTTGCAGCAACAGCCAGCAGCTCCCTTAGGTTCAGCATCGACCAGTTGCGGTTTTTCGCTTACTTAGTTTCGCTGAACGGAATGTTCAGAGAAGCCTATTACCGTGAACTAGCAGCTCGTCTCGGTCGTATAGTGTTCGGTTGAAGGGCTTTCATTGTACTTGTTTAGAGAGTCTGAGTGCAGATTCTGGATCTTGTAGTATTCTCTGTATATTTGTAATGGTAGTCCCTGATAATCAATGTGCATGTATTTCACCTTTGATCATCAGGTATCACGTTCGAGGCAGTTAGAACTTTCGATTAGGCTTCCTTGTCATTGTCTGAATCCTATCAACACGGTTGTTAGATGCCGCCAAGGTCGAGGTAATGGAATTGAACCTCATTTTCTGCTGATGTGATGAATGTGGGGAAAAATAATCTGATTTTTCTGCTGAAAACTTGTCTAGGAGCTCCGAAGTGCCTCAACGGCCTTCTCTGCGAGGATCAAATCCACTGAGGACTTCCAGCTCCGATTCAGATCCATTGCATAATCGACCAGTTACTGAAAGGAGTTCCAAGATAGGAGACCGTCGATCTCCTAGAGGTACCCAACCTGACTCCAAGAAACTCGGTTCTCGGATCGCAGTCTTGGAATCTCAACTTGGCCAAGCACAAAAAGAGCTGAAGGTTTTGAAAGTACAGTTGGTTTCTGCTGAAGCTGCAAAGAAAGATGCCCCGCCCCAGTCGTTGAAGAAATCTAAGAAAACAGCTGTCCGCGGGCCAGATGTTCCAGCCAAAGATTCTCCTTCTGAAGCTGAGGATCCAAAAGATGCAGACAGCTGCATTTCAGGTGAAACTTCTGATGATACACAGCAGGAAGCTGGAGTTTCCGAGGGTTCGGTGGAGAGGAAACCTGAAGCTCTCAAAGTTGACCCCGAAGACTCCGGTGATCAGGTACATAACGGAAACAAGCCACTTGATGCATCAACTGATGAACCACCTGTAACTCTGAACCCAGAAAACCCATCTGAAGCGTTGGCACCGAAGAACGATGATGACATAGGGATACTGAAATCTAAGTTGGAGGAGAAAGAAAAAGAACTCGAAGTGCGTGGCCTAGAGAATGAGAACTTGAAGAAGCAACTTTCTGAAGCAAGTTCCAAAATTGCATCTGCTAAAGCCAAGGAAGAGGAAATGTCTTCGAGGCTAAGCCAACTAGGAGAAGAGCTGGAAGCAAGCAAAGCAGTTGCTGCTGAGTTAAATGGAAAACTGGAAGCTGCGAAAGGAGATAAGGAAGCTCTGGAAGCAGAGATTAAGAAGATGAGGGTGCAGACAGACCAATGGAGGAAAGCAGCAGATGCGGCTGCTGCAGTGCTCGCAAGCGGGGTGGAGATGAACGGAACGATTTCCGAGAGATGCGGGTCCATGGACAAGCACTTCGGCAGCTGCGTGTTTCATACTCCGGCTGATGGTTACACCAGCTTCGTGGGGTCCCCTGGGAATGCTGATGACCTGGACGATGGCTTCAGAAGTGGCAAACACAAGGGCTCTGGTATTAGGATGTTTGGTGACTTGTGGAGAAAGAAGGGCCACAAGCAACAGCCTTAGGACACTATCCAAGATGGTTCCTTACCATTGGGATTCTTCTAGGCGACATCTTATTATTTATGCCTTTTGTAGGTTCAATGATATTGAACTTTTAAAAGATTTATCAACCTTCTAGTCGAAATCCCGGATCGTAATTGGTCTGTCAAATGCAGAATACCAGTAATCTTCTGCGGGTGTGAATGTCACCATGCGTTTAAATTCTGCAGGCTGTTAATCGAGTTCGCTGCAGAAATCCCTTGCCAGTTTGATGAGCATGCGGAAGAAATCCAACCCTCGATGGCTCGAGCCCTAACAACGCAACAATGTTAAAATTCGGCAGCCAGAGAGTTACCACCCGGCTCAGTTTGGGTGACAACCAACTTATCAATCTTCGGTTTAAGGATTAAACAGTCGATCCAATTGATGATACAACTCAAGAACTAAAAACCTAAGAGCAAATACTGCACAATGATGGTGTAGCGGTTTCTTGAGAATCTAAAGCTACTCTCACACAATTGTTTATGAAGCAGCAAAAATGAATTTGAACCAAAACTTTGGCAAAAGTGGATGAGATTTCACATCAATATGTCAAGTTTCATTTCACTAGAACTAGCTATTCTCTTGCAAACTATTTATGGACGGGGAAGTTCGGAAAGAGATTTCACTACCTCAATCTTCGCCAGTTGCTTTCGAGGTGGCTTATCGAGAGCTGAATGTTGGAGCTCGGTCCAGAAAACTATTGCCAATGATTCCTAGGTACAACAGCCATAGCTCTAGCCTCAGCAAGTGAAACAGCCATGGCCAGCATCATCTGTTCCTCAAAAGTCTCGGGAACAATTGGTGCAGAAATATTATCTAAGGTTCCATTGATCTCGTCTGGTGGCGGCGGTGGTGGCGGCGGCACCAATGCTGTAAAACCGCTAGAATCTTCAGTTGTGTCTGAGCTTGCATAGCTTGTACCCGCTTCAGCGGCATCTGATCCACGAGCGGTACACCAGTCACCATCATTTCTTGCTTCTGCTGTCTTCCGGCAATCCGGTAGCACGTGGCATGCACTCTGGGCTGAAACATAATTTACCGTACCCTGATCCAATCTATGATAAAAGCTGCTACTTCCAGGACCCATGTCATTGGCAGACATGATTCCGTTGTTCTGGGAAGAGGATTCCCCACTATGCTGCTGACGCTCAGCAAGTGCAGCAATGGCACAAGCAAGACCCCCAGAAGGAGATGAAGACGGGCCAGTTAGAGGAGGGATAAGTGGTGTTGTGTAACGAGCTTCTAATGCATACCGATCAGACACAGAAGCTTCACCACAGCCCATATTTCTGTGTCTACCTTTTTCCTGCACCACGTGGTCCAGAAACCTCTTGAATAAGACACAGACAAGTTCAAGGAACAGACGAAACTAGAGCTAAGTTGGAGGAAAGAAAGAGGTGTTCTAATCAGTAAAGAATAGCCTAAACGTAAGCAGAATTCCTGATAATTTCAGACTAACACAGCAGGGATTAAGAGATCACCAGCAAAGGGAAGACGTGAAAGGTTAAGCAAAAGACTACAATGTTCATCATTCTTGTATCATTGATACAGAAAACAATATATCAAAGGCAGTATTGAGATTCTATGTAGGCTGTCAAACAAATGAGCAACCAGGTATGGAGCTAATATCTCGTATTGCTAAACTAATCACCAGAAAGTCCCCAATGGACATAGAGGCCTTTGACCAGAGGTGGCAAGAATGTAGCTAGATCATTGTTATTGAATGGTCAGACTTGGGATAAATTTATAGAAGGGAGCACATCATTTAGCAGAAGTGGATTAAAGGACACCAGTTCCAAGATATTCAACAAAACTGGTGGAACCTCTCCGAGTTCCACTCAAACATATCATCCATTCATGATCAGCAAAATTAGATCATTTAAAGCAAGCTTAAAAACGAAATGAGGTGAATGTTGAGTCAGATCTAAACAATACTCAAAATTAGTATCAACGGAAGGGAGAACAAACAACAAAATAGTTGTTAATGCAAGCAAAGGTCGAACGTCCGATCACAGCATAAAAATATTCATGGACCATCATCTGCCCTTATATAACCAGCTTTGGAAGATCATTTATGGTCCAAAGTTAATAAGAGAATATTGAACCCAGAATATGATGAAACTAAAATCAATACAATGATCCCCGTATTTACCTGAATAGAAAGCCAGATAGCCTCCATCACCATAATGTCCTCAAGATCCAAATCAAACTCTTCTTCCCTGAAAAGCAATAGTTAACATTGCATCGGCAACGAAATACAATTGTAAGTTGTTCAGTATTAAACTGACATAGATGCATAAAGAGAAGGAAGTAATACCCATGGCCTGAAATTAAATTAGGAACACATTGTTAGCTCTATTAAACTGACTTTCCATAGCACACAAGATTAGGGACACATTATCCAGTATAATGTCTGCATTTATGCTTAGTGAATAAGAAACAAGACCCTTACTGTCCTGATGATGTAGATGCTCTACAGAAAAATAACACATGCGATGATAACCACATTTGGGTTGGTTTATGTAACAAGTCCTAAGAGATACAAAATCCCAAGGACAATGTAAGTTTCTTATTTTTTAAATCGTTAAGTGGTCTCATTGAATGTTTTAATATGCATCCAAGAAAGTTTTCAAATAACAAAAAATGTACCCAGTAAACCAGCACGAACACTGAATGATAAATGAAGCAAAAAAAAAAAACCATTATTTGCCAAGGAAGGACCTCTTAAGAGAGAGCCAGAAACCAACTATACTATACAAGAGAAAGGAAGAGGATAACAAGTAATTACAAGATAGCATCACGTCAGTACTCGTTTCTTATGTTTGAGAATAGCATAATTGCCACTTTCGCAGATTGCCAGTATCAAACCAGCAGAATAGACAAAGATCATATTAACATTTTAGCCATCTAAAGATAAACACAGACCAAAAATAAAAGCCAAACAATACCTATTTTCTGTAGAGTGTGCAGGGCGTTTGTACGAACGTTGAACGGGAATTGTTTCCTCAATTTCCACAGGGGACCTATGACAAGCAGCTAAAAGGCAGAAAGTGAATGCTTACTTCAATGGCCAAACGGAAAATAGCACGTGCATACAACCACCATAATGAAAGAAGAGTACCTGTAGACGAGCTACATTCTACTTCCTGTTGTGAGATATTAGTGCTTGAAGAACTTGGTTCCAGTTTCTTCTGCGTTCTCTCATCTTCATCCTGAAGTTCTTGCTGCCGCATCCGTATTTTCGCTTCTATAACACGTTGCTCTTCCTGGAAAACACAAAAGTATGATAAAACCCTGAACACTGGCAAGAAAGGTAATATTAGAATGGGGTAAGAATGTTAAGCTTACTGTAACAAGCAAAACTTACAATCTGCTCCAAACCCTTTTCCTCCTTTGTCTTAACACCTCGATACTCAACTGCGTAGTTGGAGGTTTTGCAGAATGGACACCTGATGCTGTTAAGTACCACAAGTTTCGAATATGGAATGCCGATTGGATAGAACAATGAGCCAAAACAAAAACTCTACACTAAAGCAACCATAAAAACCATATTTCTGAAGGATACTGAGTAGGTCGTGCAGAATTTGGACTCTTCATTTGAAGGAAGCATTCTGGAGCAGACAACGAAAAGTCAAAACACATCAAAAAAACCGAATGGCAGCATAAATCGCATATTGAATAATCAATCACCTGTACAAATTCCCTTCATGCAACATCTTGATCGGTTCAGACTTGGGTAATGCTGAAACAGGAAAAAATGGCGAAAGGCCAAACCCATCAGAGAAAATGCATTCCCGACCAAAAAAATGCACACAGCAAATCAAAGGCAACCACAGACCAAGAAGCAAATCGGGCACTCTTCATGCTCATGGAAAGTCTCCTCATCCCCGGGATAACAGGGAGCGAGCTTGGACTCCAGAATCAGCTTCCTCAGCTTCTTGTGATCCACATCTTTGTGAACATAAAGCCCTTGCGGCCTCGTGTACCTCTCGTCCACCACCGGCCTCCTCCTTCCAAGCTTATTACCCATCCCAACCGCAATCACCAACCCCTCACCACGAAACGCGCACCATTCACTATCAACTACGAAAACCGTCCTAGACACGAACCAGGACGGAGCATCCCAAGCCTACGCCACCAAAACCTCAATTCTCCTCCTCCTCCACCGCGAAAAGGCCGGACAAACACGCACACCTGCAAAATCCGCAAAAGTAACCGCTGGCAGTTATCAAAACCCTAGCCACTCTCCAGACGGTTAATTCTAACTCCGGGAACCGAAATTAAGTGGAGCGGGGAAATGGCTCCTCACTATTAAAAAGCCTAACACTAAGCAAGCTCGAAATTTACAATAAACCGAATTAAAATTTTAAAAAATAAATAAATGGAACACGGAGAAGAGGAAATGGAAACTTACTTGGGAAGGAAAAGTTAGTTGGTTGTACGGTGGAAGGAGATCGAGAAGCGGTTTTCGGTTTCTCTGTTTTTCTTTTTCTATTTTGCTTTTGTTTTTTTTTCGTTTTCTTTTCGGTTAATCCTTTTTCGACCGCAAAATGTTTATTGTGTGTTATGAATTAATTAAGTAGATATCTTTTAATTTGAGATCATTTTTATTGGTGATATTGTTCATAATTATTTTTTGGGAAAATTACTCTCAAGTCTTCGTGTTTGTTTAAATATACTCAAAAAAATTTTTTGTTTGAAAAATGATCATGTTGTCCCTCTAGTTTGCTTTTATTTATACTTTCGGGTCTCTAAATGAGATTTTTTTCTTTTTTGGTCATTGAAAAGACAAAAATACTTTTAGAACACAAAAATAAAAAATTTGATGACATCATTCCTTCGTCTCCAATGACCAATACCAAAAAACCCAAAAAATAAACAACACAAGGCATCTCCATCGGATTAATCGAATTCAAAAGCTTTTGCTTTAAAACATGAATTAGAAATCGCCGTCATCGTTGGACAGGTACCCGGAGATCATCTTCCCGACATCCGTCTCTCTATTGCCGCCGCCGTCGTCGTCGTCGGACAGCCTCCCGGCCTACGACGTCTTCCCGCTCTTGTCCAACCCTTCTAGCATTACCAACGCCCCTCGCAACTCACTGTCGTCTCCGCCCTCGTCCTCGCCAAACACCACCGTCGTCGCGAAAGATCCTCGTCCTCGCCAAGCACCGTCGTTGCCGCCTTCGTCCTCGCCAACAATCGTCGTCGCAAAAGAACCTCGTCCTCGCCAAGCACCATCCTCATCCTCGCCAAGCACCGTCGTCGCCGCCTTCATCCTCGCCAAGAATCATTGTCGCCGCCGTCGTCCTCGCCAAGCACCATCCTCATCCTCGCCAAGCACCGTCGTCGCCGCCTTCGTCTATTAAAATATATGGGGTCTAGGCCTTATAATTCTTAGGGTCTACACACTCCTCCTTTTCCTCCACACTTTTCTCCATGTTTTCCTCCACACTTTATTTCTCTTTTCATAAGTTGATACGTGTATATAAATAGACCTTTGTAGGCAATTGTAAACAAGAAGAAGAGATAATTTACATTGGAAGAAGATTTTATTCCTTCATCTCTCTCTCATTGCTTCTTCATCTTTCTCCTTAAACTTCTAAATTTCTGAAACAAATATATCCAAATTTAATTTTTTTCATGGTATCAGAGCGGTAGCTCACTTCTTGCTTCAGCTAAAATCACCTTGTACTCCTTCTCCAAAATCTCTCTTGGTACTCATCAAGAATGGCAACTTCACCACATGCCGTGGAGAACCTAGAATCTGTTACTCCGGAATCCACAACTCTGCGACTTAGCCAACATTTTTAGAACATGGGAGGAGAAGTTCAGGTGCCTCCTCTCTATTTCCACCCAAGTGAGAACCCAGCCGTGGCGTTGGTTACTCCCCTGCTCGAAGAAAGCAGTAATTTCCATGCATGGAGTCGAGATATGAGGTTTGCTCTTCGATCCAAAAATAAGTTGGGCTTCATTGATGGTACTACTCTTGTCCCTGCCCTTGATAATTCTCAGTATGCTAATTGGGAGCGTTGCAACACCATGATTGTTAGCTGGATCTTGAGATCTGTAGATCCAGAAATTCACCCAAGTCTTCTATATTTTAAGAATGTATCTGATGTTTGGCATGATCTGTGTGAACGATTTGGTCGTAGAGATGCTGTTAGAGTCGCTAGTATTCAGCGAGAGGTTCATTCTTTGAACCAAGGTGCTCGTACTGTCAATAGTACACGGACCCAGATGGAGAATTGAAATCTATCGCCGTGATGTCGTTCTTAGAAATCCCAGATGGAGGATTGAAATCTCGTCGCTGTGACCCCCAATTTAATAATCCCTGATCGATGGCGACGACATCGGGCCTGGGCTGTCGATTAGATTTTTTGGTTTAGCTTGGGTTTTTAGTGTGTGTGGTTGTGGAGGGGGATGACATAGAGGAGGAAGATGACAGGATGTTGTGTTGCTCGGTACCGGATGGAGTCAGCATTTTTTATTTTTTATTCTAGGGATATTTTGGTCATTTTATTGAAAAATTTGAAAAAAATAGCTGCTAACGTGCGCCGGGGACCCGAAAATATAATAAAAGCAAACTAGAGGAACAACAGTATCATTTTTCAAACAGGATAGACTTTTGAGTATATTTAATCAAACCCGAAAGATTTGAGAGTAATTTTCTCTTATTTCTATCTTTCAAATTTGGCTCGTTGTCTTCGTTATTTTTTAGGATTTGTCCTTTCATGATGTATTCAATGGATAATGATTAGTTGGGTATATCAGAAATAAATACCTATAACGTTTACAATGAGAATTGATGATTAATGATAAGTTCTTATTATTGGCTCCATTTTTTTTCTCTCTTTACTCTCCATTCTCAATATTTTAAATAACTCAATGTTCAGTTCCTAGTTGTTCAGTTTCATAACACGTTATCACTATAGACTCTACCAGATTCTTATATATTTTTTGAAAATATTTGAGCTACAATTGTGTAAGTATTCTTTATATGTTCCCTTATATATTATAATTGAATGTTGAATGCAGCCTTGTTGTATTCATTTGTAAGTATATCTTGGGGAAAAAAATATTGTATGAAGTATAAAATGAAATATATTTATAACCCCTTGAAAAATTTTGCGGTCATATCTCTTGCTTATTTATTCATATCTTCTGAAAAGATATTGGATATCAATTTGGATATCTGTTTTTTATTCACTAATATCTTCCGTGGAGATATGATATATGAACATCAAATGATCATAATTTACTTACTTATATGTCTGGTAAAAATATTGAATATGGAAATTATGTTTTTTAGTTAATCGACAGATATCCAAATACACAATGTGAGGACAGATCACTAGCTATTGCATCTGCTATACCTGACTCATGGGAAATGAGTTAGGTTATTTATCTGAATTGCCATAAACTAAACTGATAATATAAGTCGACGATGCGTGTGCAACGCTATAACTCTCAATAAATTGTCGCTTTTGGTAAGAAATCCTAACCCACTCGCAACTGAATTTGTCGATCTTATTCGGATAGGAAAGTGATACAAAACAAAAAGAAATATATTCACTAGGATAACATGTTGTCAACCACTCTTAGCCCATTGGCCCATTTTCTAGAATGGGCCCGACCTTAGGTGGTTTTTGCTCAGGAATATTGTATCAACAGTGAACTTGGATTGTAAGTTGGATCTTAAGCAGATAGCATTGCAAGCTCGAAATGCAGAATACAATCCTAAAGTATGTAGCTGGACTTGATTTTAACATATCCCTAACCTCTAAAATGATGATGTAGCGTTTTGCTGCTGCCATTATGAGAATAAGAGAGCCAAAAACTAGAGCGTTGATTTTTGCCTCTGGAAAGATGGTGAGTATTTCTGTTTCTAATATGTAAAATGTTAAGTAGACCCTTAGAGGGCTTTAAGGAATCCTTCAAGTCCAGAATACAACCAAGGATCCCTTATGTACCTATATGCCAAGAGCACATCATTTTCTCTCCAAATTTTGTTGAAGAAAATTAACTTTGTGTGCCACTTAACTGCATGTTCAGCTAAGTGAAAATGGTTTGCACTGTGGATAAGTTTGTAGCTAATTATCTATACAATTACCACTTTTGTCTCATATGTTTTCCTTTTACTGTTCAGGTATGTACCGGTGCTAAGAGTGAACAGTCGTCAAAATTGGCTGCGAGAAAGGTGCCAAATGTGCTTTTACTTCGATGAGACTAACATGATTCTGATTTTTGCAGTATGCAAGAATAGTTCAAAAGCTTGGCTTTCCTGCCAAATTTAAGGCATTTGTTTTTCGCTTCTCGTCTCACACCTGAAACTTTGAGATTTGTATTCATTTTTTGTTTGCCAGGACTTCAAAATTCAGAATATTGTCGACTCTTGTGATGTGAAGTTTCCTATTAGGCTTGAAGGAGGTCTTGCATACTCCCACGGCGCTTTCTCCAGTCTCGGGATTGCCTTTTGTAGGCGTCATCTTCTGACTCTGTTTGATTCTACAGTATGAACCTCAACTGTTTCCAGGTTTGATATATCGCATGAAGCAGCCGAAAATTGTGCTCTCGATTTTCGTTTCAGGAAAAATTGTGATTGTCGCATCTTATGACATATTGATTACTTGCTGCACCTATTCATTCTCAAGGGGATCCTACCTCCTCTCATAATCCCAGGTTAGAGAAGAGACGTACACGGCATTTGAGAACATTTATCCCGTGCTTACCGAGTTCAGGAAGGTTCAGCAATGGTATTACTCTACCCCTTATATGTGCCATCTCTATGGCTGTCTTCTACGTTCAGCTGGTTCTCACCTAACGTACGTGCATTGTTGTTTGATCCCAGACATTTTATCTTTTTTGGGCTTCCGCATCGGGACAATGCCGGAGAAAGGAAGGGGCTCTACTGTGCATAAGCTCTGTGAATGAAGTCCTCCATTGTCCCTTTCATGGCATGTGTTGTCCTTGATGGATATTTTTTTGGGTGAAATCTCTGGTATTCAAAATCGAGCACTCCAGAGTCTATTTAGAATGATATTCTCCAAGACTTGAATCTAAGGCCTCTCTACTGTAATATTGTGTTCCCTGATCATCAGCACCTCGTTCTTCGTACCCGCTGCTAATTTCCTTCTGCAATTTTCTGGATGATTGTACTTCCTCATTTTTTGAAGGCAAGAATGAAGGTTCATCCAAACTTCAAAGGATGAACTAAAGTACACGGTACAGAGTATACTAAAAACATATATAACACAAAACAAAGATTAGCTAGACCGAACTTGTTCAGAGAAACAATGGCATCCTTTACACATCAACAGCGAAAACATTATTCACAATTCAGTCTCGAAGCAAACGGTTGGAATCTCCGTATCCAACCCAAAATCTGAAAGTAATGGGTATAGGAATTTCCATATCCTAATATGGAAACTCCTATATGGTATCAGAGTCAATTGTTCTAATGAGACCCATGGTCTACACGACCCCCGTTGAAAGCACGAGAGGCAGTGGTTAAGCCCGTGTAAACTTCAGCTCGATGAGTTTCGTTTGAGGGGGCGTGTTGGAAAGAATCCCACATCGGAAGTTGTAAGTGGGTTGGGGCTGTTTATAAGTGTAAATGATCCACATACTCATCACCTTAAGGTTTTTGGTAGGATATGGAAATTCCTATATGGTATCAGAGCCAATTGCTCTAACAAGCCCATGAGGCCATGACCAGTTATGCTAGCACGGCCCACCTTTGAAAGCACGAGAGACAGTGTGAAGTCCGTACAGACTTCTGCCCGATGGGCTTTGTTTGAGGGGGGCGTGTTGGAGAGAATCTCACATCGGAAGTTGCAAGTGGGTTGGACCTGTTTATAAGGGTGGAGGATCCAGCAACTCACTACCTTGAGGTTTAGGTAAGATTAGGGATGGCAGAAATACCCATACCCTGAGGGTCGGACCCTACCCTTACCCTACGGGTCTAGGGTATGTTGACTTTGACTGGGTCTAGGGTAGGGTATGGGTATGGGTCCATGTTTAGAGGTAGGGTCTAGGGTAGGGTATGAATCCATAGCTAGATCCTGTGGGTCGGTCCCTACCCTTAGATTTTTACCTTATTTTAGACTCTACCCTAATTAGACTCTAGTTAGACCATTGTTAGATCATATTGATAATATATATAATATACTTTACGGCTAACTTTAACATATTTATTATGTTATTCTGCAACTAGCTTAGAAGATGTCGTGAATGATGGATCACTAGAAGCTGACATGCTATATTTTTCTTTTGTTGAATTGTTTATGTATTTCAAACTCTAAAAAAAACCTTGGACTATTGAAATTAAATTGTAAAATTTGATGTTTCATCAATTTTCTATTGAATGTTGATGTGTAACGTAGTAGATGTCTTGAATTTATTTAAATTTTATTTAAAAATTAAGTTTTGATTAAAAATTATCAAAATGCAAAACGTTAAAGGGTCGGACCCTGCAGACCCTGGGTCTCCAGGAGGGTAGGGTATGAATCTAACAATAAAAAATTTGTAGGGTCGAGGGTAGGATATTGGTCCATCCAAAAAAACTAGGGTATGGGTAGGGTCCTATCAATACCCTACCCTACCCTACCCATTGCCATCCCTAGGTAAGATATAAAAATTCCTATAATGGGTAAGTGGATCTTCCACTCTTATAAACCAGTCTAATCCACTTGTAATTTTCGATGTGGGATTCTCTCCAACATGTCCTCTTAAATGAAGCCCATCGGGCTAAAATTTGCACAGACTTCACTGCCTTAATATCAACCTAAAATCTTAAGACAATAGGTAGGTAGATCTTCCACACTTATAAACCAGCCCAACTCATTTGCAATTTTCGATGTAGAATTCTCTTCAACTAAAACTATGGCATAAAGACCCTCCTCTCAATCTAATATCTCTTTAAATAAAACTACGTTTTTTACTGTTAGATCAACGCAGATTGATCTTGTATCCAATCTATAATTTTTTATTTGGAAAATGGAGAGTCAAACCAAACCTCTGTGACAAACAATTACATCCTAAATAACATTATACTCCTATCGGACATCCTAAAATCATAGTAATTAATCATTGTGATACATCGACTTCAGTAAAATACTCTTGGAGTAAAACTAGCGAGAATCCAACCCATACCTTTTAACTACTTCACAGTTTCACATGTATCGCCTCTACAATCTACATTATTTCCTTTCTGGCGGGAACCTACTAACCCAGCTTAACCCCCAAATAACAAACCAAACCCACTAGAGCTCAAGACACTCTTTAATCCGAGGAAAAGACCAACATGGGGTCGGATTCCGTTTTGCCCAAATGGGCATCCAAGCCTTGCGTCATGGGAATCGACGAAGCCGGTCGTGGACCTGTTCTTGGTAAAGTTCCAGTCTTTACCCTTTTTTTTGCTTCAAGATTGGATTTTTTTTTCCTTCGGCTGATGGGTTTTTGCTTTGTTGCGCAGGGCCAATGGTGTACGGATGCTTGTACTGTGCCCGTTCATATCAGAAGACTCTTTCTTCTTTGAGCTTCGCAGGTTTCCACCTTTCTGCTTGCTTTGTTCGTTTCTTTTGTTTTGTTCTGTTTCAGTGTGGTTCCTGAGAATTGCTGGGTTTTGTTTGAGCTCGTGGGTGTTGGGTTTCCTCTGTTTCTTGCAATAACTACTCCCATTGCAAGGAGGGATCTTTTGTTTGTCATTTGTTTTAGGGAGTGGTCTATTGGTTTGGTGCTTCAACGTGTGATGGGATGACGGCCCGTGTCGTTTTGCTTTCGTTTACTTGTTGACATTGCTTGATTTGTTAAGAGAAGGAAGGAATCGTATTGAGCAATGGTTGGAGTTCTATAGGGATCGTGTCAACATTCGACAAGTTATTAGCTTCCACGATTGTGTTGATGCCCTGTTGCCAAACTTATCTGGTAAAGTCATCAGATGTACTGCATTATCGTTGTGTTGGCTCCTTTTCCTTCAACGTACCGGTCTCTTATGTGTTTCTGAAACATCCTTTTAGGACATGCTTGAATTGTGTTACGGTTTCTGTATCTTGCTTGAGGTGAACATCTTCATCAATGCATGATTTTTAAATCTGTCTATGTTGTGGATTCAAAGACTCTGAAAGAGGAAAAGAGGGAAGGGTTATTTGAACCTAAAAAGTGAATGGTTCAATTGGGTGGGATGTTGACATTATCGACCAGAGGGAGCTTTCTTCTAAGATGCTCACAAAGTTTGGTCCTACTCTATTAGTTAGTGTTTAAATCATTTCCTGTCCGGTTTCTGAGTTTGTTAATGGTCTCCTTCCATCATCAGGAACAAGATAAATTTGAATGAGATATCACACGAATCTGCAATGGCACTGGTGAAGAAGGTATTAAGCATGGGAGTGCTTCTAACCGAAGTAAGTTAGCTTCCAACCTGTGGAAGATTTTTCATTCTTTCATCTGCACTCTAATTATCCCTTAACTTTCTACTCATTCACGATATAAACCCATTTAGCTGCTTATTCTGGGCTTTTATCTAGTGTAAAATAGTCAAAATGGTTTTACGAAAACATGAATAAGCTGAAGTTGATGCTTATGTTTCTATAAACACGTACTCTTGTCTTTCTTCATTCATATCGCGGGGAAGCATCATGGAAGTGTGTTAGTTCTGGACCTGGTTAGTGATGGTTTCAGTATCTGAGCCAGGAAAGAAATGTGTGGAATTCTACTCCTACATTAGCTCACTATTCTACAGCCAAGAGCCATCTTTGCGTGATTCTTAAAACTATCCTTTCGTGGATATGCTTTTGCATCCTTCTATTTCTCCCGTAATGACTATGCATCGAATTTGCTTCCTTCAATTCCCTTTCTTTTTCTTCTCAGCCAGAGATAAGTAGGATTGTGATGGAGTTGGAACTTATCGGCTAATGGATGGATGAAATATTTTCAGGTCTATTTGGATACAGTAGGTGACCCTGAGAAATATAGAGTGAAGTTGTCTGAAAGATTTCCTTCTATCAAATTCATTGTTGGAAAGAAGGCCGACAGCCTGTATCCGGTTGTCAGCGGAGCAAGCATAGTTGCAAAGGTAGTGAGATCCTTCTCCTAAACTCTAATCTACTAGCCCTTCACTGGTCCCTATAATCTTTATATATTCGTGATTTCAAGTTCGCAGGTTACAAGAGATCGAGCTTTGCGAGAATGGGTGCCTTATGAAACAGCTCAAGACATGACGAGAAACTTTGGCTCCGGATATCCTGGAGGTGACGACTGCTCTATTTTAGTAGATATGTTGTGGCTGAAATTTGGAATGGAAACTTATATTATTGCATTCAATTGTGTTCAGAAAAGAACAAGCACCCGGTGTTTGGATTCCCAACTCTGGTTCGATTTAGTTGGGGTACATGCACAGCTTACAGCAAGGATATGGCCGAAGTTTTATGGTGAGTCCTTACTCAAGTTTTCCCACATACAAAGTTTTATAAGCTCAATGAAAATCACAAAGTTCTAGTAAGTTTTCCCACACACAAAGTTTTATAAGCTCAATGAAAATCACAAAGTTCTAGTAATTGTTTTTCTAGACTTGATATTTAGCTGATGTGCATCCAATTGCTCCCTTAATGCTACTTGTTACTTGACTCTTGTGTAGGGAAGCAGATAAAGAAGATGACGAGGGCACCGGGAGTACCAACGGCAACCGGCAGTTGAAGTTGACCGGTGTTGGGGTGACGAGCTCAAAGAGGAAGGCTGAAGACACTGAATCTAGTGGCAAAGGCCGCTGCAAATTCTTCCAGGCTCGGAAACTTGAGCAACTTAGTCATTTCTAGCCCTCAAAGAGATTACTGTTCAATCCTCAATGATCTTTTCTGAGTTGTCCAGCCGTACTTGCATCTGCTGATCAGTGCCTATATCCTGTGATACATGATCAAGAGCAGGTGTCTTACGCGGGTCTGTGTTGAACGATGAGCTGCTGATTTAGATTAATATGATCTTCTGACACTTTTTATCTTAAGTGCCATATTCGATCAATCTCTTTAGTCTGTAGAACCTTGAGATTTGAGCTTCCTTGTTGAAAGTAAAAACTTGTTCTTGTTCTATCCTCCAAATAGCATTGCCAAGACATACCAAGTACAAAAGACTAGACCATGGATGGAAGCTTTAATCTAGCTGTAACGATTCAACTATTCAAGCATTATAAGAGGCTGTAATCTAGGTTTTTGATTTGTCTACGTACAACGGCTCAATCATGTCTACCAGATCACGATATGAGGAGCTAATAATGTCAGGATAAATGAGGGAGATCCTAAGCAGTTTCTAGCGTAACTAGTACCGCCATTGCGGTGCGAGTTCTGGTGGCCCTTGTTGTTTGCAGCAGCCCCGGTGACAACGGGGATGACTGCTCCCCCTCCAGGTACACTGCCATCGCCATTCTCGGGTGTTGCAGTCGATCCACATCATGTTTGTGAGAATCGTAAAACTAATTTAGATAATAATATAAGATCAAGTGACCAAATAGTAATTGACCAAATTAGGGTTAGTCTTTGTCTATATAAAGGGAGGTAGAAAAGAAAAACCCGAAGGGGGGAAGAAAAGAGAGAAAATTCGTAGGTCCCAAGAGTAGCCATCATTATTTGTAAAATCCGAAAGTGAAATATTGTCGGATTGACACAAAACTTTGGAGTTCTTTTCCTAACACCATGGGCAAGATTCTTAACGGTAGAGATGTCGTTTAAAGGTGTTTAAGGCTGTCTGCACGAGTCAACTTTGAGAAATCCAAATTTGAATAAAATAGAAAGGTAAGTCAATTTTTGTCTTACATTATATTATGTTATTGTATATATAGAATTGTGATATTTTTCCGCCTATTTTGATTTGGTACTATGCATATGCATTAATCTGTTCTATACGATGCCTCGGTGAATTATTGATGTCTCAGTATATTGGACTCGCGTGATGATGCGTTAGAACAGTGTAAATATTGGGGTTCAAAATAGGAAATGCATGAACAGATTGAAATCGCACAAACTAATTATAATACCTATGTTTGAGATACCTGATTGGGCGAATCCATATAAAGTTGCTAGTTAATGGCTATAATATTTTAATGGCGTAAACGAATATGAGTGACGGTAGGTTGATAATATTTAGTTTGTAAATAATGTATATTTTAATTGATTCATCATTTTGTTTTGAATCATTTTCTTTTAATGAGGAAAAGGAATTCGTAATTACCTCGTAGATCGAGGAGTTTAGGTTTTCTGAGCCCGTCTCAGTTTGAGGCACGTATGGTTCGAGTTTGGAATCTGGCTTAAGCCAATTTCTTTATTACTAATTAGTTTATTTCCGCACCATATTTTCTGATCTGTATTGATTGTATTGATATTCCTGATTTTCATAGTTCTTGACCTGTGTTGTATTGAAACCGTCATGCGTATGTTCGAATGCACATTGTGTCAGAAATCTTGATTTCGATTCTGATAAGTTCTGATATATGTATGATATGTTCCGGTCTCGTCTGATTTGTTAGTTGGCTAGGTAGTTGGTTAGGAGATTCGTAAGATGGATCTCTGGAGCCCTATTCTGTTAGACGGCTAAGTTAGTTGGCTAAGTTAGTTAGCTAAGTGACCTATGTTTCCGTTCTGAAAAGTTTGTCAGTGTACATGTAATTTATGTTCTTTGTGATTGCAACTTGATTTGAAATTGTCATTGTTGGGAATATTTGATATATGAATTGTTATATCATTTGAGATATGATCTTCTGTATAACTTGTTATGTGCTTCAATGTGTGTTATATGTGTCGCCGACTTACTGAGTTGCGTATCCTCATTAATGTGCACTGCTGTCTCAGATACTAGGGAGCGACTCGTGATTGAGAACTAGGAGGAGATGCATGTATTGAGTTGCACGACGTCCATGTTTTATCAAAACTTTTTAAATCAACATTGAGGTAGAACATGAATATGTAGCCTTTTATAATGTATCTTGAAAGTTATTGAGCCTTACAGAGAACTTTACTCCGTGGCGCTTGGCATGCCTATTTTCGGGGCGTGACAACTTTAATGGTATCAGAGCTTTACATAAAATATAGAATAAAATTCAGCATGCATTGGCACATTGAGGTTGAACGAATAACTTTGGTAGAATACTCCAGCAAATATTTGACTTTGTCATTTTTATTAGTGCATTAAAAAAATCTATTAAAAAAATGCATTCATGCATTGAGGTTGAGAGAGTAACTTGAGTACTTGAGATTTTGGTTGAAAAGTTGCTTAATGTCGATTTCTAGCTGAATGGAAGTTGAATTAATTATTGTGTTCTAATGTCGATATCTTTGTGTGCTAATAATGGTTGAATTTTTTCGTTCCTTCGAAAAGTGTTGTTGAAAATTATTTTAAAAAAATACAAACTTTACAAAATCTTACATAGCAAGACACGACATCGCATTCATTGGGAGGGATAAAAAAAATTAATAATAATAATAAGACCTAGTTTAAAATATACGTTGATGATTATTTGAGATGTGCTAAATTGAGAGCCAATTATTGTGAAAACAATGTTGATTGCATATATATGAGAGCTTGTTTTGATTACTTGAAATATGATGGTATGTTAACTGACATTATGTGAATTTTTCTTGAATTGTGAATGACATTTTAAGGTATATATTGTGAATTATTTTTTGTACTTGGAAATATGCTTGTCACGACATTAATTTTTTTGAATTGAATGGATTACAAGAAATTAAGAATAATGTGGTGATATAATATATAATATAGTTGAATAATTAGAATATTTTAGATGATTTCTATTTTCTTTTATATCATAAAAATATAGTTAATTAAAAAGTGTAATAATAGACCTTCGAGTGTAATATATATATTTGTTCAGTTCTTGCATCTTTACAGATCATAGTTTGAAGCTACAATTATGTGCTTGTGTATTTAATTACTTGCGCATAAAGAAGATATTATATTTTGGTAAAGCTTTAGTTCTTCTGCTATGCGTACAAGAGTATTAATTTTGCTAGTATGAACTTACACTAAGAATTGTTCGGGAATGTTTATGATTGATTTATTTTGTTAGATGAATTCTTCATCTTGAATTGATGTTATTTGCTTATATATTGTACATAATGAAAAACAAAATTTAAGTACTACATATTAATGACTTAATTAGTTACATAAGCGTGATTGAAGAAATATTGACAAAAGAAAGAAGAAGTTATTTTCGTAATTTGAAAAAAAAATCCTTAGATATACATAAACACAGTCCTATCAAATTATTTCGAACTATGTTCAGCTATTAAAAATAGAGGAGATTGAGTTTAAAGAGTTAGTGTAAGAGAGCAATAGGGAATCATCTTTTAATAAGATATCCACATCTATAAGTAATTTCGTCGTATTATAGTTTATGAGCAAGATTATTACCTTGCTAAAAAAAATTTTTTTTGAAACAACATTTTCATCTAATGTAAGCTAAATGTTTCGCTACATGAGAGTTATATTTCAAGAGTCATCGCAAATTAATGTACATTTATTCTTTCACTTTGCCAACTATCTACTTTGGCCCTACATTTTGGTTTATATGATTTTTTTTGTTTGTTTTGTGATATTTTCTATTTGTTTTGTTTGACTATACTTGGTCTTGTTTGATTCTATATGAACATAAGTTGGTTCGTTGAGTTTTATACATCTCCGTTTAATTTCATATTACTTCCGTTTGGTCTCACTTAGCATGATGTGGTTTCATATGGCTCTATATGGTTTCTACTAGTTTCAAGCAGAGTATATATTTTTGTGAGATTCACTTGGTGCTAATATATAATTAGAGGTCCACCAATGCGAATATGGTTATGTTTTGATGATGAGATATGCAATTATGGTCTTAATGATTATACAAGATTAAAAATCGTAGGTTGAGTTCAGAAAGTATTTGCTGGTCATGAAATGACGATAGATTAAATTTTGGTTAGTTAGGAATGATATGAATTATGAGAAGACTTCATGCAATAGTGAAAGGGGGAAAGCTAAAAAAAATATCTTGTATGGGTCACTCGACACTAAGTTACAAAATTTTTGTAAGAGAAATATTAGGCGTACTTATAGAGTGCTTCAATCATTGAAAGAAGTAGAAAGAATACCCATTTTTCCTTTTAAAAGTTTGAGGACAAACTTTCTTTTAAGGGGGAGAGAATGTGAGAATCGTAAAACTAATTTAGATAATAATACAAGATCAAGTGATCAAATAGTAATTGATCAAATTAGGGGTAGACCTTGTCTATATAAAGGGAGCTAGAAAAGAAAAACCCGAAGGGGGAAGAAAAGAGAGAAAAGTCGTAGGTTCCAAGAGTAGCCATCATTATTTGTAAAATTCGACGGTGAAATGTTGTCAGATTGACACAAAACTTTGGGGTTATTTTCCTAACACCATGGGCAAGATTTTTAACTGTGAGATGTCATTTAAAGGTGTCTAAGGCTGTCTGCACGAGTCAACTTTGAGAAATCTAAATTTGAAGAAAATAGGAAGGTAAGTCGGTTTTCGTCTTACATTATATTATGTTACTGTATAGATAGAATTGTGATATTTTTCTGCCTATTTTGATTTGGTACTATGCATATGCATTAATCTGTTCCATACGATGCCTCAGTGAATTATTGATGTCTCAGTATATTGGACTCGCGTGATGATGCGTTAGAACAATGTAAATATTGGGGTTCAAAATAGGAAATGCATGAACAGATTGAAATCGCACAAACTAATTATAATACCTATGTTTGAGATACCTGATTGGGCGAATCCATATAAAGTTGCTAGTTAATGGCTATAATATTTTAATGGCGTAGACGAATATGAGTGGCGGTAGGTTGATAATATTTAGTTTGTAAATAATGTATATTTTAATTGATTCATCATTCTGTTTTGAATCATTTTCTTTTAATGAGTAAGTGGAATTCGTAATTATTTCGTACATCGAGGAGTTTAGATTTTTTGAGACAATTTCTGTCTCAGTCTGAGGCACGTATAGTTCGAGTTTGGAATCTGGCTTAAGCCAATTTCTTTATTACTAATGAGTTCATTTCCGCACCATATTTTCTGATCTGTATTGATATTCCTGATTTTCGTAGTTCATGATCTGTGTTGTGTTGAAACCGTCATGCGTATGTTCGAATGCACATTGTGTCCGAAATCTTGATTTCAATTCTGATAAGTTCTGATATACTTATGATATGTTCCGGCCTCGTCTGATTTGTTAGTTGGCTACCTAGTTGGTTAGGGGATTCGTAAAATGGATCTCCGGAGCCCTATTCTGTTAGACGGCTAAGTTAGTTGGTTAAGTTAATTTTATAAGTTAGTTGGCTAAGTGACCTATGTTTCCGTTCTGAAAAGTTTGTCAATGTACATGTAATTTATGTTCTATGTGATTGCAACTTGATTTGAAATTGTCATTGTTGGGAATATTTGATATATGAATTGTTATATCATTTGAGATATGATCTTCTGTATAACTTGTTATGTGCTTCAATATGTGCTATATGTGTCGCCGACTTACTGAGTTGTGTATCCTCATTAATGTGGTTGAGATACTAGGGAGCGACTCGTGATTGAGAACTAGGAGGAGATGCATGTATTGAGTTACACGACGTCCATGTTTTATCAAAACCTTTTAAATCACCATTGAGGTAGAACATGCCTTTTATAATGTATCGTGAAAGTTATTGAGCCTTATGGATAACTTTACTCCATGGCAGTTGACATGCCTATTTTCGGGGCGTGACAATGTTCAACCCCCAAAGCTCCACCACTAGCGAATTTCCTGCCAGTAAATTTACTACAACAGGCATTAACACCATCCACTTTGTCCATGAGGTGGGTCACGATTCCGGAACTCTACACCTGCAATGAATCTGCCTATCAATACAGTTAGTCATCTGCCAGAAATTTCAGCAGAATCTGACTCAACTTTTTTGTTAAGTACCAGTTCTCTTAATCCAATTAGTTTCTTAACCAAGCAAGAAAGCTGGACCAACTTTTATGTTTCTTAAGCAAATCTTATTCATAACCGGAGAGAAGGCAACTATATGACTGATGCGTTATCTAAGCATACTCTTTCGCTCTCTTTTGATTATGTTTTGTTCGGTTCGCTGCTTGTGTCATCTTTTGATGTTAAACTTAATAACTTGAAGGGTTTTTGCTAACGACGTTGTACACGTTTACTGCCAAGATTTATTGATTAACCTTGCACCTAATCTCGAATTCATGTACAACTTATGTTAAAATTTGATATGGACGGTTTTGTTTTCATTCATTTTGGGCTAGGTTTAAACTTTGATTATTTTCGGGTACTAAAATTTGAAGAGGGTTGGTTTTATCTTCTAACACTTCATCTAAAGATAAACAACGAGTTACAAGTAAGGAGTTCAACTCTTAGAAACACAACGTTGTTAAATTTTTGTTGACATCTTTCAAAAATTTTACCGATTCGAACTTGATTAGCCAACTTAGTAAATCTCCAGATTTGGAAACAAACGTGGATCAACCCAGCCCAACAAGATGTTACCTTCTCGGCCCATCAGATTGCTAGGGCTCCCCAAAGCCCAATCCGGCAATACCCCACTAGTCTCTTCCACTTACCCAAACACTCCATGTTCCTAGCTATCGAAACTCTAAATCAGCCACTCATATCATATACAAGTATAAATCACCCACTAATTTGGTTCTTCTCTCACTCGTCTCCTCCGAGAAGCTAACCCTAGAAATCATAAACCATGGTAATGATCCTAAGGCCGTTTTGTCATTTTCCTTTGCTTCATCAATTGTAATGGGTTTGCTTTATTGTGAACTAGTAAAGATGCACGCACGATGCGAGTGTCGAAGTCTGGAGTTCGAAGTCCGAGGTCTGGTGTCCAGAACCCGGGATCGGAAATCCGGGGGTTGGGATTCGAGGTCTGGGGGTTGAGGTTTGGGATCCAGAGTTGTGGTCCGAGGTCGGTGGTCAGAGTCTGGGGTCAAAGGTCAGAAGTCCGGTGTATGAGATCAGGGGTCAGGAGTCCGGGGAAAAATCTAGTACTTAAAAAATTAAATTGAAATTAGTCGGTGAGTTTGTATAGCAAAATTATAAACCAAAAATAATATAATATTTTCTGCCTATTTTTTTTTCTCTGTCCACTGAAGACACAAAAACTTCATAAAACGAAACTTCTCCTTCAATTTTTTCCTATCTTTGTTATCCACAGCACGTAACTATTCCCTTCCGTTCTCTTTCTACCCAAAATCATCTATCTGCATTAGAATTCAATAATTATATATATTTTTAAAAAAATTGATTATTGGCATAGATAGATATAGATATATGTGTATATGAGAGCCACGTGATTGTAAATTTCTTTGCTTTATTCTTTGGGAAAAATTCACTTAAGTCTCAGGGAGCTCGGGTAGTATCTACATGTGACATGGCAAGTGCAAAATTTTCAAAACGGTTTTAATTTTTAGGGTTATAGACACTTTAGTACCATATGTTATTTAAAATAGACACTTTAAATTTTGTATTTTAAAAATATCAAAAGAGTACCTTGTGTTTTTCTCAAACTACCACTTGTAGAATGAGTAATTATATCACTTAAATTTCCGAGAGCTTGAGTTGACATGGACAAAATGTGGCACTGATGTGGCATGTTGGAAGAAAAAAATTGATGTGAAAAAAAAAAGAAGCATCGTCTCCCCCGAGCCCTCTCAGCTACTCTCTCTTTGGCTCCTTCAACCCAGAATCATCATCCTCAGCCAATTAGAACCCTCTTCCTTCTCGCCTCATCTCAACAGAAATATCTCGTAGTCGGGGTCGTCGCCGTCCTCATACTCCAGTCATTAATCCTTCATCTTCTTCCCTGGTCCACCTAAAAAATCCCGGGCACCAGAAATCCAATCCAACCCCAAAACCAACACGAATGGAACCCCAGGATTCTGATTCAACCACAAATAATTGATCTAAATATAATTCAATCCAATAACTAAAAGGAAAAAGAAAAAGAACCGAGCTCCCGTTCAATTCCTGTCGATGGCGGTCGCCTCCTCCCTCTCCTCCGTTGCCTCTTCCTCATCTCCTCCTACTCACGGCGAATCCCCAACAACATCTCTCGCTGGAAGCTCAAGAAGCACCCACCCAGGTCCCTCGGAAATGACCACTCCACCGCCCTCTCCTCTATGCTCCCCCGCGACGCCGCTCCGCTCTCCGACTCCTAAGTTTGGCTTGGTCGATGCTTGATGCTGGTGTTCATTTTTTATTTTTATTTATTGTTTTCTCTTTTTTCAAGTGGAGTTTGGACTGCGCAACAGTTCAATGCCCCAATTTCTCTCAAAAGACTAGGGTAGTTTAGATATTTCCAGGGCGCCGGACCAAACCAAAAAAGGAAGTTTACATTATTATAGTAAGATTGGTAGAAATAAATTGGTTTAATATTCTCTTTTATAATGTAGGCTGCTAAGAAGGAGAAGGCCCCTTTACCATCTTCCAAGCCGGCTAAATCTGGAGGAGGCAAGCAGAAGAAGAAGGTACATAAGAAAATGTCTCCTCTCTTTTTTTTTTCCTTCATGTGATATTAAAGGTGGTAGCTTTTTTAGTAAAATTGAAAAAAAAGATTGATTTTGCAAAAAGGGTTTCACCCATTTTAGATTTAGGGTTTGTGGTGGGTTCTTTTTTGTTGTAATTTTGGTGTTTGGGCTGGTTTCGGTTATCAGTGTTGATGATATGGATGGTTGGTGGGTGGGTGCATAAATGGAGCAAGGGGAAGCAAAAGGAGAAGGTGAACAACATGGTTCTGTTTGATCAGGCCACTTATGACAAGCTTCTAAGTGAAGATCCCAAGTTCAAGCTTGTTACCCCGTCGATCTTGTCTGATAGGTTGAGGGTACATAACGTTCTTATTTTTGTTTGATGTGTTATATGCTATCTTTTCTTTGTGGCTGTTAAGATTTAGGTTTGATGTTTAACATTAGAAAAAGATTCGGGTTACAAAATGCTGGCAACTCTTGTTGAATGGGATTCAATGTATGATGACAGATGATGATATAAACCTTAAGCTTCCTGTTTATTTCAGATGTGATTATCTGACAAGCTACTTCATGATTAATCAATAAAACCATTTTCATTTTTTCTAGTTTCTGGAGAGCTTATCTTTAATACTTCAGAAGTTTGACCCCTTTTCGTGATGTTGACTCCTTCTATCACCTGACTCTGGTTTACAATCATTATCTCTTTCAATTATGATTTTCCACATCATTGGTTTCTCTTTGGTCCTTTTACATGTTTAAGCATGGTGGCGGTGATGAAATAAATCAGACGGATTCCCACTGATTTTTTATTGTGATTACATCACCAGCTACTTCTGAGTCATCATGCTTAACCACTATCTTGCACAAATCACTCAGTTTATATTGTTTTCGTTCAGCTGATTAGTTGCTTTACGTCATTGTTTTCATTTCACCTTTATATTCTTTCTTTTTTCTTGTTCGTTCATTCATGTGTTTAATATGATGGCGGTGATGAAATAAATTAGACATTCCCACTGATTAATTATCATGATTTCTGAGTCATCATGCTTAACCACCATTTCGCATAGAGCACCGTGTTTCGGTTTTCATTATTTTGTTGCAACTCATAAAAGCTGCTTGGCTTTTGTCATTGATTTCCTTTCTCCTTTCTATCGTGATGTTGTTTTCTATTCAGCCGATCTACTTGTTTAAGCATGCTGGCGGTGATGAAATAAATCAGACGTATTCCCACTGATTCCTTATTGTGATTATACAACCAGCTACTTCTGAGTCTTCATGCTTAACTATCACGACAACTCTTTGTTTGCCCTGTTTTGCTGCAATCGATAAGAGCTGCTTTATGTACTCGACTTCCTTCCATTGTGATTTTTTCCTGGTTGCACAGTGAACTATATTCATTTTAGTTCCACTGATAGTTACTTGTTTGTCATTTTTAGATAATTTCAATTAACAGTACTTGGTGTTGTGGTTAATGATCTCTCGTCTTCGACTTTCAGATCAACGGTTCACTTGTGCGTAGAGCAATCAAGGATCTTATGGCAACAGGTTCAATCAGGATGATAACTGCTCATGCCAGCCAGCAAATTTACACTAGGGCGACTAACACATAGAAAATGACTGAACTTGTTTCCTCCATAATGCAAAGGAAGTCTGTCTCCTTTGTTCTTCAACATTTTAGAGTTGTATTTCAATTATTTCCCCCTTTTCCATTTTTTAATGGTCTTTTTTATTGTATCCCAGTATAAAAGTTTTGGATCTTGAAGCTTAATATACTCTCTCTCTCTCTCACACACACACACATACACATACACAGAGCCAGTCTTCACAGCTTCCTCTCCCTCTCTCTCCCCCACATCCTAGCTCATCATCCTCCACGGCTTCCTCTTATCTCACGCCAGATCTAGGAGTCTTCCAGGTGTACTCTTCCCCAGCTCCAGGTCTGTAACCCCAGGCTTCTCACTGTCGGTCACCCCCTCCTGAGGTCGCTTTCCGTAGGCCGTCCTGCAAGCTCACCCGCCACCACTCGCCTCTAGCAGGTCGCCCACACTGTTCTCCTCCACTATCGGTTGACTCGACTGCTCGCACTCACCACAGGCTCAATTCACTCCTCGACTTTGCCCAAGCCTGACTGGAGCCCTCTGCCCAACTTGCGGCGAACCAGTGTAAGCCTCGGTCGAGGACCGGAGGGGTTAGTCACTGTAGACCACCCCTCCGGTTGATATCTATATTTACTGCTTATTTTTGCATTTATCTGTCTTTTTCTAGTGTCATGTGTTCTTGGTGGTCTGTAGTCTCTTTTGTTATTTCGTCTATGTCGTTACGAGCTGCTAACGCTGCTTTGGGAGGATCCGTCAACTAGAGTTGCCTCCTTTATGAAGTTTCTTATTGATCTGCACTTCGTGTGTGGCTCAATATGTGTTAGCTGATCTTCGGATTAGTAGTATTTTGGTTAGGTCTTCTTCCTCTTTCACATACTAGCCATTTTCTTCCCGGATCTTATCAATCCTGAACATATGTCAAATTTCTCCGCTCTTGTTGATCTCTGAGGTGTATTGTTTTACACTAATTCATGGTCACTAAGTTTTTTTCTAGATCACTCTGGCCAATTTTGACCAAAAATCTACCTAATCATCTTCCGGATGGGATCGATCAGAAATGGTTTAGAAAAAATGTTAATTTATTGGGTATTAATATATTTAAACATTACATTTTGCAAAGAGATATTTATAAACAGAAGATGACCAAATTGACAATTAAACCAAATTTATTTAATTGCCCACATATGTTTTTTTTTTCAAATTTTGAGTTACCCCTCATTTGGTATAGAACGTCATAACACACTCCAAATAATCTTAGTATTACCAAATTCAGAAAAAGACGGAAGAAGTAACTTTAAAATCATTTGCTACCTAAGCGGTCTTAAATGAGAGTAATTTTATGATAATCTCAAACTTATTTTTTGAAAATTAGGATTAATGCAAATCTAGGTTCTAACACATCAATTTTGTTAAAAAATCCAAACACGTCAATTTTGATTAGGGAAGCAGCCGTCAAGAGTCGAAGCCCAAAAAAAAATTACATTGGTAAAACTCTAAAAGCTTACCTTTCAAGCATATAAAAATCAAAAAGCAATCATTTCTCAAAAACCCAGCAACAAGCGATAATAATCCTCTCACAAAAAAAGGTAATCATCTAAACCCGCACCACATCAATAGTCTATAGACAGAAACATTCTATAGCCAGGAAGCCAAATTTTGTTCGGGAGGTATTTGTTCAAGTTGGTCATTGTTTGTTGTGATAGTGGGGGACTTGTGAATATGCATTTGTTGTTCTTCGCACCCTTTTGATTTTGATGCTCTTGCATGTTTTTGAACTTGGCAGTTTGGGGCTGGAGTGAGAGAGCTCTGCATCGATGCTTTAACCTTTCTTTGTTTTTAATTCTGGGTTTTACTGAGCTTAATGGCATATTTTTCTCCCTTTTTTTAGATTATGGATAGAAACTTTATGTACCGAGGAAGCCAAATTTTGTTCGCGAGGTATTTGTTCAAGTTGGTCCTTGTTTGTTCTGATAGTGGGGGACTTGTGGGTATGCATTTGTTGTTCTTAGCACCCTTTTGATTTTGATGATGTTGCATGTTCTTGAACTTGGCAGTTTGGGGCTGGAGTGAGAGAGCTCCGCAGTGATGCTATTGCGGGTGGAAAATAAGGTAATCTTAGAGCACATTGTGGTGGTAAAAGTTTAATATGACTCAATATGACTCGATATGACTCCATATAACTAAATACGAACTAATATGACTCAACATGACTTAATATGAATCAATATGACTTAATATGAATCAATATGAATCAATATAACTCAGTATGATTCAATATGAGTCAATATGACTTAATATGAATCGATATAACTCAATATGAATAAATATGAAATAATATTACTCAATATGAATCCAAAATAAGCTCAATGGGTAAGGAAGATCAAGACCACGCTACGCACCTCTCAATATGAATCAATATCAACACGACTTAATATGAAAAAGATGGATAAAGTAACTTCAAAATCATTTGCTACCTAAGCAGCCTTAAATAAGAGTTATTTTATGATAATTTCAAACTTATTTCTCAAAAATTAAGATTAATGCAAATCTATGTTCTAACACATCAATTCTAATAAAAAATCTAACCACATCAATTTTGATTGGGGAAGTAGCCGTCAAGAGTCGAAACTCAAAAAAAAAATACATTGGTAAGACCCTAAAAGCTTACCTAGGAAGCATATAAAAACCAAAAAGCAACCATTCCTCAAAATCCCAGCAACAAGCGGTAATAATCCTCTCACAAAAAAGCGTTAATAATCCAAACCCACACAACATCAATGGCTCAATCCAAGGCTCTATCTTTCTCTCCTTCTCCGGTCCCAAACAAGGTAACGTGCAACACCCGCTTCTCCATTGATCACTTCAAGCTTTAACCTTTCTTTGTTTTTAATTCTGGGTTTTATCGAGCTTAATGTTGAGCTCAATATGACTCAACATGCTCAATATGAAAAAGATGGAAAAAGTAACTTCAAAATCATTTGCTACCTAAGTTGTCTTAAATGAGAGTAATTTTATGATAATCTCAAACTTATTTCTCAAAAATTAGGATTAATGCAAATCTATGTTATAACACATCAATTCTGTTAAAAAATCTAAACACATCAATTTAGATCAGGGAAGTAGCCGTTAAGATTCGAAACTCCTAAAAAAATACATTGGTAAGAACCTAAAAGCTTACCTGGGAAGCATATAAAAACCAAAAAGCAACCATTGCTCAAAAATCCAGCAGCAAGCGAGAATAATTCTCTCACAAAAAAAAGCGGTAATAATCCAAACACACACCACATCAATGGCTCAATCCAAGGCTCTATCTTTCTGTCCTTCTCCGGTCCCAAACAAGGTAACGTGCATGTAATACCCTACTATGTGAGTCAAACTTAGTTAGATTTAATCAAGTATGCTAAATTATTTGGTAAGGTAAAAATATACTACGTGAAAAATATCTACAAAATTGGTTATGTAGATATAATATGAATGAACTTGAGTTGATAATATTTTATATCGATATATTATAAAATTGAAGAATTGAATAAATTAGGATATCAGCTAAGTTGTGAATGAAAATACTAAAACTAAAAGTAACTTTTAGAAATTTAGCAATTCAATTTAATTTAATTCAATTGTAAATACTTGGCAAGCGGATGAAATTGGGTAAGAGGTGGCAAGTTAAAGTAAGAGGTTGACAAATTGGTTATTGAGAAATTCTAGAAATGTGGTTAGATATAATTTTATACAAAATAAATTTAAGATATTAGATGTGATAAGATTTAGAAGAAAAAAAAACGTGGCGATTCATGAAAATGGGATAAGTTCCCAATAATTTCACCAAAATAATTAAGAGGGGCAAAGGAAATAAATTATAGGAAAGTGAATTTGGTTAACTTCATCAAGTAAGGATAAGAATAAAATATAAAAAAAGGCAACGTGGAAGGACTAGAAAAGCTCACACATAACAAAGCGAAGTAAACAGTAAAAGGAGAGGCGGTGAAGGATTAATATATTAGGGAGATTAAAGTTGGTCTTTTACAAAGATTTCACCGAAACAAAGAAACAAAAAAAAAAGAAAGCAAAAATAACGATAAGTAGAACAAAAGGAGAGACGTAGTCACTAATTAAAAGAGGAGATCTCATTAAGGTAACTTTACCTTTATTGTTTTAGTATGATTAATGATGAACAATTTACTAACCGTTAAGATTATCCATGTATATGAACTACAAGTGAAAGAAATTGGAAAGGTCAACTTTTAATCTATAGGAATGCAAATCGAGAACAACTAGAAAGGTTAAGTAAATTATATTAAGAAAAAGAGGCTACTTTGAGAATCTTTATTCATGGTTACAAAACGTAACTTGGATTATGGATTAGATAATGTTCATTAACAATATTAAAAAAAGAAGAAGAAGAAACTAGCGATAGAAAAGAAAAGCTAAAAAAAAGAGTTTCACTAATTATGTTATTAGAAGGAATCTGTGGGAGTGGATGAATTCCACCAGTTTCGGCTAAACAAAGAAAAAAAAAAGATAAAATAAGAACTAGAGAAGGAAAAGAAACGAAAGAGAACTAGATGACACAACCAAGGAAAACAACAAAGGTATCTAGGTAAGTTATCCAATCAAGTTTTGTTTGATTATTTTACTACGATCACGAAGTTAAATGGGGATGATGACTTCTCATCAGAACTGAAATTACAAGTGATAGTGAATCATAGGAATGAAGGTTATGTTGTTAGATTGGTTAAGAAAATTAAGTATAATGTTAACCGAAGCAATGAAAAAAAAATTGGAAACCAGTACCGAGAAAAGAATAAAAATGGACAAAGTAGATATTTGATCTAGTTAAACGAAAATTGAGTATTGTTTCTATGTGACAGGTTTTTGAATATCTTTCCAAGAGATTTGAAAACAAACTTTGTGGCTATTGACCAAAGGAATATTTGTAGTAGAAAGAGGATGGTCATTCGAGATAGTCGTCAAGCCAAAATTGGTAAACAAATAATATGTGACTCGTGCTTTATTTGGCGTACTCTATTTATTTGTCATGATCTGAATATGGTAATGTGAGTGCATTTTGTGCATTTATCATATGAGCATATTGTATGACATTATGATTTGTGAAAGTTTGTTCAATCTGGTCCAGCGAGGGCACTTGAAATATTTGGTATGTTTTGGAGCCTATGAATTTATTATGATATGAAAGTCTGTTATATGGATGGCTCAGCTCTGTGATATGGACGTCTAGTAGGCAGAGATCTACCCGTGACCAATCGGGGATGTTGGCATATGTGCACATATAATGAGGATACAATGGATTCTGATATGATATGTTTGGCCGGCGGGGTTGGTTTCTGATGGCGCCTTTGAGATATGGTATCCTCGTGTCGGGGTTGGAGTGACACTATCTATATCTTGCCGAATGTTCGTCAGTTCTGCTATATGATATTGGAATTATGTGTCATGTGTCAAATTGCGTGACGGTATGGAACGTTGCGTAGTTTGCTCATGTTTCTGTGACTTTGTGATTATATGCTATATTTGGTCATCTGATAAGTATGACTTTTGAATAATGTACATCTCTGCATAATTTATTTGCCATGTTAGTTATATGCATGTTTTAGGTATGTTTGTGCATTGAGTAGCTAAATAAATTGCGATGCATATCTTATTTGTTTACTGAGTGTTCCAAAACACTTATCCCCCCTCTCACCAGTTTTGCAGGAACTCGAATACGAGTTGTATTGGTTCGGAGATCTACTCTGATCGTACTAAGTCCGCTTTATTCTTCGGGACTAGTATGGAGATCTCCAGTCTGGAGGTCTCCAGTTTGTATTTTTCTTATTGATCTAGAAGCTCCGTAGTCACAGGATATGTTTTGATCTTGGGAGTATGTATTAAAAAAGAAAAAGCTTGGCTTATATTTTGTAAATTTGGAATATAAAACTAAAGATCATTAGGTTTTAAATTTTATGTTTAAATACTTATAATTATAAATTTGAATACATTAGAGGCTGGCTAGATTTATTTTGTGAATAACTTGAGTTGAAATCTAGCGCCGGTCACCGACCTGAGTTCGGGTCGTGACAGTGCAATACCCACTTCTCCATTGATCACTTCAAGCTTTAACATTTCTTTATTTTTAATTCTGGGTTTTACTGAACTTAATGGCATTTTTTTTCAATTTTTTTTCAATTTATGGACAAAAAATATCTGCACACAGAAAGCCGAATTTTGTTCACAAGGTATTTATTCGAGTTGGTCCTTATTTGTTCTGATAGTGGGGGACTTGTGGGTATGCATTTGTCGTTCTTAGCACCCTTTTGATTTTGATGATGTTGCATGTTCTTGAACGTGGCAGTTTGGAGCTGAAGTGAGAGAGCTCCGCAATGATGCTATTGCAGATGGAAAATAAGGTAATCTTTGAGCACATTGTGGCGGTAAAAGTTCAATATGACTCAGTATGACTCAATATAACTCAATATGACTCAATATGACTCAATACGAATCAATATGAATCAATATGACTTAATATGAATCAATATGACTCAATATATCTCAATATGACTTAATATCAATATCACTCAATATGAATTGATATAACTCAATATGAATAAATATGAAATAATATTACTCAATATGAATCCAAAATAAGCTCAATGGGAAAGAAAGATCAAGACCATGCTACGCACCTCTCAATATGAATCAATATGCCTCAATATGACTCAATATGAAAAAGATGAAAAAAGTAACTTCAAAATTATTTGCTACCTAAGCAGCCTTAAATGAAAGTTACTTTATGATAGTTTCAAACTTATTTCTCAAAAATTAAGATTAATGCAAACCTATGTTCTAACACATCAATTCTGTTAAAAAATCTAAACACATCAATTTTGATTAGGGAAGTAGCCGTCAAGAGTCGAAACTCCCAAAAAAAAAATTGGTAAGACCCTAAAAGCTTACCTCGGAAGCATATAAAAACGAAAAAGCAACCATTCCTCAAAAACTCAGCAACAACTGGTAATAATCCTCTCACAAAAAAAGCGATAACAATCCAAACGCACACCACATCAATGGCTCAATTCAATGCTCTATCTTTCTCTCCTTCTCCGGTCCCAAACAAGGTAACGTGCAACACCTACTTCTCCATTGATCACTTCAAGCTTTAACCTTTCTTTGTTTTTAATTTTGGGTTTTACCAAGCTTAATGTTGAGCTCAATATGACTCAACATGCTCAATATAAAAAAGATGGAAAAAGTAACTTCAAAATTATTTGCTAACTAAGCTGCCTAAAATGAGAGTAATTTTATGATAATCTCAAACTTATTTCTCAAAAATTAGGATTAATGCAAATCTTTATTCTAACACATCAATTCTGTTAAAAAATTTAAACACATCAATTTGGATTAGGGAAGTAGCCATTAAAAGTCGAAACTCAACAAAAAAAATATATTGGTAAGACCCTAAAAGGTTACCTGGGAAGCATATAAAAACCAAAAAGCAACCATTCCTCAAAAACCCAGCAGCAACTGGTAATAATCCTCTCACAAAAAAAGCGGTAATATTCCAAACACACACCACAACAATGGATCAATCCAAGGCTCTATCTTTCTCTCCTTCTCCGGTCCCAAACAAGGTAACGTGCAACACCTACTTCTCCATTGATCACTTCAAGCTTTAACCATTCTTTATTTTTAATTCTGGGTTTTACTGAGCTTAATGTTGAGCTCAATATGACGCAACATGCTCAATATAAAAAAGATGAAAAAAGTAACTTCAAAATCATTTGCTACCTAAGCTGTCTAAAATGAGAGTAATTTTATGATAATCTCAAACTTATTTCTCAAAAATTAGTATTAATGCAAATCTTTATTCTAACACATCAATTCTGTTAAAAAATCTAAACACATCAATTTGGATTAGGGAAGTAGTCGTCAAGAGTCGAAACTCAAAAAAATAATACATTGGTAAGACCCTAAAAACTTACCTCGGAAGCATATAAAAACCAAAAAGTAACCATTCCTCAAAAACCCAGCAGCAAGCGGTAATAATCCTCTCACAAAAAAAGCGGTAATAATCCAAACACACACCACAACAATGGATCAATCCAAGGCTCTATCTTTCTCTCCTTCTCTGGTCCCAAACAAGGTTACGTGCAACACCTACTTCTCCATTGATCACTTCAAGCTTTAACCTTTCTTTGTTTTTAATTCTGGGTTTTACTGAGCTTAATGTTGAGCTCAATATGACTGAACATGCTCAATATAAAAAAGATGGAAAAAGTAAATTCAAAATCATTTGCTACCTAAGCTGCCTAAAATGAGAGTAATTTTATGATAATCTCAAACTTATTTCTCAAAAATTAGGATTAATGCAAATCTTTATTCTAACACATCAATTCTGTTAAAAAATTTAAACACATCAATTTGGATTAGGGAAGTAGCCGTCAAAAGTCGAAACTCAACAAAAAAAATACATTGGTAAGACCCTAAAAGCTTACCTGGGAAGCATATAAAAACCAAAAAGCAACCATTCCTCAAAAATCCAGCAGCAACTGGTAATAATCCTCTCACAAAAAAAGCGGTAATATTCCAAACACACGCCACAACAATGGATCAATCCAAGGCTCTATCTTTCTCTCCTTCTCCGGTCCCGAACAAGGTAACGTGCAATACCCACTTCTCCATTGATCACTTCAAGCTTTAACCTTTCTTTGTTTTTAATTCTAGATTTTACCGAGCTTAATGGCATCTTTTTTCCCCTTTTTTCAGTTTATGGACAGAAACTTTCTGTACCCAGGAAGCCAAATTTTGTTCGCGAGGTATTTATTCGAGTTGGTCCTTGTTTGTTCTGATAGTGGGGGACTTGTGGGTATGCATTTGTTGTTCTTAGCACCCATTTGATTTTGATGATGTTGCATGTTCTTGAACTTGGCAGTTTGGGGCTGGAGTGAGAGAGCTCCGCAGCGATGCTATTGCGGGTGGAAAATAAGGTAATCTTAGAGCACATTGTGGCGGTAAAAGTTTAATATGACTCAGTATCACTCAATATGACTCGATATGACTCCATAGGAATCAATACGACTCAATATGACTTAATATGGATCAATATGACTCAATATATCTCAATATGACTCAATATTGAGTCAATATCGCTCAATTTGAATCGACATAACTCAATATGAATAAATGTGAAATAATATTACTCAATATGAATCCAAAATAAGCTCAATGGTAAAGGAAGATTAAGACCACGCTACGCACCTCTCAATTTGAATCAATATACCTCAATATGACTCAACATGACTCAATATGAAAAGGATGGAAAAAGTAACTACAAAATCATTTGCTACCTAAGCTGTCTTAAATGAGAGTTATTTTATGATAATCTCAAACTTAGTTCTCAAAAATTAGGATTAATGCAAATCTATGTTCTAACACATCAATTCTGTTAAAAAAATCTAAACACATCAATTTTGAATAGGAAAGTAGCCGTCAAGAGTCGAAACTCATAATAAAAATACACTGGTAAGACCCTAAAAGCTTACCTGGGAAGCATATAAACACCAAAAAGTAACCATTCCTCAAAAACCTAGCAACAAGTGGTAATAATCCTCTCACAAAAAAGTGATAACAATCCAAACGCAAACCACATCAATGGCTCAATCCAAGGCTCTATCTTTCTCTCCTTCTCCGGTCTCAAACTAGGTAACGTGCAACACCCACTTCTCTATTGATCACTTCAAGCTTTAATCTTTCTTTATTTTTAACTTTGGGTTTTACCGAGCTTAATGGCATCTTTTTTCCCTTTTTTTTAGTTTATGGACAGAAACTTTCTGTACCCAGGTTGCTGGATTTTGTTCGCGAGGTATTTGTTCAAGTTGGTCCTTATTTGTTGTGACAGTGGGGGACTTGTGGGTATGCATTTTTTGTTCTTAGCACCCTTTTGATTTTGATGCTGTTGCATGTTCTTGAACTTGACAGTTTGGGGCTAAAGTCAGAGAGCTCCGCAGCGATGCTAGTGCGGTTGGAAAACAAGGTAGTCGTAGAGCACATTATGGCAGTAAAGGTTTAATATGACTCAAAATCACTCAATATGATTCCATATGACTCAATACGACTCAATATGATTGAATATGACTAAATATGACTCAATATGAATCAATTTGACTCAATATGAATTAATTTGACTCAATATGACTCAATATGAATTAATATGACTACATATGAATCAATATGACTCAATTATAATCAATATAACTCAATACGACTCAATATGACTCAATATAACCCAATATGACTCAATTATAATCTATATGACCCAATACAACTCAATATGAATCAATACAACTCAATATGAATCAATATGACTCAATATGTCTCAATATGAATTGACATGACTCAATATTATAATCTCAAACTTATTTCTCAAAAATTAGGATTAATGCAAATCCATGTTCTAACACATCAATTCTGTTTTTTTTTAAACATCAATTTTGATTAGGGAAGCAGCTATCAATTTTGATTAGTCGAAACCCCCAAAAAAATTACATTGGTAAAACCCTAAAAGCTTATCTGGCAAGCACATAAAAACCAAAAAGCAACCATTCCTCAAAAATCCAGCAACAAGCGGTAATAATCATCTCCACAAAAAAGTGGTAATAGTTCAAACCCACACCACATCAATGGATCAATCCAAGGCTCTATCTTTCTCTCCTTCTCCGGTCCCAAACAAGGTAATATGCAATACCCACTTCTCCATTGATTACTTCAAGCTTTGACCTTTCTATATTTTTAATTCTGGATTTTACCGAGTTTAATGTCATCTTTTTTTCTCTTTTTTCAGTTTAGGGACATAAATTTTCTGTACCAAGGAAGCCAGATTTTGTTCGCGAGGTATTTGTTCGAGTTGGTCCTTGTTTGTTGTTATTGTGGGGGACTTGTGGGTATGCATTTGTTGTTCTTAGCACCCTTTTGATATTTATATTGCTACATGTTCTTGAACTTGGCAGTTTGGGGCTGGAGTTATAGATCTCAGCAGCAATGCTATTGCGGGTGGAAAATAAGGTAATCTTAGAGCATATTGTGACGGTAAAGGTTGAATATGAATCAATATGACTTACTTAATATGAATCAATACGACTCAATATGAATCAATATGATGAAATGTGACTCAATATGACTCAATTTGACTAAATATGAATCAGTAAGACTCAATAAGACTCAATATGACTCAATATGAATCGATATTACTCAATATGAATTGATATGACTTAGTATGACTCTATATGAATCAATATGACTCAATATGTCTTAGTATAACTTGATATGAATCAATATGACTCAATATGATTCATATTGAGTCATAATGATTCATATTGATCCCTTCAAGCTTTAACCTTTCTTTGTTTTTAATTCTAGGTTTTATCGAGTTTAATGGCATCTTTTTTTCTTGTTTATGGACAAAAACTTTATGTACCCAGGAAGCCCGATTTTGTTCGCGAGGTATTTGTTCGAGTTGGTCCTTGTTTGAAGAAATTGAATTTAGTGGCAAAGGCCCTGCAAATTCTTCCAAGCTCAAAAACTTGAGCAACTTAGTGATTTCTAGCCCCCAAAGAGATTACTGTTTAATTTAATGATCTTGCAGACCATAGAGGATTTAGATTTTTAAGTTGTCCAGCTGTACTTGCATATGCAGATTAGTGCCTATATCCCGTGATACATGATCAAGTGAAGCAGGTGTCTAAGGCAGGTCTGTGTTGAACGGTGAAATGATAAATTAAGATTAATATGATCTCGTGACATTTTGTCTTAAATGCCATATTCAATCGATTTATTTAGTCTATAGAGCCTTGAGATTTGAGGTTCCTTATTGAAAGTAATGACTCGTTCTTCTTCTATCCTACAAACAATCTTGTTCTTGTTATGCATCAAGTTATATACAAATGGCATTATCTAAGAGGCAATAATCAAGGTTGTTGATTTGGAATTAATCTTGTTCTTTGCTTTTCCTTAGATATGTGTCTATCTAGTACTTTAAGCGTCCAGGTGTTATACATAGCATACAATTTGATGTAATTACTTCGTCATTTGGTAGGTTCAATACAAATTTATTTATCAATAAAAAAAAGTACATGAAGCCATGGTTTTTCCAAGTGCACAAGGAGATGCAAACAAACTTAAGCATGCAAAGAACACCAAGCTTAATCCGATCTTTTGCCTGCTCCTCATCTTGAGTTTCTCTCTACATACAACTAAAAGATGACTTATGGGTCCTAATCAATACACGAGGCTACTACCAGATCGAGCGTGAGCGGATTAATATCCAAGATCATGCCCATCTCTTAGCAATTGTTATAAAGGTAAATTGCCCTCAGCCCCTGGGACTTACCTAAATTGCTGTTTCACCCCCTCCTGTTTCGAAATCAAAATTTGGCCCCATAGTTTACTTTTATTGAACTCTTAGGTTATGTTTAGTACGCATTCTGGATATGACTAGAGATATAGGACATGACAGTACTGGACATGCCTGTTTGTTCTAGTTGTCCTGTCCTATGTTTGGTAACTTCAGTATCTGATTGAACATTTACTTTAGTAACTCCATTGGTACATGTATAGTGTACAACGGAGTTGTGGGTTGAATTTTCTTATACGAATACCTTATTAAAATACTTTCATGGTAAATATGTATGTATTAATCAAATGTGTTACATTACGAACCATTTTATAAATTTTAGAAAAATTAAATAATTATACAAATATTTAAATCCAAATTAAAAAATTATATGAGATCTAAAAATCATATATTATAGAAAAATGATAACTATTAATTAGGTTAAACGCGATAAAAAAATAAAAAAGGAAAGAGTTTGGAGTAATATGGTAAAAATATTTCATAAGGAATTTCTGTCCTTGGAGAGAATTTTTTGTCCCATGGAAATAAATGGGACCAGAAATTGAGACTGAGTTGGGACAAACTTCCAATTTTGTCCCATCCATTTTCTGCACCAAACATAAACTTGGACAAAAATCTTTGTCCAGTCCTGTCATGTCGAAGCCATGGAACCAAAGGCAAACTAAGGCCCCTTGCTGATGTCATCAGTCTACTTATTTTTTAAAGATAATTTTACCCTTACAATAAAATATAAAAAAATCACTCTCTTCCCCAAGTCATCTTCTTCATTCCCTGTAAGCATCACTGTCTTCCCCATATGATTGAGAAGGGAAGGAAGCAACAACGAACAAGTAGGAGGAGGAGCTCGAGGAAGGTACTCGACGGAGGAGGTGAGGCACTTCTTGCCGAGGTCACCGACGTGGTCTCTTCTTCAGCCATCTACAACAAAACTGCGACCAAAATCCCCACTTCCTCGTGCCCAACTATTGCTCGGACCGCTAACAAAAAAAGTCAAATCTAGTGAGAAGGAAATGAGAAACGAGAGCGAAGATTTTGCCTCGAGAGAGTATACAAAGATTTCATCCTTTTTGGCCGAACCCGTGCTTCTGGTCCGCGACCCAGGATCCCCGATAGGTGTTGCCATCGGTGTCGATGAAGGTCTCGAATCCCTCTATGCGGCCGGACAAAGAATCATCGATCGAATATAAATGGAAGGTGGAAATGTGAAATTGAGCTAGGAGAAAGGGAGGCCGACGTAGAGGTGGAGGGAGGAGGAGTAGGAGGTCCGAGATTGGGGGAGGCAAAACTTGGAGGCAGGGTCGAGGGAAGCGACGGTGCCGCCCGATTGTAGAGCTTGAGGAGGGGGCGGCGGGTTTGATTGAATGGAGACCGATACCGATTGGGTGCGTTCTTCAGCTATGTTATCATTTGGGGTGGGAAATGGCCGGCGAGGACAACTCCGCTTCTTGAATGGCCAGAACTTGGAAAGAGTTGGTCGGGAAGAAGGTGTAACTTTTTTGTTTTTTATTAAAGGGTATAATAGTCATTTCCTTGATTAAAAAATAAAAAATTGAATGATGACATCAGCAAGGGGTCTTAAAGTTCAATAAAAATAAACTAGGGGGCCAAACTTTCGATTTCGAAATATGAGTGGTTGAAACAGTAATTTAAGCAAACCCCAGGGGACTGAGGGCAATTTTTCCTTGTTAAAATGATAGTCAATTATCTTTTGATCATACTGAGAAGGGGATTCAGGCTTAAATATTAAAGATATTTCTTATTCAGTAGCATAAGTTATATAGATAGTCAAATATATATTTTTTTATCACTTTTAGGATATGCTTAGTGCTTATCGACACCGCTGGTGTAATATATCTGTACACATTTGACGTAACCTTTTAATGAGTAATAAAATTTTACTTATGACTTACGAGTCTAATCCAGACAAATCTGCTTGCTCCTCTATCTATCATGTACGATATTAAATAGTTAATGGTCTCTTAATCCTATTAGTCTCTAAACGAAGCAAGAAAGCTGAAACACCTTCTATGTTTCCTAAGCAAATGTTATTCTTATTCCCCCTGTCAGATGACACTCTTAACAAGTAGCTGTCGTCCATTGAAATCACTGTGGTGCTGATGCACTCGAATCTTTTGTCATTTTATTGGCTGATCATGTATAGTTCTTTTTAACAACTTGATATCCTTTTTTAAATACAACTTGATATCCAAACATCTATTAAATTTATTAATCCTGATTCGATCCGAGTAGAACATTTGAAAATGTGACGAATCTTTCCCAACCCATAATTAACACCAAAAGATTTTGAGAGTTCGAACCCGAGTCTAGTTAAACTCGAAGAATTCTCTGTTTTTGATCATTACTACTACACTAGGTATTGGCCAACACCAAAGGAGTTACAGGCTCAATATCCAACCCAGCCCAACAAGAAGTTACCTTTCCGGCCCATCAGATTGCTAGGGCTCTCAAAAGCCCAATTTGGCAATTCCCCGTTAGTCCCTTCCACATTACCCAAACACTCCCTTAACCTACCTATCTAAACCCTAAATCGGCTCTCCAGGTAGGCTGCCACTCATATATATACCACCACCCTGAAAGTGGTCCTTCTGTTACTCGTCTCCTCCGAGAAGCTAACCCTAGAAAGCATATAAACCATGGTAATGATCCTCAGGCCACTCGTTTCTTCCCCTCTGTTACACCAATTGAAATGGGCTTGTGATGCAAGTAAAATTTTAGGGACTCGAAAATCCGAAGAATCGCTATTCAAGGTGATAGAAAAGTAGAATAAGAAGAGAACCCTAATCCTTTCTAGAGCAACTCTAGAACCAATTTCATTAATTTTTCCAATCCCTCTCCATCGTTCCTTTTTGTTTGTTAAATACTTCACTTACAAATAGCTAACCAACCAAAATGGGCTTCTAATATTTCAAGGCCCAAAGTTACTACTACAACTAAACTAAACTAAATGGTCAGCAGCTTTTCATTCTTAAATGAGCTTCACTTCCGGCTCCAAAAGTGATTTCTCGATAAGTCAATCTGTCATCCGCACGCTTTGTATCAACGTCCTGTCGTCCACGTGATTTCTGGTCGCCCACAATGGGTCAATGGTCATCCCAGCCATGTCATCCACGCTACCCGAATCAATATTGGCCTCCTTCCACATTGTTAGCTTGCTTTATTCTGAATTGGAAGAAATTGATTTTTTTTTCTTTTTGTAATGTAGGCTCCTAAGAAGGAGAAGGCCCCTCCACCATCTTCCAAGCCGGCTAAATCTGGCGGAGGCAAGCAGCAGAAGAAGGTACATAAGAAAATGCCTCCTCTCTTTTTCGGGTTTATGGCTCTGGGATAAAGTGGTGACTTTTTTTAGTGAACATTGATAAATTTTAGATTTTGACACAAGGGTTTCACCCATCATAGGTTTAGGGCTTGTGGTGTGTGCTTTTTGTTGTTGTTGTGATTTTGGTGTTTGGGTTGGTTTCGGTTATTGGTGTTGATGATATGGTTGGTGGGTGGGTGCAGAAATGGACAAGGGGAAGCAAAAGGAGAAGGTGAACAACATGGTTCTGTTTGATCAGGCCACTTGCCACAAGCTTCCAAGTGAAGCTGCCAAGTTCAAGCTTGTTACCCGTCTATCTTGTCCGATAGGTTGAGGGTACGCAACGTTCTTATTTCTGTTTGATGTGTTATATGCTATCTTTTCTTTGTGGGTGTCAAGATTTAGGTTTGATGTTTAACATTAGAAAAAGATTCGGGTTACAAAATGCTGGCAACTCTTGTTGAATGGGATTCAATGTACGATGACAGATGATGATATAAACCATACGCTTCCTGTTTATTTCAAATGTGATTATCTAACAAGCTACTTCATGATTAATCAATAAAACCATTTGGTTTTTTTTCTAGTTTCTGGAGGGCTTGTCTTTATTTCTTCAGAAGTTTGACCCCTTTTCGTGATGTTGATTCCTTCAATCACCTGACTCTGGCTTACAATCATTTTCTCTTGCAATTATGATTTTCAACATTATTAGTTTCTCTTTGGTCCTTTTACATGTTTATGCATGGTGGCGGTGATGAAATAAATCAGACGGATTCCCACTGATTCCTTGTTGTGATTATACAACCAGCTGCTTCTGAGTCTTCATGCTTAACTATCGCAACAACTCTCTGTTTGCCCTGTTTTGCTGCAACTGATAAGAGCTGCTTTATGCCCTCGACTTCCTTCCATTGTACTTTTTTCCTGGTTGCACAATGAAATATATTCATTTTGGTTCCACTGGTTGTTACTTATTTGTCATTTTAAGTTTAATTGCAATTAACCATACTTGGTGTTGCTGTCAATGATCTCTCGTCTTCGACTTTCAGATCAACGGTTCACTTGCTCGAAGAGCAATCAAGGATCTTATGGCAAGAGGTTCCATCAGGATGATATCTGCTCATGCAAGCCAGCAGACTTACCCCAGGGCAACTAACACCTAGGAAATGATTTACTTGTTTTCTCCATAAGCACAGAGGAAGCAAGTCTCTTTTGTTCTCCAACATTTTAGAGTTGTATTTCAATTATTTCCCCCCTTTCCATTTTGGAATGGTCTTCTTTATTGTATTCCGGTACATAAGTTTTGGAGCTTGAAGCTTAATATACTAGCCATTTTACTTGTCAAAAAAAAAAAACTCGCCCTTCTCTTCCTTGTATATTTTACTGGATCTTCTCAATCCTGAACATATGTCAAATTTCTCTGCTTTTGTGGATCTCTGAGCTGTATTCTTTTGCACTAATTCATGGTCACTAATTTTTTTAAGATCACTAAATCTACCTAATCATCCTCCCGATGGGATCGATCAAAAAATTATTTTAGAAAGAATATTAATTTATTGAGTATTAATATATGAAATCTTTAAACTTTACATTTTGCAAGGAGATATTTATAAACAGTGAGATGTCCCAATATGACGTTTAAACAAAATATACCTCTAATTGCCACGTATGTTTTGAGGAGTTGTTTTGTCTCCCTCGCCCGCATCTTTTTCGCGCTTCAATTTGCGGCTTCTCCCCCTCTTTCTTGTCTGAAACTGAATTGAAGATTCTAGGGTTAGGGTTTCCACCCTTTATTTGAACACACTCCCACCATCCCGCCTCCTGTAATTCCTCTTTGCATCTGTCTCGTTAGCTGCCCATATAAAAAACCAAAAGCAAACACTCCTCAAAAACTCATCAACATTAATAATCCACAGCAATGGTTCAATCTAAGGTTCTATCTTTCTCTTCCTCTCTGTTCCTCGCTCTCTCCTTCTCCGCTCCCAAACAAGGTAACCCAGACTTTAGTTGGTTTTTTTTTTAATTTTGGGTTTACCCTTCTCTTCGGGCATTTTTTTTCTTTTTTTTCAGTGTATGGACAGCAACTTTCAATACCTAGGAAGCCAGATTTCGCTCGGGAGGTATTTGTTCGAGTTGGCCCTTGTGGGTATGCATTTGTTTTTCTTAGCACCCTTTGATTTTGATTTTGATGTTGGTGTATGTTCTGAACTTGCCAGTTGGGGGCTGGAGTGAGAGAGCTCCGCAGCAATGCTATTGCGGGTGGCAAACAAGGTAATCTTGTGGTGGTAAAGGTTCAAACTTTTAATTGCACATTGTGTCTGGTTCTAATTGGATTGAGAAGTATGATAGTATTGATGCATTCGGCCGAAGGTGTTCTTAGAGCTCATAGGTTCAAACTTTGCGTCACATTCTAATTGAATGTTAGAAGTATGATAGTCGTGATGCAATCAGCTGAAGCTCGTGCCAATTGTTGCAATGTGTTGCTTCGATTTAAAGTCCTTGTTTATGGTGGATGCTTTTCTGATAGTTCTTTTCGTTTGGTTCTGCCATCTTGATTGCAGTCATTCGAGCAGTTGCAAGTGGCAAAGAAGTGGGAGTATCTGACGCTAAAGGATTACGTGGGAAGCTAAATAAAGTTGTTTTAGCCTACAGTGGTGGCTTAGATACCTCAGTGATTGTCCCATGGTTAAGGTACTTCCCTTTGCATTGGATAATGCTGGTTTAGTTTCAAGTGTTTTCAAGTAGCAGTTGCATCTGAGAAGAATACGCCCATCACATTGTCCACGATCTGAAAGTTAGATTCTTGCTCCATGTTTTTAACTTCTGACAAACCAATTGTGGTTTGAAAAGTCTAGTTCTAACGAGCGTTGTTTCCAAGAGATTTCTGTGATTCGGTCCGACATGCTTGCAGTGATGTTACTCTGTCTTTGCAAAGTTACTTTTTTCTCATAAAGGTTATTCTTTTTCTGAACTATTTTGATCTTACAGGGAGAATTATGGTTGTGAAGTTGTTTGCTTCACAGCTGATGTTGGTCAGGTATTCTATGTTACCACTACCTGTAATTCACTTTTTTATTTTCTGTTGGTCTGAAGAGGATTTAAGGAAGCCTTCTCTCTCAACTGGCTACTTTTTCTTTCTTTCATTGTGCAATAATTTCATAGCAAATGTTTCAAGTATAGGGAATCAAGGAGCTTGAAGGGTTAGAAGCAAAAGCCAAGGCAAGTGGGGCGTGTCAGTTAGTGGTTAAGGACCTGACGGAAGAATTTGTCAAAGACTACATCTTCCCTTGCCTGCGAGCTGGTGGAGTTTATGAACGGAAATACTTGCTGGGAACTTCAATGGCACGTCCTGTCATAGCAAAGGTTGGTTTATAAACAAAAATTTCCTTAATGAGCTCTCGCTATTCTCAAAGATATTTTTGAAGTTCTAGCTAGTTTGTGCTTTTCTACTGCTCCAAATTCTGGTTGCTGAACTATTTATCAGAGAAGGATTGTCCTTCGAAGGTAAAGGGGGTTTCCCTAGTAGGCGGTCTCTGTTATTTTTTGTAGATGTTTGATAATTAGGATTTTTCAGAAATATCTTGCTATAATTTTCTAAATTTTGGTGGACATGACTTCTGTTGGTCTCGCAGGCCATGGTGGACGTTGCCAGGGAAGTCGGGGCAGATGCAGTTGCTCATGGATGCACCGGAAAAGGAAATGACCAGGCATTTTCCTCCAAAAAAAAAAAGATCTGACAATTGATTTTTATTTTATGTTTGGTACAGCATTTTCATGTAACCATGGATGCTTCAATTATATTTCAGGTGCGATTTGAGCTTACTTTCTTTGCTTTGAATCCTGAACTGCAAGTTGTGGCTCCTTGGCGAGAATGGGATATCACGGGAAGGGAAGATGCCATTGAATATGCTAAGAAGCATAATGTGCCTGTCCCCGTAACAAAGAAGTCCATTTACAGTAGAGACAGGAATTTGTGGCACCTGAGCCATGAGGTATCTAGCTCGAATAAACTATCCTTGGGGAACTATTTTCTTCTAAAATGTGTTCTGATATGATCCTACTCTTGCTGAGGACCATAATGAATCAGAATGACAGTTTGTACTAATCCATGAGTGTCCAAGTACAAGTACAAGAGACTAGTAAGCGACTTAAATTGTCTGATAAAATATTCCTTTTCATTCAGGGTGACATCCTGGAAGATCCAGCAAATGAGCCAAATAAAGATATGTATATGATGAGCGTAGACCCTGAAGATGCTCCGGATCAACCTGAGTAAGTTCCAGCTCTTAGTCTTTTAGATCAAGAAACTTAAGTTCATTGATCATTGGCTTGAATTAAATTTGCTTATATTCCTGTTGTTTCAAGATATGTTGAAATTGGGATAGTTTCGGGAATCCCGGTTTCGGTTAACGGGAAAAAACTTTCACCAGCAACTCTCCTTTCAGAGCTTAATGAGATTGGTGGCAAACATGGTATTGGTCGAATTGATATGGTTGAGAATCGACTCGTTGGCATGAAGAGCCGAGGAGTCTACGAGACACCTGGAGGGACTATCCTCTTCGCTGCTGCACGTGAACTCGAATCATTGACACTTGATCGAGAAACAATTCAATTCAAAGATATGGTTGCCCTCAAGTATGCCGAGCTAGTGTATGCTGGCAGATGGTTTGACCCACTCCGGGAGTCCATGGATGCTTTCATGGAGAAGATCACGGAGACAACAACGGGCTCCGTCACTCTCAAGCTGTACAAAGGCTCTGTAATAGTAGCTAGCAGGACAAGTCCCCACAGCCTCTACAGGCAAGACATTTCGTCCTTCGAGAGCGGACAGATCTATGATCAAGCAGACGCTGCTGGATTTATCCGGCTGTACGGCCTTCCAATGAGGGTCAGGGCAATGCTTGAGAAGGGTATCTGATGCTCGCATTTTCGCGTTGCTGGTTATACGCCGGAGCACTGTTCCGGCATCCGGGATCATGTATGCCTTGGACAATGTCAATGGACTCTAGGCAGCTGGTGTTGCTTTGCATTTTGCTTTAAAACGTGAGTGTGTGTGTGTGTGTGTGTGTCAACTTGATAAGTGGTGTTGGTTTCCATTTTAGTCTTGGGTAATGCTGTAATTGTTATTGGAGACGTTCGCTGGCTATAAGTTTGCTTAAGCCTAGCGAGGAAGGTGAAAAGTACGTATAAATTTTTTGAAGCCGTAAGGAGCATGAATATTTAATAGTCACAAAGTGAAAGAATCAACAAATAATTAAGAGCTTTTTTTAAGGATTCAAATAATTAAGAGTTGAACACCGGCAAATTACAACAGCTGAAAGCTGTCAATTGAGATGGACGGGCAGTTGGGGAAAGCTGCTCGAGACTGGTGTCAAAATTTGAAAAAAAAAGACTCATTGATATGTTTTAAATCAGACGATAATGATTTGAAAAATGACTATACAACAAGATACTGAAGTCATAAAAGCATAAATATTTAATAGTCACAAACTAAAGATATGGGTACAAAAATGAGAGAATTAAGAGCACTATCAAATTATGGTCTCTTAAAAAAAATAAAGGGCGGTTTTAAATCAGACGATAATGATTTGAAAAATGACTATACAACAAGATACTGAAGTCATAAAAGCATAAATATTTAATAGTCACAAACTAAAGATATGAGTACAAAAATGAGAGAATTAAGAGCACTATCAAATTATGGTCTCTTAAAAAAAATAAAGGGCGGTTTTTCTAGCTGTATTTGTTCAATTCACAGAATAGTCATAATTATTTTATAGAAAAATACGAGTCGTTGTACTAACATAATTTTTTTGGTTTAATTAATTGGTATTCAGTCCATCAAGCTAACTAATTCAATTTTGAGTAAAATAAAATCTTTAAAATATAATAAAGTTCTCTCAATAAATATTTACCACTGTTGTTGCATAATCTAGTTGACAACGTTATCACGGGCATTGAAATAAAAAAAAATGCCAATTTGAAATTATAGAACCAAAACGATACTAAGACGGAACATCGGTGACCATTTATAGGTTCTGCCCATTTCTTAAAATCCGAACTTTCCAGAGAGAAACAAAACAGAAAGCGGTTGGACAGAAGGAAAAAAGAGAGGCGGAAATGGCGGGTCCCAGGCGGGTCCAGCAATCCGGCGACAGGCGCTGAGCCTCACGGAGGCGGCGGCTTCGAGGATATGGCAGCGCCACCGCCCGTTCCTCCGGCTCGGCGTCAAGGCTCGCGGCTGCAACGGCTTGTCCTACACCCTCAATTACGCAGGCACGAATCGGAAATTCGGTATTTTTTTTTAATAAAAAAGTTGGGAGTCTTGTGAAATGGGAATTTAACTGGAGCGTTGTTCTTGTGAAAAGTTGGAATCTTGAACGTTATTTTTTGGGGCTTAATTGGAACAGCCCTCAACAACCCTATTGGTGATTTCGTTGGAGGGGTATTAGGGTCTCGGGTTTTTGGATTTGTTTATGGTTTTGAGGTTTGAAAATGAAATGCTTTTGTTGGCAGATGAGAAGGGGAGGTTTGATGAGTTGGTGGAGGACAAGGGCGTAAAGATTCTTGTCGATCCGAAGGCCCTGATGCATGTGGTTGGGACTAAGATGGATTTTGTAGATAACAAGCTCCGGTTAGCCGTTTATTCTAAGCATTGGTTTGGATGTATTTGTGAATTAGAGCATGCAAAGAATTTCTTTTAGGTTCTGGTTCTCGTGATCCGGCGGCCATTTTAGCTTCTTGGTCTGTTTCATGGTTTGGACTTTGAGCTATGTTGGGGTTGCATTTGTCTGTGATCAATTCATGATTGGGTGATTTGCTAGTTTCATTGTGCCTTGCAGTGGATGATGAGATTTCACCTTCAATACTTAGTTGACTTCTTTGCTCAACAATGATATACGCTGACAATAGGAAAGTGGTACGGAGAGTGTCCGAGAAGGACGTCGCAAGATGGAAATATCTTGTTTCTGATAGAGCATAATGATCTCGAGATCACTTGGTTTCGGAGAGAGCATAATGCATAACTTGTATGTTAGAATTTACTTTAGAGTGATCTGATGACACCAGCAACTTTTCGTCTTGGGATTAGTCTGCATCTCCAAGTTGATATTTTTCCTTGTGCTGTATTTCTGGCTTATAATGTTTTCCTTTCGCTTTGGTCATTTGTGCATGATTCAGATTATCTGATTGTTTTGGGCAGATCTGAGTTCGTTTTCATCAATCCCAACTCTAAAGGCGAGTGCGGATGCGGAGAGTCATTCATGACAACAGGTAGCTCCGAATCTACAAAACGTAGTAGTAGCTAGGACGCGTACTCGACTCTTCTCACCACCGGAATCCTTTTTTTCCGGATTGTATTCTCCCATCTTCTGTTGATACTCCTTACTAACAAATAAATTCAAGATATACGAGGAGAGGCAAGGAATTTTAGCTGTCGAATCCTTTGATGAGAATGATAGTTTGTATCATCTTTTGTAGGAAAACTGCTTGTATTTGCGCATCTCTGTATATTCTTAGCTTCCCTATCAAGAGACAAAAATAGCATATCAACACTGTAATATTATTCCCCGACATATTCTCGTAGTAAAGAAATTATTCCAAGGACAATCTGCTCTTTCTTTTGCATGTGACCTTGATTCCCAACTTGGTTGGATGCAGGGCTTAGCAGAAGGGATGCATATCTAAACGTCACCGAAATGAAGGTAAACTTGACTTTGACGGTCTAGATACGACCGGATTCTTCTATATATTTTTTATTAAGTACATAAATATGGATCTACAGGACCTTACGAAGAACTTACCGGGACCAATTCTTACATTCCCATGACCACTCGTAACATCGAAGATCGTAATAGTACAATGCAAGTTACCCAAATGAAAATAGTTATAAAAATTGATACGTTGCCGATTAGTGTCACACGAATTGCAAAAATCACCCTAACATCACCATTGGCCGACTGTATCCAAGTCTTCCCCCCCAAAAAAATGAGGTAGAAAAAAACCCAATACCTGGTGGAGTCCCTTTCAATATTGTCCTGGTTAAGCTTGGCGTAATAATATAATAGTTCCACATAAAGCAAAAAAAAAACAAATTATTGACTTTTCAATGTTTTTGGAGAGGACCTGGGGTTTCCCATCTTTTCAAGCCAACAATAATAATTAACGAAGTGAAATAACAACAGAAGCAACCTAGCAACTACATTGCTTTATCCTCCCATTGATCAACTGTATCCAAGTCTTCTCATAAACAAAAAAGAAAGAAGAAAACTGCATCCCCTCCCATGGCTGAAGCAGTCCTCTTCAACATTGCTAGTACAATCCTGAAAAAGCTCCGCTCCCAAGCTCTGCAAGAGGTTGGGCAGCTATGGGGCCTCAGCGATGATCTCGAGGAGTTGCAGCGCACTGTTTCGACGATCAAGGCCGTGCTTCTTGATGCAGAGAAGTTGTACCGCACCAGCAACGAGGTCAAGCTGTGGCTCAACGATCTCAAAGACGTCGTTTATGATGCTGACGACTTGCTGGACGACATCTCAACTGAGGCATCAAGGAGGAAGATGAAGAATGATGGTAATCTGCTGACCGAGGAGGTAGGATTTTGCTTCTCCGGCTCGAATAGTCTTGAAATGGCTCGTAAGGTTAAGGATATTAGAGCAAAGCTAAGTGGAATTACAGAGAAAAGGAGGTTTCACTTGAACCAGAATATTGTTGAATCAGCTGTTGTAAGCCATGACAGAGACACTCATTCCTCTGCACCTATTGTAGTGATTGGCCGGGACGATGATAAAGAAGAATATCGTGTCTTTTGCTGGCTGACCATAAAGAGAATGTGGCTATCATTCCGATAATTGGATTTGGAGGTACGGGTAAAACAACACTTGCTCAAATCGTTTACAATGATGAGAAAGTGAGAGCAGAGATTGAGCTGAAAGTATGGGTTTGCGTATCTGATATTTTCGACGTCCAACTGATCGTTGAGAGGATTATTGGATGCATAAACGGAGGGAGACCTATTGGAAACATGGAGATTGAAGTTCTCAAGAATCAGCTCCATGAGAAAATTAAAGAAAAAAAGTACTTATTTGTGTTAGATGATATATGGAATGAAGATCGCGAAAAATGGGTCCAGTTGAGTGATCTGATCATAGGTGGTGGTGCTAGAGGAAGTAGAATTATTGTAACCACTCGAAGCAAGGTTGTAGCTGATATAACATGTTGTACATCACAAGCTTATGAACTGGAAGGTATATCCGAAACAGAGTCTTGGGATTTGTTCCGAAAGGTGGCATTCGAGCATGGGGAAGCACCTAATGAAGAGTTCGAGAAGTTGGGGAAGAAGATTGTAGCAAAATGCGGTGGACTTCCTCTAGCGATAAGGACAGTAGGCAGCTTGTTGTACACCAAAAGAAAGGTTTCCGAGTGTCTACATTTTAAAGATGGGGAGTTCTCGAAATTGGATCCGAAAATCAACATATTAGAGACACTCAAGTTGAGCTACAATCGTCTTCCCTCAAACTTGAAACAATGCTTTGCTTATTGTCGTATATTCCCCAAAGATTACATATTTGATGTATTTACACTAGTCGAGTATTGGAGAGCAGAAGGTTATGTTGATTCCATTACTGAAGGCACATCTTTTGAAGATAGAGGTCTGAATTGTTTGAATTATCTTGTCCAGAGATCATTTTTTCAGGTAGAAGAAGAGAATAAAGATGGTGATATAGTGAAATGTAAAATGCATGACTTTATGCATGAGCTGGCTATGACAATTGCAGGAGAAGAGGTCAAACCACTGATATATGACAGTCTCAATGGAATATCAGTTACCGGAAAAACTCGGCACATGTCTTTGCACGAGGTATCAAGTAAAGTAAGAAGGAAACATGTGGCTCCCTTACTTCAAGGAAAGAAGGCTCGAACCTTGATTGTCCGGTCTAGAACTTATTATAATCGCATTGATGCAGAAGGGTGACTTACAGTTCTTGAGAAGTTAAGATACTTGAGGTGCTAGAGCTACAAAATTGTTTGTTTAAGAAGTTTCCTAGATTCATCGTTAGATTGAAGCATATGAGGCGGCTCGACCTCTCTGGTAATTGGTATATAAAGATGCTTCCTGATTCTATTACACGATTTCATAACTTGCAAGTGCTAAACTTGGACCGATGTAGCTTTTTCAAGTAACTTCCAAAGGACATAAAGAAGCTGACTAATCTGACCCATCTCGGACCGGAGGAATGTGGAATGTTACGAGAAATGCCACAAGGGATAGAGAAACTGACCTCCTTGGAGGTGTTGTCACGATTCAGCTTGTCCCAAAGGAGGAGGAGACGTGCTTCTGCTGGACTGGAAGAGCTACAGAAGCTGAGCAAGTTGAGGGGAAGATTGGAACTGGTGAATCTCAAGATATGAAGAAAGGGGCATGGGAGTGTGAGGCAGCCAACTTGAAAGACAAGCCCCATCTTCGATATTTGTCACTCGACTGGGGGGAGCGGAGAAAATGAAAGGACATGAGCGGTGAAACAAAGTCATTGGAAGCTATGCAGCCCCACGTGAACCTGCTAGAGTTGAAAGTGAATCACTACTTCGGAGCGAGACTTCCAAGATGAGTATCCTCCCTTGAAAACGTAGTCAAGATTGAGTTTGCGGATTGTCGAGAATGCAAGTCCCTGCCGTCCTTGTATGGACTGCCCCATCTTCAACATCTGCAACTTTCAATGGGTAAGTTGGAGTATCTGATAGACAACAGCAGGGATACCAAAGGAGCAAGCAGGCCATGTTTCTTCCCCTGCCTGAAGACGCTCATTCTCAGGTGCTGTTCTCATAGACACTAAAAATGACCAACCTACCTTCCACTCGCACTAGTCCTAGCATCTATCCATTGCTATCTCTGTCCATTGACAGAGTTGAAATCTCTAGTTATTGCAAGGATGCATACAAGGGTCTTGTCTCCATGGCTCCAGCATCTGACCTCCCTCGAGAGTCTATCGATCAATGATTTTATGAACGTGAACCTGTTGGAAGAGAAGAATAAAGAATCGATTCAACGCTTCGGGAAGCTCCGTTACCTTACAATTTCTGAGAGTGAAGGGATGGTGCCACTTCCTAAAGGGATGCAGCACCTAACCTCTCTAGGTACACTCACCATTCAATCTCCTGAAGAATTCGAGTCCTTTGACGAGAGGCCAATCGACAAGCTGAATGAAAGATGTGGGAGCAACCGGGGAGAGGATTGGCCATTGATCTCTCACATTCCTAACATCTATGTCAATGGGAAATGTGTCCAACGCGACGGCCATTACTGGTTTGTACCACAGTCCTAACATCTGAACCTTGTCCGTTTTTTCTTGCCACTTTTGCTGATATTTTTCTTGCCATTGATCTCTTTAAATTCAGGAGATATTATTAATTGCTGTTCAAGACATTGCTCCCTGGTAAGTATATATGATTCATATTTCTTCTACACGATGTCGTATGGTTCACTTGGCTGTGACAGTGATGAAACTTTGAAGAATTACCTCTTTTTTTTTTTCTTTTTTATGGCTACAGGCTAGCAAATGGCTTCGGCATTTCTGATTTCGGCCTTGAAGTCTGTCAATGTCATGAAGCTGGTTCCAGCGTGTTATTCTGATCCGAAGTTTGAATGTCTCAAAGGACAGAATGGTTTGATGTTGTTAAGCTGCACCAGAAGACGGTCGGGCGAGCAGAATGGTACTGATGAATCAATGAACAGCAGAAGAAGATCCATAAGTTTTGTTTATTTTCTGGACCAGAAAGTTTTATTTCTCAGCATTCTAGATTCCTCCTCTTGGATGCAATTGCCAATTCACTTCGAAATTTGTGTGAAACCAATTGAATGTTCTGATTCATGTTCTTATTATTGGCTCCGTTTTTTTTTTCCTCTCTTGACCTTCCATTCTCAATATTTTAAGTAACTCAATGTTCAGTTCCTAGTTGTTCTCAATGTTTGTTACTACAATCCCGCGAATGACAGGTCTCGGGCAATTATCTCACTTTCAGCTTATCGTCAAATAATATTATTTCCATAACAATATATAAATTTACATGCTTACATATGCATATACAAATAATAAACAAAAATTCTTCTGTTCATTTGTCTATTATTGTTGATTTTCCATTTCTTGTGATTCTTTATTAATGCAGATACCCTCCCACATATGTGGCACAGCAACCACAAAGGTGGCAGTTGCGTTTGAATGCAGCAAATACCTCCTTGTAGAAAGAGTTTGTGACTACTCAAAAATTCAAATTAAATTAGTCGATTTAACAATTACTTAAATATCTAGAGATTACATAGTAACTAATTGAAAAATGAGCATTCAAAACTCCTGATTTTTTAGGGGACAAAAACTCCTAGTTCTAGAACAATCCAAAGTAGTATCTATTTCAAAAGCGAGAATGTTAATTGGCATAAGGGGGCTAGGATTATAGCAAAAGAACTCATTTTTCTATAGGATATGGATGTCTTGTGATTCTTACAAGCTTACTCACGTAAAATAATAGAAGAATGTAATACCAAGGCCCAGGTTACGTGTGCCAAAAAAATTACCTATTTAGTAGTGTAAGTTATTTAGATAGTCGAATATATCTTGCCATTTTTAGGAAAATTGTAGTGTTTAACGACATGATAGGCGTAATTTACTTGTTAAAAATAAAATAACCTCTCTAATTATTCTAAATGATTGTTTTTTTTCTAAAGGTTGATTGAATTAGTTGCTACCTTGCATCGATACGAATCGAGAATGTTAAAAATAAAATAACCTCTCTAACTATTCTAAATGATTGTTGATTGAACTAGTTGCTACCTTGTATATATAGCAAATTTAATCATAAATTATAAATAAAAATGAATCTGAAAGTTCTATCTTCTAACCGCAACATCTCTCCTAGTACTCATAGACGATTGAATAACAAATGGGGATACGTTATCTGCATTACTGTTATCTGCTACCTATTATTGCGCGTTTAAAAGGTTGAAAGGGGTGACATTGCCAAAAGGGAAGAGAGACCCGCTTCTCTTCTAATATTTTGCATTCGTAAAGTATGAATTCGATTTTAAAAAAAGTCAAATTTTTTACCACCAATTCCGATCGATATTTTTTCAAAACTTTTAATCCTAAATTAACTTATGAAAAGTCTCAATCCTACGGAAGCTCTTACGTACTAATATTAGAAATCTTATCACTAGTGTTCGTGCCATTGCCTTATCGTTGACAGGTTTTGGTCAACCGAGGACCACCACCGTTAGATTAGTCCAATTGATACCTCACATAGAAACCAAAGTTAAGTTGGATTTTGGTTTTTCCATAATTTCCCAAGTCCAACCTTCTTGGAAACTTCGAAAGACGCCTCCTAATATTTATTTATCTCCAACATTGGGAAAGATACAAAAGCAACTTAGTTTTCAAAAACCGCATTATTCCTTCTTGTCGAATGATATTTTATGGTCAAGGTGGACAGTAGGTGGTGGTGGTGGATACTCTGTTGTAGTAGTGAGCAATAAGAAGTCTCAACCATCCCAGCTTGCGTAATCCCATACGATTTATATACCACCCGATATCCATACACCCATTAACCTATTTAATTCTGATTCGAACGGATAGAACTTTTAAAATATTATAAATTTTTTAAAACAAATATTAAACATTGTTGCAATAAAATTCAATTCTTCAATTTCAACCCTTACTCGTCTATTGCATGACCATTTATTTGAATATATCAGAATTGGAAGAAAGAGTTCGAAATATTTTAATTAGGTTATAATAATTTTTTACTAGTTAATTTAAGTATTTGTTAATGCTTAATCACATATGTTGACACAATATTAAGTGTCTTAGCGTGGCTGTGTCTGAAGAGGTAAAAAGAAATGGATATAGAGAAAAGGGGTAAATTTGTTGAAAAATATGAGTTGAATATGTATTTATTATAAAAAATAAATTAGTCAGTTCTCAAATACAAAGAGTCATCTAGTGATTTAATAAAATTTTATCGTAATAGTGATTTAATAAATTTTTAACTTATTCAAAAAAAAATACAAAGAGCCATCTACAACCATTTTAACGTAATTTTTACTGGTTTTAATATATCAAACTCCAAGTTACATAGTTACTTTATGATTAATGAATATACAAATCGACTTAAAGAAAAGATTAATAATTTTCGAAAAATCACATATATTTCCAAAGCTGGTCAAAACGCGGCACAGGAAACGTGGCCACCGTCGTATGAGATGATTGGGAAAGAAGAAACACGGTTTTTTTAATGGAAAAGTGACCCGAAAGTTATATATTAAAATAACGGTTACAAGACATAAGCATCGAAACAAATATAGACACAAAAGATGCAAGCTACAACGAAGGAACCATACTGTTGGAAGGTAACAATAACGGTAACGGTAACAATGGTCAAATTGGTCGAGCAAATAACTACAAGAGTTGCGAACGACCTGACCTTCAAACTGTTAACTAAAAAGTCAGTTGAAATATGTTGAACCACATACAAGGTGCGGCTCAACACGGGCCCCCTTGATCGAGTCAACCGTGATCGGACGAATCCAACCCAGGCAGAGCCAACAGCATGAAACCAAGTTGTAGTGAGAACATCACAAAAGTACAGACGAGTAAAATACCGAGCCAAATAACCACAAAGGTGCCCCGGTATTGTCGGAATGGCTAAGGTTGACGTGTCGCTATGTTAATGAATTGTATCCCTAGCGGCAGTTTGTGGGCCGTTTACTGTGGGCCGTCAGATCTTGCACATGATTTAATAAACTAATCTAATGGCTCTCCTTTCATCCAGGTTGATCCTAACTAACTTTTGAAGTAAGGCACAAATCCAGTCTCGTTTACTGTTTGGCTTGCATGCGATTTCGATAAAAAAAATTGCATCTCAACCCGACTCTAATTTTGAACATTATCTACATATTTCAAAAATAATTTATCCAAGACAATTAGTTTTACAAAAATATTCTTATTTTTTCTTTCTCTCTTTTTGCGATCATTTTTAGGACGAACAAAATGGGAGTGGAAATGTGTGCATTATTCTGACCACCGCCGCCCAGATTCAAGTAATGTAGTGCATATAATTGAGGCTTGTAGTGGTGTGACATTTTTTTTTTGGTCGAGGTAGTGGTGTGACATTTGCTCCTATAAAAGAAGTGTTTCATCATTCGAGTTTTCCTTTCAGCGCGTTCATTGGATGGGTAGGCAAAAGCTTAAAAGGGACGTATGATTGAAGTGACGAAGAGGTTTTGTCGATCTCTTTTTTTTTTTTAGAAGATAGGTTTTGTCAATCTCAACGGAACAAGTATAATAGAGGATACTTGGAAAGTGTTTGAATAAGATAATTAATGGATTAAAGTAGATTAAGGTGGATTCTATCCTGTATTAAAAAAGATTTTGATTCACTTAAAAATATTTTCATTCAAGCTTAACGATCATAAAAAATAATATTGGGAGAGTCACGCCTAAAATAAGGCCCAAAAATCTTCGATTCTAAATATTCAAATATAAGAGCTAAAAAAGAGTAAGATGTTGTTGTATAAGATGTTGTAGTACGTAGTTATTATGTTTGGATATACATTGTTTAGGAAATAAGAGTGTTTCATGAAATAATAGATAATAATTTTGAGTAATCAAAATTAGCATAATTAAATTATTTTGATTAGCCTCAAATTAGGGATTATGAGATCAACCCAATATCTAAATATTTTTTACAAATATTTTTTTGTAAATTAATACATATATTGGTTCCCGTAACTACACACAAAAAGTTCTCTTGAGATCTAACAAAGTAACATAAAATTAAGCTAAATAACTTTAAAACAACTCATCATTTTAAAATAACTTTAAAATAAGAGTTGAGAGTTTGTTTAAAAATTTAAAAAATCTATCTATCCATAGTCTCAAAGTTTTGGGTACAAAAATTATAACATGATATTAGATTGATCACGTGCTTATCATTATACTCACACGACCGTGTTTCATCGCACGTTGGATATGGAGATTCGAACATGTTACTTTATTTAAATATTTTTTTTCTACTTTTTACTAACTTAATTTATTACTTCATAAATTAAAGGTGTGCTATGTTAGGCAAATTTTCTAGGTTTTTTTAGTGTGGCGACCTGTATTTTTAATACTCATGGTGGTGTTATTCTTTCTTGGAGTAATACAAATTATACCTTTTAAAAAATAATTTATTACTTCATAAAACATAATTTTGCTTTCATTTGTTTGTGTATTTTGCTAACTGTAAATGCCTCATGCGAATCTCAGCACAAACTTGCAGCAGGTAACACCATAACAATTTCACTGTCTTGCTTGAAATCGATAGCGAGATTCTAGGCAATCTCCTACATTGCGATAACTCTAGCATCTAATGTCACATTGAACTTTGGTTAAAGTCCATTTTACTAATATTTTGACAGACCATTATTCAGTTGTTCTAAATTTTTTGACGAGATAGACAAAAAAATTTTGATAAGTAAAAATATATAAAAGAATAATATTTACAGAAACAACATCCACCATTACATACGAAATATCTCCCATTACATACGAAATATCTCCCACAGCAAAATTCACCACAAAATCCCATAACCGAAAGACTTTCGGAGAACAAAAATCAGCCAAGTAAGGGGGGAGGGTGGGAAACAAAATAAGAAACATCTCATAGACAAGCATCGAGAAAAAGAGAAAGATCTTGCCCCGTTAGGTCCGTAGTAGTTATCCACCAAAAAATTCACTCCTTGATCCGGATTGAGATGGTATGAATGAAATGACAAATTTTAACTGAGTAATAATCATGTGACATTAACGAACCAAAATTATTTGAGTTATCTTATATGTCATACTATGTCATAAATTTTATCCGTGTATAAGTCACATTACTATTTTTTGACATACCACTTCACTAATTTGGAAAAATGACAAACTCGGTAGCATTCAAATTCAAATATAGAACGGGAGGAGATTGACATTGTCCACATTCGGGCCAAAATTATGCTACGTAAATAAAATTAGCGATGTAAAATGATACAAAAATAAAATTAATAATGTGACAAAACAAGAGGGATAACTTAAGAAACTAAGGTTAGTTAGTGTAACTCGGTTGTTAATCAAGCAAAACTTTTGTCACCTCATTAAAGAATTTTGAACCACAAAATAGTGGCATGTCAAAAAATAAAAAAAGAATTTTGAACCACAAAATAGTGGCATGTCAAAAAATAAAGGGAAAAGTCCACTTTCGTACCCTGCGGTATCGACCAAAATCACTTTAGTACCCTGTGGTAAAAAACCGATCAATCGAGTCATACTTATTCCAATTAACATCAAAAAGGGCCTCGGGCAGCTGCCCGGAGCTGCCCGAACCTACCCGGGCGCTGCCCGGGCCACGTGGTCAGCCACGTCACCAATTTTGATGACGTGGCGCCACGTCACCAAGAGGAGGAGGAGGAGGCGGGGAGGGGGAGGAGGAGGAGGAGGAGGAGGGGGACGCGGGGAGGAGGAGGAGGAGGAGGAGGAGGAGGACGCGGGGAGGAGGAGGAGAGGAGGAGGGGGACGCGGGGAGGAGGAGGAGAGGAGGAGGGGGACGCGGGGGAGGACGAGGACGCGGAGGAGGAGGGGGACGCGGGGAGGAGGAGGGGGAGGAGGGGGACGCGGAGGAGGAGGGGGATGCGGGGAGGAGGGGGACGCGGGGAGGAGGGGGACGCGGGGAGGGGGAGGGGGACGCGGGGAGGAGGACGCAGGGAGGAGGACGCGGGGAGGAGGACGCAGAGGAGGAGGGGGACGCGGGGAGGAGGACGCGGAGGAGGAGGGGGACGCGGGGAGGAGGAGGACGCGGGGAGGAGGAGGACGCGGAGGAGGAGGGGGATGCGGGGAGGAGGAGGAGAGGAGGAGGAGGAGGGGGACGCAGAGGAGGAGGAGGAGGACGCGGGGAGGAGGAGGAGGAGGGGAGGAGGAGGAGGCGGAGGAGGAGGAGGAGGAAAATCGGAGGAGGAGGAGAATTGGTGACGTGGCGCCACGTCATCAAAATTGGTGACGTGGCTGACCACGTGGCCCGGGCAGCGCCCGGGTAGGTTCGGGCAGCTCCAGGCAGCTGCCCGAGGCCCTTTTTGATGTTAATTGGAATAAGTATGACTCGATTGATCAGTTTTTTACCACAGGGTACTAAAGTGATTTTGGTCGATACCACAGGGTACTAAAGTGGACTTTTCCCAAAAATAAAAATAGACGAAAGTAAAATCGACTTTCATCTTGAAATTTTATGCCATAGATGACCAATCTAATCTGCTTGTTGTGGGAACCTTCGTTGCTTTACCCAAAATTTGCAATGTGTTAATGGTATTTTATTTTCATAAAAATCCCTACAACCCTCGTATTCTTTATGCACTTCTCATCCTTGATTATTATTTAAATACAAATTTATCTATGTAAAAGGAATACGCATTTGCTTAATTCTGAATAGTCCCAAGACAAATTATTTGATAAGCATGTAAGACCCAAAAAATTTCTAACCATTGAAAAGATATTTAAAAATTCCTAAAAGTTTTTGATCTTTTTTTTATATAAGCTAAAATTCTAAATCTAATGATCCAAAATCTACCAAGAACCATCCTTCCAAACTACCTTCGAATGATTATATCCATAAGCTATAATTACAATACTTGTCTAAAAAATTCTATAGCTACAATATGACGATTAAGTCGTAAAGTGGTAGGTAAGATAACTGAAATGTACCACCTGCTATTTTATAAACTCCGGTAATACCAAAGGCGGATGATTAATTGGTCTTTGAAGATTACTACCAAACTATTGTAATCAATGAACCATTTTGGTCCAACGTTTACCAGCGAAATTTAACGTGATTTATAATTCATGACACACACAACACGCACCAGACATCTACGATACCACATGTTTCTTAGTGGAAAATCCATGTAGGTGGTAGGCACAATATTTTTTGGTTGTATAAACTAATTTATGTTTGAGTCGAATCGTATCTATGAAAAAGAAACAATGCTTCCTAACATAACTATTTAATAATGTTGTATTTTTGAGAATTCGAACTCGAACTCGATGTCTCTTAATTAAACTATAATAACTTTTTTACTAATTTTTTTAATTATTTTTGTGGTAGGTACAATAAGTAAGGTTAAAATACAATTAACCTGTGCCGTTACGCAAGTGCATTTATATAAAGTATTATAAAGGGCCATATATAATTTAGTCTATTGTTTTTGTCTTGTAGGTAATCATCACAAAAACTCTCAAGTTAAGAAATTTTTCAAAAAGGACCTCAAGAAATAAACTCATGGCGAGTTTATTTTTAGAACAAAGACCGTTAAGCATAGAATAATGAAAAATATAAAATATTCCAGTATATATGTTATGCATATGTAATGCGCCCCGTGATCCAACCGTCACCACAAACCAACACGGGTCTGGAACCAGGAGGTCATCCATCCTGATCCTACTCCAGACCAAACGTGTTTAACCTTGGAGTTCTCTTAGGATGTGCGTCGGAAAAGAACACCTTGTTGATATGAATAGTACCAATCAAATTACTTAAGGATTTTTAGAATTGGGGTATCACATTCACTCCTCTTTAAATACGCGACGTCCTCGCCGCGCCACTCAAAACAATCCAGAATACAGAACACAGAACAATCCCAATTTTTGCTGTGATACCAAATATAACGCCCCGTGATTCGACCGACTGTCTCCACAGACTAATATGGGTCTTTTTCCAACGTGTTTTGTCCTCACTCACACGCATCCCGGAAACTTTCCAGGAGGTCACCCATACTGATCCTACTCCCGGCCAAATGCATTTAACCTTGGAGTTCTCTCAGGATGTGCGCCGGAAAAGAAGGTACACCTTGTTGATATGGATAATATCAATCAAATCACTTAAAGCTTTTCAGAATTGGGGTATCACAGCATATCTTGTGAGAATTCAAACCTTGCAAAATATTCCTGACAACTAAAATATTTATGTTATTTTAATTTTAGTATTTTTGGATTTTGATAAAAAAATGTTCAAAAATATTAAAATTAAATAATAAAAAAGAAACTAAAAAAGAGTGTCACGAGGGTGGAAGAGGGAAGTGCGAGTTTTTCTTAGTTTTTAATTTTTTAATTTAAAATTCAGTATCTTTTTGGATTGTTGATATTTTTAATTCAGAGTTTCATAGATTTTTAAAATATTTTTTTTTAAATTTTAGTAATTCTGATAATTTATTTTTACTTTTAAATGTTTTTAAAGACATTCTATTCAAAATAATTAATTTTAAATTTAAAGGGTTCAAATTACGTCAAATAATTAATAACATGATATTTGAAATGACATGAATGCCAAGTAGATGATGACATGTCTGCAAGGTGTTAAGTACACTAATTTATTAAGTATATGGTACTAATTAAATTGTAAAGTGTTACAAGGTATTACAATTAATAAAAGAATCAATTAACATATCTTTCGGTATTAATTAGAAATCTTGATATCAGAGGATAACCCAAAAATAATGAACTATATAATTGAGATTAGATTAGTTTTAGGACTAATTAATGAGAAAAAATATTAATTAGTAATATAGTTCTTCTCTATCTTAGTTTTCCCACCCTAATGAGCAAAAATGTTTAGGACATGCATTAGAAAATTCAAGGTATTAGTCATTGCTTAAATAATTCAATAACCTTACCATAGGCGATTGGTCCATAAGAGTATTGCACCCTTTTCTCTCATCTCAATTTACATCATTTACTTTCTGCAATTTTACTTTGTTTTGCTTTGGAACGAACTTTGATTTTGAGCTATAAACAAACGATTGCTTAGATGTTGAGGACTTACTCTCGGTTTAATAACCTTACTTTTCGCTTAGGAAAGGAAAGGAGAGGATGAAAAGGAGGAACATCGTTAAGGAGAGATTGATGGACGATTACTTGTCAACAAATAACCAACCTAGGTCGCCTCCTCCTCGTCTCTATTTCTCTCTCCCCGACCGCCTCCACCTAGGCCGCCTCCACTTACAAGGCCCAGGTTTCCACTCCCCGACCGCCGCTCACAAGTTTGACTGCCTCCAACTAGGTCGCTCACCAGTGAACTAGAGAAGGCAATGGGTGGGGACTGGATGATAGGTCACAGTTGACTAACCATCTCATTCATCGCTCATATTATTAATGCTTTTTTTTGCTATGTCTATTTTTTTTATCACCCTTAGCCTGATCTATTGTATGCATTAATGTGTTTACCCTGTTGATGCAACTTGTTAAATCTTTCTTGATAGAATTCATCTAACTTTGGCCCTCACTTTGTTGCATCTTGCATGTATCACTTTTTTTTATAAGTTCTTTTATATATCACTTGTGTGCGTGATACACAAGTGTTCGCTTCATGTATATCAGTGTTCAGCTCATGGTGTACCAGCTTCACCTAATGGTCAGCACATGGTATATCAGCATTCACAACATAATATGCGAGTGTTCAGCTCATGGTGTACTAGTGTTGACCTTCTCCAAACACCTCCTTCTCAAAAAAATAATACCATACCATACGGCTGCCCCTCTCTCACTCCATATCACACCACTAGACACGGTAGGGAAGTAGGTAGCTACTCTTCCTTCTCTTTTTACTATAGTTTTAAAATACTGATTTTGGTACGGGCCAAATTTTATCCATTTTCCGGCCCGACCAGTCCGACTGGACTTTTTTAAATTAAGTTTTTAATATTTTTTGAATATTAGGTAGACTAAATAGTCAATATAGGTTTCAAAATCTATATTTTAAATATATCAACCAATTTATAACATATAAAGTCTATTTTTCTTTGTTGATTAAGAGAAATCGAGCATAAAATATGACTTTTTATTTAATTTTTTGCTGATTTGGATAAAATTTGGTCAGACCGGGCAGTCCGAATAAAAAATCAGTACGAACTACCTGGTCCGACTGGATTTTGGACGGTCTGACCTGAGGCCATTTTAACCCTAAAAATGGACCGCTCTGATATTCGATTCGTGTCCGACTAGTCGGACCATATTTTTTAAAACTATGCTTTTTACTTGATTTTACGGTTTTATTTTACTTACGACTTTATTTTTCTCTTCATTTGTTGGATCATTGTTTCACTATTATTTCTAGGAAACGAATAAATTAAGTATGTGTATACCAAGAGATAATTAATACACAGCTTTTATTAAAGAGAAAAATATTAATTAATTTGGGGAAAATGGAGAGATGCACCCGTGAAATGCAATATCACAAATACCCCTAGCATCTGGCGTGAAACTTTCTATCCGTCTGATCTACGGGGTAGATTTTATGGGGACAAGACTAATCTCCAAATTTGGGGACTAAAAAGAAGATTGTGGCAATCTAGGTATTAACAAAATAATTAAGGGTAAAATTAGAAAACTAATAAAAACAAAAGGGGAGATGGAAAATTAGCTGGCACACTTTTTATGGAAAGACTAAAAAGGTAAAAAATAAATAAATAAACCAATCTCACATTAAAAGAGGAAGGGATTCTTTCTCTCTCTCATTAAATTATTGTCAATTTCAAAAATTCTACCACCTACCAGATTATTATTTTTTAAATAAACTCAAAAAACCAAAGAACGAAAATACAATAGAAAACCAATATCAGTACGTACTCAAACCAATATCAGTACGTACTCAAACCAATATCATTACGTACTCAAACCAATATCACTATGTACTCAAACCAATATCAGTACGTAGTCAAACCAATATCAGTACGTACTCAAACCAATATCACTACGTACTCAAACCAATATCAGTACGTACTCAAACCAATATTATTACGTACTCAAACCAATATTAGTACATACTCAAACCAATATCAGTACGTACTCAAACCAATATCACTACGTACTCAAACCAATATCAGCACGTACTCAAACCAATATCATTACGTCTGAAAACTAATATCAGTACAGACTAAAACCAATGTCAATACGTACTAAAACTAATATCAATAGGTAATCAAATCAATAACAAGATGTGCTCAAACCAATATCAATACATACTCAAGCCAATATTATTAGCGATTGAAACCAATATCAGTACAGAGTAAAACCAATATCAGTATAGACAAAAACCAATATCAGTACGTACTCAAACCAATATCATTACATCTGAAAATCAATATTAATACATACTCAAACCAATATCATCAGCGACTAAAATCAATATCATACAGACTAAAATCAATCAGAATTTTTTATAATATCAGTACGGCGGCATTATTCTCGACCGAATCTCTTCCTCTTCTTCTTCTTCTCTCTCCCGATGCCATTTCAATCCCTAAACCCAAAATTACGCGAAGGCTGGGCGGGAGCGGGGAGCTCCTTTTCTCTCTGGCGATGACGCGGGTCCACTTCTCTAGGCACGACGTGACTTGCGGGCTTAGACCCAGCAACGCGGGGTGGTGCACGGCTTGTCCAGCAGCGGCAGCGTCGGCTCTTCAACCCAGTGACGCGGGTGGAGGGTGAGAAGAAAAAGATGAAGAAGAAGAAGAAGAAGAAGAAGAAGAAGAAGAAGAAAAGGAAGAGACGTGAGAAATTTTTAATGGAGGAGGGAGAGAGAGAAAAAGAAGAAGAATAAAAGGAAGAGACGTGGGAGAGATGGTGGGTTGTGTTTAATTGATATCTTTTTTTTAAGGAGTATTAATTGGGTATTTTTTATTGTTTGAAAAAGTCAAAAATATCCCTGATTGGTTATTGACCATCAGATTTGAAGATTTTAAAAAAAATGAATCTAATGGTCCAAAATCTAGTCCCTACCTATGGACAAGATTTCTTTAGTCCCCGCTCAATCCATCCTCCTGATCTACACACATGTTTGGATTATACTAAATCAACGATTTCCGTTTTATCTCCAAAGGTGTTGTCCATCCTATTAACATGAGCACTCAATCAAACCTCTTTCGATGTAAACAAATATAGAAATAGGTAGATAGTAGATAGGTAGATAGTAGGAATTGGAGCAATATGGAATGGAAAACGTGTTGGCTACAAAATTGATGTGACCTAGACTTTGGAGTAGAATGGACGGTACACATAGATAATGCCACGTGTAGGGTGGGCTACTCTCATAAGATGCAGGGACGCGGGGTTAAGACCGAATGGACCAATAGGGAACAAACCTACCAACCGCTCGATCCTAACTCTTCCTCCACTTAGCCCTCTCCCCTGCTCTTTCCATAATGGCCAATAGCAGAATCTCACTCCCATAATTGTATAGCACTATTCTTGTCGTCCTTCCTAACGACCATTTATTTATTTTGATACACTCATATCCACCCGACTAACTCAACTACTAGTTAGATATGATGTTTGATGTTTCATTTATTTGAATTCAAAATACAATTAAATTAGAACAATTTATTTATCAGTTGATCTAAAAGTTTAATAATTTACTTTATTTTTAACTCCGTCCGCATTTAATTAGGATTTAATATCAAATTTCTTTCTTGTAGTTGATAGTATTTGCCTTTTTGGAATATCAAAGAGAGACCCCACTAAAGAAAAAGAAAGATGGACGTGCCAAAAACACAATTTACAGGAAAAACACAATTTACAGGAAGCTTGTAAAATCTATGAAGAAATTGAACTTCTGACATTCGAACAAAAGAACAACAGGAAGATATAATCAAACTTGTAACGATGCACAGTGTAATGACAAACAGAGACACATAATTATAAGTTTCAAAAAGACATAAAAACAGGAGGACGAAAAAGCATAGTTTTAAAAAACACGGCCCAACTGGTCTGACCAGATTTTATCCAAATCAGCAAAAATTAAAATAAAAAGTCGCATCATATTCTCAATTTCTCTAATCAACAAAGAAAAATTGACTTTAGGGGTAATAAATTGGTTGATATTTCTAAAATGTGGATTTTGCAACCTATATTTTGACTATTTAACTTACATATTATTCAAATAATAACAAAAAAATTAATAAAAACTATCCAATTTGACCGGTCGAACCAAAAAGACAAAATTTGACCCGTACCAAAATCCGTATTTTAAAACTATGTCAAAAAGCACTAGGGTGGTCGTGTCGAATTGTTGTGCATCTATGTCCAGCAACCCCCGCAACACCAATTTTGTGTTTCTATGCATAAAAGTCACACTTCCGGATGTATTATGATGAATTTTTTTATATCTGAGTGACAAGTCATACTAGCGAATGGACCATGGTTTTCTAGCAATCCAACACGTGGTCGTCTCTTAAATCTCTTGAGGTGGGCCTTCTTCCCTATATAAACCTTCCCTCCCCCCCTTTTACCCTCTGCATTATTGTCTCCCCACCCCCTTCTCACTCACCCACTTGCAAGAAGAAAACATCAGTCAAGACCGGTCCTATACTCCACAAGAACAACTCATCACCCTATATTCCCCATCAGGACAGCTTCTTCGGCTTCTCGAACCCAATAGCGAAAGCAAAAAGGAGGAACTCTCTCTTTCGTTCGCTCGCCTCTAAGCAAACCACCAAAATAGAGATACCCTTTTGTTCCAAGCCAACCAAATAGAGCATAAGCCTTGTACCTGTTCCCTCCCCATATAGCCGCCTCCTCTTCATAGAAAGGTTTAATAGAAAAAAAAATGGCTGCACCACCACCACAACAACAACAACCAGTGAGAGCAGTCAGTAAGTTGGGCTCTTGGCCCAATAGAAGGCCCAATGCTAGTTGCTCCCTCCAATCTCCTCCGGTCGCAAGAAGCAGTAGTTGTAGTATTGCTATCTCCACTCCAAGTTCTACTACTGCCACTCCTAAAAGGCAGCAAGAGAGGAACTCGGAATGGAACCCGTTTCAGAGGGCGGCGTCCGTGGCCTTGGACGCGTTGGAGGCCGCTCTGGTCGCCCACGAACGACAGCGCCCGCTCCCGAAGACGGCCGACCCAATGGTCCAGATATCCGGGAACTTCTCCCCCGTCCCCGAACGACCGGTCGTCCAGGGCCTCCCCGTGGAGGGCGAAATCCCGAGCTGCATTCGCGGCGTCTACGTACGGAACGGCGCGAACCCGCTCCACTCGCCCGTCGCCGGCCACCACTTCTTTGACGGTGACGGGATGGTCCATGCCGTCCGGTTTGACGGAAACGGCTCGGCCAGCTACGCGTGCCGGTTCACTGAGACGAACCGGCTGGTCCAGGAGCGGGAGCTCGGCCGGCCGGTTTTCCCCAAGGCCATCGGCGAACTACACGGCCACTCCGGGATCGCGAGGCTCCTCCTCTTCTACGCGCGCGGGCTCTTCGGCCTGGTGGACCCCACCCACGGCTCCGGGGTTGCAAACGCGGGACTCGTCTACTTCAACGGGAAACTGCTCGCGATGTCGGAGGACGACCTCCCGTACCACGTCCGGCTCCTCCCCTCAGGCGACATCGAAACGGTCGGTCGTTTCGACTTTGACTCCCAGCTGGAATCTTCCATGATCGCCCATCCCAAGGTTGACCCGGTCTCGGGCGAGCTCTTTGGCCTAAGCTACGACGTCGTCAAGAAACCCTACCTTAAGTACTTCAGGTTCTCCCCGGACGGGACCAAGTCCGAGGATGTTGGGATCGATCTCGAGGAGCCGACGATGATCCACGACTTCGCGATCACGGAGCGGTTCGTGGTGATCCCGGACCAGCAGGTCGTGTTCAAGCTCGGAGAGATGCTCCAGGGTGGGTCCCCCGTTGTGTACGACAAGGACAAGACGTCTCGGTTCGGGGTGCTCCCCAAGGCCGCGAGGGATGCGTCCGAGGTCGTTTGGGTCGAGGCGCCGGAGTGCTTTTGCTTCCACCTCTGGAACGCATGGGAGGAGCCCGAGACCGACGAGGTGGTGGTGATCGGGTCGTGCATGACCCCGCCGGACTCGATATTCAACGAGTGCGATGAGAGTCTGAGGAGCGTGCTCTCGGAGATAAGGTTGAACCTGAGGACAGGCAAGTCCACTCGCCACACTATTATCAATGACACGGCTGATCAAGTCAACCTGGAGGCCGGGATGGTCAACAGGAATATGCTAGGTAGGCGGACTCAGTTCGCCTACCTGGCACTGGCCGAGCCCTGGCCCAAGGTCTCGGGTTTTGCCAAGGTGGATCTCTCCACTGGCGAAACATGGAAGTACATTTACGGCGACCAGAAGTTCGGAGGCGAGCCGTTGTTCTTCCCCCGAGACGGTACCTCGGGGGAGGAGGACGACGGCTACATATTGGTTTTCGTGCACGACGAGAACGAGTGGGAGTCGGAGCTCCAAATTGTGAACGCTAAGAACATGAAGTTGGAGGCCAAAATTAAGCTTCCTTCTCGGGTTCCGTACGGTTTCCACGGCACTTTTGTTAGTTCAAAGGACTTGGAGAAGCTGGCTTGATCAAAACTTTGAGTGGTTGGTTAGTAGTGAGCTTGCCTTAAGCCTTGCTTAGTTAATTATTTTTTATCTTAATTGTTAGTGTTAGTTTAGGAGGAGGACGATTACCAGAGGGATTGATGGCGATACATCAAAGGGTCCCCGGAATCTTTTCTCCTCATCGATAGAAGAAAAATATATGTAGTAATATCCATTTTCAGGTTGGCTTTTGTTTCTGTATTTTTCTTTGGAAGCCAAGTTGTTTTTGGCTAATTCTAGAGTGGGAAGGTTTTCAGGGACCAGCTTGTAGCTTTTGGGATTGAAGCTCAGCTGGTCACTACTTCTAGTTGAGCTATTTTGTGTATGTGATGTACATTGCATGGTGTATAAATAAAGAAGCTTACTATATATTGTTGTGCATGTCGAATATTATCGAACATTGTTTCAAGAATGACTTTATCAATTGTACATCGTCCATTGGTAAGGTTTTAACGGATCCAATTAGGTGAACCAATCAGTCCAACTATTTTATAATTTCTTTTGCTCAAAAACTATCTGATATTGATGTTGGGTGGTGGTGATCTAACTAGTTGTAATGCGAATTTTAAAACAATAATTTTAACCCAAGACATTTATAAAGAGAGTCAATTAAATCTCAATGTTTATTCGTCTTCTGGCATCTGTGGCAACTCGATCACCTGTTTTTGGCCATTTCATGCATGATAGATCTAGTTACTTTTTCGTTATATTATCTATTTTACTAGGGTGATTAATTAAAATTCGAGTTGAATGAAACGTTTAAAAGATGACAAAATTCTTCCAACAAGCGTTGAACATTGTTGCATACTGAAAAATTCGAACTCGAGACCTAGTTAAACTAGAAGAATGTGCGTCGGTGGTGGCCCGACGAGCCGATCTCTCTTGACACAGCTGGCCAACAAACCAACCTCGGCGTGCAGTACGCGCCAAAAAATTTTGCATCATAAGAAGTCTTCATCAATTGATCTGAGTATGCAGTTACTTTCCAAGTAAAGCAAAAAAAATTTATTCAGACAACGGATAAAAAAAGTTCCCTCCATAGAACTGCAACCGGATTACTGAACTACAAGAAATAAAGAAACGCTTTTCGAAGACAAATTTATGTTAGGCTCACCTTAATCAAATTTCAAAGAATGTAAAAAGTATTGTTTTCCTAATAAAAACTATGTCTAGAGAAAAATTTTATCCATAAAAGAACATAAGGGTCCATAACCATAATTCATCCAAGTGGTAACGCAAATGTCAAAGTAAGAATTTGGCACATGACCAATTAGATGTAAGCTTGGCAACTAGGAGATCGGCAACTAGTAGGACGGGGCCCACCTCATCAGGACATAAGCAGCCAAAAACGTCGCCATAACCTCATTTATTCTGATAGGATCATGCATGTGTGCACACAATGTTTTAATATCGGTCGAAACGAACAGTGGTCAAATAAATTTTTTTTTGCTTTACACCTAAATATAACTTATAAATAATGGCATATAAATAAAATATCACTTATAAAGTAGTAGAGCATAATAATGATTTACTCTGAATTTAGTGATTTTCGTTAGGATCACGTAATTGGTTTTTGGAAAAAGTCTATTTTAGTACTCTGTGGTATCGCCAAAAATCACTTTAGTACCTTATGATAAAAAATTCATCAATCGAGTCAAACTTCACCAAATTTATATCACTTAGGTCCACGGGCAGCTTCCCGGACCCTGCCCGGCCAAGTGGAATGACACATCAGTTTTTCACGTCTAAGTGGCATGCCAACTGGACTTTTATAAATTATCAAAATGGTCCCTAGTTTGTATATAATTTTTCAAAAGACCCCTACCCATCACCTTCTTCAAACTCTCACAAGAACATCATCAATTATAAATGGGGAAATTAGTCAATTACTCTCGGGAAAAGAAGCAAGGTCAAAATTGTAAAATAGATCTCTAGGTTGGAGCAAATCTGATCCCATTTCAAGAACAAACAAGCCATCTCCTGGACGACCTCGAGGGAGCCGACGACCGGTGGGATGACAAGCAGAAGAGGCGGCCATAGTTGACGACGAGGTCAAAGGTAGTGTCGTAGGAGGCGGAGTCCACCTAGACGATCTCGAGGGAGCCGACGACCGGGGGATCGGTGGCGAGGAAGTAGTAGAAGCAAACGTCGGCGACGCCGTCAGAGATGGAGGTGAGGAGATCGAAGTAGGCAACGCCGTGGGTGAGGAGATGGGTCGCCGGCGATGACAATGGTCCGTTCAACAAGGGCACCGATGCGGAGGCTGGCAGGGCGGCTCGGTTTGGCTCTCCGTCGTCTGGCCTCCGCCTGTCGAGCCCACGATTGGAACACCGCCGAAACAAGCTCCAGACAAATGAAAAGAACCGAACAGAAAACGTCAGGTCGAGCCAATTTAATTTGATGCAACAGAGGCTGCGGTGGTGATGGTAACTTTTTGTTTTTCACTCTGAGTGCCAACGTCACGATGGTGGATAGTGGCATCCTCCCATTGGTCATGTCACTCCTTTATGCTTTATGGAGGAGCCAATAGCAAGAAGAAAACATCATGGTACCTTTCAATTTTGGGTAACTGACAAGATCCTGTGGGACCCCAATGTTGAATCAACGATAGATATTTGGAAAATTACTCTCAACCTACCTTTCTCGAGACCTACTTTGGTGTTTAGTAAAATAGAAGTTAAGGATCATGTAGTTTGTATTCTAATTTTGTAATTCCTCTAGTTCATTTTTATTATACTCTCGGGCCCCTCGATAACATCATCATTCTATTTATATATTATTTATTCCTGAAATGACTATTATACCCTTAGAATCATCTCCTACATCTTCGGTTACGGCCAACTCCACCACTAAACAAATCGATTAACAGCCAATATTACCACCAAACAAATCCATTAACACGGGAGTGGATTGAGTACGGAGTGAAGAAATCGATTCCGGACGGTTTGGAGTGAAGGGGGACCGCAATGACAAGCGCAGTTATGTGATAATGGCAAGCACAGTTATGTGATAATGGCAAGCGCACTTATGTGATAATGGCATGTGTATTTGTGACAGTGGCAAGTCCCCGTTGATGATAATGGCGCGCGTGGTTTTTTTCATTTTGGTCTCCCATATTTTAACATTTTTGTAAAAAGGTCACACTGGCATACGCAGTTATGTGATAATGGCATGCACAGTTATGTGATAATGGCATTTGTATCTGGCCTGCGTTTGTGCGTGGCTTTTTTCATCTTGGTCTCCGTATTTTAGCGCGTTTGCAAAAAAGTCCCCGCGTATCTTCATTCCGAACGGTTCGGAATCTGACCATTCCGTGCCCAATCCATACCCCATTAACACCACCAACAAACAAATCGATAAACTGAAAGGTGAAAATCGAGATCCCATTTTTTCGATTCTCCGGTCAAGATCGAGATTATAGAAGAGTGTCTGCCGCTGACAATGCCAAGGACAACACCATCGGACAGGGACACCTCGTCCATTCTCCTCTTTTTTCTCTCTCTCTCTCTCTCTCTCTCTCTCTCCAGGCGCGGTGGTGTCGGACAGGGACACGCTTCCAGCCCGCTCGAACTTGTGATGATGGCTGCCGCCGGGGCTGGGTCGAGGGGAAATTAAAGCTGGGTGACGCCGGGGATCTGGACTCCGGGGGGCCGGACGACCTCGGGAGGCCGAAATAGACGACGGTGCCCAGGAGAATGACGTCGACGAAGAATCCGCTTCCTCGCCTACGAGGACGACGTCAACGACGGAGACGCCCGAGATGCGAGCTTCGATTTGACCGCCTAGCTGGCGGTTGGGAGGACTGAGTGGGGTTAGATTGGATCTGGTAGACGGAGTCATTTCGCTCACCGACGGAGTTTTCGAACATTGGGGGGTGCAGTTGGATTGAATCTGGTCTGGGAGTGGACTTATGGGCCGACTGAGTCAATTTAGTTCGGCGACGAGTTGGAGAAGGGGCATATCCATATGGTCGACGTCGTAGTCGGAATCGGTCGTGGTCGTCAAAATCTGTCGTGGTCGTCGGAGTCAGTTGTGGCGATGATTACGACGAGAGGACAATGACGGGAGGAAAGAGATGTAATTTTTCAATTGTTTGAGGGGTATATAAGTCATTTCTTTGATAAAAATATCGACGACGTCAATAGGGGACCTAAGAGTATAATAAAATCAAAGTAGAGGGGCTAAAAAATCAGAAGGCAAACTACAGGATTCCCAACGTCTATTTTATCAACACCCGATCCTGAGAGTAATTTTGATACCTTTGTGTTCATTGTTATTCCTGTACGATTTTAGATTTTCATTATCCCAATGATTTTTTTTCGTAAAATTTGATAATAAGATTTTTTTTAAAGAATCCAAATTTCTTACCATGACAGTTATTATTTAGAGTTCAATTTGGAAAATGGGGTTGATGTTGACTCTTTAAGTGTGTCAATTAGGCTAACCTTTCCGAAAGAAGAGTGGGTGGAGGGTCAAATTGTCACTATTATGTCCATGATTACAATACTTCATGTGAAACCATTCTAGTAAACTTAACAACTAGCTGTTCCTCATGCAGTATGCAATGATTTTGCTTTCAAGTAGAAAATTGTCAACTTTTAAAAAACAGTGTTAAGATAATATGGAGAAATATAGAGCAACTTCTACTATTGTCTAGTTAGACTTCTCTTCCCCCTCATCCATTTGTTTGTGTTTCCGAAAAACTTTTTCTCCACTCAACTCTGATCCGATACACAATCCATTTTCATTATCCAAACAGATACGGACATTTTTGACAATTTTGTTTTTGAAAAAAAATTCTAAGTCTCAACCAATAAAATCTGATTTAATATTTTGTAAGAAAAAAATTAAAGCACTAAAAAAATTGTGAAAGAACCCCAAAAATAAAAACCTAGAAATTTTTTCCAAAACTAACCTCGCACATTCTCAACCACTAGATAAAAAATGTAGAATATGTAGAATGGCAATTCATTCAAATCTCAATTCTGATTTTTTTGATAGGTCAAATTTTATTTCTCCATCAAAAGTTACAGTTCTGATCCTTTATCCTTCCGCCTGCCTAATTTTGCGACATGCTTGCTATAGGGGAGCGAATGTTCTATGTCGCGTAAAAAATACGGTAAGTTCACTGATATTTTACAAAATTTAATCTTACTATTTTTTATGACTATTGATCCATATTAATCAAATTTATATGAGTTCAGAGTTTCAGATATCTTTCGAGAAGGAAATGTAGTTGCCAGCGCATTATCTAAACTACAGGGAGTGGATTGAGTACGGAGTAAAAGAATTGATTCCGTACGGTTTGGAGTGAAGGAGGACCGCAGCGGCAAGTGCATGTATGTGATAATGGCAAGCGCAGTTATGTGATAATGGCAAGTACATTTATGTGATAATAGCATGTGTATTTGTGACAGCGGCAAGTCCCGTTTATGATAATGGCCCGTGTAGTTTTTTTCATTTTGGTCCCCCGTATTTTAGCATTTTTGCAAAAAGGTCATACTGGCACGCACAGTTATGTGATACTGGCATGCACAGTTATGTGACAATGGCATTTGTATCCGGCCTGCGTTTGTGCATGGCTTTTTCCATTTTGGTCCCCGTATTTTAGCGCATTTGCAAAAAAATCCCTGCGTGTCTTCATTCTGAACGGTTCGGAATCTGAGCATTCCGTACCCAATCCAAACCCTAAAGTACAGGTGTAACGCACCTAATTTTTATGACGCCAATGTTTTTAGGGCGGCAATTTTTTTAGTCTCTCTAACTGCAACCTAGTATATTTTGTACGTGGAAATATTAGAGTAGGGTATTAATACTTTTCCTTTTTTTGAGTAATAAAAGTCGCACTTGGTTTTGGAAAAATGTATCCAACACCTCCTGATAATGAGCTCGAATAAATACTTTTAAATCCGTTCTTAGTTGATATTTATTTCTGGCGGTCCGAAATGTCAATGGTCCCCTAAATTTGAAGGTTCCAGACGAGAAAAGAGTTAAATAATAAACTGTCATATTTAAAAAAAAAAATTTACACCATTATTATATTACAGGGTTTGAACCCTAAATCTCTTTGAAATTGACAACATGTCATGACGTTTGGCTATATTAGCAACTGAGAATTATTTTTAATGGAAATAAATAATCCATAGCTATTTTTTATTTTTAAAAGTTAACGGAATCAATTGTTTTTTACTTAAAAAGTAGTTACACAGTTTTTGTTTGTATCAACTGTTTTATTTTACTTGAGTAAGATTTAAAAATTATTCATCCGAAATGCTGGTTACATCGATTCAGTAAATATTTTTGAATTAATAAAATTAGTTTATTAAAATATAAAAAGATGACGTAAAATAGTTATGAAAGAAAATAAAATTTACAAATTGTTATTATTTAATGTATAAATATTAGCTCTTAAACATACGACTGTTAAAACTTTATTGAACCGTAAGATTAGCTTTTGAAAAGTATTTTTTGAATATTTTAACCATAAAAATATTTTTCTACAAGCAACATAAAAATAAAGGATCGAAAATTAATTCCTTAAGAAACGAATGTATTGTAAAACAAACACGATGAATTATAAACCGAAGCTAAAAAGAAAATTTGAAAAATTAAATCGAAAGAAAAAAGAGCAAATTGTCTTCGGATCCTTGGTGTTTGCTTAAATTACTGTTTTGTCCCCACTGTTTCGAAATTGAAACTTTAATCCTCCTAGTTTACTTTTATTGTACTCTAAGGTCCCTGATGCTGGAATCGAAAAATTTTGCCAACCAAGAGGGACCTAAAATGACCCTCATGCTCCCTCTCCTCCACAACCTCCTCCTCTTCCTCCACAACCTCCTCCGATTCCAGGTCCCTCTTGGCCGACAAAAATTTTCGATTCCGGCATCAGGGACCTTAGAGTACAATAAAGCAAACTAGGAGGATTAAAATTTCGATTTTGAAACAGCAGGGACAAAAATAGTAATTTAAGCAAACACCAAGGACCTGAGGGTAATTTACTCAAGAAAAAATTATGAAACATAAATCTAAAAAAAAGAAAAAAACTCTAATAAGAAATTTGAAATATTTTTTAATCGTAATAATTGAAACTATTCATGCACATTCGTTTCGAGTAGATAAAATATTTTAGAATATCCGAAGGCCCAAAAATAGGTTTTTTTTAAGTCGAGAGCAACTAGCCCACTAATCTTTATTATTAATATAATAGGGATCAAAACGTTGAGGCAAACTAACCCCTTCTAGGTTATCTAAGTATACATCCAGCCAAACAGACAACGGAAAATCTGAGACTACATAATTGTAGAAAATAGAGCGGGCATGCTTGAACATGACATTAGCAATATGATTGTCTTCCCTTCACGTGTGCTGAATTTATGTCTCCCACTCTCTCTCTAGGAGACTCTTGGCTCGGCTAATCAAATTAGAAAATGGGTGATCTTGCAAAATATCCTAGCCAACAAAGAGAGAGCTAGGGAGAAGCCCACCTCAATAATAATACGATGTAATTCACGCTCTTATGTCAGCTCAAGTCCCAAAATAAGTACCCAAAGTTCAACCACGAGGATTGTACAATGCCCAATGCCCTTGGCGAATCCCCACAAACAATGTCCTCAGGCATCTCGTAGCACTTCACCGGCTCCCGACTATCTTGGATTCGCTACTGAAGCGTCATAAGTGTTTAGCTTCACAAAATGATCGAGAGGGCGGGTCCATAATACTAAAATCTCTCACCGCGAGGCGTGTGGAGCATTGTAGTTAATCATGACTCAAGCAAATTCATGTGTCTAGATAAGAATAATGAGAGAGGAAAAACTCCTATGTTGCCTCAGGATGAAACACCATATCATTCCATCGTTTCAATATCCACCAATATGTAGTAAAGAAGACAGTCGTCCAAGGAGGATCCCCACTAGATTGAGTTGGACTAGTCACGTTCACTGCAATTCATGCCATATGATTTATGCCGGTGAAGAAAGTTGCTTGTCGGAGTGGCAAAATAGCTACCCATATGTCCCTCGAGGTCGTGCAACCATGAAACAAATGTATTAGTGTCTCCTTATCTCGGTGGCATCGAGGGCACATACTGGAAACAACCTGCCATGAGTAAAGAGACACGTAAAAAATATGAAGTGCTCAGAAACTCTGAGAGCTCAAATCTTAACCCAAAATACTCTTCAAATGACCATGGTCCATATCATCTTACATGGCCATATAGAGAAACGAGTGGTAAACTGGCCATCAAGAGTGAGGATCCACAACAGAATGTCTTGCCAAGAAGGACTGGTAGACAGATCTATTACCACAAGAGACCCAATATGTGATGGAGGTAGGTATTGGCGTAGACGGTGTAATCCCACCCCGACCCGGCGACCAATAGTCTGCAACCTGCTTCTCCGCTTCTACCTCAGGTAGTGGTTACACAACATGGTTTCGAAGCGGCAAAAGCTGCAACCAAGAATCATCCCAAAAGAAGGTCGCAAGTACATTTCCCACATTCTAGTGCCAACCTAGGGCTAGAAGCGATCGGGACTGCATTATGGATTGCTAGGTCTATGAAGATCCATACTTGCAAAGGACAATCTGAGCCCAAAGGCTCTCCTTAGCATGTAATAAACATCACGATGGTTTGGAAAATATAGCCAGATTAGCCTGCATCATCGGTCAAATTCCTAATCCCTCGGCCGTCCGCAGCAGGCATATGATTGCCTAACTGACAAGATACACCCGAAGTCTCTCATCATTGTTCCCCCAGATAATCCTATGTACACATGTCCAAGTCTATACTAAGGAAAATATGGAGCACATCAGTCTGTATGACATGCAAAGGAATCACAAAAACACCAGAGTGAGCCAATGTAATACACTTTGTGAGACTTAGTGTCCTAATCTTTCATCCTGCGAGCTTCCAGCGCCACTATTAAGAAGAAAATAAAATTGTTGTCGACGTCTGCCTATGTACAACATAAGAACTAACTCAAGCTTTGCGACATACCAAATGCCAAAGGAGACTTTCCTTCCCGAGGTACTCTTTCACTCTCACGGATTTTTTCCATTAGATTTTATCATGAGAGAGTTTTGACGAGGCCGGCAGTCACAATCTCACAATAGGTCGAGAGGGAGCCCTGCACTAACTAGGTTGTATTTGGCCATTTCACTTATATATAGGGGCGGTTTGCCCCTCCCATTCCAAAAAAAAGAACTAACTAGTTAGGTAATCTTAAATTCATGTGTAAAGAATATTCTCGTCGCTTTTTTTGGAAGATATATATTATTAATTGTAATAGTATATATATATTCTATTTAATATGATATTTTCTCTATCATGTCAAAAAGAAGTTAAAAGGCAAGAAAAGTCATGAAAATGCATGAAAATGCAAGAAAAAGAAAGAAAAGGCATGAAAATGTAAGAAAAAACATGAAAAGGCAAAAAAATGCATGAAAAGGTATGAAAAGGCAAAAAAAGGAAAGAAAAGGCACGAAAAGGTATGAAAAGGCATGAAAAGGCTTGAAAAGGAAAGAAAAGGAAAGAAAATGCATGAAAATGTATGAAAAGGCAAGAAAAGGTAAGAAAAGGCATGAAAAGGCATGAAAATGCATGAAAAGGCAAGAAAACAAACCTAATAAACCCACCTAAAAAAAATAATTTTGACATTTTCACGGTATGATACTAAACTACCTAAATTTTTTTTTATTATAGTAAGAAGATTGTACTTGATGTTCTCATTTTTATCTTGATTAATTAAAACTTAATTAGTAAATTAATAACAAATATTATTTAGGAAACCTCTTTATATAATCTTTTTAGTTATATTTCATTCTCGACTATTTCATTGCATTCAAAGTTTTGGAATCATCCTCTAAAACTGTAAAAAATATTAAAATTTGTTCTTACTATTTGTTAATTAATAACACTCTCAGTCAATTTTTTTCCCGTCAATCTCGATGCTAGTAGAAAAGCCAATAGCTTTACTATTCTCATGTTTCCGGCCTCCGACATCATCACAACCAAACCACATCAAAAACTATAGAAAAAAGTGTGGTCAGGATACAGTACCCTATTATAAATACCTATCTTAACATTGGAATCGCAAAATAGTACCATGCCATGAGATCCTAAAAACAAAAAAATGAAATATAATTGTGGACACCTAAATATCGTGGAGTCTTTTTCCTAAAGGGGGTCAGAAATATTGACAAATACGAGAATGAGGTTCTCGAAAAATATTTTACTTGTCTGGGGTTTGACCCGAAAATGCTCAAAATTGGGCATTTTTAGATGCAAGAAAATGCTCAAAACAGAGCGTTCTTAGCAAGAAAACGCACAAAATAGAGCATTTTCTTGCAAAAGCTGCCACCCTTGTATTCGGCTCGGCTAAAATCGGCTTGCAAAATAGAATTTTCAATCGTAGGAAAATGCATGAAGTTTATGACTTCTTACCCCGGATTCCGAATGAAGAGATTCAAGTTGTCCTCTGAAGCTGAGACATATATCTACAACTTTGAAGTTTATGATTTCTCCAAATTTTGAGTGTGAGAATGTCAAAAAATTATTTGAAATCAAGAGTCGATAGAGTTGCGTCGACTGATTTAGGTGGGGAGCCACAACTTTTTACTCCAAAGTTCGATTGAAGTTATTCAAGTTGTTGTGCGAATGTGATACGTTTATCTACAATTTTGAAGTTTGAGAGGAAAAAATGCATATTATTGTGCATTTTTGTGTACAATTTTTTTTTAAATCGCATGACAATGCTCATTTTCATGCATTTTTCTGCGATTGAAAATTTTATTTTGCAAGCCGATTTTAGCCTAGTCGAATACGGGGTGGCAACTTTTGCAAGAAAATGCTCTGTTTTGTGCATTTTCTTGCTAAGAACGCTCTGTTTGGAGCATTTTCTTGCATCTAAAAATGCCCAATTTTGAGCATTTTCGGTTGAACTCCAGACAGGTAAAATATTTTCTGAGAACCCCATTCTCGTATTTGTCAGTATTTCTGACCCCTTAAGGAAAAAGACTCGATACCGAGGCCGCCACGAACGCAAGCCAAAAGACAACTAGCGACTCCAAACAAAAAACCCAACTGAATCAAAAAATATTCAAGATGCTCAATAATGTGAATTGCCATTCGGCCACGATGCTCAATTATTGGAGAACGGTTAGCTCTGCCACGAAGGCAAGAGGTAGGATTGCTAGGAGGGTCCAAAAAAAGTTCAAATTTCCTTCCAGATTAAAACTGATCTTGATTTTTTTTCTCCTCTTCCCCACCTTACCGACATCAAATAGACTAAACACTACCCCTTTCTTTATCATCTCATTGATCTAATCTAATATGGATTTACAGATTGGCACTAATCGGATTTCTCAGCTAACAATTAGGATAACGCCTATTTTCCTTTTCAAAATTTCTATTAAATTAACTATTTTCCCAGTTCAAAATAGGGAATGAGTAGATGGGTGGCGGTCACGTGTTTTTTTAGCATTTGTCAAAATTTTGATGGGCGATAAGTTGATACTCGATGTCTGAATAATAATTTTTTTATAATTTAGTTAAAAAATCCCTCAGGATAAAATCTGCATGTTCTATATTTAGGTGATTACTTGGGACTTATTTCCACGGGTAATGCGACTTGGGAATAGGAGTGAGCAAATTATCCGATATCCGAATTCCGAATCCGAGTCCGAAAAAAAAATTCGGACTCGGACTCGGATAATTTTCTATTCGGACTCGGATTCGGATTATCCGAACTTTTTAGTTCGGACTCGGACTCGGATTCGGATATTAAAAATTTTAGTTCGGATATCCGAAATATCCGAACTAGTTTTGGGCTGGGTTTTGAAAATACCTATGGGCTCTGGCCCTTTGACACTTACTGAAATCTGAGTCCTAAAACAAATAAGGGGCAAACATAATACCTGTCCCAACTCCCACACAGGCACAGCCGCACAGCTACGAGATATATGTCCCAAACTTCAAACAAATATTGAAACCCTAAGGGGCTGCTGCTGATTGCTTCCTCCCGCTGCTCCACCTCCGTCGTAGTTTGCTTCCTCCTGCTGTTCCGCCTCCGCCTCCGTTGATCGCTTGCTTCCTCCCGCTGCTTCTACATAATGGTAAGTTCATCTAGATATCAGTTGCTGCTTCGACCTGAGATCTCTCTGTCTCCTCGTGTATTGTCTTTGTTAATTTTTTCATCGATTATATGACAACCCTGTGAAATTACCATCGATTATAGTAATTCGGATAGTTCGGATTATCCGAGTCCGAGTCCGAAAAAAGTTCGGATATTCGGATTCGGATAATTCACTATTCGGACTCGGACTCGGATAGTAAAATTTTTATTTCGGATAATTCGGATAGTTTGAAATTCGGATAGTTCGGACTCGGACTATCCGAATGCTCACTCCTACTTGGGAATGGCCACGCCTCATTTGCGATAATAAAGGTAACGTGCAATTGGCACTGAAACATTTTTTTTGCTTGGAGTGAGACCTTGTCAACTAATGGAATTTCTGTTTCTGTCTTGTCTGCAACTTGCTGAGTGTGGTCTATTTTTGTCGTAGTCTATGGAGCAGATGGCATATGATCCATGTTATTATAAACTATTATTTTTTATACTATATATTTATTAAGATAACTAATACAAATTTGAGTCAAATAAAATATTTAAAATTTGGCATAACTCTCGTAATAAATATACGGACTATGTTCTCAACATTTAAACTTAAAACCTCTTAACAACATATTTGATCTAATTGCTATTTTCTTAGAATCGATCTAATTGCTTTTAGTTCATAAAATTTTGTTGTGGACCAAGTTGGCTAATACTTTCCAGGTGTACGTATAAGTTGGCGTTATGAACCTGAGATTCCGAATAGCTACACATGTTTTAGTCACCGGCCAGCCAATCACTGGTTGGAAGGGATCACGACATTCCATGTCCAGAATTATGAGACGGTTCACATTACAGGTACAAGCTCAAACCGATCAGGAACTAATCTCCTTTCAGAAAGAAGAATTAATTTTTCACGTCTCAGAAATGCATGAAAAAAAACTTCAATAATAATTTAAAGTAAAAATAAAGTCCTTCTCAAAATGCATGAAGTATGACATGCCATACTCACTCCTTATTTATGCGACTACTTGCCCTTTTGACTACATGAATCAACATATGTTAATGAGTTTTTCAACTGAGTAAGTTATCTCTATTTTCTTCACTACACATCAAAAAAATAAACATCAAACAAAAATTTAACATAGATCACAAAGAAAAATCTAATCTAAACAACATATAATGGAGACTCTGTTGTTCCGACGCACTACGGACCCAAAAGACGGAGGTACCAACTACTAACTCCACAAAGCACGAATCATTTCTACATTCCCGTAGAACACACATGTGCTCTACGAGGCACAAAAGCATTAGGAAGAATCTCACGCTTCAGCAGAATACACATGTGTCTACGGGGCACAGAAGTGTTAGGAAGAATCTCACACACACATTAGGCTAAACAAATTCACATATTCAAAACACAAAGATTCACATATCCAGAACATATTGATTCAATTTCAGGTCACAAGCACACTTCCAATCCGTGAGATCAACAGAAAGAACACATATTTAGAATCAACTAAGCAAATCTCAAAGCATCATAACAGAATATACGAAATCTAACAGAATCTAATAGAAACACACAGATGTCATAGCTAAGCAAATGGAACTTGCAGAAAGCAACACGAATTCATAAAAAAATTATGGCAACACTCATAGGGCAAAAATAAACCAATCACAACTCATAGTACATAAACCATAAGAAGAAATTTGACTTACATTCCTATTTTTTTCACATTCAAAATTTTCAAGGTTGACTTATGTAGACAGCCTTAGAAACTTCCAAACAACATCTTCACAATACATAATCTTGTCCGTGGTGTTAGATATAAACTCGCAAAATTTTGTATCAGTCGGACAAGATCTAATTGTCAAATTTTACCAACAACATGAAGTGCTACTAGGAGGTCCAGAGTTCAAACCATGGCATGTGTCATGATATAAAAATTTACCTTTCTGTTGTGGAGAATAGGGGTACAAGAATGTCAAGAAGACCAAAGATAGATCCGGAGTGGTCATCCCAAAGTTGGCCTAACAGAGGGGCAAAAAGTGTTATAGCTACACTAGGCTACGCTACGGAGAGGAAAACTGATACAAGAAAGTAAAGTATGATTTGTTGTTGTTGATAAATGTGGATGGTTAGCTTTTTTGCTCGAACCCTCCTTATATAGAGATTGCCGGCCTACCTCCCGACATTAGAATAGGAAACTCCCCAACCAGTGATGCTCCGTATAGGAAAATTTAACCCGGCCTTGTGTAGGAAAATGTATGCCAACATCCAAACCAAGGAGACCCGGCTCTAAGGAAAAACTCTTAGACTGTGCTGAAAAAGAAATTCTGGCCTAAAATAGGAAAACTTAAGCCGCCACCAATATAGGAAACTGGCTCAACATAGGAAAACCTACCTTGGCCGACTCGACCTTATCGAACATTCTCACACAAAATAGTCATGGTGTCGGCCCTATAATCCAAACTGGGCTGTTAAACAAGCTCATTTTGGCCCAAGTGGGCGTTCCACCAATCAAAACCCAAAATGGGTGTTCACCTAAGCGAAGCCCAAAGCTGGCATCCGCTTCGCCTCCCCTTATGGGCTGCCACCAGCCAAAGCCCAAAGCGGGCGTTCATGCACCGAAGCCTAAAGTGGGCTTTGCCTATGCGATCCAGGCAGTACCCAACCAATTCAGGTGAGTCTCGACCAAGCCGATCCAATCCTCATTTGTGTTCACAAGCCAGCGTCTCATTGGTTGGTAGATCAGCATAAACCCGTCGATAAGTAGCATCAAAAGGCTTTTTGACACTCTTATTCTTCGAATTTGAAGACTTTATTAACTACAAAGTTGTAGATCTACATCTTATCTTTACTCAACAACTTAAATCATCTCGATCTGAGATTCGAATAGAAAGTTATGAGCATTCTATCGAGGAGCATCATCTAGGTGGGTCAAACTGCCTACGCCCTTGGAGACGGGTCCGACTGCCTGGTCTCTAGAAGGCAGACTGACCTCCTAGTCCTTGGAAGTGGGTTAACTGCTTGGTCTCTTGGAAGCAGACCGACTGCTTGGTTTTTGAAAGCGGACCAACTACTTGGTTTTTGGAGGCGGGTCAACCGCCTGGTCACTTAGAGGCGGGTTGACCCAACTGATCCGAGGTGGGCTCATATTGAAGTAGAATTTTCACCATGATATGCTTCGAATCTGAAGAAGTCTTAAGCTACAAAGTTGTAGGTCTTTGTCTTGCTTCATAGCCAAAGAAATTAGCTCAATCTAATGCCCGAGTTAAAAGATACAACCGATCTACCAAAGTCTAACATCGAGCAAACCAATACCAAGACTTGGCACTTTGTTTAGACCCAGTTATGGTCCTAATTAGGTAATGCTCTAGAGATACAAAGTTGTAGATATATGTCTCATCTATTTATGGCCGCAAGTATTTCCTCGTTCCAAACTACGAGTCCAAAGCTACGACCAATTAATCAAGGATGGATGTTTGCCATCCAAAGACAACAAGCCGAAGTGGATTAAGGACAACATGCCAAGGCGGACCACTGTCATCGATCTCGATCGGGGGAAATACCCTCATTTTCCTCGACCGAGGAAATACTATTGGCAGTCTCTACCGAACTCATGACCGGAAGTGGTCTCTACCGAACTCAGGATGTGTCATCAGGCCAAGACCGGCAATTGAGGCTTGAGACTGGTCACTTAGTCTGAGACTGGCAACTGAGGCTTGAGATCGATTACTAAGTCTGAGACTAGCCACTAGGGTTGAGATCAACCAGGCATGTGATTTACTATGTAAGACCAACGGGGTTCAGCTTAGGAGGCAAACAATCGAGTCTATCTCGACAATAATCGAGGGCCGGGTCTGTCTAATCAAGAGATCGAAAATGGTCTTGCCATAACAAATACCTAGATTATTTTTGTACCTCAATACTTTAAAAAAAATGAAGTGCTACTAGGAATCCAAAATTTTCCATTCTCCTCCAAATTTAGTATCTTTAAGGGAAATGAAAAGAATGAGCCAACTTGCCTTTGTATAAGAAAATACTAAACTTGGTTTTGTCTAATTACCAAAAATTGGGCAAGTCAAAAGTTTTCTTAGAGTGGAACATCAATTCAAAGTAAAAAATAAAGTCCTTCATAAAATCCATGAAGTGTGTCATGTTCATGCCATGCTCAACCCTTATTGATGCTCTTACTTGTTCTCTCGACTACCTGATATCAACATATGTTGATGAGTTATCCAAATCAGTAAGCCGTCTCTATTTCTTTCATTACCCAAGCACATCGACAAAGTAAACATCAAACAATTTAGCATAGATCACAAAGACAAATCCAATCTAGGCAATAAATAATGGAGACTATGAATCTATTGGCGGGACCCCGCGGGGCATAGATGACACATACCAACTTCGGAGGACACATATCATTTCTACGCTCACAAAGAACACACATGTGCCCTTCGGGGAAAAGAATCATTTGGAAGAATCCCACGCTTTCGCAGAACACACATATGCCCTGCATGGCATCGAAGCATTAGGAAGAATCACACACATTAGTGTAGCCAAGAAGTGATCCGACCATGCAGATTACACTCCCAAAGATGAGCAATATTGATAAGTGTGTTAGGTCTATCTCAAATTTGTAACTCGTTTAGAATATTTGTATTTTTGTTTTCCTATTTTGCATCTGCTGGAGCTTATTTTTAACCATATTTCGCATAAACAAATATCTACTTATGAGTGTCTTCTAAAAATGATAGGTTGAATTTAGGAAAATGATAGGTTGAATTTAGGAGTTGTTGACCTTTGTTAATACGGTAAATAGAGAAGTGAGAAGGTAACTCAAGTGTACACTTGAATGGCTTTCTCTTGGACTAATTTTATCAATTTTTAGGTGGATATTTATTTAGATCATTATTGTATAGGCGTTGGTTAGGCAAAAACAATCACCCTTTTCTTGGTTGTCATTGGTGACCGAAGAAAGAGGTGCACCGGATGGGTTATTTCTTTATTTTTAAATCAATTTCCTATTTAGAAAAGTGACCCATTTTCTCGATTCTTTTTCCTTTTATCGGTATCAAATTTAAAATCCGATCAATGTAATTTCATAGTACTTGAAACTCATCTTATTAATTCTCAATATATCACTGCCAAATTTATTTTTACATTAAGATTAACTTACCTTGTTATCTATACATCATCATGAGAATGACAAGTGTATAAAAAGTATCGTTTACGTCAAAAATATAAATATTGTAAATCTGTTAAAAAAACCAATATCTGACATTAGTTGGTTCTCATTGGTAGTAGCTCGTATTAACTAAAAAAATTAGTATTTCGTAAGAGAAGAGTACATTATATCAAATTTTAGAAATTTCTGAATATTTTTTTCTAAAATTTAGCGACTGTGAAAGAGGGGAAACAAAATTAATGACCATATCTGAAATTTGAAAAAAATAATCACCCATGAGTTTTTTTAATCCTTAATATGGCTGATGAAGAAGCCATGAGAGTCCACCCCACGGTGGCCTAAACTTTCTGGAAACAGCCTTTTATTATGATATATCTAGAAGCCTGTATATATGTTTTTCAGAACATGTCATCTGTTCTTTGGCTGATTAGAAAGTGTTTTTTGTACTATTTTATGTAATGTATCCTCAATATTCTTTTAAGATAACAAGAGGCGTCAGAGTACATGAAACACTGGATTAAAAATTAAAATTTTGATTTAGTTAATCATTATATGGTTTATGATTATATTTTTTATGGTCGAACTATCCGGTAGGACAGCAAAGTATTTTTTTAAACATATTTTAACATAGTTACATTTGCAGAGATCATATTCGAAATTTTAGTCAAACTAGATAATTTCTCGACAATTGATCTATGTTTGCTCATTTCTAATTCCGTACTACTCTCTAAAAATGGCTAAGACAGCAAGTGGGTAGGCCAAATTAAATTATGTAGAAATAACTTGTTCCCATTTAGTACACACGCATTTATTTTTTGTCAATTTATCTTTACTAAAGTGGAAAATTATTTCCAAATACAAAAGAAATATTGTCTCACAATTAATTCTTATGATTTAATACAATCTAAATATAATGTTTGCAATTGTCCTCACAAATTAATAATCCTAAAAATTCTAACAATGCTACTTGTTAGCTTTGGGCCCATCTTGCTGAGCTCATGGCATGCATCATCCTTGCATAATTGGCATCTTCGAGAAAAATGGTTGCATATACACTGCCACCAAATTTTAGGGAGCATTAAGTTGCCACCTTTTAAAAAAAAAATTATATTCGAATATAAATTAATATTAGGTAATATAAAAAAAACACAACCACAAAATTTCAAATTCCCTTTTTCAAGATTCAGAATATTTATATCTTCGCATAAGCTACTGCTCAAATTTCAGCAATCATTTGTTTTTTTTAGGCGAAAAGAAACTTTATTACTCAAAGAAACGAAAAAGTTACAAGAAGGGGAAAAGGAAACAGAAGAGAAGTCAATCACACAGGCCGAATAGGAAACCGCAAAATAGCTAGCCTATCGCCATAAGGAAGAACTCGACTCTACAAACTTGAGGGATAGCGAGGCCGTGAAGGGACCAATGATCTAAAGCGATCATTTCTTATATTTCTTCGCGTTCTTCTTCCTAGCCCGTGGGGACAACTTGGAGGAAGATGTGTAGGGGTACCCACAACACAGGTAGTCCAGGATGATAAATCAGCCGCGGCGCATCAAAAGTCCACCTCATACTCCAGCCAACGTAGATCCTTACTGGCATAGGTAGTCCCAGTCTGCTTCCTCGCTTGAAAACGAGTGTTCTTGGCAGGTGGTAGATGGGAGTCCTCCAGGTCCGGCTGTGAATCCGCCTCGTCCGCCCAATTGTTCTTCATCTTCTTCGTAATTGAACCCATGAACTTCAACGAGTCCAGAAGATTATCGTTGTCAGAAAAAACAACAACCCCATTGCCCTCTTGACCTGGGATAGGCATGGGATCTATAGTAGGTAAAGCAGAGGCAGCAATCATTTGTTTTGGTTTTAGGTATTGATGGTTTTAAATAAAGCAACTCTTTGGTCAATACTCACGTTGTGCAAAGTATATTAACTTTTAATTATTATATCCAAGTCAATATAACATAGAAACGTCGGATATCTGATGAACCAAATCTTCATTAAATAGAAATTTTCTGTTATCATATGAGTTTTACCACCAAACTATTTTTGTTCTATGTCACGACATTAGCACGTTCAACCACGTACTTTCAAATATAGAAGTAACTTATTAAATATCAACAAATTTCGCTCAATTTACGTATAAGTTAAATTTTTTCATCATTATTATTGGGATTAGATGGAAATATCTTGGTTCAACTTAAATTTAGATCAAAGACATGTACAATACTTTGGAACATGACATGGTAGCGGACTTGGAAACTTTTGTTATTAGGATGAATCTATTTGTTTAGTTATATTATTAAATCATTGATCATCTAACTTTTTTGTAGGGCCAACTTAAATTTTTGGCAGGTAGGTAGTTACAAGTAGAAATTTGTCTAATTATTTGCAAAAGTAATTTTTTGTGTAAATTTCTTTAAAAAATTATGCTTGCTGGAGGAAATTAAATTATTGATTTGAAATTATTTGGCAAGTTGATCATAGATTTAGAATATTGAGGATTATTTTTTTTAAAGAGCCACGAGTTTATGTCCTTTGAACCCAAAATTTATAAAGAAAATTCAAGCGACAGATCACTTAAACCAACTCTAGATTTTTTTTAACCATATGATATTCAAATCCATTAAACTAATTAATTCAGATTTGAGCCGAAACGAGAGTCTAAAAGAGGGAGCGAAATAAAAACATTACACATTAAACCACATACTAACAAAATTGGGATACTCATTCAACTCGATAGGAAGAGGAGCTGCACAATAATTATGCCATAATTCAGGATTGCTATCGAAACTTGTCCTCAAGACTTCAGTCCTCTACGAGTCTGCTGCAAAAGTCCTGCAACGAACTGTCAAATATTTTTGGGAATTTCCAGACAAGGAACCAACTAATAAGAACCAGACTGACAGCAACCAAATACATTGGAGATCTAAAGATGCAACTTACCAAACGGAGAATTTCAATTCTCTTCCATCGGAACAGCCGGAATATCGAACCTGTTGGTCACTAAGATATGATTTACAAAAGCATGTAACAAGAATTGCACACAAGGATAGTGATGCACAGTTGGTCAAGCAAGAAAACGTTTAGGCGAAAGTGTGACGAATAGACACCAAGCGTAAGGTTTAAGCTAAAGAAGGATATCGATTGACATTAGATCGTCCTCCTTCTCCCCGCGATTGCGACTATTATCAAGCTCTCTCAAAATTTCAGGTGTCACCTGGAATCCATTGGTGGATAAAGATATAAGATAACAGTAGTCATTGTCTGCGTGGGGGCAAGACCAAGACAACCTAAGAGAGTATTTCCACATAAATCTAAGCCATCTTTGTGTTCGTGCTAATTTTTACTTGTAAAAAGAAAATGTTCATACCAATTTATGCTTCTGATTTTTGAGCAGTGTCTCAAGGCTATCCTTCTCTTCCTTCAACAATTTGTTCTTATACCTGCACGTATTTTGCACCGGAATTGTAAGTTAGAATGACAGACCGAAACAAACACCAGTTATTTCCACCGAAAACTGGCAGAAATACCTTAAAACACTATTTCTTGTCTGACAAACATCTGACATAGTTTGCAGTGGGATTTTTTTGCAGAATTAGAAAAGCAATTGCCAGAACAGAGGTGATACCGTTAGGTAGTTCTTTTGGCAAGAAACCAATAATTGCTAGGTTAATGCAGGTGAACTTTCAGAATTGCCTTCTCTTTAGATGCCCTTTGTTAATGTTAGTCAACTTTTGGTTGGAACTAATGTAAGACTTGAGTCATTTACTACAAATACATGGCAAATCAAGTCGACAGTGACTTTCATCTTGAAACTTAAGCCATCAAGATGTACCGAGCAATCGATCCCACTGCCACCCCAAATACCAGTGTGAACTAGGAAGAAAGAGATCATCTATGTAAGATTAATTAACCGATTTTATCCAAAATCTAAGCAGTGAAAAGGCATGACCAGAATATTGGAAGCTCAATGAAAAGAGGTACAACTTCTCACTGACCTTTGCATGAAGGCAAGGAGTGATTGGTGCCATATCACAGGCATCACTCTCTCGTATCATCAAGGAATCTCATAAAATGTGCAACCACGGCATCGACAATACGATACGGCAGTGCATATTTCTTTTCCAAAAGAAGCTTGATGAAGTAACTGCAAACATCCGACATATCGATATTTTAATTAACTTCAGGTCATCTCCCAACACAGATCAGCATTGAAGCAAGAAATGACAGCTATGAAAATTTCCGGAAATCAACTAGGATTCACTCAGAAAATGTGTTATCAGTATCTTCAGACTTGGGCAGTAAAAGAGTCACACTCGAGAACGAACCTTTGAGTTTCCAACAACAGCTATTTTTTAAGACACCAGTATAAAAAGGCCCACGATTTCTCACGCGACAGAATGACATCATAAAATACTGCTTTAGTGCATGATTACAAAGAACTTCAACAACGAATTAATATTAATAAAATTACTTACAGTTTTACGTAAACTTGGAACAAAAATCAACAAATGCTGTATTCCAAATGCATAAGAAACACAAATAAGCTACACTTCAACCTCATCTAATACTGAAGAACAATTACAATTTTACCAAGGGACATATAGTGAACTTCTTTTAACACTCACATGAGGCATGAGAGCCTTAAGCTTACATTAACATATCCGTTCATTTCGGCTCCTTAAGAGCCAGTAGATTGTCAAATAAGGTTGTTACACATACAAGCAGCATGAAATGAACATAAGAATAAAAGCTTCAACTGTCTGTGTGTGTGAAGACTAATTCATTATTGACTGAGCAAATCTTGGTATAAATATGGAAAATGTAAACAACAAAAGAGATGAGCCATATTATACCTTGTTGTGCCACAATACTCCATTTCTGCAAGCTTCAGCAGTGCAACACTGCAAATCCATGAAAGTTTTGAGTAAAGATTTTTGAAATGCATTAGAAAATCTCTAGGACAAAGTAAAGAATCAAGTTCCCTCATATAGAGACTTTTCAATTTTCTGCAGTGCAACACTGCAAATCCATGAAAGTTTTGAGTAAATATATTTGAAATGCATTAGAAAATCTCTAGGACAAAGTAAAGAATCAAGTTCCCTCATATAGAGACTTTTCAATTTTACTTTACAAAGGGGTCTTTATTTAAGGGATCTTGACATTGATATTAATAGAGGTTTGGGGGATGCGTTCTAGCTTCCGGATGAGTATTCTTCAAACCTAGCTGACTAGCTTGATAGATGTGGGAAACTATATATCTAGCAAGAACCAATTTTGCACAAGGACACTACTCTCAGAAGTAATTGCTAAAGGCTAACACAAATCAGAAACAGTTGCTGAGCATTTGCTCATGCCAAAACATGGAACTTTGAGGCAATCACCTCGACAGGTCAGCCAATACCATGGAATTCTATTTATCTTATATACTATGCCTCACCATGATGTACTCTTTGTTATCACATGAAACTCAAAGGCTTACTTCATCAGTTGGACATGAAAAAAAAGCTACTTCTCCAAACAAGCTTAACAACTAACTTGCAGTTAACACCTTCAGAAAAAAACTCAGATAACAACGTTTACACAAACCTTGAATGAAGCATTGGAATGGAGACCGTCTGAATGATACTTCCAACAATGATAGCTTCCCTGAGATTGCAGGTTCCTGACTGCACATCAGTGAGTTTGACATTAATTATATATGAACAGAAAATGAGCTGACTCAGTTTGGAAGAAGTGTTTTGAGTGGGAGTACAGCAGGGTGAGATGGCATATCCCTTTTTGTGAAAATGCTAAATATTGGCGGGTATAGAGTTTTGCTTTGTTCTTTGAGGTTATTTACAAGGCGGATGTTGGGGGAGAAGAGGGGTAATTCAATTGAAAAGGAGAATATCGAGTATTATTAAGTGAAAATAAAGTATCAGAAGCATTAGAAAGAAGTAGCTTGACTGCAATTAAGATAGCCCCGGTGGCTGGTGGATGATCTGGAAGAGTGAAGTTCCTCCGAGGGCGTCTTTTGTTGCTTGGAAAGCATTTGGAGTACAATCCTCTTTTCAGAAATGCAAGGGTAAGGCTACCAATAAATATGCATCCATTTGATAAATGGAAAGAATTCATTGATGATGCTGCAAGGAAATGCCACATGGTGGTTCCTAAAAAGATAACCCAAACCTTATTTTTTTTCTCTAACATAACCAACTTCCTAATCATGACTGATTTAGAGCTGATTTGATATAGTTAAGTTGCAGTTCTGACCAATAACTAATGTGTTAACCACCCTAAATTCCAGAGGGAACAAATACTGCCACGTTGACAATTAATTGGAAACATAGTTAGATTCAGATTATGATTATGCATTCGGTCTCAAGTCTCATTCAGAAACCAGAGTAAAACGTGGCATTTACAGTAGATTGGCAACTAAGAATGAGGTATTAAACTTCATAAATGAATCCTTTAGCCTTGTACATACCTTACATAAAGGAAGCAGTATTCCCTTGTTGAACGCGGGCAGGTTTATATATGGATTTTTTAAGAGCCTGGTACAGGGAAAAGTGCAACCTCTTATTCTTCCTAATATCATCTCTGATCCGAGGAAGCAAAACCAATCTGTAGAAGCGCTCGGCCTTCCTTGAGTTCAAATTGGAAGCAAAGATCCTTGTCGCTTGATACATAGCATTAGGTGACCACTTCTCGGGTTCAGTCAGGCATAGAATATCTTCCCAAAGCTGCATCGAAGGGATGTGCTTAAATGCCATCGGCATCTTTCCGGCAGTATATTTAGACAGAAACTCCCCAAGTCTGCAAAAAATGAGAACAATTAGATTATTTTCCGGTATCCAACGATATGATCATATCGGCCTCAACAAGATTTAGCAAGCTAGGTGCTAATATCTTGATTTTTCAAAATATCTGAAGTTATCATCTAGATAGTGTTTCATGATTAAGAGATAAATCTACAAAATGAACCTCACAATTTATAGTCCAAAAACATCAATGTAACGTATCAACATTACCCCTTGTACAGTTCTATAAGAGAGTCATCCAATTTTGGCAGCGGTCGAGTTTCTGCAAGCAAGGAACCATGGTTTAGAAAGAAGCAAGCCAATACAGAACCAAAATGCATCAGATTCAGCACAAGGATTCAACAATATGCGAACCAACAGAAAGAAACAGATTTGACCTGAAGAAACATTAGACTCTTGCTGCTTTATCTTCTTAACGATGACATCAGCCAGAGTACGCTGGGCCTCAGCATCCTTCAACAAAAATGCCTCCAGTAACTTCATCTCGACCGGTTTCAAAAAAACCGCAATACTTTTACATCAAACAATGGACAATTCAATTGATCTTGCTCTCTACACCATGCCAAGAAATAACAGCAACTACTAAAGGATTAACAATGACGCAGAAAACCCACCTCATAATCTCCACCAAACCTGCTCCGAGTCTCAGAGAAACCCGAAAAATCATCAAGGTCGTCCTCCACATCCCCTCCTTTCCCCTTTCCTACGTCCTACACCGAAGCGAACGCCTGATGGTAACCGCTCTTCGCATCCTCCTCCTCCTCGTCATTTCAATATCTTCGAGGCAATCCCCGTCGATATCATCTACAAACCCGCAAGACCAAATTGTTCGAATTCAATTCAAAAAAGAAGGGACCGACCCACAAAGCTAAATGAAAAGGAAGTTTACTTTTTGGGGCTTCTGATGGTGCTTGGAGCGGTCCTTCTTACCCAGTCGTCTTCTGGTCGGAGGAAGGGCTCTGGGTTTTGGTGCCTGGCTCGCTTCTTACCCATTTTTTTGTGATCGGGAATTGGGAAAGCTGAACAGAGCGAACAAAAGCTTGGAGTGGTAGACGAGGTGTAGAGTTTGAAGGGATTCACTTCCAACAAAGGGTTTAGAAAGAATCCTTTTGTTTTTTCTTTTGAAACTTTTGAAACTTTTTGCTTAAACCCTGTGTTTTGGGTGGTTTTGCCGGAGCATCCTAGTAGGAAGGGACCAGTTTCGATCATAGAACTTCGTTTTAGGTGAACCATTGTATCATAATTAGACGAAACAACGATATTCTGGGACGGTTCATTAAGCAAATTTCGGGCGAACCATTCTATCATAATTGGGCGAACTATTCTATCATAACTGAACGAACCATTATATCATAACTAAGCAAACCAGTGCGTGTTACAAAAAAACCGGGACTGCTTCGGGTGACCCATTGCATCATAACTAGATAACCCATTGTATCATAACTGAGCGAACCATTGTATCATAACTAAGCAAACTAGTGCGTATTCCAAGACGGTCCTGGACGAAAAATACACATCCAAGACCAAATCCGGTGCCTAGTAGGAACGGTTGGGAAGGAGAACATAAAGTTAAAACCCTAGCAAATTGTTTGGTCATCCCACGTCAAAAGAATATAAAATCTGATTAACGATTTGATTCGTCAAAAAATTATTTGAATATGTTCGGAGAGAATTGAATATGGTTCCAGATTCCTAAAATTTGTGGAACTGACGAATTCGATTTTGAAGGGATTCACTTCCAACCATAGTTTTAAAAAATATGGTCTGACTGGTTGAACTGCGAATCGAGTACAAGAGCGGGTCGTTTTTAGGCTTTTGACCAGAGTCTGTACTAACCAGACCAAATCTGGTCGGACTGACACCCTGACCGGTCGAACCCAGTTCGTACAAAAATGGGCAAAATTGGCTTTTTTGGGTGATTTTCGAGGAAAAAAAGTTAATTTGACAAGTTTATAGAGTAATAAATAAATAAATAAGTAGATTTATAGAGTGGAGAAATAAAAAATTAAATCTATTTTTTGTATGGAAAATAAGTCTATTTTTAACCTATATATATGTATATATATTATTTAAAATATTAAAAAATAAAAATATTTTTGGTTCGACCGATAGTCTGGCCAGTCCAACCTACCGAACCAGAAAAATGGTAGAAATTCTGGGTCGTAACTCTGGGCCTGGTTTTAAAACCATGCTACCAACAAAGGGTTTAGAAAGAATCCTTTTGTTTTTTTTAGATAATTACATACAGGGCCCCAGGGTATAGTCAAGTAGACTCTGAGGACCCTGTAGTTTTCTTACTAATTGCTGAGCCCCTAGAGTTTGGCTACTATTATACATTCTGGTCCATGTAGCTGGAATCTACAATTTTTTTGGCAAACTCCCCACTTGAAATGTCTAAAATGCCCCTAGGCCATGTCCCTCTTACCACTGCCAACCACCCCTCGAGATCACAATGCCGAACTCGAGCTTATAACTACCTCTGCCCCGCTGGCTTAGAGGTAATTCGCCCCGCAAAAGCTTGGAAGAAGAAGGAGGAGGGCGTGCATTATCCCTCTTACCACTGCCAACTAGCCCTTCCTGCCATTTAGCCGGCGTATCCGTTGCCCATAAAATTGTTGCTTGGAATTGATCGAGATCCCGAATGAGGATTAGAGGGACGCCACAACCGCGGCTTCTCTGAAGTCCCTTGTCCGAAAACTGACATAGCCGACGCCGTTACCGTCAATGCAGATGCGGGAGATGGAACCATAGATTTTGAACCGGACCTTGAGGTCGAGGACAGAGCACCCGATGAGGAGTCCGGTGACAGCGGGAGGCAGCTTGGTAACTGGCTCGTCTTTGGACGGCAGCGGGCGGCGACGCTTCGGGATGGGAGGCCGGTCTTGGGGGGAGGAGGACATGTAGTACCTATCTCTCTTTCGGCTCATTGGATTTCTCTTCCGGCCCCTTGGTGATACGGTTAGGGTTTTATTTTAAGGCCTAGGCGCATTTTAGATATTTCAGGGAGTTCGCCAGAAAAATTACAGATTTCGGCTACAGGGACCTGAATGTATAATAGTAGCCAAACTACAGTGGCTCAGCAATTAGTAGGAAAACTACAGGAGCTCAGCAATTAGTAGAGAAACTACAGGGTCCTCATAGTCTATTTGACTATACCCTAAGGTCCTCTCAATAATTATATTTTTTTTTGTCAAGAGAATCTTTTTGCTTTTTCTTTTGAAACTTGAATCTTTTTTCTTAAACCCTGTATTTTGGGTGGTTTTGCCAGAGCATCCTAGTAGGAAGGGACCAGATTCGGTCATCGAACTCCTTTTCAGGCAAACCATTGTATCATAACTGGACGAACCAACGTGTATTCCGGGACAGTCCATTCGATGAATTTCGGGTGAATCATTCTATCATAATTGGGCGAACCATTCTATCATAACTGAGCGAACCATTACATCATAACTAAGCGCACCAGTGCGTGTTCCAAAAAAATTGGGACTGCTTCGGGTGACCCATTGCATCATAACTGGACGACCCATTGTATCATAACTGAACGAACCATTGTATCATAACTAAGCAAATCAGTGCGTATTCCAGGACGGTCCTGGACAAAAAATACACATCCAAGATCAAATCCGGTGCCTAGTAGGAACAATTGGGAAGGAGAACATAAAGTTAAAACCCTAGCAAATTGTTTGGTCATCCTATGTCAAAAGAATATAAAATCTGGTTAACAATTTTGATTCGTCAAAAAATTAATTTGAATATGTTCGGAGAGAATTATTAAATATGGTTCCGGATTCCTAAAATTTGTGGAACTGACGAATTAGATTTTGTCCATATTATGCAAAAAGAATTAAAACATATAAAATAGGACTGATTTGAAAATTAAGAGGGGAAAATGGAGTGAAAATGAAATTTTGAACGCGCTAGTCATCCGTTCCGTCCTGACGCCTCGGGACTCGGCTGCCGTGAAAACTCGTAGAGATATATAACGCGCTAGTGGACTTCACTTGGCTCCTCGCCCTCTCTAATTGATCGTTGGCAATTCCAATGACCTCACTCCTCCGTGGCCCAGCCCCTCACCTCTCCGCACGGCGTTACCGAGTGTTTGATGTATAAGAAGAGGTAAGATTGTATTCCTTAACCAGTTACCGAGTGTCTGATAATGTCTAATTGAGCCGAGTGTTCCATTATTCGTAATGAGACTTATATCCGAATGACAGGTCGTTTGGAAACAACTCGGATAGTTCGGGTAATCCGAATCCGCATCAGAAAAGATTCGGACTTCTGATATCGAAATATTCGGATACGAGTTTGAACCCCGAGAGGGCTGCTTCGGATGGATGATCATCTTCCATGGCAATGGCAGTGGCTGCACGGAACAAGGTAACCCGCGATTATCCGAGATCGCTTATATCTCTGCTAGAAAGCTTGGCTTCTCTTTCTCAAGTAAAACAAATCCATGGTCGAGCCATTGTTAAGGGTGTTGTCCTAGACACGCGTGCTACTAGTCGCGTGGTCGCCTTTTGTGCAAACTCTGGCTCGATGGGTCTCGACTACGGTGCTAAGATCTTGCGCACCGAGCCTAATGTAGACACTTTCTCCTGGAACCTAGCCATCCGAGGATGCATTGCGAACGTTAGATCTGACAGTTGTATACTTTTCTACAAAGAATTGTTGAGAAGAGGCGAGGCAAGGCCGGATAATTATACTTATCCGTTGTTATTCAAAGCGTGCGCTAACTTGGCGTTCGGTAGTACGGGTTACGAGATTATCGGACATGTACTGCAGTTGGGTTTTAACGATGATAGGTACGTGCACAATGCGATGATACATTTGTTGGTTTCGATTGGTGCGATCGGGGTGGCGCATAAGGTGTTCGATGAAGGTTGTGTGAGAGACTTGGTGTCTTGGAATTCCTTGATTCATGGCTATGCTAAAAGTGGACTTGCTCATGATGCAATGAGGGTTTATAGGGACATGATAAAAGAGCAAGTTAAGCCGGACGAGGTGACGATGATTGGTTTGCTTTCTTCTTGTACGCAGTTGAGGAATTTGGAGCTTGGTGAAGAACTGCATACTTACATTAAAGATAACAATTTGAGTCTCACATTGCATCTTGTCAATTCTCTTATTGACATGTATGTGAAGTGTGGCAATCTTGAGGCAGGGAAAGCAGTATTCGATCAACTGGAAGAAAAGACGGTTGTGACGTGGACGACGATGGTCGTCGGATACGCAAAACACGGGATGTTAGATGTAGCCCGTAAGCTTTTTAATGGTATGCCAGGAAAGAACATTGTGGCGTGGAATGCCATGATCGGTGCTTATGTTCGTGCGAATCGTAGCAAGGAGGCGCTGCTTTTGTTTCATAAATTGCAGGCCAACAACATAGAGCCTGATAGAGTGACCATGGTTCATTGCCTCTCTGCGTGCTCACAACTCCAGGCACTTGATGTTGGTACATGGTTTCACTATTACATAGAAAAGCATAATTTTGCGTTGGATGTTGTTCTAGGTACAACTTTAGTTGACATGTATTCCAAATCTGGGAATATTACAAAGGCATTGCAGGTCTTCCATGAGATGCCGAAGAAGAACTCTCTGACATGGACCGCTGTTATCGGAGGCTTAGCCCTCCACGAGGATGTGCATGATGCCATAATTTATTTCTCGAGGATGAAAGATGCGGGATTCATCCCGGACGATATCACTTATCTTGGAGTCTTATCAGCTTGTTGTCATTCCGGATTGATTGAGGAGGGCCGAAGGTACTTCGCTGAGATGAAAACTAAGTACAACCTTGCTCCACAGGTTAAACACTACTCCTGCATGGTTGATCTTCTCGGCAGGGCTGGTTTGTTGGAAGAGGCGGAGGAGTTGATTAATAGCATGCCAATGGAGGCAGATGCTGCGGTGTGGGGTGCCTTGTTCTTTGCATGCCGTGTGCACGGGAACCTATCGTTGGGCGAAAAGGCAGCTTTCAAGCTTTTTGAGTTGGAACCACATGACAGTGGAACATATATTTCTCTGGCAAGCATGTACAGAGAGGCCAACATGCTGCAGGCGGCCGGGAAGGTTAGGAAGATGATGAGAGAAAGACGAGTAGATAAGATTCCTGGGTGCAGTTTGATTGAGGTGAACAATACAATATCTGAGTTCATTTCAGGAGATGAATCACATCAAATGTATGACCAGATACAGGAATGCCTAGTTTGGCTTACAGATGATTTGGTTTTGACCCCAGAAATGGGTCGCTCTACTGATAAAATTTCAAAACTGGAAGGTATCTGGTCCAACTCTCATCATTGGCTTCTTAAAATACTAAAGAAAAATCTCTCTACTTCTGCTCAATCTGTGAATTTCTGTGGTGCAGGATATAGCTATTTTCTCGAGGGTTGCTAGTTCAAAGGTTGCTGCACACCACGCATGAAGTTTGCGAGGATTCGGGATTTGAATTATTCACGAACACAGAGCTTGAAAGTCCTGAAAAAGGAAGGATGACCTTCATGGCAAAATTTTCGGGTTGATTTTAGTGCATATTTTCCAATTTGTTTTGTCACAAACGAGTCGTCATGTTAGTTGTATATTTTATGCTCTAACCTTCATTTGCCAGGTAAATTGAGGTTTCTGGTCCATTTACAGGGGAATCTATGCTCTTATTACACCTGGTCTAAACACTCCATCATGTGTTCATATCCGGAACTTGTCATGGTCTACCTCGGAGGAAATCGTCTATCTGAGGCCAACCTGAGATGATAAGAAGTGCATTCATCAATTTATAGTTAGTTCTTTTGCTCAGTAGTGGAGTGAGAGGCAATGCTGTTCTATTCTATTCTATCTGCAGCAGGTGAAATTGCATCTTTTCAAGACTACAATGCGGGAAACACTTGACAGAAGGTGCTGTGAATCAATTGGATTAGGATCATCAACAGAACCAACCAATAACTTGCACAGAAAAGATAAGTTTTTGGGGCCGCTGGTTGAAGCAAATGATTGTTTCACACTTCCTACTGATAAATTAAAAAGACTTGTTACCTTTCAAGGAACAGAACGATGTAAACTGATGTTGGTCATGCATCTCAGCCTGTATTTTCAGGGGATTTGTTCTGCAACAATCTATATTTGCTCTACAAGGAATTGGTACCGGTCCAGATGCAACTTTGCACCAGGCTTGAACATTTTTCGGCCCTTGAATTTAACCGTATAATAAGGTATAATAATAGAAAGGACCAAACTGATGAACACAAAATATAGTTCCATTTACATTGCAGGTGACAGAAGATGGAAATTTACATGGAGAAACATGGTCTTGCAAAACTTCAATGGGCACGTTTCAGTTTGCAACGCATTTCTTCCCAAAGGGAGATCGTCGTATGAAGTTAAAACTATGCACTATAACCTGCCAATGTCGCAAGAAATAATCAATCGGTCCAAGTCAAACATAATGTAGAAATACCAAATTCGGAAATGTTTGTGCGTGCGTGTATGTATTGGCGTAATGTTCTTCTTCAACGACAAGGATAGGCATAACAAGGCTAACCGGTGGTTGCAGTTAGTGTCTTACCTGGAGTGCAGGCAGTTCTGATTCTCCTGCTATTGCATCTGTGAGGGGTGGATATGGACTCAATTCTCCAGCAATATGAATGTGATCATTCGCTTTTAAGTGATGCGTAGCAGCATGTGCCAAATCACCTTCAAACAAAAGCGGAATCCTGCAAATATTTCAGCAGCGTTGAATTTCATGCAAGGTCGGAAGAAATGGTCCTCCTTGTACATTGGAGGATAGTTAGAGAAAGTATGTCATTAAGCAGCAAACTAAAAATTGTAAAATTTCATAAAGATAGAGAAAGTAAGTATTGCTCTCAGGTCACCATTCAAAATAAAGTCCAAAATAAATGGGAAAGTCGTGAACTTCTGCTTATTCCATAAAAGGTTGCAGACAATAAGAATAGCAAGATATAGAAACAAATCAAATACGCGGAAGCTTTAGAAAGAAAAGAACCATTGCTACTGATCAGGGATACTCTTAACATCCAAATAAGGTAGTTCTGTTAGCAAGAGGTCACAGTTCCTATTTATTGTACACCATACACAGCAGGAGGCCTACGATCGATCTCCCTCAACAGCAGAATGAACAAGTTTTTTCTGCAATGGCTCGTCAATGGTGACAGATAACAGAGGCTGTACTCCATGAAGTAAAAGGTTTAGGGTTTAAGAAACCGGGTTCATCAGTTAGAGAACAATACTGTAGTGCAACCATCTAAACAATTGCAATCCTCGCCATCAACAATGTCTTAAAACAAGCCACATAGCGGTGAGAACCACTTATTTACCAGATCAATCGTGCTAGTTCGAAGTAAGTTGGCTGCACCATAGAAGCAAATTTTAAGTGAAACCCAATTAGCACAAACCCAATTAGCACATTCATGCGGGATGACAACCAAACAAGACTTTCCAAGTTGGTCCAAACAGATTTTCCACTAATGAGTTCCAGCCCAAATTAAAACAATTCTAGCACAACGCATACATTATCGCCTATCCGTCTAGAACACTTCTCTCCCTTCTGTACTTACAACGAACAACGAACTAACGGTCAGCAATGATATCCATGGCTGCTGCTCCTCCCTCCCTACTCTAGTCCATTGTACTTGGAAACCTAAATTAATGGACAGCAAAAGAATGTTAAACGCTCTTAGCTCAAAATGTATTATCATCTACTCCTAAAATCAGTGAGGTCCCCACTTTGAAGTCGCCACTTTTAAAATGTGAGGGCGATTTCTACCACTAAAGTCTAAATATATGGCCAAAACTCTGATTTCCCCACTAATCGAGCAAAGACTCTTTTTTTTTCTTTCACTTTTTTAATGCCAACCAATTATGAACTTATATAATAGAAAAATTAAAACCATTTAAAACATTCACATAATTTATGTAACGACAAACTAAAAATATTATTTTACATACAATCGCTAAGCGGATTAATTTGTATTGAAATACCATAATTATTCAACAAGTTATATGGAGAGTTAGTTACCTAACAGGAGGAGGGGTGCCACCACTACTCCGGGATGGATCCTCGTCGACGGAGATGGCGGCGGCTGCCCGGAACTTGCCATCAGAAGGAGAAGGCAAGGGCTTTGGTGGGTCGGTGAGGCACCCAATAAGCCTCACGGAATTGGCCACTTTGACCTGGAAAGGTATCTCCTTGGGCCTCCTCGCCCGTGTCCGGTCGTGGGTTACTTCTTCCGGGTACGTGGAGTAGGACGACGGCGGAGGGAGTGGCGGTGATGAGGGGTTGGGTTTGAGGTGGGAGGTGGAAGACGGGATTCTTGACGCTGCTCTACGCAGCGTGTTCATTTCTCCAATTGATTTTCCTGAGCTCTGTGACGTGGCTGCTTGTATTTTTGTAACTTAAATTTATACAGGTTAGTCTAAACTTGAAGGTTCCTGAGTGACGATATTTAACATTGTTATATTTTTAAGTAAAATTTTCTGTTTAGGCAGGTGTAGATATTGACCGACCAACACCTCAATCCGTTAACATCAAACCACTTAAGTTGCTCTTTCTTGGGCAAAAGTATTCATTTTAGTGACCAAATCAAATATTGTTGGCTCAATTGATGTTTTAGTATTACATATTATTATTAAGAATAAAGATAAATTAATACTATGTACGATATGAAATAGATATTTTGTATTCTGTGTTATCAAAATAAATATTTTAGTATTCTTCAAAGACACCTAAAACTTTGTTCTCATATGAGCTTTGACATTCGTTAACATGTCAATATAAAATGATCTTGACTTGCTGACATGAAACAAATACAATAAAAATTCCCTAAAGTCATACTGTCGGGACCGGAAAAAAATATCACCTTAGAGAGGTTAATAGATAATAGAGATTTATATTTTTTTTCTCCAAAAAAATTGACATTGAGTTTTTGAACAATAACTATGTAAATACCAAAGAAATACTTTGTCTATATACAAATTACCTAACATTGTTATATTTTTAAGTAAAATTTTCTGTTTAGGCAGGTGTAGATATTTAACATTGTTATATTTTTAAGTAAAATTTTCTGTTTAGGCAGGTGTAGATATTTAACATTGAGTGACGATATTTAACATTGTTATATTTTTAAGTAAAATTTTCTGTTTAGGCAGGTGTAGATATTGACCGACCAACACCTCAATCCGTTAACATCAAACCACTTAAGTTGCTCTTTCTTGGGCAAAAGTATTCATTTTAGTGACCAAATCAAATATTGTTGGCTCAATTGATGTTTTAGTATTACATATTATTATTAAGAATAAAGATAAATTAATACTATGTACGATATGAAATAGATATTTTGTATTCTGTGTTATCAAAATAAATATTTTAGTATTCTTCAAAGACACCTAAAACTTTGTTCTCATATGAGCTTTGACATTCGTTAACATGTCAATATAAAATGATCTTGACTTGCTGACATGAAACAAATACAATAAAAATTCCCTAAAGTCATACTGTCGGGACCGGAAAAAAATATCACCTTAGAGAGGTTAATAGATAATAGAGATTTATATTTTTTTTCTCCAAAAAAATTGACATTGAGTTTTTGAACAATAACTATGTAAATACCAAAGAAATACTTTGTCTATATACAAATTACCTAACATTGTTATATTTTTAAGTAAAATTTTCTGTTTAGGCAGGTGTAGATATTTAACATTGTTATATTTTTAAGTAAAATTTTCTGTTTAGGCAGGTGTAGATATTTAACATTGAGTGACGATATTTAACATTGTTATATTTTTAAGTAAAATTTTCTGTTTAGGCAGGTGTAGATATTGACCGACCAACACCTCAATCCGTTAACATCAAACCACTTAAGTTGCTCTTTCTTGGGCAAAAGTATTCATTTTAGTGACCAAATCAAATATTGTTGGCTCAATTGATGTTTTAGTATTACATATTATTATTAAGAATAAAGATAAATTAATACTATGTACGATATGAAATAGATATTTTGTATTCTGTGTTATCAAAATAAATATTTTAGTATTCTTCAAAGACACCTAAAACTTTGTTCTCATATGAGCTTTGACATTCGTTAACATGTCAATATAAAATGATCTTGACTTGCTGACATGAAACAAATACAATAAAAATTCCCTAAAGTCATACTGTCGGGACCGGAAAAAAATATCACCTTAGAGAGGTTAATAGATAATAGAGATTTATATTTTTTTTCTCCAAAAAAATTGACATTGAGTTTTTGAACAATAACTATGTAAATACCAAAGAAATACTTTGTCTATATACAAATTACCTAAAATTATGACTTATAATATTATTTAAATACTACACTCGATTGAAATATTTTCTTACAACAAGATGACGGTCACAAAAATCATCTGAAGACGATTGAGAAGATGACTGATGATATAAAATTTATCAAACAAGTAAGTTTAGCACAAATTAATGTCTTACAATGTTTGTTGAATTCGTAAAATATGTAAACATGTGTGTATTTATTAAAAAATATCACTTTATGCAAAATTTGGAACCAAATTTTAGCACTAAAATTTTATGAAAAAATATTAGTCATTAGAATAGAGAGTTATTAAATTTTAACGTTGATCCTGACTCGGGACCAATATTTTTTATCAGTTTAGAGGGACTATTACTTTAGAGAAGATCATTTTATAAAAGTTTTACTATAGATGGCTTGTCAAATAATATTACTAAAATTACAAAAAAAAATTCTCCAAAATTGCTTCAACTTGCTCAATCGAGACGGACGGAAATCGACCCTCAAGTGTAAAGACAAAAGTGGTCTATCGCGGCAAATCCTTATCACGGTCTATAATCTTTGGCCTCACTCTCTTTTTACACTAATATTCCAGGACAATTAGTTTATTTGTTTTTGCAAGATTTTGTATCTTTTTTTATTTTTCATATTGTGAGGATGACAATGATGACCTTACAAAAATTATGAATAAATGATATAATTTTGACTCGCTGATTTCGGAAAAAATATACAAGAAAAGAGGGAGCCTAGTTTTGGATGGGTATGGGGTGCTTGGGAAATTCAAATTTTGAGGGTATTTACGATCCATGAAAAAAAGATTACACGCAAATACAATGGTAAAATTGGGAAAAGACTTTGACAAGTTGAATTTATGAAAATATTGTACAACTTAAACTCTCTAAGTTAAACGATGGAATAGTCAGTCGTAAGATAAGAGTTTTCGAAGGCGTCTAGGAGTAATTGACTCTTAATTTATTTATCGAACTTAATAACCGAACGTGAGATACATTTGAGGAGATGGATAGTGAAGAGCTCATTTGCTACCCCATCAACTAAAGTTTATGTCCGTTTCTCCCACTTGTACAAAAACATATCAAAAGGAGGCTTCTGACTAAAGTCCCGGAGATAAACACCATCATCTTTGGCGATCCAGAAACACTCAATATGATTCTTTGATACACGCTGGCACTTTTTGTCATAATCACTGATATTTGCGTCTCGAAAAACGTCGAAAGACTTAAAAAAGTTTATATTTGGTGCCACGTAGCACCAGAAAAGGGTAGTATCAAAGATATTTATCTTGAAGCCCCAAGATACATCTTGTCCAACACTAAGGTAATGGGGACCAAGATCATTATCTCCGGATTTGCAATGTACAAGCATCTGAGGAGGACCACTTAGATTATTGACCACATGCTCGTGCCATTTTGCGTCGCAATTCATATGTGAATGCAGTAGCATAGGAAGAATAACGACGCAAACTAGGGCACTAGAGGAAAAATTCTTCATTGCTTCTTTGATTGCCTATCTTTTAGATAATTTCTTCAACTTTTTTTTACTTTTGCTATTGTTATATAGTGTAGTATCTTATTTACTGTATTACACTAATCATAAGCCTATTTTGACATTATATATTTGGTAGTACAGATCGGTCAATTAATAGTATTTCATAATTGGGAGATTTATATATGGGATTCACTCCCCCTATAAATCTACATATATAGGTAATGAAATAAAATAGTGTTAACAAATATACAATGTAATCTCATATTTATTGTATTAGCAATCACATGTCTAATTTCCTCATACATAATTAGGAGATTTTTATACGGAATTTTCCCCAAAAAATTTAAGTATTTATTCAAATTAATTTTCTTTGTATAATCTTGAATTCATCTACATATATAGGTGGTGAAATAATTTGGTGTACAATTTTTTGAAAGAGAAACTATCATGAAAAAATAGAAGAGATTAAACAAAAAAAATACTGTATGTACGTTGTAGGAATGTATCAATAAATTTTACATAACTACGTGAACCAATAGTATTTGGACTCAATAATTACTCTTAAAAATGTTACAACCTACGATGCCATAGACACCCTAAAAAAAATTCAACGATTCAGAAATTGCATAACGACATTTCAAAATTTTGTATGTGATTAAAATGTTGAGTTTTGAAAACCATGACAAAAGTAACCTTGACCGAAAAATATCCAAAATACTAAGAAAAGATTTAAAAATTTTAAAAAAATTTCTAATTTTCCAGCCCACGTGTCCTCTTTCACATTCTTTCATTTATCTCATTATTGTCAAATATTAAGATTTAAAAAATATGGTCCGACCAGTGATTTAATTAGTTAAACCGTGAATCGGACATGTTGGCATTCCAATTCTTAGGGTAAATATGTCCACCTTACGAACCGGGCCCAAATCTGGTCACATTGGGCAGTTTGCACTTTTTTCTGACTTGGAAAAATTCAAAAAGTAAGGTTGAGGCGCAAAACTAGAAAAAAGTTTATGAAATCTTCAATAGCTCACCCTAATTTCTCCCAAATATTTTAATTTCTTGATATCCCCAACCCTAAATAACACAAATAAAAAATGGGGTTCTTCGGCCCAATTTCTTCCCTAACCTCTGATGCGAGGGGGGCGACCCTAGGTGAAATTGACCCCTTGAAACAACGAGTAAGCAAGAGTTGTCGAACACAGGGAGCGCGCCTAAACGTTACTTAATCAAGCTAGTTATTTGGATGTAGAAGGAACATATTTTTGTAATTTTGGATTGAGGGTGAAGTCAAGCAATCAGAGCACTTCTAACGTTAGATAATAATGAAAAGTAGGGTCAGACACCTTCCGTGTACTTTACCGGCTAGGCAACCTTGTGGGCTTACTAAGATTATGACGGTCCAGAGGTTCTAAGTGCGCTTGCAACTTTACATCAATCACAAGCCAAAGTGGATACTAAAGCAAGTCTTCAACCTGTCACGTATCAAGTTTCATTGCATCCGGTCTTCCGGTCTACAAACAGAATGAATACTCCCTGACGATGGAATCTCAAACTCTAGCCCCCTCTTTAACGCTTCCCTGTAGACTACTAAGTTTGACTATCTATGTCCGACGTTTTCCAACATGCCAACTAGTCTACTCCTCTGTTCTCCATGGTCACCTGTCTCCCGGAGTTTAGGTCGAATATCACTCAATCATCTAAGTGCAAACTTAGTCGAACTAATGCACCATCAACTATCTAATTCGAACTAAGCACATTCAAGGCTTAAACTATTATCTAATTCGAACTAAGCACATTCAAGGCTTAAACCATTTGAACTCTGGGTTCGTATGTTCTCCAAGGATATTTAGCCCATTTCGATTACTCTACCTCTATATAATCTCTTATATTACATGTTTTTTCTAAGGCGCATAGCCATTTTGTATGCTCCTTTTAATGCCATTGGACCTTACTAAACACTCAATTTGACCTCTCTGCTGCGAGTCTGTACACTACTTCTATTTTTTTAAGTTAGTGTTTTGGGTTAAATATTTCTTTTTTTAGTGGGCTTGTTAAATACGGTTGGCTCAATTTTTGGTTGTTGATATTATATGATATTTGGAAATTCATGATACCGATTAACAACAATTATTTAATATTTTTACATTTTTAAGTATTCGAACTCGATTGTACATTGAGTTGGAATTTCTTGACAATCTTGATTATTGGTGTATTTCGCTTAGTGTATTGAAGATGTGAGCAATAAAATATGAATTCACCGATAAAAAAGAATCGAATTCAATATCTCTTTATTAAATTAGAATAAATTTTTAATAATTGATGTAAGTAATAGTTTGTACAAGAAACTAAGAAACTATAGTGCAAAAAACAAGAGAGAAAGTTGCTGAGATCACGGACACGAGTCGTCTCAAAACTGAAACAAACGTCCATTTTTGTACCCTGCCAATCCATTCATGTGCAAGATGCAAGAACAAGAAACCTATGCTTTTGAACTAAATCTGTTAAAATATTGCAGTCTAATCATATGATAACTTGGTGATTTTCAAAATTAAAATTGAGTCTAATCATATGTATGTATACATATGAAATTGAGAGTATTTTTATTTTTACGGTACAATATTACTCTAGTTTTATTTCTTTATTGACGATTAATCTATGTTCGAACAAAGTCTGATCACAAATGTACTAAACTATTTATTAATTTTTAATACAATTGCATAATCAAATTTCAAAATTGAACATCTACGCATAATATGATAACTTTCACCGATTAATCTAATTTAATATTCTTTATAAATTTAATTTCTGAAGTGAAAGAAAGCCCTAAACCCAAAAGAAACAGAAAACGGTCTTACGTTTTTTCTTTCACTAGTAAACTATGTGAGTGTCTATCATTTATTGATTTTTTTAAACTGACAAATACTTCGATGATAATTAATATTGTACAATTATCAGTTGGCCTCTCCTATGTCTTCCTATCTCTCTCTTTCTTAAATCCAACGTTTCGGTATTTGGTCCGACTTTTTGCACCTACGACGATCTCTGAGGCACATCAACATGCAATTTTGGTGGAAAGCCAATTGTCTCGAAGATCAGCTGGTCCCCTTTCTCGTGGGTCACCACGATCCAATCCGATGATGTCTTCGGACGCACATCCAACCGCGACAAGAGGTCCTTCCCCGCAGTCATTGACTCTGAAGGATTATCTACCAATGATTATTCTATTAAATTAAATAAAAGATATTGAATATCTTTTAGTTTTAATTTAAATTAGAAAGGGATTTGGATGAGGAGAGTTTGTTATACGTGATAACTCTCCCACCCCCTTTCTCCTCCCAGAATTCTCTATTAATACGGAATAGGGGTATTTACTGCCACAGAAACAGTAAACACACACCAGAGAAAAAGAGCTTTTTCTCTGGGAGACTCTCAAGGCTTTTAGGCGGTGAAACCCGATCCCCGCTTCGTGTACGTGAGCGAGGACGACCAGTGACAAGCCTCCCTCGATCCTGTGATATACCTCTCGAAGAACGAACTGCGCTACAAGAGGTAAACCTTTTCGATATGGCTATTTTGATTAATGATGTGTTCGTTAATTATATTAGTTTCGCATTAATTATGTATATGCATGAAAACCTTCATTGGTATCGGAGCCATGAGTAGTTTTGTTCTGGTTAAATTCATTTTTTGTTAATAAAAATCGATTGTGTAATTTTCTGTCAAAAATTGAATAATTTGTTCATGAAAAACCCTACTGTTGTTCTTACGTGAATAAAAGATAATAGTTTAGGGACTGAACTGTACTTGCTGAACCTATACATGTTAGCACATTTTTGTGCCTATTTGCACACACGTATAAACTTTCGTATTGTTCTGAAATTATGCATTCTGAGCAAACAAAGGACTTCGTCCTTATGTGAAACGCGTGAAAACCTGTGGGATTAAATTGATGTTTTCCCAAAAAATCCCCAAATCGGGATGAACCCTAATTTTTAATTGGGTGTTCTTCCCCAAATTGGCTCTGCTATCCTCGATCGTGAGCCACGGTCGATGCCTGTCAATCCTCTCCCAACCCCGACCGGCGACGACCCTCGACTTCACGGTGACCGACGACCTCAGATGGTCGTCCCACCCCGTCGGATGAAAAACCCAGATCGAGACGAACCCGATCGACGCGATTGTGACGGACAAAAGAGTCGACACGACTCCTCTGATTTCTGCCAAATTTGCGAGTTCCAACCACACAGATGGCCGTGAACGATGACAAGAAGACATCGAACGGGAAACCCGTGGTCAGGGATGAAAACCGAAGGCACCCAGATGATGCTCACAATCTCGACGCCACAGAGATGTCGACTCCAGATTAATAAGAGATGCTGCAGTCGATACGAAGTCATGGAAATCGATCGATGTTGGTGGATTAAGAAATCATTTTCGATGGGCGATGAAGAACCCGGCATCGACGATAATCTCGCCAGAATTTCTCGCCGGCGCCACGATTTTCTGGAGAAGAAGAAGATCAGATTTTTTTGGAAAACCCTTAAAAACGTTGTTTGGGCTAAATCATAAATGGGTCGATTTTGATCAAAAACGGGTCTGTTAAAATTGAGCTGTGGTGGGCCATTTTTTTTAACTCGGGCCTCGATCAGATTTTAAAGGAAATAATTCTGAATTAAGGAAAAAGGGTTCGGGCCTTATAGGCCCCTATCTCGATCCGGCCCGCTGCCCTCATTGACCGGGTCAACGCGGACCTCCCAAATCAGACACAGACCTTGAGCCGACTGTCTAAGTCCCGGGCCCATTTTAGCCCACTCCAAATTCATTGAATATACTTTTGGTTTATTCAAAATAATAAAATTTTAAAAGATTTTAAAGAAATCTTTTAACAAGGTAGTTCTAATAAAATTAATGCGGTAATTTTTTTTAAAGCCATAATATTTTTTGAATATGTTCATAAAATATTTTTCCGTAATTTTGAAGTCTAGACACTAAAAATTATGGAAAATAACAAGACTTATAAATCACGCAATAAAGCTCAAAAGTGTATATTCTTTATACACTATTGTCATCATTATGATTGAAAATTTATGTTTTAAATCTTATTGGGACTACTTAAGAGTTAACCCGATTCGCTTGCATTATGATGCATGTTCAAGATGGCACATCGAACTCATCACAACACGTGAATTTTATTTGTTTTCAGTCTTGTTGAAAGTTTTAGAACTATGTGTTTAAGAACTTCGAGTATTTCCGTAGTTATTTATTTTTGTTAAGATAATTCATGTTTACAATTGAATAAAATTCGTTTGTTTAATTGTTATTGTTACCACGTGAAATATCCACTTATTTTACTATGCAAAGAATTTTAACATTTAAAGTTTGAAATTAATTCTCGAAAGGTGAGGGGAAACATGCCCGTGACCTACTTCCATCCGAGAGTAATTAAAAACTTTATATTGCTTAAAGTTATAACCGCGTAGTAAATTTAATTATATTGCTGAAACAAATTTCTAACACGCAATATTTCTTTATAATTTCCTAAAGATATGTCGATTGCTTCCAAATCCATCATCGCCGAGCTCAACAAGGACTTAAAGCTCAACGGCGATAATTATGACAACTGGAGCATGAAAATCCAGTATGTCCTGGAAGAACAGGAAGTTCTTGAGACCATTAATGTTATTATGGTCCAGCCTGAAGATGGTCCAACTGCTCAGCATAGGCGTGACAAGGACGCCTACTTGGCTTGGAAGAAGAAGAACTCTACTGCTCGTCTCATCTTATTGAGCACTATGATGGATGATATCACAAGGCAGTTTCGAGCTTTTAAAAATGTAAAGGACCTATGGGATGCACTTAAGGAGAAATTTGACCATAAGGTTCGACACTTACAAGAAGCGTCCTGATCATACAATAAAGAAATATCTTCGGGAAATGTCCAACATGATCAGTGAGCTGGTAGAAGCTGGCCATGTGCTTAGTGACGAGCAAAAGATCCAAGCTGTCATTCGTTCCCTGCCTGCAAATTGGGAACACATGAAGATGACCCTTACCCACGCTGATAATGTCAAGATATTTGATGACGTGGCCCGCCACCTTGAACTGGAAGAGGATCGCCTTCTTGCGATCAAAGTCCATCCTGAGGCGCATATGGCTGCTTCAAACTTCAAAGGTGGAAAAAGGAAGATGGTCCTGAAGGGAAAAGGCAATAATAGCTGGGAAAACAAGAAGAGAAAAACTGAAAACTCTCAACCTGGGAAGAAGACTTCTGAGGGTAAGAAGAAGAGAATGGTTAACATTTCTAAGGTGAAATATTTTAACTGTCAGAAGAAGGGTTACTTTGCAAAAGATTGCAAAGAAGAAAAGAAGGTACATTTTTTTAACTCAGGTGCGAGTGAATTGTATGTATCTAGTACTATCCTTCTAACTGAAAGTCAACCATTGTGGGTGATTGATTCAGGAGCGACAGACCATGTGACGAAGGATCGTGACACCTTCGTCAAATTCTGACGTCTACCTGCTGGAGCAAAATCTATCTATGTAGGCAATAATGCACGAGTAGAAGTCAAGGGCATGGGCACATGTAGATTGAGCCTACGTGGAGGACGTACCCTGCTTCTACACGACGTGCTATATGCTCCAGAGATTCGCCAGAATTTAATTTCAGTTTCAGTTTTAATGTCTCTTGGTTTTCGTTGGATATTTGAGAACAATTCTGTTCAGCTATTTTTAGAACATGTTTTTTATGGATCTGGTTATCAATCAAATGGTTTCTTGATTATGGATGTTGATCTGTGTGATTTACCTCGAACAAGTTTTTCCATGGTCACTACCACGCCACCATCTCAAGATGATGTTGTGTTATGGCATTCTAGATTAGGCCATATTGGTCAAGATCGCTTGAATCATCTAGCTAAGGCAGGACTATTAGGTAACTTGGAAAAGGCCATCTTACCTACTTGCGAACGTTGTCTAGAAGGAAAATCGACTAGAAAACTATTTGGTAAGGGAACTAGAGCCGACTATCCATTACAATTAATCCATTCAGACATTTGTGGTCCAATGAATGTGAGGGCTAGGCATGGAGCCTATTATTTCATCACATTTATAGATGACTATATCAGGTATGGTCTAATCTATTTGATTTCTCACAAGTCTGAAGCATTAAGTTGCTTCAAGACCTTCATGAATTATGCTGAGAATCAATTAGAAAGGAAGATCAAGGCCTTACGAACAGATCGTGGTCGTGAGTATCTTTCTGATGAGTTTAAAACTCTATGTGATGAAAAAGGAATTGAACATCAGTTGTCCATTCCTCGCACACCTCAACAAAATGGGGTAGCAGAAAGAAGGAATATGACCCTTCTACACATGGTTAGATCTATGATGGCAGAAGCGAATTTACCTATATCATTTTATGGAGATGCACTCCTTACTGCCACATATGTTCTAAATCGTGTGCCCTCCAAGTCTGTCACTACCACCCCTTACGAATTGTGGACAGGTCGGAAGCCCGATCTAAACTACTTACGACCGTGGGGGTGTGCATCTTATGTCCATACTACCTCCAGTAAATTCAGTAAATTAGGACCGAGAGGTAAGAAAAGTATCTTCATTAGATACTCTGAAGTATCAAAGGGATATGTGTTCGTGGGCGAACACGAAAATGGACAAGTGACAGAATTTGAATCACGAGATGTCACATTTTTGGAAAATGATTTTCCAAAATTGGGAGAGGTAAGTAAAAATCTTACCCTATATGAAACAGATGAGACAGAATCATCTGGATCGCTCCCTCCGAGTGGGAGAATAATGGAGGAGGAAGATCATGATTTACCACCTCCAACTGATCCGGATGTTCGTGATCCATATGATCATCATCTTAGTGGGAGTACAATTCCAAATTCCAGTGGGAGTACGAAAATTCGTAGAACTAAAAGAACAAGTATTCCACACAGACGATTTGAGGTCGAAGGTGCGGAAGATGCTCTCTTGACATTTACAGATAATGATACAAGTGAGATTCTTTTAGCTATCCTACAAGATGATAATGAACCTAAGAATGTCTCTGATGCTTTATCATCTTCCGAGAAGAATGAATGGGCTAAAGCAATGGAGGAAGAGATGGCTTCCATAAAGAAAAACCATGTTTGGAAACTGGTTGACCTACCTGAGGGCCGTAGGGCAATTGAGAATAAATGGATTCTCAAAATTAAGCAAAAAGTAGATGGTAGTATCGAAAGGTACAAAGCCCGCTTAGTTGCCCAAGGATTCACACAGAGGAAAGGGATTGACTATGATGAGACTTTCTCACCTGTTGTAAGTTCTACGTCCATCAGGATTATTCTGGCTATGGTGGCAAATATGGACCTTGAGCTACAACAAATGGATGTTAAGACTGCTTTTCTATATGGAGAATTGGATGAAGAAATCTATATGGTTCAACCAGAGTGTTACATCCAAAAAGGCAGCGAACGTAAAGTTTGCAAATTGATGAGATCAATTTATGGCCTAAAACAGTCTTCTAGACAGTGGTATATTCATTTTCATAATACGATCATGTCGTATGATTTTAAAATGATAGACGAAGACCATTGTGTCTACATTAAACGCTCAGGTAAAAAGTTTGTCATAATTATATTGTATGTAGATGACATACTATTGACTGGAAATGACTTGGGATATCTTAACGAGCTCAAAGCTTGGTTTTCGTCCAACTTTGAAATGAAAGATATGGGAGAAGCTGATTACGTGCTCGGAATTAAGATTTCGAGAAATCGTTCGAAGAGACTATTGTCTCTTTCTCAAGAGACATATATCCGTAAAGTAGTAGAACGGTTCAACAGTAATGACAATAATCCCAGATATGTCCCAATTGTCAAAGGTCATAATCTGAATAAAGAAATGTGTCCAAAAATAGCTCAACAAAAACAGGATATGATGAATGTCCCTTATGCTAATGCGGTGGGTTGCCTCATGTACGCAATGTTGTGTACAAGGCCAGATATCTGCTATGCTGTTGGGATAGTAAGCAGATACCAATCTAATCCAGGAAGAACACATTGGAAAGTAGTCAAGGGAATTATGAAGTACTTGAATACGACTGCAGAATACTCACTATGTTATCAAGGTCAAGACCTAACGCTGAAAGGGTACACTGATGCCGATTGGGCAGGAGATGTGGACGAGAAGAAATCCACATCCGGACGCTGAAAGGGTAGCAAGAAACAGACATGTGTCTTCCTGTCAACTATGGAAGCTGAATATGTTGCTTCTGCAGCTGCTGTACAAGAAGTAGTATGGTTGAAGAGGTTCTTAAACCATTTGTCCCTAACCAGCGCAGGAGAACCAGTGAGTTTATTTTGCGACAATCAAGTAGCGATTGCTTATGCTAAGAATCCTAGATTTCATAGCAGAGCAAAACATATTGATATCAAGTATCACTTTGTTAGGGATATAGTTGCGTGTAAGGAAGTAAGTATAACACATATACCTACACATGATATGATAGCAGATCCGATGACTAAGGGCCTATCTAGAGATGTTTTTGTGAAACATGCCAGGTCCCAGGGTTTGCGAAGATGTTAGTTTATGCTCACATTGTAATGAATTTGTTATTCAATAAAAGTAAAGTTGTTTCAGCAATACATATTGTGTGAATGTTATTTTGTAACATTTACTTAAATGCATGTCGGACAGAAAAGTAGCCCACTCACACGGGTGTTTACCTCAGTGGGAGTCAATGGGTTGATTCTTGATTGAGATGAGGTAGTTTTAGGACATCATTCGAGTGCCTGTTCTAAAATATGAATGCCGTCTTGCTTAACTACAAGAAAGGGACTTGTTAAAGTGCAAGATTATTGATGGTGCATGCAATAGATGCTGCATTAAATAAGTTCTCAGAACTTATTAGGATTATATGGAATCCAATGGTAAGAAATAAATGAAACTTACCATAATTCTGTATTGATAGCCTGGAGTAGTCTTTGGGTAGACTAAAGCCATTGTTCGTGAACATCGAGGCTGATACTCTAGTATGGTGTTTTAGTGAGAGACATGCGCTCCTTTTGAAGGAAAGAATATCATAACACATGGTTCGTGTCATGTGTGCTTTAAGACCTTTTAGATGGAAAATCAATTTATTAAAAAGTAATTTCAATTTTCCTAGTGTTAGACTAACTTCGAAAACTATAGTTTCCGGAACTCTACCCTTAGGATCCTTAACGTATTTTAGAAGTATGATTCAGTGCCGCTAGCTTGGAAAGTCTTTAAAGGGTCATGGTTATGATTCAACCTGGCAAGGCTAACTGGAAAAGCTGGCTGGATCATGATGGAAGAAATATCGTTAAAGGAGAAGGTTCTCTATCGATCACATTCTAGAAGCTTCGTGGTTCACTGGCATGCCTATTGTGTTGAGAGCAATACAATAGTGAACACGAATAGATTGTTTCAGAAATCACATGTGAGAAACAATGATTGTGAGATAAGACCTAGGGTAATGCATACTATATACGATTGAGGTGCTAATCGAGATGCTATCATCCTAGTGGCCACTATGTGCTCTTGGGTTTAGCTAAGTGCACTCGATGTATACTGGTCGCACGGCCTATCTGCCAAACGCAAAAATGAGAAAATAGATTGATTATGGTCAATCATGTGTGAGTGGAAGATGAAGGATTATCCACCCATGATTATCCTATTAAATTAAATAAAAGATATTGGATATCTTTTAGTTTTAATTTAAATTAGAAAGGGATTTGGATGAGGAGAGTTTGTTATACGTGATAACTCTCCCACCCCATTTCTCCTCCCAGAATTCTCTATTAATAAGGATAGGGGTATTTACTGCCAGAGAGACAGTAAACACACACCAGAGAAAAAGAGACGTAGCTTTTTCTCTAGGAGACTCTCAAGGCTTTTAGGCGGTGAAACCCAATCCCCGCTTCGTGTACGTGAGCGAGGACGACCAGTGACAAGCCTCCCTCGATCCTGTGATATACCTCTCGAAGAACGAATTGTGCTACAAGAGGTAAACCTTTTCGATATGGCTATTTCGATTAATGATGTGTTCTATAATTATATTAGTTTCGCATTAATTATGTATATGCATGAAAACCTTCAGACTCATTCTTAAACAGGTACCAAGAATCCCCCTTTTAATCGGCCTGGCCAATGCTAATTGTCCTAAGCTTTCGAATACTCGCAGTTTGTTGGTGGAGAGTTCTGATCTAAATGAGCCATCAAATGCTTTACCTAATGATGATACGGGCAATAATATGGGAGTTGTGGAATATTTGGCAGGCGATGTTGGACAAGCCTTGATCCTTCAGTGAGCGTATCTATCCCCTCATCAACAAGAGGGCGCTGTTCAACGACACATGGTTCCTTTCACCGGTGCTGATTCATCTGGAGATGAGACTGAATTGGATTTGAGGGCGAATCATTTTGCAGAGGGAGGAAATGATGGAGATGAGGCTGCACTACTTTATCTGGATAAACATGACCGTAACATGCAGTGGAATACAACTATTTAATTGCAGTTGATAAGCTTTGTTTTTGTGTATGTTGAGGCACAAAAATAATCTCGACATTGTCAATATATTTTGAGGTACCCGGTATGGTCGCAAGGTGATCGGGTGACCGGTTTACCGGTGACCGATGTGGTCTGAAAGTGATAGGTGGGTGGTGTTGTCTCAAAGCAATCACTTCCAGTTTTGAGTTGGAAAGAGGTTGTCGATGGTCTTCCCTCAATCGAGTCCGAAGATGGTCTTACTTGGTTGAAACCGGTGATGATAGAAGGCTTCCAAGACCAAAGCTCCCGGTTCGGTCAGCTTCTCGCCTGCCTGGAAGGAGGTCAAAAATGTAGTTTAACACGGATATTTGCTCTGAGTTCGAAGGTGGACGCCCCATCCGTAAAGTCCGAGTGGGCGTCCCATCCTTGAAGTCTGAGTGGGCGCCCCATCCTTGAAATCCGAGTGGATGTCCTATCTCCAAAGTCATCCGGGATGTCCGGGTTGTGCCCTCGAAGTTGGATGTCCGGGTGAACGTCGAGCTCTTCGGCCTGTGAGGTCGATATGTCCGGGTTGGACACTTCAGTCTGTGAAGTCGATATGTCCGGGTTGGACACTTCAGTACATGAAGTCGATATGTCCGGGTTGGGCACTTCGGTACGTGAAGTCGATATATCCGGGAAAGGTGTCTTGATCCGTGAAGTGATGTGTCTGGGTTGGACGCTTCGGCTTGTGAGGTCGATATGTCCGAGTTGGGCACCTCGGCCCGCTAAGTAAGATGTCCGAGTTGGACCACTCGGCCCACTTGAAGTACGAAATTAATGTCTCGGAGTGATGACGATCTATCTCCGAATGTGTGGGAATTGGCTCGGGCTCATCGGAATGAGGAGCCCGGGCTAGAGGCTCCTCTTGCCCACGTAGGCGAGACCGAGCAAGGGCTCTTCTCGCTCACGTTGGTGAGCCAGGCGAGAGGCTCCTCTCGCCCACGAAGGCGAGATCTAGTGAGAGATTCTTTTCGCTCACGTTGGTGAGCCGGGTGAGAGGATCCTCTCGCCTACGAAGGCGAGATCGAGCGAGAGATTCTTCTCGCTCACGTTGGTGAGCCTGAGTGAGAGGCTCCTCTCACTCACATGGCCAAGTCCTATCAAGAAACTCGTCTGACTCAAATAGACGAGAGGCCGGTAGGAGGCACGAGCGAGGAGCCGAGCGAGAGGCCTACTGCGAGAGGCCGAGTGGCGAGAGGCCGAGTGGCGAGAGGCCGAGCGAGAGGCCTATGGCGAGAGGCCGAGTGGCGAGAGGCTGAGCGAGAGGCCTACGGTGAGAGGCCTTCGGCGAGAGGCCGAGTGGCGAAAAGCCAAGCGAGAGGCCGAGTGGCGAGAGGCCGAGTGAGAGGCCTACGGCAAGAGGCCGAGTGAGAAGCCTAAGGTGGGAAGCCGAGCAAAAAACCTAAGGCGGGAAGCCTAAGGCGAGAAGACGAGTGAGGAGCCTAAGGCAAGAAGCCGAGCGAGAAGCCGAAGATGAGAAGCCAACTTGGACGTGAGCGGGAAGCTCATTTGACCTTCGTAGGCGGGAAGGCGATTCTGAGAATAGGTCCACTTTGGTTGAGGAGGCCGTTAGCTTGAGCCCATTTTGAGATTCACTTTGGGCCTGACGAGATGTCCGTCTTGGGCGATGACGGACTTGAGTCAAGATTTTGCGTGGGAGATTCGAGAAGGTCAAAACGATCTATATTTTCCTAACTTGAGCCGAGATTCTCAATATTTGGCAAGACTTGGTAAGTTCCTCTTTAGGCCGCGATCGCTTGGTCGTCACGTTTTGAAAGCTTCCTATCAGGATGGGATTTTCTCATTTAAGGAAGATGGCTTGTATTGAGCCGAGAGGTTCCCGTCATGTTAGGAACAAATAATTTGAAGCGGATCTCTTGGGATTGAGACTTGGAGCCGAAGGTCTTGGAGGTGGTTTAGGATTTCCTATTGTGAAGGCGCGGAGGTTAGGTCAAGGCACTCTATATAAGGAGGGCTCGGGCAAGAGAACGAACATCAATCACCAACACAACAAAAAAGCCTATTTACTCTTTATCATTTCCTAAGCTCGTAGCTCGTAGTCTAGCTCTTTTTTCACCCTTTCCGTTAGGCCGACCTTGGGACGACCACTCCGGATCCGTCTCGGGTAGTCTTGATGTTCTTGTACCCACTTTCTTCGCAACATATTTTTTGGCACGCTAGGTGGGACTAAGGAGGGCGTCTGAGAAGGCGGTCTAACCTTTACTGGCCAAGATGACCAATTACTTTGTTGCTCCGTTTCCTTACGAGGAGTCGATACCTTTCGTTTCCCAGTCGTATGCATGTAGGCAGGATTCATCTACCTCGGCTTTCTCAAAAGAGCTGGCTGAGACAAACATCGCCCCGATGGAGTTCTATACGCCCATCATCTCGATGGAGACATATGCCGCTTTTCGTGCTCGGAAGCTCTACGAGGAGTCTTGTAGGCACTATGAGATATCCTCTCGTATGGTCATCAATCAACACCAAGGGATGAGCGTATCTATCGGACCAGCTGTACCCATCCAACCGGCCTTCAGACAACCATGGACCTGTCACATGCCTTGCACCATGGCGCCACCAATGCCAGACATGTTTGGTTATTGTCCACAACCAGGAACCCCTACGAGTCCCCCACACCAAACAACTTCTTACTTGGAGATGGGGGCACAAGGAGTGAATCACTCGGGACACTACGAGACTACAAGGACGGGGGCTAGCAATCTCCAAGAGGAATCGAGCTGGTACCAACCGGCCCTGACCCAAGATTGGTCATACCCATCTAGGGTCTCGGCCGACCAAAGCTCTTTCAAAAGGAGGGATGTTTGCACGAATCCTTTGTTTGACTCAAGGGTTTCCAATCCTACCTCGACCCTCCAAGTCATGGATCAAGCACAGATGGACCTAGACAAGGAGGACAACTGCCATCCCATCAATCCACAAGAAGAGCTCGATGAGGATGACGAGCTCAATGACGACGACGTCAACCGACAAGAAGAGCTCGATGAGGATGATGAGCTCGATGACGTCAACCAAAAAGAAGAGCTTGATGAGGATGATGAGCTCAATGACGATGATGTCAACTGACAAGAAGAGCTTGATGAGAATGACGAGCTTGATGACGACGACATCAACCGACGAGAAGAGCTCGATGAGGATGACGAGTTTGATGACGATGATGTCAACCGACAAGAAAAGGTCGATGAGAATGATGAGCTCGATGATGATGATGTCAACCAACAAGAAGAGCTCGATGAGAATGACGAGCTCGATGATGATGACGCCAACCAACAAGAAGAGCTCTATGAGGATGACAAGCTCGATGAGGATGACATCAACTAGCAAGGAGAGCTCGATGAGTACGACATCAATCGGCAAGGAGAGCTCGATGAGGACGATGTCAATCGGCAAGGAGAGCTCGATGAGGATGATGTCTACCACCAACTGGCATTCGGATACTCAACAACAAGGGACGAGAGGACAATTTAAACTGTCTTATTCCGAGGATTTGGACTCATATCAACACCCCAGGAGACAACCATCAACCAACACTCGTGTTGGTGCTTCAGTTGCTTTGCTTGACATCCAAGGGGCCAGAGAGAAGGAAGGCCCCAAGCAAGGGAAGGCCGACCCAAGACCCGAAGGGAAAGACTCGGGGGGCAAGGACAGCCAGACCCTAAGAAGACAATAGCGACCCTAAGACCTGGCGGACAAGACTCGGGTGGCACGGAAGGCCATCTGATAACAGCATTCCAAAGGCTCGAAACTCTTTTCTTATAATGGGAGCTGATGGTCCCAAGCAAGGGAAGGATGACCTTGAGACTCGAAGAGCAAGACTCGGGGGACAAGGACGGCCACCTGATAGTGGAATCCTAAGAACTTAGAAGTTTTACCATTCGAGGAAAGCCGATGAGAAGTGGAGGCTCCACCATCCTCGTATCAAGGTGGATCTTCAAGACAGGTCTAACCCACACCAGTATACCTTCAACCAGCTTGGAGATAAGAGAGTCACCTTTGATCTACCAACGCGAGAAGTCCTAACTAAGACCCTGAGACATCGCCTTGAGAGGAAGGTCCAGAAATGAAAGCAAGCCATTAAGGAGCTCAAAAGGCAACTCGCGGAGCAAAGAGTCCAGCTGGAAAAATAAAAGGTGCTCCTAGCTCGCCTACGAGTTAAACACCGATCGGCCCAGACTCAAGGTCAGGCCAAGAAGGTTGAAGCCTCTGAGATAATCAAGGGAAAGGATCTCAAGCACATCAAGGAGGTTCGGCCAAAGGCACCCAAAGATTGACATAAGAAGTTGATCTGGGAGTGGGTACCTAAGGCGAGAAGCGAGATCCACTCCAGGGAAAGTAACCTTCGTGAGGGCAAGGATGATCGGAAGGAAAAAGATGTCTCGGTCAGTCTTGACATTGGTTATGTTAAGTTTGGAGACTTCCCAAACAAGGTGTCGATCAACAAGTTGTTCACCCTCCCATCCATCTTTAAGCCAAAACTCAACCAACCCAGTCATCTGAAGGGGGACATGAGTGAGGAAGGTACACCTGAGCCTCAGACAAGAGAGATGTCCTATGTCGTTCCCATTGTGGAAGCCTTCAATGGCGACGTCACTATTGTGAGGCCAACCCAAAGAATAGGCGGACGCAAAAAACCTCTTTGCATCACGGTTCACATGCTTGGGGAGCCGATCAAAAGAGTACCCATGGATGGCATGGGTGTGGCGAACACCTTTCTTCAATTGCTCCTTAGGGATCACAATAAGGAAAAAGAGGATGTCAGCCCGACTGGCATGGTCATGACCAACCTTAACGGGAAAGGGCGAGACTTGATCTGCTCCAGTCCGGTAATCCCATCTTCCATCTACCAATGTCCAATCCGGTGGAAGTCAGATGGTAAGGTGGAGATTATGATGGCCGATGCATGTCCATTCATCCCGGCCATATGCTACATAGAGGCGACCTTCAACGACGGAACCACAATACCAATAAGGGTGGTCTGGAGCAACGTAGATGACAGGCTTGCCTGGTGTGCCAGTTCGGTCAAGCGGAACATCCTTTTAACCCAACGACCGATTAGTGCCACACCCGGGGGGCAAGTATTCCCCCTTACTTATGGGGAATGAAGCAATAAGTGAGGTGACAAGGCGATCGAAGGTTTTCACCTTGTCACCCTATAAGTCGGCCGGGTAGACGACCTAGATCTCTTCAAGCTGCTCGTCTTCATTCTAACTTAGCTGATGGATGCCAACCGGAGATGAAGGACCACGTCAACGCTTCTCGCCTGATCGTACCAAAGCGTTAACGTGCGGGGGGCATTGTTGAGGCACAAAAATAATATCGACATTGTCAATATATTTTGAGGTACCCGGTGTGGTCGCAAGGTGATTAGGTGACCGGTTGACCGGTGACCGATGTGGTCTGAAAGTGATCGGTGGGTGGGTTGTCTCAAAGCAATCACTTCCAGTTTGAGTTAGAAAGAGCTTGTCGATGGTCTTCCCTCCATCGAGTCCGAAGATGGTCTTACTTGGTCGAAATCGGTGATGATAGAAGGCTTCCAAGACCAAAGCTCCCAGTTCGGTCAGCTTCTCGCCTGCCTGGAAGGAGGTCAAATATGTAGTTTAACACAGATATTTGCTCTGAGTTCGAAAGTGGACGCCCCATCCGTGAAGTCCGGTGTGGGCGTCCCATCTTTGAAGTCCGAGTGGATGTCCTATCTCTAAAGTCATCCGGGATGTCCGGGTTGTGCCCTCGAAGTTGGATGTCCAGGTGAATGCCGAGCTCTTCAGCCCGTGAGGTCGATATGTGCGGGTTGGACACTTCAGTCTGTGAAGTCAATATGTCTGGGTTGGACACTTCAGTACATGAAGTCGATGTATCCGGGTTGGGCACTTCGGTACATGAAGTCGATATATCCGGGAAAGGTGCCTTGATCCGTTAAGTGATGTGTCTGGGTTGGATGCTTCGGCTTGTGAGATCGATATGTCCGAGTTGGGCACCTCGGCTCGCTAAGTAAGATGTCCGAGTTGGACCTCTCGGCCCACTTGAAGTACGAAATTAATGTCTTGGAGTGATGACGATCTATCTCCGGATGTGCGAGAATTGGCTCGGGCTAGTCGGAATGAGGAGTCCGGGCGAGGGACTCCTCTTACCCACATAGGCGAGACCGAGCGAGGGCTCTTCTCGCTCACGTTGGTGAGCCATGCGAGAGGCTCCTCTTGCCCACAAAGGCGAGATCAAGCGAGAGATTCTTTTCGCTCACGTTGGTGAGCCGGGCGAGAGGCTCCTCTCGCCCACGAAGGCGAGATTGAGCAAGAGATTCTTCTCACTCACGTTGGTGAGCCCGGGCGAGAGGCTCCTCTCACCCACATGGCCGAGTCCTATAGAGAAACTCGTCTGACTCAAATAGGCGAGAGGCCGATAGGAGGCACGAGCGAGGAGCCGAGTGAGAGGCCTACGGCGAGAGGCCGAGTGGCGAGAGGCCGAGTGGCGAGAGGCCGAGTGAGAGGCCTATGGCGAGAGGCCTACGACAAGAGGCCTACGGCAAGAGGCCAAGTGGCAAAAAGCCAAGCGAGAGGCTGAGTGGCAAGAGGCTGAGTGAGAGGCCTACGGCAAGAGGCCGAGTGAGAAGCCTAAGGTGGGAAGCCGAGCGAGAAACCTAAAGCGAGAAGACGAGTGAAGAGCCTAAGGCAAGAAGCTGAGCGAGAAGTCGAAGATGAGAAGCCAACTTGGACCCGAGCGGGAAGCTCATTTGACCTTTATAGGCGAGAAGGCAATTCCGAGAATAGGTCCACTTTGGTTGAGGAGGCCGTTAGCTTGAGCCCATTTTGAGATTCACTTTGGGCCTGACGAGATGTCTGTCTTGGGTGATGATGGACTTGAGTCAAGACGGCTTGTATTGAGCCGAGAGGATCCCGTCATGTTAGGAACAAATAATTTGAAGTGGATCTCTCGGGATTGAGACTTGGAGCCGAAGGTCTTAGAGGCGGTTTAGGATTTGCTATTGTGAAGGCGCGGAGGTTAGGTCAAGGCGCTCTATATAAGGAGGGCTCGGGCAAGAGAACGAACATCAATCACCAACACAACAAACAAACCTATTTACTCTTTATCGTTTCCTTAGCTCGTAGCTCGTAGTCTAGCTCTTTTTTCACCCTTTCTATTACGCCGACCTTGGGACGACCACTCCGGATCTGTCTCGGGTAGTCTTGACATTCTTGTACCCACTTTCTCCGCAACAGTGTATTAGGAATTTTTTGATTGTTTAGATAAGTTTGGTCAGTTAGTATTTCAATTCTATTAGGTCTCTATGTACTCCTTATAAGAAGAAGTCATCTGTGACGTTTTGGCAGAGACTTGGATGAATAAATTTGTCGTTGAGTTTGCTCTAAACTCTTGGTCGCTTTTCCGGTATTTGTAGGATCAACAGACTCGACGTTATCGTTGGTGTTCTTGCACCTTTTGCTGCATCAAAATGTTTTTCCAAACTAGAGGGACTAAAAAGTCGCTAAAGTACAACACGAAGAGTGCTACAGTAATTTGCCAAAAAGATTAACCTAGACTAGCTACTTGGAAGGGTGGCCCAAATTATGCTCCTTGTGAGTTGACACTCTCTTCTACTTTATTGCAAAGAGACCTCAAAAATCTGCCTAATCAGTTGTTAATAATTGTAATTATTTTTTGTTATTAAAATATATGTTTGACATAGGAATGACAATGGGTAGGATCCGAGTAAGATCTATAGGACTCAGATCTTTGCTTTCTTTTTTGAAGGTCGACCTATATCCTCTTTGAAAACAAAAATCTGCGTAGGATTCGAGTCCTAAAATACAGGGCAGGATTAGGGCGATTTGCGGGTCCGTATTATTTAAAAATTAAATATTTTTTCAAAAACTAAGCCATATTTGGTCGCAACAACGACGTACTTGAAAAATATGAATGCAATTTATTATTTTGCCAGAATAAGACATTATTAACACACACAAAATAATTCAAAAAAATCCAAGTTAATATAACAATGAAGGGTAGAACGTATTAGAAGGTTAGATTGACATTATGTTAAAGCTTATTCATCATTCCACCTTTGATAATTTGTTAGTTTCTCTCGGTTATCTAAAGTGTCAAGGTAGTAGTAATCTACTTAACATGTGTTATTTTTAGTTGAATAGGTATTCACGTTCTTTAATTGTCATAATATCTTTATATTTGATACTTCGGTATCTTTACCAATTAAGATATAATTTTGGTACTTTGGTACCTACATCAACTTAGATGAATAAAATTTAGTTATAAAAAAAATTCTAAATTGGGTAGCTTGTGATAAAAAAATTGGTACTAACTTTAGTAATTAATATATTTTTTATTTTAATATTTTTTAAAAAATTTGGGTAGGATCCGGGTAGGATCCTATAGGTCCATATCCATGCCCTTATCCTTTTTAAAAATAATGATCCGGGCAGGATTATGGTCTAGACCCGGTCAATGTCAACGAGCCCTAGATCTTTCGGGTTTGGATCAAGGTAGAGCCTCAGGATAAGGGTCAAATTGCCATTCCTAGTTTGACACCATGCTTTAAATCTATATTCCCAGAATTATTCTTATAATTTCTAATATTACAATTTTTACTCTTTAGCGCGTGGCTGTTGGGAAATAACCCACTTTCCCGTGGACTCAAGCAGTGCAACAAACACACGAGCAAGCAAGCAACATTAAGCACGAACCAAAAACTTAAAGGAAAGCACAATGAGGGACACAAAATTTATTCACTCAGTTCGATCCTCAAATATCTACGTTCGGGGGCATTCAAAGCAGGAGAGATTTTACTATATCATGCATACACACGTGGAGCTTCACTCGCTCACTCCAATGAAGGCCTTCACTTGGCTCACTCTCCTCTCCCTCTCCTCTTTTTCTCTCTTTTCTCTTTGGAGAGTTATTGGCTAATGGCAATCACATTTACAAGATGAGGCAAATGGGTATTTATAGTGGCACTAACTACCTAGGTCTTTTGGGGTCAGGAGGGGCATTTTGGTCCACCAAAATGTGTATTCTCAGGTACCCCTAGCGATCGCTGACCATATAGTGGCCACTAGGTCTTCGACTCGGTAACCCTCTGTAAGGGGCTCCTAGCGATCGCCTTGGGGTAGCGACCGCTATCCCCCTTTTTTTGTCAGCCTAGCGGCAGCTAGGGGGTAGCAACCGCTAGCCCCTGCAGCCTAGCTCTTCTTCACTTCTTTTTTCGACCCATTTGGCTCTGCCTCTTGACCCGATTGATCCCCTGAGCATCCCCGAGTACTGAATCTAATTCAATCATGACCTGAATCATCCTCACAGATCTTTACTCAAACCATCCACTCAAATCCATTACGAGTGCACTAGTCTTACGAACATCCCCGAGGCTCTTCATTCGAACTCAGGCTCCATACCCAACAATCTCCTACCTGAAGACTGACCTTACCACGATCCATCCTTCACTAGGCGACCATATTCTCTACTTGATAATCTTTCACCCGAAGACTAACCACATTCACGAACCACCCGTCACTAGGTGATTCTCTTCACTTGGCAATCTCCTACCCGGAGACTAACCACATCATCTATCATCCATCACTGGATGACTTCTCTATCATAAGGCAATCTACTGCCCGGAGACTAACCTCTTCATCAATCACCCATCACTAGGTGACCTTTATCCCTTAGCACTTGTCACCCTTCACTCGGATGACCATCTTCACCAATTGGCGCTCGTCACCCGTCACTAGATGACCTTCTCCACCAATTAATGCCGTGCCTCTTCTCCTCACTTTACAAGGCTAGTTGAAGCCGTCACTAGCTCCAACTTTTCCAAGGCCACCCTCTTGGTCTTCAAGCTTGCAAGATCTTCTCCTCCTTGATCTCAAGAGATCTCCCCTCTCTTATCAAGGTTGTTTGATGCCACACCTACATCAATGCATCTTGCACCTCTGGGCTTGTTGCCTTTTTCATATAGGCACTTTATCGTAATATTTATCAAGTGGTTGGGCATTCACTCTATTGCCTTCAAGGGTTGCACTCTAGGACTCCTCACAATTCCCACCAGATCCGCTATCATGTACGCCACTTTGCATACATCACTTGACCATCCATGAAAGCTCCTGGAGTTATCAAGCTTTGAGCTCTCTTGTTGTCCTTGCAACTGAGTACCTTCATGCTTCACCCGAGCTCAAGATGTCTAGTTTGGCCATCTCCATGCTAGAACCCTCATCACCGGACACACTTCCCATGTCCTTGAGCTCTTGAAGCTTATACTTTTAATCACTTGATCTCAAACACACCTCAAGACCCTTCTCAGAATCCACTTCACTCGTGGACAATAGAGGTCTTTTAGCACATCGAACCACCCGAGGATGTCATTGGTGTCGGTCCTTTCAATTTACTTTGGACCAATTCAAGATTCTTCACCTTCCAAGAAACACTGCCTCTTGAAAAGCTCACACTCTTCTTTTCAATATCACAAGGCCCACACAGACCCATCTTCACGGTCTTCAAGTTTGGTAGCTTCCCACTTGAACAAAGCACCCATATCCTCTTCTCACTCACATGGCCACTATGCCACTCATGGGTATTCTTGGCCACATATAACGTATCCTCATTCACTCCTTAAGCCACTACCATGGCTCCCTTAGTGATCTTCCATAACCCACGACCAAAGGCCACATTATAGCCTTCTTTATCAAGTGGCCCTACGGATAGCAAGTTTCTCCTCAACCCGAGAACATGCCTAACACCCTTCAACTGCAACACACATCCATTAGGGGTCTTGATTTGAACATCTCATATACCCTCAATTTGTAACAACTCATCACATGCTAGATGAACTTTGCCAAAATCTCCTCGGGTATACTTCTCCATCATCCTTGCCTTACTACAAGAATGAAACAATGCTCCCGAATCTAACACCCCCCTCCAATGGACAATCCACACTCAAGATGGGAGCATCCTCTATCTCCTCACTCTCGTCTGTGGTTGCGTTCAAAGACTTGTCCTCCCTCTTCTTTGGTACTGTGCACTCGTCTGGGTAGTAACCATACTTGTCACAATTCTAACATTGAACCGAGCTCTTATCCTTCTTCGAGCCACATCTCGACTTGGACTTCGAACTACTCCAGTCCTCCTTTGACTCATACCTCCCTCTATTGCCAACATTCAAAGCAGAACTTGAGGCTACTCCAGACTTTCTCCTTCAGATCTCCTCACTCATGATCAAGTCCCACATCTCATCCAACTTCAACTTCACCTTACCTGCCGAGGTACTTACCGGCGTGACTGTGCCATTCCAACTATCGAGCAAAGAACTTAGCAAAATTAGGGCTTGTACCTCATCGTCAAAGTCGATCTTCACCGAGCTCGATTGGGCAATCATCGCATTAAACTCGTGAAGGTGCTTAGCCACCGCATCACTCTCTGCCATTCGAAGGTTGAACAACCTCCTCATCAAATGCACTTTGTTGGCAGCCGAGGGCTTCTCATACAAGTCAGACAAAGTCTCCAACATCTCCTAAGTGCTCTTTGACTTCACCGTGTGCATCGCTACGTTCCTAGACAACGATAAGTGCACAATGCTCATTGCTTTCTGATCTAGCACCTTCCACTCCTCTTTCTTTATATTTTTCGGCTTCTTCTCACCAAGAGGTAGGTGCAAATCCTTGCTATACAAATAGTTCTCTATTTTCATCTTCTAAAAGGCATAATCTACACCTTCGAACCTCTCATCGGTGACTTTCCTTCACCCATCATGCTTGCTCTCACCACGTCCTAACCTAGGGTTTTGATACCAGTTGTTGGGGAATAACCCACTTTCTCGTGGACCCAAGCAACACAACGAACACACGAGCAAGCAAGCAACAACTAAGCACGAACCACAAACTCAAAGGAAAGCACAAAGAGGAAGACACAATTTGTTTACTCAGTTCGATCCTCAATGATTGAAGTCCGGGGGCATCCAAGCCATGAGAGATTCTACTATATCACGCACACACACACGTGGAGCATCACTCGCTCACCATAATGGAGGCTTTCACTTGGCTCACTCTTCTCTCCCTCTCCTCTTTTTCTCTCTTTTCTATTTGGAGAGTTCTTGGCTAATGGCAACTACATTTACAAGATGAGGCAAATGTGTATTTATAGTGGCACCAACTACATAGGTCATTTGGGGTCAGGAGGGGCATTTTGGTCCACCAAAATATGCATTCTCGGGCACCCCTAGCGACCGCTAATCACCTAGCGACCGCTAGGTCTTCAACTCGGCAACCCCCTGTAAGGGGCTCCTAGCTATCACCTTTTTCTCGTTAGCCTAGCGGCCGCTAGGGGGCTATGACAGTTAGCCCCTGTAGCCTGGCTCTTCTCCTCTTCTTTTCCCGACCCGTTCGACTCCGTCTCTTGACCCGATTGATCCCCGAGTATCCCCGAGCACCGAATCCAATCCAATCATGACCCGAACTGTCCTCACGGCTCTTCACTCGAACCATCCACTCGAATCCATTACAAGTGCACTGGTGTTACAGACATCTCCGAGGCTCTTCACTCAAACTCAGACTCCATACCCAACACTGGCCTTAGTTAAAATCCATTCTGACCCCTCTGTTGCGATTGTGTGCAACTTCTAGTTTTATAAGTTAGATTTTTGATTTAAGTATTCCTTTTTTTAGTGAGCCAGTTAAATTTGGTTGGTTCAATTTCTGGTTGTTGATATTATATGATATTTGAGAATTGACGATATCAATTATCAACAAGTATTTAACATTTTTATATTTTTAAGTTCTTGAAATCGATTGTACATTGAGTTACCATTTCTGACAATCCTAATTCTTAGTTTATTTCTCTTAGCATGTTGAAAGATTCAATTACCAGCAATTATTTAATATTTTTATATTTATAAAAATTCGAAATCAAATGTACATTGAGTTGCCATCTCTTGACAACCCGATTCATGGTGTGTTTTTCTTTCTGTATCTAATATGTGAGTAATAAAACATGAACTCGCTCATACTCAAACTCGATGTATCCTTATTAAATTAGGACAATTTTCTAAATAACCAAGAAATCTGTAGAGCCCAAAACAAGGGAGAAAGTTGCTGAGACCACGGACTAAAGTCGCCACAATACTGAAGCAAACGTCCATTGTTTTACCCTGTCAATCCATCATGTGCAAGATGCGGGCAAGATGCAGGAAACCTGTGATTTTGAACTAAATCGGTTTAAATTTTGCAATCTCAGTCTCTTAGTACTTGTATCAAAACTTAGTGATTTTCAAAATCGAAATGAGACTAATCATATACACACGTATACATATGAAATGAGAGAGATTGAGAATATTCTTACAGGTAAAATATTATTTTTACTTCTGAACGATTAATTTATAACGAAGTCTTATTGCAAATGGACTAAGCCATTTATTAATTTTTAATACCGGTTCTATACTCAAATCTCAAAGTTGAACATCTACGCATAATATGATAACTTTCACCCATTAATTTAATTTAATATGCGTTTTAAATTTGATTTCTAAATTAAAGAGAAAGAAAGCCTTAAACCCAAAAGAAACAGAAAATGAGAAAACACAAGTTTGTTCTTTCACAAGCCCATCATTCATTAACTGCACACACATGACACAACACAAAACTTCCAACTTGCTTCCGTTTCGAATCTTAAAAAAACGTTGCTTCGGTTTCATACTTTATGTTTTTATAGTGGGCAAATCGCTCTCGTATCTCCGGGATTTGACTAAATTTTTAATTTATCCCCTACAATTCTGAAATGGAAATTTCGGTGTTCCCAATTTGATTTTATTGAACTCTCATATCTCTAACATCTGAAGCAAGATGCATTCAACAACTAATCCTATCAATTAGTTTTCGACGCTATGGACTTGAGAGTTTAATAAAATTAAATTAGGATGACCAAAATTTCGATTTCAAAATACTAACTGTGTATATATATCTTCCCTGCAACGGAGAAAGCCTTATCGGTTGTTTGATTCCCAGAGGCAAAAATGGGGGATCGGATACGAAGTATAACCAAAGAAGAAGCTGTCACTTACGCTTATATCCTCCTTTACATTGCTCTTTCCAGCGGCCAGATCTTCTTCAACAAGGTCTCTCTCTCTCTCTCTCTATGTGTGTGTGTTTGTGGCTTTAATGGGTAGTATCCAAGTCCAAGTCTTTTGCTGTTTTTGGCTGATTGGTTTCTTTGGTTTTTTGTGGAAATGTACCTGAATCTTGTGATTGGGTTATTTGAACTGAACTGAGCTTTTATAGGAAGAAATGGGTTCTTCTTTGGTTCAATTAAGTGGTACTGATGGAAGTGCTAGTAGATGAATTTCAATCCCTAATGATGGTCTTGAAATTTGCAAAAAATTGGTCATTGCTCATTTGAGGAGCATGTCTCCAAGTGCTTAGAAGCATTGATTCGCTGCTGAAGGCTCTTTGTGTTTTGCCAATGTAAATCCTTGCTAGAACATTCTCCTGTGGTGCTAAACTAACGTGATCCACATCGTGCGGAAATGAACGGAACCGAGTGTGGCTGGCATCCTTATGCTTATCTTTACCAACATTGTTTATGAATTCAGCTTAAGGATGATTGTTTGTAGCTGTAATAGGAAGAGAAACTACATTTAAGCCTGGTTGTGACGTGTTACGCCCTATATAATTGCAATGACTGCTAACAAACAAAAGAAGTTTGCATGTAGATTTTGCTATTGGTGCTTCAGGCATTGTAAAGAGTAGATATGCATATGATTAGATATACCTTATATGGCTAAGCAATGTCTACTTTTAACTTAGCTTATCAGCTCTCATGTCTATACTCGTTTTTTGTTGAATGAATAACCTTCCGCTATTCTGTTTTGCAACCTTAGTTTCTTAATCCTGTATTTACAGAATGTAGTACATTGAAGTGTTGTCCAAGTGCTGACAAGAGAATGTTCCTAAACTGCTTTGTCTCAGTGGGTTTTGTCATCTAAGGAAATAAAATTTCCTTATCCGCTCACATTGACTCTACTTCACATGGTCTTCTCCTCCATTTTGTGCTTCCTAGTCACTAGAGTATTCAAGGTACGATTAAAACTGGCCGGTTTTTGTCACCGCATGGATGATTTTACATTGGCAATAGCTAATCTTAGGAACTCTTCAGGTTATGAAGATTGAGGAAGGAATGACTACAGAAATGTAAGGACTCAAAAACTATGGCTTTCGAGATAGTCGGAGTCGAAGTTTCCAGTTTGTTGCATGATTTTTGTCTTTAATACTGTCAGATATACCACATCGGTTATGCCAATTGGAGCAATGTTTGCCATGACTCTCTGGCTTGGAAACACTGCCTACCTGCACATATCCGTAGCTTTTGCCCAGATGTTGAAGGCTGTGAGTAAGTACTCGTGTTTCGCTGCAACTCGTGCTAAATTTTTTCCTTAAAGCCGTTGATAGGTTATGTTCTGACAAATCTCTCATTTCCTTTTCCCTTCACATGACATTTTCTAGCCAACGAATGCAACGTGCCTAAGGATTCTTAAAACCCTTTTTGCATTGACATGATTGTACTATGGGACTTGCAGTGCCTGTAGCTGTTTTTGTTCTTGGAGTAGCTGCTGGACTGGAAGTGATGAGCTGCAGGATGCTTTTGATAATGTCAGTGATAAGCTTTGGTGTCCTAGTGGCTTCTTACGGAGAAATAGATATCAATTGGGTTGGAGTTGTTTATCAGATGGGTGGAGTTGTTGGAGAGGCTCTTAGACTTATTTTCATGGAGATTCTGGTTAAAAGAAAGGGTCTCAAACTAAACCCTATATCTCTCATGTATTATGTTAGTCCATGCAGGTAATTATAAAGTTCATAATCGAGTTTCCACACTGTTCTCTTAGAAGGATAGCCTGAGAAATTTTTCCTGCAAAATTTATTTCCTGGTTCTCTCTCCATGCAGTGCTTTGTGCCTCTTTATTCCTTGGATATTTCTGGAGAAGCCCAAAATGGAAGAACAAGGAACTTGGAGCTTTCAACCGGTTGTGTTGATACTTAACTCGCTGTGCACCTTTGCGCTCAACCTCTCAGTTTTCTTGGTGATCTCTCACACAAGTGCTTTGACGATTCGCGTAGCTGGCATTGTCAAGGATTGGGTGGTCGTGTTGCTATCTGCACTTCTTTTTGCCGATACCAAGCTCACTCTGATAAATTTATTTGGTTATGGTATAGGTGAGTGATAGGATTTACTCTTGAGAAACATGGTGGCATGAGCTAACAATTGGCTCAATGTGATGTTCGAATTGGGAATAAGTTGGGATTCAGTGATGCTCAATATTTGATCTTAGTTTGCAGCTATTGCGGGTGTGGCTGCATATAATAATACAAAGTTGAAGAAGGAAGCTTCTCGAGGGAGCGAAAACGAAACTCAACTTTCTGAAGCCATGCCTCTGACCAAAGCAAGTTCCAGCGGCTAGATCTTCAGGGCAAAGTCTGACAAGGCCTTCCTAAGGTACGTTATTCCCCGTGATTTTCGCCAGCCGATTCAAATCTGTAGACCGAAATGCATGTTATTCCCCTTGTCTGCTATGCTGAAAAGTTCTTACATCTGACAGCATTTTTCTTAGGTTCTTTTTTTGGGTGCCTGAATTGAGCCGCATTATTTCCGAGGACCCGCATCGACGGATGAACACTGACTTGCACTTGGGGATACCTCAACGTTGATGAAGATGTTTTTGGAGCAGTGCAAGGTTGTACTTGGGGATGCATCTGTCTGATTCTGCATTCTGATGATTAGCACATAGGTGTGTATATACTTGAAACTTGTTGATACCAACAATATCAGAATCTAGTGCACCAATTCATTTCCCTTCCATTCATTCAGCTTGGAGCCTGAGCCCCCCACTCCATTCTTGTCCACTGTTGATGAAATTCTAGTTTCGAACCTGGAATAGTCGATCCACTGAATTTTTGGATACCGCATGATATAAATAAAAAAATTAGCATATATGTTATTCAATTATTTAATGCTTTTCTCGCACGGATCATTCGTTTGGGTCAATAACTGCTAATATCTATGGTAATGTTAAGTCATATTTGGAGGCTTCTCTCTTTAGTAATTTCTGGTTTCCCACCAAATTCAAATAATAATTCTACATTACAAATGTGTTACACATGCAAATAAGGATTATAAATATTACAATTCCTAATATCAAATGACATTTAGTCTTACAGTACAAAGAGTTGACGAATTGATGATGGTCTAGTTTAAATAAAAGATATCGCATTCAAGTATTTGAGAATATCTAAATAATTCTTTGGAGACAACTTAGGGTTAAGGTTGTAGGATGGTTGGAAGCCTGGAAGTTGATACTCGCTAGTTGTTCACAGTTAAAAACTTAATTTGGTTTCCAAATATCACCAACAACTCTCCCCACTTCACTCCCTCATTTTTGAATCTCTTTCAATTCAGTCCTCCATACCCACAAAACCATCACTTTTCTATATCACAATAAAATTAGAACCCTAAAAATATCAGAATCCATTCGCAATCCCGTCAAACATCAGGTACCCCAGCACCAATTTACCCTTACCAAAAACAAACCCGGCCTGTACTTTCCTTAATAAGAGCTAGCAACACCAACTTAGATCGAGGTGAACAATTTGTTCTAGTTTATTGGAAGTTCTAGAGAATTAGTGCGTATACAGTGAAATCTTTATAAAGTGATCTCATCTAAATTGATAACGTCTCTAAATTTATAAAAAATCTCGATCCGAGTTGGCCCAGTGTTAAAATCAAATAAATTTTTTATCGTAATAATTAATACTTTTCAGTAAATTTTAGTGTTTATAAAGCGATCTCATCTAAATTGATAACGTCTCTAAATTTATAAAAAATCTCGATCCGAGTTGGGCCAGTGTTAAAATTAAATAAATTTTCTATCGTAATAACTAAAATTTTTCAGTAAATTTTAGTGTTAAATTTCGGTCCCAAATTTCGTATAACGTGATATTTTTAAATAAATACATATATTTTTACATATTTTTCAGAAAATTTTAGTATTAAATCTCGTATAAATTGATATGTTTGAATAAATACATATATTTTTACACACTTTACGAATCGAAAAAATATTTTAAAATTCTAATTTGTGCTATTATATCATTATTCATCTTTTCAATTATCTTTAAATGATCATTGTGAATCTTGTTGTAAGAAAATATCTCAATCCAATTTGATATTTGAATGACGATTTTATGTGACTTGAATACAGAAAAAATAATTTTTTTTGTCATTTATATATATATTGCCCTAAGCTCAATTTTAATACTTTTCTCCATGGTTTTAGTGTAATTCAGTTGAATGAACAAAAAATAATAAACAAATTGGGGGAGAAATAGTCGGCGACTCGTAAAGGTCGGTCTCCTAGTCGCCAAATTAGTGGTCGTTGGATGAGAATAGGTTCGCGGGGGAGCCGCCGATGAAGAAGGGGGTGGCCGGCGGCGGTGAATGGGCGGCTTGCAGTTGCAGATGAGTTGGCAGGCGAGTCTAGTGAGCCAGAGCCGGAAGGCGGGTGGGCCCCTAGGGTTGAAGAATTTGGGGAATTCTTGCTACTTGAACAGCGTCCTCCAGTGCCTCACTTACACCCCTCCCCTCGCCAATTTCTGCCTCCGCTCCCTCCACTCCTCCCTCTGTACGCCCCCGACACGTGTCGCTTTCTCCTACTCTTCATTTTCATTTTCCGCGGTTTTTTGTCGTGTGCTGATTGGTTAGGGTTTGCTTTTAGGTGATTCGGTCGTCAACGGCGAGAGGAAGCGGGAATGCGCGTTCTGCATCGTCGAGAAGCGGATTGCGCGGTCCCTCAAGTCCGACAGCGCGGCGGACTCCCCCCTCAAGATCCGCAACTGCCTCAGCATCTTCGCGGACCACTTCCGGGACGGCTGCCAGGAGGACGCGCACGAGTTTCTGAGGTACGTCATCGACGCGTGCCACAACACGTGCCTGCGCCTCAAGAAGCTCCGCAGGAAGGGGAGCGACTTGGTGGACGGGGGCACCGTTGTTAGGGAGATTTTCGGGGGCGCGCTGCAGAGCCAGGTCAAGTGCCTGTCTTGTAATGCTGACTCGAATAAGGTCGACGAGATCATGGATATCAGCCTCGACGTGATGCATAGTAATTCGGTTAAGGAGGCGATGCATAAGTTTTTCCAGCCCGAGGTTTTGGATGGGAATAACAAGTACAAGTGTGAAAAGTAAGTGAGATTGCTGACTTCTGTTGTTTTTTTCTCTTTTTGTGTTTTTCTTTGGCATCGATGAGATGAATAGAGACTTATTGTTGTTTAGTTGTAAGAAATTGGTGGCAGCTCGTAAGCAGATGTCGATTCTTCAAGCGCCAAATATTCTTGTGATCCAATTGAAGGTTGGTTTTGGGATTTTGTGAAGGTGTTTCACTACCTTGAATGCTTTAGTTTCCTTTGTCGCTAATTAACAGGGCGCTTGTTGGTTGGCAGAGATTCGAGGGCTTATTTGGGAAGATAGACAAGGTCATCACTTTTCAAGAGGTTTTGGTGCTCTCAAGCTTCATGTCCAAAGCTAGTAAGGTATCAGTGAATTCTGACTTGCTTCATGTCCTTGGTTAATCCCTCTGTTTAAGTTTATCATATATCAGAAGGTCCATACTGGTTGCCTGAATTATTAAGTTTAAGCATTCTATTGAGTTTAGAACTGAAATATATCTGGTTTGAACTAGAAAGACAGAGTTTACGCTAGTGCAGTAGGAGTAGCTGCAGAAGTGAATGGTTACAAATTGGAATTCGATAAAACATTGGGAGAAGGCATTCACACAGCAGGTGATCTGTGACATAAGTGATATTTGCCGAGAGAAGATTTTGAATTGATTACTTTTGTAACATGGAGAATATTTGTCAATAGAAAGAGATCAAATGTCAAGAAACATTGTTAATATGTGCGCAAAAATAGTCCAGTAGGATGAAGGGTGACTTTCAGAGTCTTCATATATATTTTTTTCCCTAGAGACATGATAAGAAGCATCCTTGTAGCTGATTTCTGGAGATACCAATTGATTTGAACCCCTACAATTATTGTCAACTCGGAACTTGATGCGTTGGTCCGTTAGAGTACAGTAAATGTCAACTTTACAGACGCTGTATACTATCTATAGATTAACTTTGATCATTGAGCTTGTGGAAGGTCAATGTCTTAGTTAACAGGAAATTCTTGATTTTGGCTTTTGTTTCCTTTTTGTCTGCTGTCCCTTCTGGGAGGGATGCTGAAATTGTTAAATGAACCGTCTTCAGATTTGTTACCAAACTAAGGCCTATCTTCCTCATCCAGGTCATGCCTAGATGAGTGCGCCCCTTTGACACTGAATAAAAGTTTCTTTCTGATTGCAAAAATATGATCAAAGTGGGCTCCGAGCTAGCAGCTCTGCTATCTTCCTGGTGGTGTAAAATTGCAGTGATATCATATCCTCTTGCTTCTTATGCCTTTAATTGTTGTCTGCTTTATGGATTTGGACTTCTCAGAAAAAATTGTGGGTTCATATCAGGCTGTCAAAAAGTCTCTCTGACATGTCTGTACTGATTACTCCTAGTAGTCTGGGGAATATGTGTGTGAAATTTGTTCTCCTAGTTCTGTGGCTTACCCATCGGTGGGTTTTCTGAGTTGACAAATGCAGGGAACAACATAGCAATTCATCGGCCCTAGATTGGGTGGTTTCCTGGATCATGCCAAGCATGCGTGAAGATATTTACGTAGTATTAACATTTAACTTGGATATTACTAGATGACAATACCATGCATAATTACCCCGGTTTGAACACAGAAAAAAGGGTATGGATTGATATTCTTCAGTCAATCTCTTGCCCATGCTATTATATTAAGGTTCTCCTTGCAAGGGTGAAATTTATATAACGCTACAGATATGCTCCCATTTTATTCTGGAGATTATAGACTTTGCAGAAAGGAGATGGTCTCTGCATTTTGTACTTTAAGGTTGTTTGCTTCTTCAGCTTTCTTCCCAGCATTTATTTTCTCTATTCGATGTCTTTTTTGTAGGATCCACAACCAGAATATAGTCTGTTTGGCACTATCGTTCATTCTGGATTCTCGCCAGAATCAGGACATTATTATGCATATATTAAGGTGTGTAATTATCCATAGTTTTTCTCTTTTTAGATGCCTTCGGAAAGTTGCCATGTTGATTCTTTTTGCTCATCCTCATTGTACTTGCAGGACACAATGGGTCGGTGGTTCTGCTGCAATGACTCTTATGTGTCAGTTGCAAACCTGAATGATGTCTTGTCGGAGAAAGTTTATATACTTTTCTTCTCTCGTACCAACCGTAGGCCTGCCACTGTGGTCTCCAATGGAGTGAAAGCATGCTACGCCAACGGAAATAGTGCAGTAAATATCAAGAGTGCTTCTAATACTTCAGAAAATGTTCCAATTAAACCACCAGTTGGACAATCTTTAAGTAATGGTGCTTTGAAAAACAAGAATGCAACTGAAGATCTCGAGAAAATTCCTAGGGAACCTTTGGCTGAACAATCTTCGAGAAAGGATACCGTGACTGTTTTCAAGGCCAATAAAGTGCCTGCTAGCCAACGTATAAAGATTAATATAAATGGTAATGGCAGAAGTGCTAATGCTGACACAGGCATCGAGTTGAATGGGCATGCAAAAGGCTTGGTCTGCAAAGAGGAATTCGACGACAATAAATCATTGCAAGCAAATGAGAATGGTTTCAATAAGAACGATAAGGTCAGAGAGACAAATGGCGAGATCTGCCGAGCAAATGCTCTGACAGAAGAAGTTGGTGATCGCGTGCAAAATGGGACAGCTGGTGCTGGAGCATCAGATATCTCTGAGAGCAATGGGGTGGCAGCAGGATCTCATGAGCATGAGATGCAAAATGGTCAAGCTAATGGCCATCATGCTACTTCTGGTTCCAAGAGAAAAGGAAAGGAAAGTACCTGCATTTTGCTGGCGGAGGATCCTCAGGCGCGTGATGATCTGAAAAAAGTGTATGCTACTCTCTCCTTTGCTGTTCAAGTCTTCTTTCCCGTTGGTGCTAGCTAGGTCATGGCAGCAACAATTTTCTCAAAGCTAAATTCTTATATGGATGTCTAGGGTTTAAGTTGCTCTGATGCAAGTTTAGAGGTTCACTCCACTAATCTGGGAACATTGGTTATATAAGTCTGTCCTCGTGTTGGTGGGTTTTTTTAATAGGTGGCGGATCTTACATGTTACAGGGTGGAAGGAACAATTTTCTCAAAGCTAAAATCTTTTCCTATGGATGTGGGGTTTCAATTGCTCTAATTCTAGTTTATAGAGGTTCACTACAGAAAACTGGTCAAATTTTGATTTTAAATTTCAGTCTTTACTCGTGTTGGCTAGCATTTCTGAATAGGTATGGATCTTACATGTTATAGGGTGCAAATTCTGAATAGGGTGTTGATAATAGTTTTGAGATTCGCTAGAAAATTGGACAAATTTTGCTTTCAGAATTTACTGTGTCCACGTGTTGGTTAGCATTTCTGAATGGGTATGGGATCTTACATGTTATATGGCGTTGATTCTGAAAATTTGTTCCAATTTCTTGACATTGATGTGCAATTGTTTAAAGTATTTTTTTTTTTGCATTTTAATTATTGGAAGATGAATTTTCTCCTCTAAAATTTATTTTGCAGCCTAGAGCAAGAAACCTCCTCGTTTTTGAGATCATGTGGCTGGTATAGTGATGTTTACAATTTTATGAAGTCGAGGAAACGGTTATGTATTGAAGAAAGGAGGCGAAACCCCAGTAGTGACGACTTGACGTAAGTTATCTATTGTGCTACGTAGCAAAAGTATGAAATTCTACTTTTTCATCGGGCTATTCTCCTACGGATTAATTGTGCTCTGATCTGATGTTCTCATTGCTTTCCGATTCATCTTTTCATCTTGCTTTAATCATGCATCTCCAACCTGGCTCTTTTTAGCATGATCCTATCTGAGGTATTGAAGAATGTTTTCCGGGTTCCTATATTAATAGTTCTTTTGATTGGTGTTTGCCATCTCATTTCGAGGCGTATGCATGAGAGATATCGGATCGGGGCCATGTATAAGAGTTCATTAGTAATACTGTTCATTACAAGCATAATCTGTTTTTATCTTTTTTTGTGTTCATTATTTTTTATCGAAGCCCTGCATCCTGAAGATTGTGTGACTGTAAAATAGTTGTTCGACTTCGTCAGCTGTCAAGTTCATCTGATTTGCTTCAAGGACCGAAATGCCTGATTTCTGCCCTGTCTTCCACAATGCAGGAAATTATTGACTGCTGATGCCAAAGCTACATTCAATTCACAAATTCCTGAAACTTTGAAACAGAGGTTGATTAAACTTCTCTCGTCCATTAGCTATGACGATAAGTAGCTCGTTAGGCCCAGCAAGGGGAATGGTAAATAATTATATGCCATACTCTATATATTTTTGAGGACTTCATTGTCGTTCCATTTACTTTTCTCACGTTACACTGCGTAATAACATGCAGATAAGGATCTCGGCACAGCGCCTACAAACTACACCGGTTGTATCTGCTGGGGTGATGTCAAATGCGCGCTTACAAATTGCAGACTGCGGATCGAAAGGATACATTTTGCATTCTTGAGTTGTACCTACTCATACTTTGGGAGGTAGCGATTTTTTTCGCGCACCGGCAAAAGAGGATATATAGCTTTCTTGTTGAAGGCTAGATGAGAGAGGTCGTAATAGATTCTTAAAAGAGATCATAGGCTGTAAAGTTGGTCTTGGCGGATGGTTCTTTAACTTTGTACCATAACATAACATTTTGTCCAATGTCGTTAGTGTATAATTTACATATCATGGGTAGATCCTCTAATTCTTCCTTGCACTTTTTTGGGTGAACCTCGGGTAGATCCTCTAAAGGGTTTAAACTGGAGGTCTTCTACAAGGAAATGTAAGTTTCTTTGGACCAATTTCCATTACCTATTCTTCTTGGTACTTGTTGGTTGTTACCCTTTTTTTTTGGAATTGGAGAGGCAAACGTCTCTATATATGGTCAGATGCATCCTGTTCAGTGCAACACCTTGACTTCTTGTGAGGTTGTAACTGTCGATTTTATTGAAATCCTATCCGGTGGAAAAAAATTGTGATAGAGAAAGAATATCTTAGAAAAAAACGTGGCAAAATTTGGCTTGTACCATTATCTATTACAACATCCCTAGCGACACCCGCACGATGAGGAGTGGACAGTCATCTATTACCTTTACACGTTTGTTTTTCCTTTTGATTACGGGCACTTGTTCCCAAATAATCTCTACCTCCTCTAATCTTGTTTGTTTGTGTCGTATCTGGATTGGCTAGTCTAATCATGACCATTTAAATTTTGATTCCTGAATATTCAGTAGCTGGGTTGATCGGTAATATCAGGATATCAAATAGTTCCAAACGGACCAATCCACCGGCAATAATCCAAACAGGACCAGTCCAGCAGCAATTAAAAATTAGTAATCTGGAGGGCAGAATCGGAACTCTCCGCTCCTCTGCAAAATGAAGCTCCTCCCCTCCCATACTTTTCTACCAAGAGTCGTACAAGAACAGAATTCTGCAGTAGGAGAAAGGCCAGTCATATATTTCCAAGGTTGCTTGCCAAGTCAAAGACGGAGGAAGACGAGGATAACGTCAAGTCGTCATACCCATTATGCCCTCGGCGACACACGTGCTACAATAGCCAGGACAAAGGATCGTGACCCTGCGAGGGGTGAGCTAACTCCAAAAACCCGTCCTCAGTTCGGATTGCAGGCTGCTCTGGTTTTCTACTATCCCAGACTAGCTGTCACCGATCAACCACTACCATGAAACCCATTGGAGTAGTTCCAGTTCCCCTGCTGCTCCAACCCTGGTTTTGCCTTGCCATGGTTGCCTCCCTGCCAGCTTTTTCCCTTGTACAACTGGGAGAGGAGGCCACTGCTCTCCTTCGATGGAAATCGAGCCTCGACGACTCGAGCCGGTCTCTCCTTTCGTCATGGAACAGCAGTGTTAGCCAGTGTACCTGGCCTGGTGTCTTGTGCAGCAAGGCAGGGAGTGTCACCAGCATCAACCTTGACAGCATTGGCCTCAAGGGTGAGCTTCAGAGCCTCAGCTTCTCGTCCTTTCCGGGCCTCGTTCGCCTTGACCTCGGTAATAACTCGTTCTACGGCCCTGTTCCGTCGAGCATTGGTGATCTTCCGAACCTCGAGTTCCTCGACTTGTCGAGCAATGACTTTACTGGAAGCATGCCCCCTGAAATTGGTAATCTTACTTCACTTGAGATGGTTTTCTTGGAGAACAACGACCTCGCGGGTTCCATCCCGCGTTCCATTGGGAACTTGCACAAACTGATCATGCTTCACTTGTGGGGCAATAGATTAGGAGGTGCCATACCTGTAGAAATCGGTAGATTGGCATCCCTCACTGAGCTTATCTTGTCTGCAAATAATCTCAGCGGAGAAGTCCCCGAGTCGGTCTCGAATCTCACCATGTTATCCCAATTGTATCTTGATAAAAACCAGCTCTCTGGCTCAATACCTCAAGGCATTGGGAAGCTGAGGTCTCTCACTAAACTTTTCTTGGCAATAAACAATCTTAGTGGAAGAATACCTTCATCCATAGGGAATCTTACAAGATTATCTTCACTTATCTTCTATCAGAACCAGCTGTTGGGCTCAATACCTCAAGAAGTTGGAATGCTAGGATCTCTTGTTAATTTTTCTGTGGCAGATAATCATCTGATGGGAGAGTTGCCTTCTAGTTTATGCAGTGGCGCGGTTTTGGAGATTCTTTCAGTGCACGACAATTCGTTTACTGGCTCGGTTCCGAGGAGTTGGAGAAACTGCACTAGCTTGACTAGACTTAGGCTAGAGGGAAACCATCTAACTGGAAACCTGTCTGAAGCATTTGGCTCACTCCCTCACCTGGACTATATGGATGTGAGTGACAACATGTTCTTTGGTGAGCTGCCCTTGAATTGGGACAAGTTTCAGAACCTTTCGACCCTTCGAATCGCGGGGAACAACGTATCCGGTGGTGTACCATCTGAACTGTCAAGAGCAGCCAAGTTACAGAGGCTGGACCTGTCTTTCAATCAACTAACCGGAAGCATTCCGCGAGAACTAGGGGAGTTGAGGTTGCTATTTGATCTGTTGCTGAACAACAATCAGCTGTCAGGTGAAATCCCGTCCGAAATTGGAAATCTGATTGATCTTGAGCATCTCAACTTGGCTGCAAATCTTGTACAAGGGTCAATTCCATACCAACTCAGGATGTGTTCAAACCTCCTGTACTTAAACCTGAGCAAGAACTCATTATCTCTGAGTATTCCTGCTGAGCTGGGAAGCTTATACTCTCTGGAGAGCCTTGACCTGAGCTATAATTCACTGACAGATGAGATACCTCCACAACTCGGGTCCCTCGGAAGATTAGAGACTCTGAATCTCTCCCACAATATGTTATCCGGTGACATACCGAGTACGTTTAGTGATATGTTGAGCTTGACGACGCTTAATTTCTCGTACAACGAGTTGCAGGGTCCTCTTCCTGACAGCAAAGCTTTCGACGAGGCTTCGATCGACGAACTAAGAAACAACACAGGCCTGTGTGGTAATATCACTGGTTTGAAGTCTTGTGCATCCAAGGTAAGTGGAAAACCATGGCTAAGTGCAGGCAGAGTTGTCGAATTCGTCATTCTTCCCGCGCTGAGTGTTCTCTTCCTAGTTCTCTTCATGGTTGGATGCTACTGCATTTGTCTCCGAATATCGAGAAAAAAACACGAGTCGCAGGAAACACAGACTGTGGATCTTTTTGCAATATGGGGTTCTGATGAAGAACTAATATACGACGACATTATTGAAGCTGTTGAGGAGTTTGATCCCAAGTATTGCATCGGAGCAGGCGGATATGGAACTGTTTATGAAGTTAGATTGCCAACAGGCCAGGTGGTTGCTGTGAAGAAGATACGCGATCTTCAGGACGATGATGAGAGTGGTACAAGCTTGAATATGTTCCTGAATGAGATCCGCGTGTTGACGAGCATACGACATCAGAACATCGTGAAGTTGTACGGTTACTGCAGTAATTCGAGATATTCGTTTTTGGTGTATGAGTTCATAGAAAGGGGAAGTCTTCAAGCAATGCTGAGGAATGAGGAGGATGCCTCGGAACTGGGTTGGATTCAGAGGATCAACATCATTAGTGGAATGGCCAAAGCATTGTCTTATATGCACCACGACTGCTCCCCTCCGATAATTCATCGAGACATTTCCAGCACCAATGTTCTTTTAGATACCGAGTTTCAGGCACACATCTCGGACTTTGGCACGGCAAGGCTCTTAGTACCCGAATCTTCCAATTGGACATCATTTGCTGGAACATTTGGTTATGCAGCTCCAGGTGAAGCCAATCTCATTCCTTGGATATGAACAAATCTATGCTTCCTTGCTCCTTAATATTGATTGAATTTTTCTCTTTGTAGAGTTGGCCTATGCGATGAATGTGAACGAAAAATGCGACGTGTATAGCTTTGGCATTGTGGCTATAGAAGTCATAATGGGAAAGCATCCGGGTGATCTCATATCAATTCTTTCATCTCCAACTGCAACAACAATGCCTTCAACATCAGGCTCTTCGGGTGAGACAATTGGCCGTCATACTCTATTCAAGGACGTGATCGATCAGCGTCTGCCATTGCCTGAAGATGATGTCTTAGAGGCCGTGGTGCATGCAGCAAAGCTTGCATTTTCTTGCGTGAGATATGATCCCCGTGCACGGCCGACCATGAGCGAAGTTTGTCTCGAGCTCATTACCCCATGGCCTTACTCCACAATCATTGAATGGCCTCCATTGAACAAGGACTTCTCCTTGATCGCGTTGGGCGACCTGTTGTCTCGTTGAACCGCCACACGAAAACTGCTTCAGAATGATGGTGCATGATGCTGCCATGTTCTTGTGTATGCTCTCCACCAAGGAGGATTCAGCCTCTGATCCTCATCTAGTTCATCTGCTTTCATTTGAAGCAATCTCATTATCATGAATTTTTCTTTCAAGTTTGAAAATTTCGTTCAAGAGTTTATCTAGCTCTCTGAAAATAGAAAATTGATGAGTACTAGGATTAGAGACATAGTAAAAAGGAAAGCATAGAGACTAGTGAAGGAAATAGAGTTTCTCAAGAGTTAAGGCTTGACATTAGTGTTAATTCTGAAGAGAAGGTTGTGCTGTTGCTGTCGAGTTGCTGTCGAGTTTCTGTCGAGTTGTGTGTTACTGATCCATGAAATCCCATCAGAGTAGTAGCAAAAAAATAAGATGCTCCCTCTCAACGACCTTTTCCATGCATATTTTCAAATGGAGACTGATGTGATGTGTTGGATGATTGTAGAAGTATATTTCTTAGAAGGAGAGGTCTTGATTTTGGTAGCATGAATGAAGATTCTTTTGCTTGTTTAAGATCTTTGGGATGCGTTTAACTCGAAAACCAGAAGAGCTAACCGATTAATTGTCCAGCAATTTGAAGGAGACGAAGTAAAAGACACAAGAAACTATTAGGCTCTCACCTTCATCTTAACGTCTGTCTGTATCCAGATGCCATCTTTACAAGAATAAGAATTGTTGCAGCAACAGAAGCAGAGGAATCCTGACACATCTGGTAGGATGAGAACCACAAAGATACTACTTTAATATGAGACTGAGTTTATTCAGCTTTCGTGTTCGATGCGAGGTCGAAATAGAATCTTGAAAGTTGGCAACCTTTGATTCTACCTGGTGGTTTGTCATTGTTCTTGTCAAGTGGGACTTTAGTTCAGACTTTGATGCTCGAATTGAGCAAATTACCTCTGGAAACTAAGCACATTCACCAGTTTAGAAGTAAGTTAACAAAGATTGTTTCTGCTATTCAACCTTGATCGTGTGAGAATCTGTTCTTCAAACGATCAGGGGACTATTTGCGAGAATCCGCGCAGCCTCATCGGAGTTGAGGCTTCCAAGAGTTCTTAAGCTAGAAAATTCGGCAGGTATTCGAACGATTCAGGGCCACCAATCGGCCATCATACTCCTCCAAAGGTGTGATCGATCAGCTTCTGCCATTGCCTGAAGATAGTGTCTTATGCAGCAAAGCTTGCATTTGCATTCTTGAATTCGAATCACCAGGCAAGACCAAGTGGCCAACCATGAGATGAGTTTGTCATGAGCTCATAACCCCATGGCCTTGCTCCACGGTCAGTTTTTCAAGTATACGACTTATATGCCATTACAAAGAACCAATAAAAAAATGGGTAAATTACTCTCAAGTCCTTCGGGTTTGCTTAAATATACTCAAAAGTCCTTCCTGTTTGCAAAATACACGCCGACGTCTCTCTTATTTGATTTTATTATACTTTTGAGTCCCTAAATGAGTTTTTTTTCTTTTTTCGTCATTGAAATGACAAAAATACCCTTTGAACAAAATCGCTGACATCATCTCTTCTCCTACCTTCTTCCAAACCTTCATCCTTTCTTTCCACTTTCCAGAAATCAAATCAAAACCGGTCCCAAAAATAACTCTGTGAAACAAAAAACCCCAATTAGGATTTCTTCGTCCCAATTCAACCCAGACCCCAAAGTGGTCTTCTTTAATTAATTAGATCTGAGAAACATTCCTTCGTCCCAATTCAACCCAGACCACCAAAGTTGGCCTCTCTCTCTCTCTCTCTCTCTCTCTCTAAGTAGAGGGAAAAGGATTTCGGGTTGGGGCATATATTCTTTACGGGTCCGGGTCAAAGTCGGGTTGTGGCAAGTCAAGATTAAGAAAGTGGTTGAGTTTTAGTGGAAAAAGAGGAGAAGCAGAGAGAGAGAAGGGGGGATGGACGACAGCGGGGAGTCTGGGAAGAGGAAATGACTGACGGAGAGGGACGACAGCTTGGGAGAGGAGGAGGAAGAGGTGGATGAAATCTTAGGAGACGAGGAGGGAGCACCAAGGGGGGTGAGTCGACTCGACGAGTCGGAGTCGAAGCATCCTTTCGAGTTTTGAGCTCGTGAGGCCACCGGTTAGTGGTTCACTTGCCTCGCTCACTCAAGATTTGCTTATTTTTTTGTCGCTCGGAATGGATTTTAACTAACTATTTAATGCAATTTTTATTGCTATTTGTTTTTTGGTTTTTGCCCAAGAGACGACGAGGAGGCCACATTGAAGAAGATGAAGCTTCACGGCCTGAGTTTTGAGGTAGAAGAAGAGATGATATCATATTTTTTTTTGTTTTTTTTATCCTAAGAGTATTTTCGTTATTTCATTGACAAAAATAAAAAAGAGCTACTAACGTGCGCCAGAGACTCGAAAGTATAATAAAATCAAATACGAGGGACGTCGGTGAGTATTTTATAAATAGAGAAATTTTTGAGTATATTTAAGCAAATTTGAGGGATTTGAAAGTAATTTACCCATAAAAAATTAATAACTTTCTCTTTCTTCCTCGGCCACATTGGCAACCGTTGCAACTCTCACTAACTTGGGCGCAGAGAGTGCCTGGGCCTCGAAGAGCCCTGAGACACACTATTTTTTCCTCGGACGTTCTCACCAGCCTGTTCGTGCACTTGAGCTCAATGATCTAGCATGATTTTGAAGCAAGGTTCGACGAACTGATTGAGTAGGACTTGTCAAAATAAGGTCATGTTGGAGCGAAAAATTAATTTACAGATTTGTCAGATCCTGTCTCGATAAAATAGCGGTATCTTCCTATTGGAGTATCCGATTGATGCGATTTTAAAAGTTACAGAAAGATAAAACATCGATATACAACTATATAGTTTATGATTTCTTCAAGTTTTGCACGAAAAGGGGTAAAAATTGGGTTAGTTTAAAATTCTTGCTCCTTCATATATTCCTTTCTCTTCTACCTATTCTATTCTAGATATTCTCCTCTCTTCCATATTTCTTCCATCTTTACCTATTCGTTCGATCTCTCTTGGGACGACCACTCCGGACCCGTTCCTAAGTTTGTTTCGACGTTCTACCATAATTTCTCCACAACATATTTTTTGGCACGCCCAGTGGGACTAAGGAGGGAATATGAGAAGAGTGATTGGTGTGCCTATAACCACGAGCGTACCCATATGGTTTCAAGTATTTTCTCAAAAGGGACAAAACCAATCAAAAGTTTTACCAAAAGAGGACGTCCAGCAAGGTTAACCAGATTTGGAGGGTTTTTTGCCCTTTTTCAAGCCGAATTTAAAGAAACTTGCTTTATAAAAATTGAAGATCGGTGTTTCCTCTTTTTGTGGAGACCAAGAATGCTGCAAGTAGAGTTTGTACTAGGAATCTACTACTAAAATACTATAGACTGGTCGATCTGTAAGTTGATTGTGAACTCAGTCAATTTTCGAGGGCATTTTGGTCTTTTTTGGCCAAATTAGGAGATAGCTATTTCTAATAAAATTTAAAATCTATCTCTCAGCTTTCTGAAGACACAAAAATTGCTTCAATCGGTGTTCGGAAGAAAAAGTTATAACCACAATACTGAAGGTTGGTTGTTCTAAAATTTGATTACAAATTTGGGTATTAAGCACGACGTCTTTGATGGCCATGAGGGGTAGGTTGTTGCGTATTGAAACCTTCAAGGTTGCTAATTGAGATACCCTTGGGAAGGTTATTTTAGCAATTTTGAGTTGGTTTCGTTATAACTGTGGTGGTTGTAAATTATATGATTATGTGGTTGATGATATTGAAACTCTCGTCGAGAAAGTTGAATACAGGAGGAGGTACCATGTTGGAACACTTTGGTGTAAATATGATGAAGCAGGTTATAGCATAACTACGTGGCGCAAACTAATGGAATACATCAAGTACTTGATTTCATTTTCCATTAGTGAGGAGGCAATTCAAGAATTGGAAAGAAGGCTTGAGAATGCCGAATTTACGGCAAGACATGTAGCCAACTTTGTATCAAATCACTCAGTGGAGGTACCATCAAGTGGCATACATGAAATTAAAGATCGAAGAGGTTTCGACTAACACAATTTTGAGACTAAAATTGACACAGTAGTACATGAATCGGCTGGATCTATGCAACACTTTATCCCGACTGTCCGAGAGGTCGAACAAATAATTAGTCCACAATTGGCCGACACCACGGCCATCGAGCTAGCAAGGCCCAAATATGAGAAAAAGGAAGAGCCATTCTTGACACAAGTTCCATTGGCAAGTGAGACAACCCCTAAGTGATATATCAAATATAAAAGCCATCCTAGGGCCTCCGCTGGCTAAGGGAATCTTTCGGTCTTCACCAGTGAAGGGAGTTTTAGAGCCTCTGCCGAGTCATCTAATGCAGAGATTCGAGTCACACTTCATTCCACAAGTAGTGAGCCACCTTCGCTTGCCCAATTATGTCGCAACTCAATAACAAGACACTTGGGGGCAAACCTGTTCTCAGAATACCAGTGAGAATTATATTTCACCTGGGGGGCATGAAGAGCGCTACAACATTATTTTTGAAGTTCCTACATCAATTGAAATTATCCCAGCGGGGGGGGGGGGGGGGGGGGGGGGGGGTGTGCACATAGTGAAGAAGATAAATGATGATGAAGTCAAGTCTTTGACTCTTCCTCAACCAAGCAAAAGTACGGTGAAGTAACAACCTAACGTGTTGGTTCAACCTCGACCGTTAAAGGTTTAAATTACAAGGAGTGTCCTCAAGTTACATGATCAAAATCAGGCAAAGGCAAGAGGCAACATGAGTACGCGTGGATTAAGAGGGACATGGTCATTCAATTGGTGGGCGAGCGAGCAAGGAGTTCTCCTGAAAAAAGTAGCCCTTCAAGGTTTGTGTGCTCAAGGAAGAACTTTCGCGTTTCAAGAAAGAACCATGTGAGACACGACCCACAAGGAGTGATCGGCTTACAAGGTCTCTAAGTTATCATACGAAGCCTATACATAAGGAGATGCCGAGAAAGCTGAACCCACACTCGGGGGCAAGGTTCTGGAGTCTCATCGATCGACTCTCACGAATATTCAACGAAGAAGGTTGGAGCAAAAAATTCAAAAACAAAGAAAAAAACTTAGAGACCTTCAACAACAATTGTATGATCATTTTGATGAAGGACATGAAGCTCATACTTAGCCATGTATGCCTAAACCAAGTTTTCCCGAGAAAGTCCTGAGCAAACAGATATCTCGAGATGAGTGTTCATCTGCATGCCTACAAGGGCTAGGTCTTGACCAGTTTGATGGTACATTTTTTACATATTTACAGTCTTACCTTAGCCTGTTATTTTTAAAGTGGAGTTCATTTTCTCCATGTTCAAGGGCGGATACACGTCAACATTTTTTTTAGCGTCAAAACATTGACATATAGGGGGCATTGTTGGAGCGGAAAATTAGTTCACAGATTTCTCCGACCCTATTTTTATAAAATAGCTATATCTTCCTACTGGAGTATCCGATTGATGCGATTCAAAAAGCTACAGAATGATAAGATCAATATCTTCAACTTTGGTGCAAAATGGGGTCAAAATTAGGTTAGAAATTTTGGCAGTAGGTTTTTCCTTATTAGGCCAGGAATATGTTAGGTTTTCCTATATTGAACATGGCCTAAAGTTTTCTTGTATGGGGTGAGAGTTTTTCTATATAATGAGAGCTTGGTATAGGTACGAAGGATACCCACAAAATAGCACATCAAATCCTTAACTTCATAGCTTTTATCTTTTATGTTTCTCTTTTCCCTTTCCTCTCAATAAAATTCTTGCTCCTTCACCGAGTATTTTCTCTTCTACCTATTCTATTCTAGATCTTCTCTTCTCTCTTTCATATTTTTTCCATCTAACTATTCATTTAATCGCTATTGGGACGACCACTCCGGACCTGTTCATAAATTCGTTTCGACGTTCTACCACAATTTCCTCATAACAGGTTGACAGTTTGATTTTTCAGTGCATCAAATACTTCTTTCGGAGACTTCTTTAAATATGTCACTTACCAATACTCTACCGTACTCTATCTATTGTCATCCCTAGATGAAGCTGATGGAAGGCTTAGTTCAACTAGAGACAGGGTATAAAAAATATTTCAAAAATAAAATAATACTAAAAAGATCGATGACGAGAATGAGAAAATCAAGAATATAATGTACCAAACAGAATGGACGATTACATGCATTTTTGAAAAATAAGGACCTGCATCATAGATAAGAGCAAACACGTAGGACTCTAATGTAATTTATCCAAAACAACTTATTATAGACAATACAACAAAATAGATGTTAGGAATGTACACATGGGCGATTCGAGTTACAATGAAACAACAAATGACTTTTATATACCCGTCTAGCGAACTAATAAATAAAACAAACAATACAAAAGACAATCGAAACCAACACACACTCATCCGCACACTCATCCTAAGATAAATGATAAAGATAATCTCTAAAGATACAGTTTAAATGAGATGTAGATTTTTTTCCGACAAACTCCAATATTTCACTAATCAAGACGCCAGTCTTGGCCCTGAGCCTTAGTTATCACATGGAACAAGCGATTGGAGCAGCCGCTTCTTCTTACTTGTGGCATCCCTCGAATAATTTTTCTTACACGCAATTGATGAGTGTCAATACACTCACGATTAGATTTTAATGATTGTGAACGTCTTAACCAAGACTTAGGTGGAAAATCTTATCACTACCAAAAGAAAAAAAAATTGCCGGACTAACTGGAAAGATATACACAAATAAAGAGAGAAATTATTACCGTAAAAATATTCTCATAACCTATTATCTTTGAGTTGTCCAACTATCATGTTTCACTGGTATTTTATATTAAAATTTTTTTACTTCTTCTATTTTTACCTCAAGTTCGCTCCCTCGAACTTGAAAAATATTTGTGTAACAAGTACCGTACACCTCTATTTAATTTCTCTCTACTCTTATCTCTCTGAAATTATATACCTTGAGTTTTCTAGATGCTAAGCCATGATGAAAAGCACCCCTTTTTTAACAAGGAAAGTACGCACAGATTTTGGTACGACTCGAATTTGGTCCGTCCTGTGGTCTGGAACTATTGGTCGGACTAGATATTTTTATTAAATTTTTTACTAGTATTCGAATGATATGTAGACCAAATAGTCGAAATATAGGATTCAAAATCCAATTTCATAAATATCAACCAATTTATAACATATAAAGTTATTTTCCTTTTTTGATTTAGAAAAATCGAGCATATGATACGATTTTTTTAAATTTTGCTAATTTGGATAAAATCTAATCAGACTAAACAATCCGAGTCAAAAACCAAGTTCAAGGACGAGAACTTCGTGAGGAAGCACACCGGCCCCAGGATCCTCTCGATGGCCAACGCCGGGCCCGGCCAACGGCTCGCAATTCTTTATGTACACCGCCAAGACCTCCTGGATGGACGGCAATCACGTCATCTTCAGCGTCGATGGCCTCAACGTCGTCAAGGCCATCGAGAAGGTCGGATCATCTTCCGGCCACACCGTGAGGCCCATCTTCGTCGCCGATTGCGGCCATCTCTAGATCTTCAATCTCTCTATCTATGTCCTTTGAATTTTGTGGATCGTGGTGTGCTTATTCATCATCGTTTAGGGTTCTCGTTATATTAGGGGTAATATCTTCTTTCGAATAAAAAAATTCATAGATGAATGATACCAATATTAAAGTAGAATGATACCAATATCCTAGAACGATGATACCAATATTCGAGAAGAATGAAACCAATACATTCAAATAGTATACATTTTCACTTATAATGGGATACCAATATTGGAGAAGATGAAAACCAATATCACGGTGGAATGAAATCAATATCACAGTAGAATGAAACCAATATCATAGTAGAATGAAACCAATAACATAGAAGATGGAAACCAATATCATAGTAGAATGAAACCAATAACATAGAAGATGGAAACCAATATCCGAGAAAATGAAAACCAATATTCCCATACTTATATTTCCATAAATTATATTATTTTGCTAATATTTTTTTTAATTATTTTAATTATTGTATTCCAATATTGCCCCTATCTTTTTCAACGAAGATTATCCATGTCCCTACTGAATTTGTCCCCATCAACAGTGTCGTTGTGTATCCTCCCTCGATCAGAGAGTTAGCTTTTTAATTCTCATCTACTTTATCTAATTCCATTGCCAGCAATTTAAGGCGAAATATAGTTTTCGTAAAGGAAAGGTTGAAGACATGAAATAGAATTGCGGGAGAGTTATACCTAAGGTGACGATTTAGGGGCCTATATTTTGGGTTTTAGAGGAAATTCATTTAGTAACGAGCTTACAATACATAGGCAAACAACACATGACACACTAACATAATACATAAATATAACATTACACCACAAAAAAAAAACATAAATATAAGAGTTGCAGCATACTTCGAAAATTGAAAAATTCTTTCCACTGGTACCATATCATAGATTCTTTTATTTTCACACTTTTTATAATTATCATCATTTGGCTTAACATTCTCCAGATATCACCTTCTGTAGTCTCTTTAAACCCGCCGAAGCACTACCATCTGGTCTGGCTGCCTCATTTACGATATTGTTTAGCTTCTTAATGGAATCCCTCATCGTCTTCTCTCTCTCCTCTACCATCTTCAAAGTCTCCAGCATCCCATCCTTGGAGATAACTCCACCCCGAACCCTTATCCCGATCTTCCACTCCTCCTCGACCACCCTCGCGTTCATGTGGTTATCAGCCCAAATGGACCTGCAGATCATCGGCACCTCGGCGACGATGCTTTCGCAAACGGAATGGTACCCACCGTGTGTGAGATGGACAAGGATCGAAGGATGAGCCAATACTTGCATTTGGGGTGTCCATGGAACCACTTTCCCTTGCTTGCTTGTCCTCTCCAGGAACCCATCTGGCAAATGCTCCTTCAGCCTTTCGCTGAGCGACCAAAGGAACGGAATCCCTTTTTCGGCTAATGCATTGGCGAGCTCAACCATCTCCTCGCGAGGAAGAGCCGTGACACTCCCGAAGCTTATGTAGACGACGGATGCTTCCTTTTGCTGGTCCAACCACGTTAAACATCCGGTGGAATCAGCAGAAGAAGGGAACTCCTCCACAGTCAAGAAGCCAACAAATGCTATATTGCTTATAAGGGACATGAGATGGTTAGTGAGAGCTGTAGTGTGTAATTCCTGGTAAGTGCTGAAGATAACGGAAGATGCTCGAGTGATTTTGAGCTTCATCATGTCGAGCAAGTCCGCGATGGGATTCGGACTTCCTCCTCCGGTCCCAACTTGGATTACTTCGGGTGGCAAGTCTCCGATCTTTATGGATGACAACCCAGGGATGCCTTCCAAGTGGCGATCCGGATCAACCTCTCCATTAGTACCATTAGCTAATTCCAAGTACTTCTTTTGGATGACATCTGCATGCAAATGAGCTGCAAATGAATAGGGCGCGGAGACGTAGAAAGCCGCCCACCGGAACTTCAACTTCTCCGCGAGCTCACCCACAGGGTACGAGAAGAAAGCGTCGGTGATCACGAAGGACACATCCCTACCAGCGGTCTTCTCTGACGCCTCCATCCCAACCTCGAAGCTCCCTGGAAAGGCCGCGACCAAAACCGGAAACACTTCCCCTGGAACCTCCAAGTTGAATGTCCTGACGTTGGACGGAACGGGACTCGTCTTCGCCGACAAGACGGAGGAGTTTGACTTGGCCGAGCCGAAGAAGGAAAACACTACTTGAGGGGATGCCATGGCTAGCTTACAAGTCAAGTTGAAGAGAGGTAAGACATGGCTGAACACTGGGAAGGGCAAAACAGCTACGTGGTGGCTGCTTGATGATTTAGAACTTGGGCTTCCCTGCATCTTTCGCTATAGATGTAATACTCTTTCTCTCAACTACAAGGCTGATTTCAAGTTGGCCCAAAACCCTAAATTTATAATGACGCCGGAGTTTATTACATGAGTCTATTGTTAGTTAGGTGGGAAATTAGGTATTATATAAATACCAAGGGGCCAACAGAACCTCTACGCTCTCATTGTCCTCGCCTCACCCGCACGATCGTCTCCGGTTGCTGCTTCCTCTTTGCCTCTTCTCGTCTCGCCGTCCTCATCTCGCCGTCTGCTCATCCTCATTTCGCCTCTGCTCTCTGTCGCTCGCCTCAACTCTCTGTCACTGTCACCGTCGCCGTCGCTCATCGCTCGACTCACCATCACTCACCTCTACGTCGCTCGCCGAGACCCACTTCCAGCTCCCTGGTTGTCGACGCTCTCCCATTTGCTCTCCCAGTCTCGCTCGCTTGGCCTGATCTCCACGGTTGCGCCCTTTTGAGGTAGTCGGCGGTCCCCAGGAGGATGGTCGCCTCTGATCTCCTCCCCAGTCGGCTCTTTGTACCTATCATTTCTATTTTTTATTTTATGCTTTCGTTTCTTATTTCTGCTTGTATTGTGTTATTGCTTTTGCTCCCGAGCCACAGCTGTTAAGTGGTTGCGTCGGGTTGCTGCTTATTTTTATTTATGCTTATGCTTTTGCTTGGATAGGCTTTCGCCTGATTTGAAATCCTTTCAGATCTCGTTGCCTATTTGTTGGTTGCGGGTGGAGAACCTTGTCTCGGTCGATTTACGTCAACCTTGGCTCTTATCTGAGTGTATCTTGTACGTATTCAGATGCTCTCTTGACGGTGTCTTAAGGTTATTGGCCGAAACTTGTTTCAGTAGAATTTTGCCCTGGTCGTTGGCCTTCGTATTTTTTCGACCGCCCATCGCTCTCTCCCCTGTGCCACCCTGCTGTCCTCGGACTGGCTTTCATTTTCTGCTTGGGTTTCTTGTCTTATGTTTATGTTTTTTTTTCTTCTGTTCTGCAACTCATTTTTTATATAGGCTGCGCGGCACTTTTATCCCAAACAATTTTGGCTGAGACAACAGGCGAAATCTTACACAACACTTAGGAACAGGATGATTTTTATTTTTGTAAAGTAAATACAATATCTTTTTTTTTTGAAATGATGGGGTCAGGCTCCTATATAATTACGAAAAAAGAATACAAAGTATCAGACAAAGTCAAACTAACCAGAATCAAGAGAAGTCCTACTGGCCTCAGTGTCGAGATCCCCTATTTCGAGGTTGCGGCCATCGGCCTCGTTAAAACCCTCCAGCGGTAAAAATCCAGTGGGAAAACCCATATTAGGAGGGAAAGAGTACCTCGGCAAGGTCGTGGTGTCCCGCCTTGACGTTAAAACCGCTATAGCTGATCCTCTTAGTTCATCACTGGCCATGCAGGTGCAGCGAGGAAGGCTAACACCCCGCAAATCGTCTAAATACGTCTGAATACAACAGTCAAAGGGTACATCGGAAACAGAAAGCTCGTATAAAATCTCAAGCGCATACTTGGAGAGTGCATCAGTAACTCGGTTGCCCTCCCGCCATGTGTACTGGAAAGATAGCCGCCCATACTGCCCTGGAGAACCTGTGAGGATCAGTCTCTATGTAGAAATCCCCAGGGGGCCGTGGAAGGATAGCCGCCCATACCACCCTGGAGAACCTGCAATCACGAGACATATGCATCAGTGACTCAAAAAATACCACATCTAGGATATATAGCATCATCTGTGAAGTACCTCTGAGCTCGTTCTGCATTCGTCATCAGCTTTCCATGGCAAAAGAGCCAGATAAATAGACGAAGGAGCTTCAGAACTCGTAGGACCCATATCTGGCTCCAGATTGGGTCAGCTGGTGGTAAGTCCCCCTCCCTGCACAAGACTCTATAAAGGGAGCGGGTAGTGAATCGTCTGTCCTGGGTGAGGTTCCAAGATATCGTGTCTAACCAATCTGGTGAAACCTGCAAAAAAGTCAAAGTCAGCGAACAGATAAGATAAGGGGGCAGGAAAGCCTCTAGTCTAGATATATCCCACCCACTCCCTGGTGACCAGTACTCAGCCACCCGATGGTTAGCCTCCTCAGCAGGGAGGTCACGAAGGAGGTAGTTCTGGAGGGGGGAGGGGACGAGCCATGGGTCATCCCAGAAGGAAGTCTGTAGCCCATTACTCACGTTTCGGTGGAGGCCATGAGCCAGAGCTGGGCGGGCCTGCACCATCGCTTGCTAGGTAGCGGAGGAGCCAGTCTTCAGCTTAAGCAGATCGAGGCCAGAACCCTCTCCGCTATACTTTCCCACCAGGACACCTGCCCAGAGGGAATTCTGGGACTGAATAAATCTCCAGGGAAACTTGGAAAAGGATGCCATGTTGGCCTTCTACATCGGTCGCAGACCAGGTGCAAGCATTGACGATCTGAATCCTGGTGAGTACACCTAGGGAGGCAGAGGGTGGCCCAACCGACCAGGTGCAAGCATTGACGATCTGAATCCTGGTGAGTACACCAGATGAAGTTACTAACACAGCTATCCATATCCTCACAAACAGTCTGAGGCAAGAGGTCTGACTACATCACATGTGTTGGGATGGAGGACAGAACTGATCGGGCAAGCATCACGCGACCCGCCCTTCTCAGTGTCCTCGCCTTCCAACCAGCCATCTTACCACAGAGTCTCTCCAGGATATAATGGTAGGTCTGCCGACAGCCTCTCCTCAAAGCTGTTGGGGCACCAAGGTACTGTCCCAAATCCATAGTCAATGGGATTCCCATCACGTCACTGAGGTGGCTAGCCAGCTCCTGTCGGATATTCTAGGATACCATGAACTTGGATTTGGGCAGGCTAACACGTTGACCCAAAGCATCACAGAAGGTTGCCAAGAGGTCCCGGACCATGACAACTTGGTCAACCGTGGCCTCGCACAGGGGGGTACGACGTGTCAGTCTGATAGGTGCCCACCTGCCCTCCTGCACAAGTTGCTCTATGGCATGGGAAAGCCGCTCTATGCAAAGAAAAATGAGGTAGAGAGAAATGGGGTCACCCTGACGGATGCCACAGGATGGGTGAAAAACTTATATCTTTCCACCATTCCAGAGGATGCGCATCGAGGGGGTCCTAACGCACTCTATGATCCATCCAACAAAAGTGGTCGGAAGGCTAGTCAGATCAAGCATTTCCCAGAGGAAGTCCCAGCTGAGCCGGTCATATGCTTTCTCCAGGTCAAGCTTGATGACCATCCAGCCAGAACGATCACCCTTTTGGGCCATCGAAAGAACTGTCTCATGAAGAATAATAATATTGTCAGGCATATACCGTCCAGGGACAAAGCTGGACTGCATCGGACTGACAATCGTATCTAGGAGAGGCTTCAGTCGGCCCACCAGAATCTTAGTAATGATCTTATAGAGAACACTACACAAGCTGATAGGTCGAAACTGTATCAAGGTCTCAGGCATTGGGAATCCATTCCGGTACAGGAGTACTAGGCGGTGTGACTCCTCCTCTGTGTACAGTCGCTAGAAGTGATCCATAGCCAGTATACAGAGGGCATCCTGGTCCCAAATCCAATCTCCAGACGGGGCTAAGAGGCTGCTAACCTAGTTTCTATACCGTCAAATAATGGTCGAGGTGTGGAAGAAATGGGTGTTGCGGTCTCCATCTGCAATCAGTTCTCCCTGGACTTCTGCATCCAGAGAAGAGCCTCTTGATCAAGGATGTTCTCGAGCTCCGAGCGGAGCTTATCCTCCAGACGGAGTAACCCCCCTCGTCACTCCAGTCTCTAATAATCTCTGGACTCCACCCATCCTGGCAATGCATCTATCCTTACGACGAAGGATATGGCCAAAGACGTCACAGTTTCACTGTCGTAGAGCCGGTGTGAGAGTCGCGGGTCGCGGGAGAAGTCCTAGGCCACTGGGAGACAACAAAGGGAATAAGTTGGTATGGAGGAGCCAAGTAGCTTGGAAACGGAAAGGACGCTCCCTTCTACTCCTCCCCCCCCCCCCCCCCCCCCTCACTCGGTCGGAGGTCTAAGAGGATAAGTGAATGGTCTGAGGCAATCGATGCTAGGTGTCAAACCACCGCCTCAGGCCAGTCTAGCCTCCAGTCACCATTGCACAGCATTCGGTCAAGCCGCTTAGAGATCCGGGTAGAAGTTTCCCGCCTGCGTGACCAGGTGAACCTTGGACTCGTGAAGCCAACGTCAATAAGACCAAGAATGTCAATGTGCTCGGTAAATCGTAAATTATGATCCGAGAGTGTACCAGTACCCTCTTGTAGCTCCTCCAATGACACGATGTCATTGAAGTCTCCGCCTAGGACCCATGGCCCTGTTATGGTAGAGCTGAGCGTAATAAGGCAGTTCCAAAGCTCTTGGCGTTCTAGGCCTCTGGGACTAGGATAGACCGTACTGAGCTGGAAGTCCCACCAATGAGAGCGGACTTCCGCTTGGATAAACTGAGTGTCTCAGATCAGGACAGAGAGTCGGACGGTAGGCTCGATCCACAGAACCCAGATCCCTCCACTCCATCCAGTCGCCTCAACCCATTCTACATTCGTGAAACCCAGTTGCTGGCAGACTCGAGCTGCAGTTGTCCCCGAGATTTGGGGCTCAAGGATGGCAAGGATATTAGGTTTATACTGATTAAGAAGAGTACGAGCAGCTTGTAAAAACCGTTAGCTACCAGCCCCACAGCAGTTCCAGAACAAAAGACTAATGTTAGACATCTCCTTCGTGGACTTGCTGTTGGGCCCCCGCTTTACCCTTCCTATCTGGCTTGGATCGGGCCGGTAGTTAGGACCCATCTACTTTATCCAACGTGGCGTCAAAGGCGAATGTGTTGGCGTCTGACTCACCCCCAGTACCTGAAATAGAAATAGAAGTAGAGGAAGTCAGTTTAGACACAGAATCAAGGCCACTCAGATTCTTATTAGGCAGCGAATGATTTGAAGCTCTAGAAGGGAGGGGATCGCGAGATTGATCGCGTGAAATAGGGGGAAGATTGGTTGAGGTATCCGTTGGGACTGGGTTTTGCTGGCGGGATTCTTTTTGCTTGGCATTTCTCGAACTGGATACTCCCAATTTGGTCTGTTGCCTTATTTGGTCCTTTGATTGGGTCGTTCTCCTCGCCGTTGCACCGGGGCCCATCCCAGAATTAGCTCCACGAATCCCGCGATCAGTAATGGAAATGTCCTTTTCAGGCTCTCGCGTCTCCAGTGCTCCGAAGCGGTAGCCTGACGGTGTTCCAGCCGCTTCAGGTCGTGATGGGCGTCGAGGCCGGTCATCCAACCACCAAGCGCTGGTTCCTCCACCTGGTTCTTCGTCCCTCCTCCTGTTTCCGTGGTTCTTTCCATGACTGGTGGAACTCCGTTCGAGAGGACTTCGGTTGAAACAGTGGGATTCGGTGTTGCAGAGTTTTCCTCCGTCGGTCTGACTTTTTCCGGGCATTTGTCCGAGACATGACCATATTTCCCACAGGCTAAGCAGATGATATAGAGTCTGTCCAGGTCTATCTCTACGCATATCCGTGCGTAGTTAATCTATCCCGAGTTGTTGTAGAATGTGGTTCCAGATCTTATTGATGAAGGACATCTCAATTTTATATTTGATTTGTTTTAGAAAATATTATGTCCTATTTATTAATTTTATATTATTTAATACTAACTTGTACATGATAAGTGATGTGTCATTTGCCACTAAAAAATTGGTCCGAAGATTTTAATTGATCCATTTTGAAGAGTATAGGGTGTTATCTAGATCAATTTTAAGTATACGATTTTTTTTAAATAGTTAAATTTTAATTAATAATATATGTTGAAATAAAAACTCGCAGCCGTTGACCTCTTCAAAATCCTAATGTAGTAAAATTTAATTGAAAAAAACCACACCAGAAAAAAAGTGCTATTGATAATACCACAAGGACAAAAAAAATTTCGACCGTTTAATTACATAAAATTCAAATTTACCTCACTGACCACGTGAACGTAGTAAATAAGGCAAATATAGACAAGTCCAGAAACAATATAAATAGTCCAAAAATACCAGAAAAATCACAAAAATCCAGAGAGCCCAAGACAAATACGAGGCCCAGCAAACGACCCAAAACACTTGAACCATCAGAATTCTTCATCTCCCCTGCACCCCAAAACCAAAGGTAGTTGAACCACCCTCATAAAGCCACGTAGATATTTGCCAATAATTCTTCATCTACCAAGTACTTTCCGCATCCAGAAGAATCCACGGTCTCCATCTATACCATGTGATCGAATCTTCCTGAGAGCATTAAAAGTTACTCCAAGTGCGATAAACTTAAGTATAAAATTATAATTGTTCTTTTTGTAAAATATAAGGGGGGTTAAATGAGCTTTACTCCTATGTTAAATGAAAGACTTCTAAATTAGCTGTGTGCGCTTTATTAATTAGCTCCAAGGAGGCCTCCTCATATACTAAAATTTGTTAGTATTTTTTTGTGGTTTTATTAGAAATTTTAAAATTAATAAATTTTATATGGAAATAGTGGCAGGTTGGTTAGCTTTAAGTTGAAATTTTTTGACTCTGGTTACAATTTTGACTCTCGCGAAAACTGTCATCCGTGTTACACTTCATCCATCATGGCAAAAGGCAATACCGACGCACCTCCTTGATCGGCCTTGGACACGCGGACGATGTCTGAATATCCTCTTATGAATTAAACATGGCTCCAATATCCAGAGAACTTGAAGCAATCAAAGCCTAGATAATAACAACCACTGATAACGGCCTATGAGCAGAATTTTTAAAGATGCTCTTGTTCCGCGCGGTCCAAATGGCCCACACACTCGTGATAGAGGTTAAAAAGTTGCAACTATCAAAAACTAAATTTTAATTCTCCATCTTATCTTACTATCTTAATAATATAAATTTCTCTTTTTGGTTTAATCCGAGTATCCAACATGCTAAAAATATCTAAACTACCCTTAAGCCTAATAAAACCAAAGCCAAAAACCCCAAGTTCAAGAGGAAGCCAACACCCGGCCGCCTCACTCCCAATGCGGCGACCACTATCCTCCCGGTGTCGAGCCTCACAAAAGTGGCGTTCCTCTTGGACGAGTCGGTCGCTGAGGGGGGCGGAGTCACAGTCGCCACCGCCCTCGAAGGAGACGGTAGGGCATCGGAGGAAGACGAATCGGTTAAACGGCGTCGGGGAGGTGACGAGGATCCACTCTCCGATGTCCGAAGGTCTTCTCTTACGATCGGAAAACTTCTGCGATAAGTACAGCGTGAGACCGGAAAAGGCGGCGAGGAGTCCGAGGGAGGAGGCAGCCGCGGTGATGGAACTGAGAGAGGAAGTTTTGGAAGGACCCCGAGGCGGACGGTGTCGTCCGTTTGATACGGCACCGTCTGTAGAGAGAGAACCGCCGAATTTTGAAAGGGCGGGAAGCGGAGAAGAGACAGATCGGCGGGATTGGTTAGGGGCGGTCGAGCTGGAAGTCGTTGGGTTCATTTTTGCTATTTTTGGAGAAATTGTACGGCGAAAAGGCATCGAGAGGACTAGGAGAAGTAACCGCTGTTTCTTTTTCGTGGCGGTGGTGGGCCCCAGTTTTATGAAAAATAAAATAAAAATGGTTTTAAAGTTGGAATTATGTGGTTTGGGTTTGTTTGGAGATGGAAATTATGAGATTCGTTTGTATTAGGCCTTTTCCCATAAAAGCCCACTACTCCCTCCCAGTTTTTTCAATACGTCGACATTAACTAACGAAGATTCCAGCTAAAAAATATATTTGAATAATTAAAATATTTTTTTAACAAATATTTTTTTTATAAGTGAATTTTATTAATAATCTTACAATAATAAAGGAAACATTCTTTTAGGTAATTTGGTGTCACACTTGAAAATGTCAAAACTATCCATAAACATTAAAATCTTAAACCCAATTCCAAACCCCAAAACTCAAATCCGAAACCCTAAACCTCCAACCTTGAACCCGAACTCCTGTACCCCGGACTTGGACCCTGGACCTCTGGACCGCTGACCACTGAACCCCGAACCTTCAAGACCCCCGGATTCGGAACCCTGGATCCCCGGACCACCGAGACCCCGGACCACGGACCCCAGAACGCGGACCACTAGACCGTCGGACCTCGGACCATCGAGACCCCCGACCCTGGACCCCGGGACCACGGACCCTCGAACCACAAGCCCAGGACCACGGAGCCTTGGACCACCGGACCTCCGGACTACCGGACCACCAGACCCCCGAACGCCCGAACCGCCAGACCCACGACTCCCGAACCACCAGATCCCGGACCCTCGGACCCCCGACCCTGGACCACGGACTCCCGACCTCAGACCACGAACCCCCAGACCAACTGGCAGCCGGGCCCCCGACCCCAAACTACCCAAGCCCAGGACCACCGTGCGTATTTACTAGTTGGAAATAAAAAAAAGTTGCTAGTGTTCCTCTAGAAGTAATTTATTTTTGTAAATATCATTACATCCAATTGGTATTCCTCCAATAGAGGTGAAACAGATTGCAAATTTTAATTCTAATTGAAAATAAAAAAAGTTGCATATTTTATTACTCCACTAGAATTGGAAGATTTATCCACGGTTATTAAATACGCGGTCCGACTGGTCAGACTGTGATTCGGTCAGGAGAATGTACTGGATATGGCCATAAAACTGCCAACCTTACCAACATCTCAAAAAATGGTTGAACCGGGTGGTTTGACAAAATTTTTGACTCAATTTTTTCCTGTTCGTAAGGTTGAACAAAAAAATCAGGGTTGGTCAGCTATTTTGACCAAAAATATCAGGATTGGTCATATATTTTGACCCAAAAAATTGACCAAACCGTAATAAAAAGAGAAAAATTATGTTTGGTTGGATTTTTTTTTTAGGATTTCAAGCTTATGGTGAGTCAAAAAAGAAAGAAAAAATTGGGATTGTGAGATATGGGTAATTAAAATATTAATAAAAATATATTTTAATATATATAAAAAGTACCAGTCCGACAGGCAGTCCAACTGGTCAGACCGGTTAAAATGCGACCCAAAATTCAGAATGGATCGTTCTCCGAGTAGTATTTGAAAACCATAGATTTATCACTAAAGTAAGTACTGTCGTCAAAAATTGAAATAAACTTCTACAGCATATCTCTTATTTCTAGAGGAATGATGATGTCTAAAATTTATTACTAAAGCAAGTATAGTAATCGACTATGATAATGTACTCTATGTAGGCAATTGAAACATGAGTAAATTAGAAATTTACTGATTATTGTCACGCCCCGAAAATAAAGCATGTTAATTGCCACGGAGTAATATCTTGTCATCTTTTATTTTCTCAAATTTCAAAATAGGTCTTAAAATCTTATTTACAACCATCTTAACATAACAAAAGTCTTAGATTGGATTGAAAAGTAAATATGATATGGTTGCCCTCGTCTCTAGCTGTCACTCCTCGTTCGCCCCAGAATTATGTGAAATAAAATAGTGTATTTTGCTGAGATTACGTAACTTAATAAGCCGAATTCAACATATAGCAAACGACCTACCAGTACAGTTCATGCCATATGAAATAACACATCAACACAAAAACAGAATCCAGTATAGTTCATGCCATACAAAACAACACATCAACACAGAAACAGAATTAGACTCAACTCACAGCATTATACAGATGAAACTTCGGAGTTACGATTATCGGGATCCTGTGGGGTACAGTAGACATCCCTTTACGCGGTATGACCCAGGAACGGAAAAAAATTCTCACCACAGGGCACAAATATCTCCTACGCTCACGTAGGGTACGGAATCCATACAGAATACCCTACGGGCACAGCAGCATAAAGATAATCCTACAGTACATAGTCAAAAAAGGACAGAACAACATCATACCTAGAACCTCACAACATACAGATCAGAACATGTGACAATACAATTATCATACATTTCAGAATACATACAGATCAGAGTATACGACAAAGCAGTCCACATACAGTTTGAAATACATACTGATCAAAATACATACATATCGTGTACAACTATACCAACATATATACGAATCAGCAGGGATCTACAAAGACCAAATACATACAGAGCGTATACTTGGCACATATATATTCGTGCGATTTCACTAAAGACACATAGGTTCACATGCAATTTCAGTGTATATATATATATATATATATATACTCACGAAACAGAAGCCTAAAATTCCAGTAATCAACAATATATTATTAGACCTACAAACCAAGAACCAATCGGCCACCCAAATCATCATCAATATATTCAAGAAATCATAAATAAAGGAATAAAATATTCATGTAAAAGCATCTCGCACGTTGCCAACTTTTGATCATACAGAAACCACACAACATTAATTTTTATTTGTCAATTCATAGATTTCCACATACTTAAGTGATTAAGTTCATGTGAATACGGACAATAACGAATTGCATGCGATCGGTGCATATATTAATATTCATGCGATCGATTCTAACTCTATATAGACAGATCTAGTACAATATCGAATACGGTCGGACATAAATACAGAAAAAAATACAGACAGAGATTCGAACTTACCTTGTCTCTTATGTTGGTATAGATGTCCTAGAGACAATCGATATAAGGGCATTATACTTGATCACATTCAGTTATATTATTAATGTGCATTAATAATATTCGGCATTACATAAATGAATATAATGTTTGATTGTTTGCATATATTCATGTTTATGTTCCCATGAACTAGTGTTGTCATTGAGAATGTGAGATCTCAGATGACTGTGCACGTAGTTCTTAAATAGCCACAATCAATGATCATCGAGAATGGGATATCGATGATGCGATTGAGATTGGTGTGCGATCTGCATCATATCCTTAGAGGATGTAGTGGTTCTCACAACTACGAGATACTAGGTATTTCATGATGGATGCACAGATACTTTGGAGAGTATTGGCATACCCGACCGAGAAACTATTTGGTGTATTTTATTTACGTGTCTACGGGAATATCGGTTTGTGGAGTAGTGTAATAGTCCTCCGACTTGAGGTCAATACGCACGACATGTACGGAGTGATGGACTTTGACCATGACCAATGCTTGCACTCCTGACGGGGTAGATACGGCATGTGTTGGGTACATCACGAAGTGCATGTGCGTGGTAGTTGAGCCATACTTGTCTTCTCATAACTAATTGGATCGTTAGTCATTGGCCAATGCACGTTACTTTTAGAATGGTGTCTAAAAGTGACAATATGATCAATTAGTAGAATGAGATAATATGATTAAGTTATTTGAATAGACACTTAATCATATTCAAGACTTAATCGAGTATTCACGAATGAAAGGACCGTATCACTGTGAGCTTCACATTACAGGTAGTTGCAGTATCCTCGCAACGTACCTCATATGTTGAGATTGTCTGGTCTATTGTCTAGGGTTCGACTAAGACCATTGGTTCGACTAATCGCTTGACATGTGAGGGCCTATGGGTCACACAACAAGTAGTCTTGGTTAACGAATTGAAGTTGGTTAGATTAAATATTGAATTGATCAATAATATTTAATCTATAGAGAAATATTATAATTCTATTAGATAGAATTATAATTATAATTATTTAATTAAGTTAGATTTAATTAAATACTAATATGTATAGTAAAATCTATTAGATGTTGGACATATTGACTGGGTCAAGAAAATAATAGAATGGACTTAGAGGCCCAAAAGGGAAGTCAATGTTGGAAGCCATCAAGGGCTTCCAACCTTGACTCCTGCGAAACCTACTCCTAAAAGGGTAGGAGTTGGTTAATTATTTTACTATATATATATGTGTGGGTATCAAGGGTTTAGACACAGAAATTTATTAACCTAGATACAAGACACATATTTTCTCTAGTTTCTTCGATAAAGAATTCTCCTAGCGAATTCTCGAAGATATGAACTGTTAAGAGTTCGTAGACGAGGACTACGTGGATACCGTAGTTGAGGATCGATCTACAACGCACTGTAAGCATCCTCTAACAATGCTGTTATATCTTATGTTATACTGTCATGATCAGGGTTCGTATTAGTGAAAATTTTATCTTCCGCTGCTGCGAACCTAGGGTTCGTGTTTATAAAATCCAACATCTTACGGCGTTCTAATTCTGTTAACTCAGGTACTCACTAATCCTCGACGTTTCCCTCGAGTTCCCTAGCATCTCGAGATGCACCGTCATGTTCGTCTTTGTTATACTACCTCTACTTTTGTACAAGACAAAAACGAATTTCAAAAGAAGTGGGGTCGTAGAATTTCGTCGACACTTCTTATATATGCGGAACTCTGGAGTTTCCAAAATTAGGGTTTGGCAATTTAAGTAATGAGCCCGAGCAATTTACGATTCACTCTCCTGTAAATTTCAAAATTTTCATTTCAGTTTCTTGATCGTTACAATTATAATATTTGTATTATTGGTTTGACGAGGTCACCCTGAGTTAATAATGATGTAAACAAATTATTGGGAGTTTATTTGGATATGAATATGGAAATCAAATATTTCCAATCCAACGAACTTGTACAACATGCTTCGAGAGGAACGCTTATTGAGTCATGATTATATATATATATATATATATATATATATATATATATATATATATATATATATATATATATATATATATATAATGCACACATGGTATTACATGTAGCATATTCACCGATGAAGTGAATAATTTGGATATTCATGATTTTAATCGATGTATCGGCTAAATGAACACGAACTCAATTATCAAGGCCAATAGAATAAATCCTAAACAACATGCATATTTTGTACATATACAAGCAATCTTGTAGAATCGTTTAGCTGAATATAAATACATTACTTATGAAATAGATTAGTAAATTACTCATAAATATATGTAATGATTTTTAATTGCATCATACTAATAAAATTATCATGAATTTTTCCATTGTACTTGGTTTGGGTTAGAAACAAAATTTTTCTATCTTAGAATATTTGGATGTGCGTCTTATATTCTAAATTAATCCATTATAACACATTAGGACGAACCTCCAAAGAGGTTGTGAACACATGTTGGGTTATAATCTTTATTGATTGTTAAGAGGCTCAAATCATAAAGTCAAAATTGGCAACTATATCCAATATGAAGGGAGAAGTTCGAAGGATAATTCATTTTTCATATCAACTTCAAGATTGTTTTGCTAATAAAATATAATGCATTAATGGCACTAGATTTGAGATTGTCGTAGCTTAAATATATGTCTCGAATTTGAGTTTTGACATCATTAAAGCTTGGGATGACAATTGGTGTAGAACTGGATCGGATGGTTCAAGGATCCATTTGATTTTTGTGGGGTTCAAATCTGGATCCTGTCCGGATCGCTATTTCTAATGATAATAAATATAATAATATTGATGAATAAGACCCTACCTAAAATCCTATCGAAATTAGAAAAAGGAAAAAGTTCACTAATATCGTTTGATTTGAAACTTTTTTGAAAAAGATACTCTGTTTTTATATTTTTTTAAGAGAGAGGCTTTCGAAATTACATTATCTTCATCTTTAGAGGTTTTCCAATATTCCATCCCCATATATATATATATATATTTTTAGAAGAATGGCGCAAAGTCTATATTAAAATACTAATTACAAACAGGAAGAGAAAAACATAAATATAGAAGGAAGAAGCTGAGATAGAACACGAAACCAAGCTTAGCAGAGACAGAGAGGCATGGGTGAATGCGAAGGGCGGACGAAAAGCTACAAGAGCCGATTGTCCAAGGCGAAAGCTACCGAGACAAGCTACGACTAATAACCACAAGGTCGGGTCATAGACACAAACTCGTGGACATTTGAATGCATACGCAAATGAATGACAAGATCGAATAAATCCAATCAAGCCAAGGCTATCCACCTGCACCAACAGGCAAGGTTTCGAGAACCGAATAGATCTCACATCGAGCGAAGGTCGATCCAAGCAAAAACATACGCAGATAAAACAAAGTCAGAACCCAATGAAACTACTAAACATAGGTGACTCAGGGATTGAAACAGCAAACAAAACAACGAAAAAAAATCACAGAGAAGCAAGATCACAATAAAAACTTAAAAGCACATACGAAAGCCAATTAGAATAAAAATCAAACACAATCGATTAGATCTTCGCTAGCCATTTTCGATATCAGGTTGCAGGAACTGTAATATTGTTTTTACTTAGAATCGAGCTAGTGCCCTATTTTACTTGCCCTATTTTACTAGCCCTATTTTATTATTCCTATTTTAGAGAGTGACTTGCTAATAATATTTGTACATTTGTAAAATTAAAATTTAAAATTTTCTTAATTGATTAAAAGTATCTTACCACTTTGACCAACTCGTAAATTGGTAATACATATGGTTCCTCCAAGACATCTAATATTTGCTATCGAAGGTCTGCATTACAGGATAAAATTGGCATTCGATGGAATTTACAGAGAATTTGTATGTTGCGAGATGAATCTGGTCAAAGTTTTAAACGACCTATGCAATTTCTGCTCCACATGATGTATACTATTATGTGATTTCGAAGCCAACCAACTGAAGATGATTTTTACAAATATCCAACATATCGGAATATCTGTGAGACTACTGCTGATGAATCTAGGATAACCAGTTTTATTTTCTGTATTAACTATTTAGCCAATGTGAGAATAAACATTTTGTCACTTAGGAAATGACCTTGGGCTCTATCAGGATTTCCAGTCCGTCCTTAAAAGTTGGGAGTGGATCTATAGAGAGAGGGATGTCAGGGTTTTGCTGCCTCCACTTGAAGTGGGTAACCAGATAATGCATTGCAACTAAAGTATCAATTCTGGCGAATTCATTCCCGGGACACATGCGCGGTCCTCCTCCGAATGGTATGAAACTGTAGGGCGGGATCGACGACCGGTTGTCGAAATGAGACGGGTCGAATGCTGATGGATTCGGAAAGATGTTGTCATCCATGTGCGTCATGCAGCCTGCCCACACCACCTGAGAACAAGGAGAATGAAAGTTAGCCATTGTTTGGATTCGGAATGCCTCGACAGGTCGAAAATCGCTGAATGGATCACCTGCCATCCTTTGGGAATGAGATATCCCTCGTACTCGAAATCTTGGGCAGCCTTCCTGAAGGAGCAGAAGAATGGAGGGGTGAACCTAAGGCATTCAGAGGCAACTTTCCATGTGTATTTCATTTTGGCAAGGTCCTCCCATTTTAGATGCTCCGCTGGCCCCTTGGCCCTCGCAATCTCTTCTTGTTCTGCAATTCATTTGAGAAGCATTAATTAGTCAACTTCTGTAGAATTTAAACAGAGGATGGTTTTTGAGAGATTATAATTTATGATATGTCGCGAGTTTGACTATTGAGATTGTAGATGTTTGTTATCTTGAATTTAGATCAATCGATTTAGTTGGATCAGATTTGAAAGATTATGGTATTTTTTATAACAAGTTCAAACCAAAAAACCAGTAGATGTTAATATGAAACAAAATATTTGAATGATTTGGTCATGGTACAGTAATCTTTGGACTTTCTATCTCTTTTATGGACCAAAAGTCAAATTTTACTATGAATTTCGTGGAAAATGATATTTTTTAATGCATCAAGCTACTGTAGGTAAATAAATTATACAGAAATTGCAGAAGGATTAAATAGCCAAGACCATGACATAGTATACCCTGAGAAAATGCTATATATTTCTAACAAAAATCAAATTGCGCAACATTATTTATTAAACACAACAACCAAGTAATATTAAAAGTCTGGGAAAAATAATCAATTTTCTTTGTATATCTTTACGTCGAGAGAAAGTCAGACGATTCAGATTAAACGTCGAGATTGGTCAATAAAAAATCGACGACAAAACATTTACCTTCAACAACTGCTGAATAAATGGAGGGATTTCCAGCCAAATGCTTGATGAGGAGAGACAGCAGCGAGGAAGTTGTGTCGTACCCACCAATCATCACAATAATAACACTGTCCACGATTTCATCGTCGGTCAAAAGAGGCGAGGATCTGTCGTCGTCGTGGTCGTTCTTCAAGCTGATCAAGCTGGCAAGGAGATCTTGTTTAGGGAGGGAATCATCAGTTCGGCTTTCGTCCCTTGACATGGCTTCTCTCCTCTGTTGTATGAGCTCCATTAAGATGGACCTTATCTTTGCACTTGCACTTAGGCTTCGGTTGAGGCGTGTGAAGGGTAAGTTGATGGGCACCGAGAGGAGGCCTTTCATGAGTTGTTGGAACAGCTTTATGAATCTCTCTCTCTCGGATTCTTCTTTGATTCCAACTATGAGTGAGCACATGATGTTGAAGGTGAGGTTCTTCACTAGCGGAACAGCCTGCGATATTTTGTGAAAGCATAAATACGACCATACCGTTGCTTTTGTGCAACTGCTCGCTTTAGGGTGTATTATATATTTATGGTGTAATTTCTTATTCTAATAAAGCTTACTGTTTCAAAGAAAATATTCGTAAGAGGATGTTAGATCAAATATCATGTATTATTGTATCGAATGATCAGTATTTAAAAATATGGATCCATTCAAAATACCGTAGTAATAAATAATATCAACGTGTGCAATCAGATTATCTAATATTTTTAACAATAAATGATTTTTTGTCATGTATATAGTATTCTTTTAAAAGGTTATATATAGTATGTGAATTATGCGGATCATGTTTAAAATGATACTTAAAAATGGTGTTCAGTAAGGTATTCCCTTCTCCACCAACGTCCGTGAGTGTTAAAATGTACTAAAGCTCCCCGATAATATGTTGGGCAAATTTTTCTCAGATTCTTATCCCTTATCAACAAGAGACGTCGACAATATGTTCTTAAACAATGAGAACCGTAGGATAATAATAATAAGAAATATATTATGGATCCGAATGAATTAGTCCTAAGCTATTATCGCTTGAACTATTGTCGTGTTTATTTTACTTTTATATCAAGAAATTACACCGACAATTGCATGAAGATTTAGGTTAGAATTTAGAGATTCTAAAGGGAAAAAGAAAGATAGAATATAGCATGCATAGAGATTAATTGTCGGGGTCAAATCGGAAACACCATAGTCTAAATTATTAGCCGTATAAAGCAAGAAATATATATTATATGCCGGAAGATAATCTATATTGAATTAATATCCAAACAAACATACCGAAACCTTGTGCTTGCCATGCCAATGTCGCCTCAAGTGCTCCCTAACCTCCTCATCCATCTTCCAAACGAACTCCTTCAACGCCTCAGGCCTAAGGAAGGAGACAAGTGCTCCTCTTACACGCTTGTGGTCGTGTCCACTCAGCTCAACGATGCTCCTCTCCCCACACAGCATCCTAATGGACGGCGGCTGGTGGCTGGACAGCAACCCGCCATCGCAGGTGTATATAAATTTGTTGGCCGCCTGTCCATGCAGGAACACCGTCGGCAGCCCGAGTATGTGCATCTTGCTGATGGCCCCATACTTCGCGACCCGCTGCTTCAGCCACTCCTCGCCACGGTTGCCGCGTAGGGCGCGGAGGAAGCCAGGGCTCTGGCCTATGATTGGCAGGCCCAGGGAGCCTGGAGGGAGCCTTTTTGAGGTGGGTTTGGATGGTGTTAGGAGGAGATAGAGAGGGAGGAGGAGGAGAAAGATGGAGATGAAAACTATTGGTAGCAACATCATGCTTGGGAGAGGTTGGATGGTATGGTAGATAGATTATGTGGGTCTTTTTGTGTATGATTCGAGGATTCTAGGTAAATATAAGCCACGAGATTGAGGGTGTCATTTTCAAGAGTCCACCCTTTTTATCTTTGAAACCAATTTTTATTTAGATTTCGATTAAATCGACTAAATTAAATTTGTGTAAGGTATGATCTTAAAATAGTTTTTTTAAAAATCGATTATCGAGTTTTAATGCTACTATATTTTTAGGATTCAAGCTCAACTATTTTTCTTTATACCATATGATATTTATCTATATATTTAATGAATTTACTAATTCATGTTCGAGATGAATAACATGTGGCAAAACGTTTTATTTAATAATTCTATTTTGTTAAAGATTGAAACTTGAGATCTCTTTTTTTTAATAATATTAATAATAATATTTAGATCCTAAATAATGTAGGATACTCTCTTGCGAGAATAACTTAATCTATGTACTTTCTCGATAATCAAATGTTAATTTCGAACAACCCTTTATAATTTATAGAATTATGCGATGGTCAACGTCTGATTTCTTGTTATTCTCTATTTGAAGAGGATTTTCTTATTATTCCGGCGTATGCTATTTCAAAGTAAGATGTTGAATAAGGTGGCCCGATCTAGTTCGGCTACGCGGTCGATCGGTCAACTCTACAATTGATTGTTGATTGGGTTCCGGTTCTTTTGGCCGAATATATTTTTACGGTGGTTGGTACAAACAAAGAAAAAATAAATTTTCATGAGGAACATATGTTGCCATCAAAGAACTAAGGAATATTTAATATGCAAAGAAAAATAACATGATTTCAAAATAAATAAAACAAACAGTTCGTCAAAAACATTACAAACATTTATCATAAAAATAGCTGGTTAGAGGGTTTTTCTGTTTTAATTAGAAGTTTTCAACTCAAACCATACAACTACAATTATATTCAAACTCGAAAAAAAAATATTTCCCACTTCTAATAAATTTAAACTCGAATTAATCACGCAAACAATGTTCTGTATTTAGTTATGAAAAGAGTAATATACCATTCATGGGGAACTAATTAGGACGACTGAACCGAAGACTGTGCAAAAGGTTGAAAATCATAATTTAGGAAGTGAGAAATTGAATATCGGTCATTCGACATTTAACATTACATGTGCCCGTTACATACTAGACACATAATATGAGGAATTAATTAAGTGAGTCCATATTTTGTGTATTGGTTTGACGATTCTAATAAATATAAGCCACTAGATTAAAGAGCCAGTCATTTGCAAAATTTCAACTTCTACGGTTAATATTATTATTCTCCAGCAAGTAATAAATCTGCAAGTAAAATATGGACCCACAGTCAAAAGGTGACCCAGTCGGGCTTTGGTGGGTTCAATTGGGGTCTAATTTGGATCCGAGTCCAAGTCGACGCAGTCATACTCGTATCTTTCATCATCGCTGCGTTGGTAATGCTCGAGCCGTGAAACGTATATCTTCCTGATTAAAATGAACTTTTACAAGTAGTATCTATCAACTTAAATAAATCATATTCAAATTGTCAAAACTCTATTAATTCCTCGTTTATATGTTATTAAATTGTATATACTAATCAATCGGTTCATCCTTGGTTGCGTACGTTGCATGGTCTTGTCCAGGAGAGTGCCACATGAGAAAAATCAAGAACCAAACTGGGTCAATCTAGGAATCCGTTTTGTCAACAAAAACGGGGTCGACCAAGTCAGCTAGACCTGATTCTCAAAAAAAAAAGTCAGCTAGACCTACTAATACAATGTTTAATAAGTCGGTGACTTACGTCGCTATTAGGTGGGTGCCATTTAATTTTTCTTTTTTGCCAATGGGTTCCATTTAATTCAGTATTGATTACTTTTATTTGGTTTCAATATCGTTGACTTGTTTCTATTTGTGAAGATTTTATATTTCTCGTTATTTTTTGAATTGATAACTTAGTTGGTCCCAAAATTGTTGATATTTTTCTTATCTCTATTATTCAAAATCGAGTACGGTCGGACTCTTTGTAGGAGATGATTGTCTTACTTTTACTATTCCTAAGATTTGAAACCAAAATCTCTTGAAAAAATCCCAGTTTTTGCCACTTGGATCATCTACAATTGGTGAGGTGTCTTAAATATTAGTAATCCGTCTCGTCCGGTGTCGGGTGTCCAGGAAAGTCTAGGCCAGTGGCAAACTGGTTCAATGGAGTGAACAGATGGTATTCAGCCTCGGTCAACGTAGACGGGGTCGGTTCTTCCGGCAGATGGTTCAATCGGTTGCTTTTGCCTTCGGTACCGAAATTTAGCCAAGCCAGACAAGAAAAAGTCTTGAATGTATTAAGTTATTTTTGGGTTGGATGTTGAATGTATCGAGTTAACTACTAAGTTTTTTTGGAAATGTAATCTTCGATTAAATCGGACAAGCAAATGTTGTACAGTTTTAGTAGGGGATTTTTTTTTATAAATAAAATTGTATTACTCCTCAAGAAAAAACCCCAAAATTACATCCGAATAATTATACGAAGGGAGCTAGATACAACGTATCAAAGTAGCAACTACTTCACAAACACAATCTAACTTCCTTGAACAGCCAGAAAGGTCCCAAAACTAAGTTGCTTGGTACAAGTACTCACCGACGCAAGCATTCAAAAATTAAAATATCTAAGAGGACCACCAAAGCATCCAACCGAAGCTGTCAAGAAATCAAGGGGGATCAAAAATCTTTGATTGATGTTGGCGGGCAGCATTACTTCGAAGACCGTCAAGGATTTGCGAAGCATTCGTATCCCAAGTCCCGAACATCTTGGTAACATTCCATGTGTCCAATGCCAATTCTGCTTTGAAAAGATCCAATTTTGCCTGCTCCTCAATTCGAGCCAATAAAGATGCAACAATGATGTCATCCCGAGGTTTTGATGGCGCTTTAATCGCAACTTTCTTTAGCAGAATCTTGACGAAAGCGACTGCCTTGCTCGTTGGTCTCCTCGTTCTTGAGCTAGACCTGATCAGAGTTATATTCCCCTTATCTTTTTTGGTAGCTAAACAAGGCACCTCCATGATGTTTTCCTTTTCCACTTGCTGAAGAAGGACTTTCACAATTTGTTGTTTGAGCATGTTCACTAGAATCTCATCTTCCAACACATTAGAAATCTCCAGACAAGTGGCGTTCGGGCTGTAGACTGATTGAGCATCAGCCTCGCAACCAGAAGGAACGACAACTGTGGTTGCAGCAGAAGTCGCAGCTAGAGGCTGCGAATCCACAGGCTCCACTGTCACATCCAAAGAGGGGATTACAAGACCAACGACTTGAGGGATCAGCGGAGCATCAACTAGATTAGCAACAAGGGGTTGCAACGAGAACATCACTTTCGTAGCAGGGGGCTGCCCATTTTACTTTTCTAAAACATCAATCTGAATAGGTTCAAAATCTTTACAACTACCACCCTCTTGTACAAAAGGCTCAACTAGATCAACCTTATCAACAAGAGTGCACACATCTTGTCGCAAGACATTATTACAACAACCATTTTGCCTTGGGGATACCAAGGCTTCTAACTGATCAGAACACAGAGCAGCCACCCGATGAGCATTCATAGCTGCACTTAAAACTTCATCCTCTGATTCATCCAAAAAACCAATTTGCCTAAAGTTATCAAGACACCCATAGGCCCAATCCAAATCAAGTAGATTCCCAATTTCGTCGGAGACAAACTCCTCAATCCTAACATCATATAGCTCCTCTTTGATTCTGAGATTAAGCCTTTTGCTCAACCGCTCCATAGACTTCGAAGAGATGAAGACAAAAGCGACATCAAGCCGAACCCTACCCGAGGTGAGCTTATGAACAGATTTAAATTCACCTAACGGTGCAACCAACCACTCAAAAAAAGTGGAGGACCAAACCTGGAGGGGAACACCCCTGATCTGAAGCCAGAGGCTCCTCGAACTAGCTCTGAATTGTGGCGTCCACGGAGCGGCCTCTTTGAAATAGGGCCTCAGTCGCTTGCTCCAAATTATCATGTCCTCAACATTAGAAAGGGAAATTAGCACCTCATCACCTCCAAGAGCACGGGTCTGGAAGTCTCGAACACCATAGTTAACTACTAAGTTATATATGGAATAAAACTAATAAGATTTTTAACTTAATTAGGTCTTGAATTGACGAATTGACAGAATTTAAGGGTTCAATTCATGTTAGGCAAGGTAAAAATTTACCTTTATAAAAAAAAGTTTGCCACCAGTCCGAAAATAGATTAGTTGGTCTCGTAAATCTGATACTAAATAGTATACAATATTATATACAATATAAATTATGTACATCTAATTGGTTCTTTCATCCATTATCGGAACTTAGTACTTTTTTATAACAATTATTTTCGGTCTAGTGTTCAATATTTGGTTGGTGTAATATTTGAAGTGCATTGTTTACGAAAATAGTGAGGGCAATAATGCAGCTATTTTCTTTCGATGCTTGGTTGGTTACCTGCCGACGTTAGTTGTGTTTTATTTCCAATTTCCATGTCTGGTTGTGGTCCAATTATTATGGAGGAAATGAGGGGTGTATGCTATTCTCGTTTGGTACTGGATGATGTAATATTGAGTTTAATGAATAGGCGATAATCGCTTCCTTTCCTCAGAAAAAAGTAATTTTCAAAATAAGATTCGGTTATTTGTAAATTATTATTTGTTTAAAGAAAAATAATATTTATAAAATTAGTTTCCCCAATTAAAAAAAGCTTGAGTAAGTTCGACAATTTTTTTATAAGCAATTATTTGTATTAAGTTCCTAATAATTACATCTTATCCTATGTACACCATGGTTTTAAAACCCGGCCCGGAACTACGACCCGGAATTTCTACCATTTTTCGGGTCGGTCGGTCAGACCGGTCGGACCAAAAATATTTTTATTTTTAAATATTTTAACTAATATATATATGTAAGTTAAAATATACTTATTTTCCATAAAAAAAAGTAGACTTAATTTTTTATCTCTCCACTCTATAAATCTATTTTTTTATTTATTTATTACTTTATAAACTTGTCAAATCAATTTTTTTCCTCGAAAACTACCAGAAAAAGTCAATTTCGCCCATTTTTGTACTAACCGGGTTTGACCGGTCAGGGTGGACCTCAAAATTGACCGGTCTAACCAGATTTATTCTGGTTAGTACAGACCCCGGTCAAAAGCCTAAAACGACCCGGTCTTGTGCCCGTTTTGCGGTCCAACCGATCAGACCACCGATCAGACCACATTTTTTAAAACCATGATGTACACCATTCAGAATCTTTTTGAGTTCACCTTAATGAATCTAGATACAAAATAATATCTTGTGCTCCAAACTGAAATAGACCATCGTAATTATTCATGAACATGGAAAATGGCAGAATAAAAAAAAGTTCCACTTTGCATCTAGCACCGTCGAATATGTATCAATTTTTTTGTAGCTATAAACCCGACATAATCGCGCCAAATAGTACATATCAAAGCTTCCTTACAATTCAACTTTTTGTAAACCCATTCTAGCCGGCTAACGAAGATTCTAGGTTGCCTCCAATGCACCAAGAGATTTCCTGCTTGCTTACAAAAAAGCTCCAAATCTGTCACGAGAAAAAGTAGAACAAGTCTAACTTATTTAAATTTTCATCGGTGAGAGATTCCGGACAGCTGATCACGATTTTTTGTCAAAATGACACAATTTCATGTCCTATATAGATTGCCAAGTTGACAGCCCATGAGATGAGTTTTGATGATATGACTTGTGATAAATTATCATTATAGTACCATATTTGTTTATAATTTTTTAAAAAAACTCACATTACAATAATAACCTTCTCTAAGTAGTCGAGTTTTACCCGAATGAGAACTCCCTAGTCTCACATTCGCAAGCCCCCACAACCTGCAAACAGAGTAACCACCCATTTACCCAAATGAAGAAAACTAATAATCATAAAACTATTTACCCAATAAAGATTAACCACACAATTATCCAATAACTCATCAAAGAACCGGAAGGAACAAATGTTTTGACACATAACAAAGACCCATTTCCTAATCCCAGCCTTTCCTTTCAAATTAAATCTGATTAAAATCAACAGGAAATCTGCAATCAACAAAAAAGAGGAGGTTTTTTACGGGTTTGGATTGGGTCCGGAATGAAAAAAGTTAAAAGTCTCAAGAAAAAAATGCGGGGGCTTTTTTGCAAAAAAGTTAAAATACATGGACAAAAATGAAAAAAGTATGCGTGCGGAAGGGGATCACCAACATGCCATTATCAATAACTGGGCATGCTATTGTCATAGCACGCGGGCCATTATCAATAACTGGGCATGCCAGTGTCGTAACTGGGACATGTCATTGTCAGAATCGGAGCATGCCATTATCGGTCTTTCAGCCCAAATGGTCCGGAATAGCCCCTTCACGCTGGACCCAATCCACTGCCTTTTTTACGGCAAAAAATTCTCAAGAAAAATAAAACCCTAAAGTCAGAGTCATCGACGAGAAATAAACTTGTGGTATCAAGCTGAGAGAGGCGGGTGGTGATTTTCAGGGATTTGGACAACAAGCCGCCCCCGCCTTATGAGGTGGTTCTCAAGCTTAGAGCGGCGGCGTCTTCTTTCGGGGCGGGGAGGTACATGGTGGCCTACGCGAACCGACACGTGTTCAGTCACGTGTTACATTTTGAGTGTTTATAAAAAAATAAGGACCATTTTGTATATTTTTTACCTGCCACATCATCTGCTATGTATATGCTAAAATGTTAACTTGGCGGTCCACGTAGGCGTCAAAACTATGTTGTTTCGACAAAAAACTCATGGGCAGCTGCTCGGGATCTATTTTTGATAAAAATTAAAATAAGTTTGACCTATTTTATGTGTTTTAAACCACAGGATAGTCAAGTGAAAATCGGTGATACTACAAGGTAGTAAAGTGAACTTTTTCCAAAAACCTATTTGAATAAGGACCTCACTGGTAGGTAATTTACCTTGCAATGCAATCTAAAAAAGACCTCAACCTTAAAAGGAATTTTCCCTCTCCAAATTTTGTTAAGTTCTAATGTCGAGCTTGTGATTCTTTCCCCGTAAAACCTTCTCACCATGCTTTGGGTCGAGAAAACTTTGTCCTTCTCCAGTTGCCATTGGATTTGATCTCCTCCTTTCTGTTTTGGTTGGAGCGAAGCAAGTAGAGAAAGAAGGGGAGCCTCCTGTAGGCCCTCCCAAACAAGTAAGGAGCGTCTTCTGGTGGCTCCAAATAATATTGTAAATTCCGATTTAATGAATTAATTGTTATTTTGTACTCGCCAATGGTTACCCATGCTCATAAATTAGAGTTGGTGGGATGTAGGTTGTTCATGACTACTCGATTGTGTGTTAGTTTGAGTATTGGGTATTTTATTCGGGTTTAGTTGTTGATGTAATTTTTTCTTTTTATTTTATGAATAAAGTCTGTCAATTGTTATTTTGACTAAGTATGGAATGTGGGTAACGCAAAATTTTTTAAAAATATGGCGATCATTTCACAAAATCATCCACTTTATTGTAATTTCTCTCAAATTTAACAGAAAATCATCCGCTACATTATTTCTCTAGAATTTAAGAAAAATATATATTTTAGTATCTGTGATATCACATAAAATTACATGAGTACTACATGATTTAAAATACATCAATTGTGTCAAATCTTTTTCAATTCAAATCTCTTGCAACCTCGCATGAAATTAGTCAATTACATGAGTACTACCTGATCCTGGCCCGCCTATCTAAGCAGCCACGTCATATATTGCACTGATAATATGGCCCGCCATATCAGTATTTTGAAAAAGTTTCAAAATAATCTCAGATATTTTTATTCTTATTTATAAAATAGTCTCAAATATTTTTATTTTTCTTTTTAATTGACTTATTGATTTCCTTCTTGGGTGTTCTGTTTTGTTTCTCTTAGGAGGTTGATTTCTCACTTAATATGCCATGAATAAGTTTTGATTCTAAAAAAACCTACCAGGTTGAACCTAAAATGTTATGCATATTCTACATTTAGCGGCATGGACTCTTCTTTCAAGTGGCACGAACTGCATTGTCTATTCTTTCAAGTGGCACAAACTGCAATGTCTATTCTTTCAAACTATATCTGACGGCATGGACTATAAGATTCGAATGGCATGAACAATCTATATCAAATGGCATGGACTATTCGTTCAAATGGCACAAACTGCAATGTCTACTCTTTCAAACTATATCTGACGGCATGGACTATAAGATTCGAATGGCATGAACAATCTATATCAAACGGCATGGACTATTCGTTCAAGTGGCATGAGCTACATTGTCTAATAGGTAGGACACTATACGACTTAGTGGCATTGTCTCAAAAGCAAATTAAAAACATAAATTAAGGAATTCAAACGTCATTGAATTAAGAAAGCATCTAATAAAAATATCTGTAGTGAAAAAATATAAATAGAGACTGCCAACGACATATCAAAATAAACTAAAGTGAGATCAAGAGATCTTCTTTTCTTCATTTTGGCAGTACTGTCTTCGTCGTTTTCGGCTTCAACCATTCACACACTTTTTCCCATGTCCATGGAAGGAGAAGATTTTTTGGGCGTACAATCAAGTCCAAACACATTTGATTCTGGAAGCTTCTGATATAGTCAAACTTTTTCTAATTTTCTAGGTATATGGGATCATAATAACCCCTGGTCTAACTATGATGGTAGAATTCACTGAAGAGACAGACAAAGATGCCACAGCTTGAATCATCTTTTTGCTTTGGAGCATCTTCTAAAACCTTGCACTGGAAAGAATCAATGTCGATATTATGACATCTTTTCAGAAAAGGAGCGGCAAGTCCCAACAAATTTGTCATCCGGCATGTCAACAACAGCAATCCTTGGTTCTGCCATACTACACCCAAAGAGTTTCTTGTTTACGGGTGCCGTGTACATAGGTTTGCAATAGCTCCTAATCAATTTAGGGGCCATCTGCAAAGCAAACACATATAAGATAATATGACGTATCCAAATGGCATATCCTACTAATCCAGGCGGCACCGTTCCTAATTAAAAATCTGAAATCGGATATCTCTAAATCAAAAAATCTGAAATCTGAAACGAACTCATGGCAAAACGAACCATTAAATCATAAAATATGAAACCTCTAATAAACCCTAAACCATAAAATCTAAAATCTGAAAGCATAAACCATCAAGTCTGAAATCTCTAATAAACCATAAAGCCAAAATGAACTCATTATAGAAGGATAATTGTGCATAGCCAAAGGGATGAACTCCCATTACAAAAGGCAACAACATGTATGCAAAGAAAAAAAGGCAATAACATGCAGCAAATCAAACAGGATAATTGGCAAAAAGAATCTCGAATCATAAGAACACAGAAGGCAACAACAAGAAAGAGACAGCAAGAAAATCAAACAAAGGCAACAACATGCAGCAAAGAACCTCGAATCATAATAATAACAACAAGAAAAAAGAAGAGAATGAGAACAAGAAAAAGAAGCAGTCCTTCTTCAAAAGAATCTCGAACATGCAAAAGATACAGTGCTTCTTCAAAAGAATCTCGAACAAAAAAAAGAAAAAGAAGCAGTGCTTCTTCAAAAGATTCTCACCTCGAATCAAAACTCGAACCTCTAAACTCGAATCTCACCTCGCAAAGTGGTTCTTCTAAAGAACAATAAGAGGCGAACGAGAATTGAAGAAGAAAGATCCGGAGAGGTAAATTAGAATTTCAAAATAGAAGAGATATGGGAGAAGTAGAGATTTTGTCCAGATTTTTTGTGTGTAATGTGCTGAAGAAGCGGAACAGATATTGGTAATTAAATATATTCTATTCTCTCTCATATTTATTTCCAATTTTGCATGCCGTAAGAAAACTTAATTATATCCCTATTTATTCCTGAGCCATTAGATTAAATAGGATAATTATTTATTAAAATAGATGGTCATGATTCTCTTATGCATGGTGCAAAGTATAATTGCACTTATGCGCCGAATCCCCTGCCGCATTTTGGACCTTAATTTTTTTTAGATTTACATAGAGTAGGTAAAATATTAAAACTTAATTAATAAGAAAGGTACATACATGGATTGGAGACCTTAATTATTTTTACATGGATCATCTATTGTCATTCAATGCTTTATTCAAAGATCAATTCTTTATCTATATGTTTTTTAGAATAATATTATCTGTGAGGGAAATTGGGAAGAAAGTTTTGAACTTTAAGTGTTCATTTATTATTACTATTATTATTATTATTATTATTATTATTATTATTATTATTATTATTATTATTATTATTAGGAACAAAGACACTAGATATCTTGTATTATTGAAAATAGATATTTAAGGTCTTGAGTTTTATTCAAAACATAAAAAATAATATACTAAAAAATCAATTATTCCCCTCCTTTTCCGCTTCTCCTTCCCTCACCAGTTTTGAGTTGGGGGTTTTGACCTTTTCTAAGTTTAATTTTCAATTAGTTGTTTAGGTTTACCACCACCAGGGTTCCAGCTTCAATTTCAGTGTTGAAGCTTTTGTTAGTGGTGAAAAAGGAGAGAGAAGAACTCCAAAAATATATTTGAGTACCTCATGAACATTATCAGAGAAAAACAATTTCTTATTCCAAAAATATATTTAATCTTTGTCGTCATCATAAACATCGGAAACACACATAATCTTCATCGCCGTCGTCGTCAACATCGGACAGGCAAAGCACAAGTCAAAATTATATGAACGTTTTATACACTCATCATTTATCACTTGGATCAAAGATGATTGGTTCTTGTTTGAGTTTAAGCAATTGATGTTTAAGAGAGAACGTGATAAGAATAAATGATAAACTTCTTTTTGGTATGGGATCTATGAATACTTTTTTTGTAAACAGAATGAAAAAATATTAAATTTTTTTTCTCGTCTCAATTATACTACCAAATTATAAAGAGAATTGAATATTTTTCCATTTTATTTGCGTTCCTCCTACTTTTCCTCGGTTGTTTCTGTCCTCTATAACCTTTATTCTCCAAGTAAAGTGCAAAGGAAAGAAGACAGGGTTGGTTGAGAAGATTAGTCAGTTTCTTTTAGTATGTTGAGAAGTAGTATGCTGAAAAGCAACCGGTTCAGAGCTTTCTGTTTTATTTTCAAGGAGAGAGAGGTGAAGAAAGAGGAGTGTACTTGAATTTTTTGTATGTTAATTTTCTTGAATTTGTGTGAATCTTTTGTCGGTATTTTTAAAATTTAAGGCTTAAGTGTCTATTTCTAATACTTGTAAAAAAGTGTGTATTTAGTCCACAAAAATCAAGAAATTTATTGAGTTCCCAACAACAAGGTTGAACGATCACATTCTTTATAAAGTTCTTTATATTTGGGCGTCTCCTTCATTTAATATAATAAATACTTACTCCAGAAACGTAAAAAAAGTTATTGACATATCAGTAACAAGGTCAATGGTCATATCCCTCATAAATTTTTGTCTATTTATGATACCGAAGTTATTCAAGACAAGTATTACATTATGAAATAGTTTTACTTCACAATATTAAGTGCCTTAACAGACGAATATATAAGTGCCCAACACCCCAATGCACACATGTGATTGAAATATTCTTTGATAAAATGTACAAACTTTTTTGCTTATCGGTTCTTCAAATCACAACATTATTGTTTGTGGTTTGTAGTGGGCTAACATCAATTAAAACAAGGGAGAAGCTAATTGTACGCGGCAGATTTAGGGTCATCCTCAACAACGCTATTGGGTACGGGCGCTGGCTAACTCTGCATTGTTCATCGCGGGATGATGATTTGGGTGAACATATACTAAGACCCACAGGACCAAATTCTACCTATTCATTTAGTTTCGTTCCAAGCGTTACAGGGAGAACATTATTTCATTGTGAATTTGCATGGACGGCGAAGGATGCCCATGGTGCCAATTATACAGTGAACCATGGCTGCGTCACTTATGAAGACCGAAGAGATTATCCCGACAAGAAGAGATGTCCAAAAAAAACATGTACTTGGGATGTTAAAGATAATGGGCTCTGTGCAGTTGGTGCAGTAACAGCCTGCCTTGAATGGGGGGATGGGTGCAAAAATTGGGGAGATATGATGTTGCGCTAATTATATCTTAATAACTATTTCCTATGACATGCATAAAAATAATCATCTCGTTACAACATTATTATTCAACACTAATAAAACACTCAGATTTGGCTTCCTGCTAATGTTGTATAACACTATCCAATACTATGACAAAGCTTCAAGTATATATCCTAATGATAAGAGACTTTGATGCGGACGAGCTGGCAAATAGATTCCTTGAGAAGGCACGGCTTGGGAACGTATGGGTTATTAAAGCTGGCAAATAGAGTCCTTGAGAAGGCACGGCTTGGGAACGTATGGGTTATTAAATAAGTTCATGCATTTGCTTGCACAGGCCATGAAGGCGTAGGGCCATATTTTATTCAATAAGGCTTTCGTAAAGACATTTATCACTTAATAAGGTAGGTTGAAAGTTATTTTTCTTTGGTTATATAAAGCCCTACAAACTATGTAATCGGGGACATTATTTGAATATACAAAAACTTGACTTTGAGCGTGTTGCTCGGTTATTTTCGATTTTATCGTCGAGTGTACTCCGATAGATCGAAGAACATTGTTTCTGGGTATTCTTAGAGTCAACGGATTCGTTGTTATTTATCCCGTCGTGACTCCAGTATTCTAAGGAATCAACGGACTCATCGACACCTATCCTTGGCCCATTTCCGGTATTCTCGACGAATCAACAGATCCGTGCGGCCCATCACTATCACGCTGCGTCAGACTTGGATTCATTTAAAAAGGTCTAGGTTCAAGACTTACAAATGGAGAGACTATGAAAACTAGATTTTAAAAAAATGTATAGCATAGCCATATGTGATGGTAGATGATGATGTTTAACTTACTCAATAAATGTGTCTTGGTTTGAATATATGTCTTTTTCATGCTTATATCCATTTTAAGCTTGAGCATATCCTTTTGTCACTTTGGGGATGATAAGCTCTCAGACTAATAACTTCTCATCTCGAGATATTTGTGTACTTAAAGCTTTTTTGGGATGACCTATCTTAGGATTATGTAGTTGATATGAGCTTCATGCCCTTCGTTGGCACGACCATATAAATATCGTTGAAAGTTTCGAAGCTTTTGCTTCTAAATTTTTTATCCACCTTCTTCGTTAAGTCTTCGTAAGCATTAGTTGTTGGAATTCAAAACACCAGCCTCCTTCACGCACAACCTTTATAGCTTTATGTTGAATTGACGCAGCTTCATGTGGTGAACATGAAATTTCATAAACCGGTCATTCTTCACTAGTCGTGCCTCCCAATGACTTTTCTTGAACAGTGAAAGCTCTTCATTCGGCACCCAAACGCTGAAAGTTCCCAAATTGATTAGACACAAAGTAAAAGTTCACTTTATAACAAAAAAAAGCACACAACAATATATGAATATGGATAAAATATTACTCTTATCAGACGCCTTTTTTTAATCCCACCAAGCATGCAAAACATATACTGTGGGAATAAATATGAGAACGTGAAAAATGAATTTGAGAACGAGTCGAGAGTGATTATCTCAAAAGCAATTTGAACAGAAGGTAAATGAAGAAGAAATATGTGGAAAGAGAAAAGAAGAAATATCTTAGTATAAAAGAAAGGAGAAATGTAATAGACTTAGTAGAAAAAAAGGAATGGGTAGAGAAGAAAGAATGTTATTGAGAATAAGGGAGAGAGATAGTTTAGGGAGAATCGGTGCGTATAACATGATTGCACATGTAAGTTATGTGTAAATTTTATACAGTGTGTTGTGTATCGTATCTAACCTATGCCCCTGCCTCTATTTATATCGGAGCTCCAAATCCCTAGTCCCGACCAATTAGGAGTCATCAGCCATGTTCTAACTGAAATAGGTGTCCTTATTTAACCTAAAATTATTTTTATCAATCTTATTGTGACATTCCTACATCTTTTCTGACCCGATTTGACCCTTTTCTGAGTGAAATTTAGAAGTGCCACAGAAATACAAATATATCTATCTCTTATCTTTCTTTATCCACTAGAATCACATCAAACTGTTATTTGAGTAAAAATAAATGACCCTTTTACCAAGATAGGTTCGGCACAATTTCGTGGATAATTTTCTGCTCCAACATGACCTAAGTGATTCTATGTACAAAAGAAGGTCTTGGTTTTCCATGTTCGATATTAAATTCAACCAACATAGGCATTCATATAATTAGAGTAGAATAGTATGATTGAGAAATTTCCATTATTTTCAAACCACTTTTGGAAAAAATTGAATGTCAAGTCACGAATTCATATCATTGAGGCAATGAAAGATTGGGGCCGATCGAGTGTTAGTGAAGAGCTGGAGGGCCGAGCTTCGTTTACGACGGGGCTGCCAGATAGGGAGGAGTGAGAGAGATGGTGGAGAATGAGGAAGGAAGATATAGTTTTCAATATTTTGGACAACTAAATGTTTTCATCCATAAATAATTGTTAAGGCATAAACTCTCTTTTCCCAATGTCGATTCGCTAAATAACTCAAACCTTTACTTTTAACAAATGTTAATAGTTAATAGGGAACTCTTACATTATGACTATCGCAACACGTAAACAACGTTGATTTTACTGTGATGCATAAGAATTATCCAATATTTTTTTTCGATACTATTTAGTATCCGAATAATATTTACCTTGCTCCTAATCTAAGTTTGAACGAGACAATTAATTAATCATATTAGAAAGCACGCATTGGCTAAGTTGATAGAAAGGTATTTGGTCATTGTGCACGCACATGATTTTTTTAAAACGGTAGTGGCATAATAGCCTTTTATTAATAAGAATAGTTAAAATACAAATAAAATCGAAATAACGATTACAATGATAGATTCTATCACTTGAATCACTAGTACACCATCAAGTTGTACATGGACTAGATTGCTCATCATGGTCGGACATCACCTCCTAAAACTCAATTAACCTTTGTGTAAGAGGAAGTATCTCCCCGGAATTAACCTTTGGTTGCTCTTTTCGCCGGGTAGGGTATCTGTTCCTTGGTTGCTTCTTGTGCAACCTGGGCTGCTTGAGTCTCTTCTTCCACTATTTTGAATAATATCTACCAATTAAAAAAATTGTAAGCTATAAGGCTCTATAACACAACATACATGATACAACTAGGAACAAGACCTCATTGGATTTTACAAACCCGAGTTAATAGCCTTTTTTGGACATATATATCCACGATAAACATAACGGCTGACAAATATGGTTTACAGATTCCAATAATCTAAAAAACTATAGGTAAAGGTACGGACCAGGGCCGATTGACCAATAACATGACTACGCCATAAACTAGGAAAGCCACAAAAACCATAGCTACATAGGACGAAGGCCGATCAACAACTAATAGAGGATAGCTAACTAGATCAACATCGCATCTAAAACTATAGCTAACAAAAAAACGTATTAAATAAACAGCTCACACTAAGTACAAAAATAAAGACTAAGTAGATATAGAGACACAGAAACCCGCCTAGGCAGGAGGGGTGACAACCCGAATGGTCATCCCCTCCAGCCAAGCTCCGACGTCGGTGGAAGCTCCGACTGCCCGAAATGATCGTCCTCCGAATTGTTGGGATAACTCCCGACTAGAGACCGAGAGAGACTGCTGCTTACCCTTCTACCTAGGGGTTATGAGAGCGACGAGAAAACGAAAGGTACTTGGCCGATCTGCGGACCTTTAATCTACTAGACTCGCAACGAAGAGGCGATCGAAGGGTTAGGTATCCGTTGAGATCCTTTCTGGCTTGGACTAGCGGTGGTGGTGTTGGAGAGCATCAGTGAGCCTCCGAGACTTTAGCGATGGTGGCGATGGCATATTACATTGATTAAAACCAGTAGATACAATTTGTTTAATAATTAAATTAAAGAAATAGAAAAGAAGGGATGAAGAATAAATGTGTCTTTCCAAATTTAAATTGACATTCGTCCAAGTTAAATTGATAACTTTTTACAGAAAATGAAATAATTTTTTAAAGATGACTATTGAAATTTGGAATTAATTATGAAATTTAAAATATGTTATACATGGCCTTTGAAATTCTATTAATAGGAGTCTCTCCTTGCCATTTTCATCATCTCATTAACATCCAAACAGTTTATAATTGTAGAGTCTCTTTTTTCTGTCTTTTCTTCTGGTCGGATTTCTAAAAATTACTATTTAAAATCATAGAATTGTTAAGCAATATTAGAAGTGTACTTGTCAGAATTCTAAATAATAAGAAAAAATAGTACTTTAAAAAGAATGATTACTAATCAGGTCTCACGAACACAAATTTTTATCGAATTGATTGGAAGAATCGCCGAGTCATCACACAGTGTTCTATTAGTAATACAATCAGATTTGGAATTTCAAGATTGCTTGGAATATTGTTTGTGTCTCGTCAGATTTATCGACATTTCAAGAGTGAGATTTCATTCCCTGTTTTCTACAGCAGGCGGGACGGCCGGTGCCGCTGGGGTAACTGGGAGAAACTGGGGACATGGCGAGCTAGGTATCTCCAGGGGTGAGGCGAGCTTGACGCTCACGGAGTGGTTGGAGGTTGGGTAATGTCAAAGAAGACGTCACCAGACTGACGTGAGAATAAGTTGGTTTTACACACCATACGATTCTGGGAGACACCAGATGACACAGAAACATGGCCACAATATAAGGATTTCAAGCTAGACAACCGAATCGGCTTTGTATTCGCCCGAGAGAGAGAAGATCCGATTTTTTTTTACTCTTTTTTTTTGATATGGATGAGGGATCCACGTACAAGAAAGCGTTCGGTTCTTTTACAAGAGGTCCTGGTCATTAACTAGATAGCGATCCGTTTCGTTCTTATTTAATTTCTTAAAAGAACATGATAGAAATCTATATATTGTTTTATCATGGGAACTGCTTGATTTTTTATATAATAAAAAAGAAAAAGAAATATGTTCATTTAAGAAATTTCGGGAGTAAAAAAAATAAAGGCATTGACACAATGCAATTAGATCCAAGTTCTTTATTATTGTGAAATCATAATATCATCCCTATTTAACAAAATTAACACTAAAAAGGGTTGCTTGGACATAATAAGAGTCAATGCAATTCAGATGGTGGCCAAACCTTGCATTCCTTCCCCCAGTGAAGACAGCCTGGGTTTCTACCAGGTGAAGCGGGTGAACAAATCCCAAAAGGTTTAACGTCCCATGTACATTTATGTTCAGGACATCTAGGGTAGTCTCTCATATAGGTAAAAACTATACACTGTTGGGTTACTGTATGGTTAACACCACTAGCCAACTTCTCCACCCACCAAAAATCGCAAGTATATTTCGTGCTGAACCTCACGTTTATACGAAAATGGAATCCAAAGCTTGAGTTAGGTCCATCGGGTGTGAGTAATCGATTACCCAAGTCATCTTCTCTCGATTTACAATGCGCATTCAACCATCGACCATAACCAATAGCATTGTTGATGATGATCGTTGTTTTCTCATATCCAAGTTTCTTGTTGGCGTTGATCAATGTTGTCCTATTACTAGTCATGAACAACAACATTGCCATTTGGAAAACGAAGAGGCAAACATATTTGCTCATTTTGTCTTCTGAGAGGAGAAAGAAAATTTCAAGTCGTGTGTGTGTGTTTGAGTGTTGAGCACTTATTTATTTGTCTACAAGATCCATCTAATTATGTCAACTAAAACTATGTGAGACGGTAATAATTATGTTTTCAATGATCAATATGTTTGACTGCACATTTACATCGTGAGCATGGTAAGGAGGAGACTTTTTCAAGAGGCATATATAGAAGGCACTTAAATAGTATGTTGGACTACATATTAAAAATGTAAGCATGGTAAGGCTGAATAAAGTTATTAAGTGTAATGAAAAATTACATTACTATCCGGCCGTTAAGATTTGATAAAATATCATATAAGCACTCTAGGTTCCTGAAATGTAACCTTCGAGTTCATGGCAATTAATTTCATTAATTTGACAATTAAATGACCTTTACAATTTTTTTCAAAAAGGTAAATGACCATTGCATCCTTCTACTCATTCTAAAGTTGGACATTTTTTTTTAAACAAACCCAAAAACAGAAAACTAGAACCTCGAAATCAAAAGCTCAGTTTTTTCTTTTTTTTTACTAACACCAAGGACTTGCAACTTCTTCCTCATCAAAGGTTTCTCTTTTGGTCTCCCCCACTATCCCTTAGCTTTCAATTGATACCACTCATATCGAAACACTCACTGGAATAAATATTTTAGGTTATATCGAAACGAAACACTCACTAGAATAATTAGAAATATGAGTCCATACCGTTAGATATAGTTTGACTATACGAGTAGTAAAAATCATAATAATAAAATAAACAAACAAAAATCATCACCTAGTCGGAACATCAATTTAAACACATTTGTTTATTGGCATTTGAACCATTTTTGATAAGTACTGACGATGTTTCAGTTAAGTAAATTCGTTTACAATTCTGATGGTACAGAATTCAAGTCTATATCAAATTGAGTCAGAATATCTCTGTATTTAGCTTTCGATTTCTTCCTTGCAATCTCTCTCACGCTCTTATATCTCTTTCTTGACTTTTGTGAATTTTCTCTTGTCTTCAATTTTTTGGCTACTGTTTGAGTAGATGGATCAACTACTACTGGCCGTGTCGATGTTGCTGTCGTACCTGTCCAGTGAAACATTTTGTTTATTTAACAAATGAATGAATTGTATAAACCACATTTATAATACAAAATGAGTTTAATTTTAATCTGTTTACCTGACCTGAATTGCTGCCTCGCGTTATTAATTAGGTCTTGAAGAATTTTACCCTTTCTCGGATCAAGTGTAGCTTCATCTGATAATTGTATCAGCTGACAATTATAATGATTAAAGCTTTGTATGTAGTTACCTTCTGGCGTACTTTTTTCCCCATTTCGGATGACTCAAATCCATCCCTAGCCTTTATCATCCACCTTATCACATTAGGATATGCCTGTTATACAAACAATATCTTGCCATTTAATATTAATAGACATGCCTGTATTCTTTTAGGACATGCATGTGCAATATCAATAACATGTCATTTCCCACCAAAGGTATGCCAGTACTATTATTGCTACCATGCGTACACTCACCGAAGACGGTTCAAAACGGAAATAGATAAATGCCCTTCTTTAACATAAATAGACATGGCTGTACTCTTTTTAAAACAAAATTAGGGTGCGAGTACTCTTTTCAAATCCAAAAATCTAAACAAATGCCCTTCTTTAACATAAATAGACATGCCTGTAGACATGCCTGTGCAATATCAATAACATGTCCTTTCACAAGAAAGGATTTGCCAGTATGCTCATACTCAATAAAGCGGTCAACAAAACAGAAGATGGTTCCCAAAAAAAAAGTTTTTGATCGTCACACAGGTAAATTGCAACCAATCAATTTACCTCTAGGGAGATGCCTATTGACCGTATTTGAATAGTCTTGAAGCGTATCTGTTGTCTCCCTTATATGCTGCATGCTGCTTGGTATCTCCACAATTTTCTTCTTCTCTGGTTCAAACTGCCGTTCAGAAATTTTATTTCCTGAAGCTTTGCATTCGGCGTTTCTATTTTCTTATTTTTGAGATGGAAAATTATAGTAACAGGTAACATGATTATCGGTTTTTAAATAAATACGGTTATTGTGATCAGATTTTGTTAGCAAAAGTGCCCCCATTCCTAATTAATAGGGTTGATTGGATGAATTCTATTTTACCAAGATTACCCCTGCCTGTCTTCCTTTTTACAAATATACCACTGCCATGCCCTTTGGTTTGGACGGTACATAATCTATTATTATGCACCAAATCCAGGCCCCCAAAATGCATGCATGTTCATTGTTCAGATCAAGATAGCTATAAAATGGGTAAATATTATGTTCAGAACATAGATATGACTATTGATTAGGATTCCATATTTTTTGGCCAAATTCACATAAATGAATGCATGAATTAGACACCTTATCTTATATGTCTTTTGTGTGTTTTGATAGGATGTTTAGTTTATTTCCTTTCAGTTATTATGTTATTTTTTATCTTTGAAAGTTTGGAGACCTAGTTATCTATTTTGAAGCTTAATGGATGATGGAATGCATGAAGGGTGGGATACCACAGTCGCATTCCAGAGAGAAAAAAAAAGCAATGAATGAGACTTCGTTGAAAAGCTGATAAATCAGATTCTTGGGTGGTTCTAAGGCCTTAATTGTTTGATCGGAACTTAAATTGGAGTATTTTCTGCTGCCAAAAGCTAAGAAATAAATCGTGTATATATCCCAATGAACTCGATTCATTTGTTTTCGTGACAATGTCAATTGTGGTTCGTAAGATAGTTGTGGAAAATATGATGATTTCTCCATCAAAAGAGGGCCAAAAAATGTCCCAAAAAGGTAGATTCCGTTGGGTAATGCCCCATTTATATCCATTTAATTGGACATGTGATGATGTCCCACGGAGAAGAAAAAGTGGACAATTTGATAGCCCAACAGTTAATAACTTTGCTTGTGATATTTCAATATTACGTTGATTTTTTGAAGGGCTTTTTCTAAGGGCTTAATACTACGTTGATGGACCATCGCAATTGCGAACAGAAGATGATCGTCTAAAGTCCCTTGTGCACGGATTTGATGTGATCAAATCTTTGTCCCTTGTGCATTTCCTCCTTTACAAAAGGGGATATGATCGTTCAAACTCCAAAGAAGTCTAGGTATCCATAAAATTAGAGAACTCTAAGCAAAGAGTTCGCGGAGAGAGAAATAGAGAGAGTATTATCAGTACTTTTACTGCGATAGTTTTTAAGTTTTCGAAGAGAGTTTGATGTAGTTTCAAGTTCGAGGACGAGAGTTTGAGGTAAAAACAGGATGAATAAAATTTTCTAGTGTAAAAAGATGTGAAACACGAAAGTGTGTTAACTAGAGATTCTACTCCAGTGATTTTTTTCTCTGGTAATCGTAAGATTTTTTACTTAAATTTTGGTATTCTCTTTTGATGGTTAATTTTTACCATCGTAATTATTAATTATCAGGGTAAAATTTTATTTACTATTTTTGTTGCACGAGTCAAATTCCAACATTTGGTCTCAGACCCTTGGCATATAGCCAAAATTTGGCCTGTTGGAGATAGAGGATAAATTTATCAGATACGTTATCAAGTTAATTTCGTCAAATTGTGATATTTGGAAGACTTTCATGATTGATGTTTTATAAGGATCTTTAAGATCAAATTGAGTTTGAATGTAAAAATTGGCGAACCGACAACAGATGTTCACTAAAAAAAATGAATCGAAATGTATGTGGGATAATTCGACTCTTATTCACCATGTACACAAATCACACCCATTTTGCTGATTTACTCGGATTTTATCTCTCAAGAAGTATCGTTATGAAGAATATTTTTATTCCAACAGAGATACCAAATGTGTTTCATCTATATAGAGTATTTTCTACCAGAAGTGTTAATGGACAATCGTAGCTTCTCTTGCATGCAATCAAATCCACATTTTTTAACTATTATTGAATCGTATAAGACATGAGATGATCAATTTATCATGACATCTTCATTTATTATAGAGAAAATAAAATAAAAAAAGTATATAGTAATCAAACATGGTCACAGTCATTACATGTATTTTTTTTGTTTAATTCCCATTTTACAACAATACCCGAGGCACTAATTCCAGCAGGTGTAACATCCCAAGTACATTTATGTTCAGGACATCTACTCTTGTCAAGATAAGTCTCTTGAAAACACAAATACTGAACAACTTTCAACCACAGTGCGATTGGCACCTTGAGAACACTTTATAACCCATACAAATCCACAATGGAACAATGTTGTCTCCAATATACTTGGTGAATTTGGTCCTTTAGGTCTGAGTAAATGACTGCCCAGGTCATCATCCTTAGATTTGTAGTTCACAGTCAATCATCGACCATAACCAATAGCATTGCGGAGGGTGATTGTAACTCTAGATAATTCAAATACATTAGAATGTATTTTCTCATTTATATCATTCAAAAATGCCCCACTATTAGTCATGAATAACAATGTTGACAAAAGGAAGAAGGTAAAGAAAAAATGTTTGCCCATTTTTCTTATGCAGAGAATGAAAATACTATAAAATGGACATGGGTGCCGCTTCTATTAATAACTATATATATTGCATATAGGAGGCTCAAATAATAGTAAGCAAGACCATATGAGACATTGGTAGCCATATTTCCAAAGTTCTTCATCTCATAAAAAGAAACTTTAAGAAAGATAAGACATTTATTGTCAATAGCCAACCATTCCATATATTCATTTTGACTGTTTGACTCTTGTTTATTTGTTAATTTTATGGTAATTTCAACATATCATAGACAATGTTTGAATGTTTGAATGTTTGAATCAGTCAAATTTTAATAAAATCAGGAGAAACAAAGTGAATAATGTATGATTCGTCGTATATAAGAAAAATGATAAATCATAACTATTAAATATATTAGATAATATTTATGTTGGGAAAATTGTAAAAAACTTATTTTATAATATATTAAAGGAGGTTCCCAATTATAGTAAGTAATATGGTAAAACTCATCAATCGAATAACTTGTGGTTTCATCAATTAGATGGTAAAAAACATTCAAGGTCATCAATCTATTTTTTGTCTCTTTATGACCACTTATCTAAATTAAGTCACATTTATGGTCATTATGACATTTTGAAAATGTAAAATTTCTAAAATATCTCAAACTATTTTATTTTCTCTATCACCATCGTTCATTCTTATCTTCTAATTACTTCTCCTCTCTCCCTTTAGCAAGGAGCCACCATCCTCATTGACATCGCGTGGCGTCGTCGTCATTCATGTCTCGTGTTGACACATCCTTCAACCTGATCAAGTCGGAACAGGTAGATGGTAGATTTTGATAAATGACTTTTTTTTCCAACGAGTTGTGCACAATCTCCTTGCATCTTCTAGTAAAGTAACTCGAGGCGGGACTTTATAAAAGAGTGGAGAGTGGAGGGGTTAAGCTACAGAATGAAAGAGTGGCAGTGACAAAAGATTTGAGATCAAGTGGGGATCTTATAAAACCCGAATGCTTAATCCGACATTGAAAATTTTTATACGAATATAGATCTGACGTGATATGGTGGCATGCGGTGATAACATGACGTCAAATAAAGAAATGAGGAGAGAGAGAGAGGGCAGAAGATAGGAACGAAAGAAAGCGAGAAAACAAAGTTTGGGATTTGTTGGAAATTTTACAATTTCAAAATTACCTAAAGTGATCATAAAATGGTGATTTAATATAGATGAGTGACCATACAAGAATAACTTAATTTAGATTAGTGATCATACAAATATGACTTAATATAGATTTTTTGGTAGAAATGATTCAATATAGATGAATAATCATAAAAAAGAAAAAATATATTAATAACTATGGGCTAAAATTTATATTTAAAAAATTAACCATGAATGTCTTTAACCGAGATGTGACATGCTTGATAAGTGGGTGGCCGGGTATGGCTGTTCAAGTCTTTGAAGTGTCCCCTTCAAAAAAAAAAAGTCTTTGAAGTGTCAAAAAATAAGCCAGAAATATTGAATTGATGAATTTTAGATCAGAAAATCATAAATGTAAATCAATTATACCACATTATATAAAAGTAGAGTTTATTTATCTGGTTACTATGTTTATGTTATTTTTCGGTTACTAAGTTGATTTTTTTATTCGAGACCGGATCGAATGGGGATTAAATAAAACTTGTCTTTAAGTGGGGACTAAATTTTGAGCCGTCAGATTCGATTGTAAAAGAATATCTTTAAATCTGATGGTCAATAGCATATCAGGTGATAATGATTTGTATGTGAAATAATATTGGTTTACATCTAAAGTGATATTGGTTTACATGTGACTATAATATTGGTTTACATGTGGCCATGATATTAGTTTGCTTTAGTCTCCATGGATAGAAAACTAGCCTAGTCTCCACCAAATCTACCCCTTTCACTCTCATGTGATTTTGCTTTTCTCTCTTATTCTTGAATCTATTTTTTTATTTGCTAACATTTTTATTTGTTAAATAGACAGAAATAAAGAAACAAGAGATGTGCATCGCCTACAAATTCGTCTCATGGTCACCAATAAAGTAGTTCATATAACTATTGGTTGGTGGAAATACCTTTATTCACCAGATTTCTCAGATGAATGAGAGACACCAATATGAGTTTTATTCATCATGTAAGCATCGAACAATAGAAACTGCAACTTGTAATTTCTGCCGCGTTTCAGACAGGCTGAAGAAGATCTAAAACCGAATTCCGGTCGGGCATACTTGGTATGGCACCTTTGACTTGGACACAGAGTGAAGATGCTGCAGCTGTTAGAATACAGAAGTAGTGAGGACCCGTTTTAATTCCCAGAATTTCTCGTTTCCATATTCTCATTAGTCGAGTTTCGCAGACGAGTGGCAACCGGAAATCATATAACCATCCATACCTGCAAATCTCATGCACTCAGGCTTCGACTTGCCCTCCACGAGTGCCACAGCGAATGCAGCGGTGAAAGTATCTCCTGCTCCAGTGGTGTCGACAACTCTTGGAGCGGGTATAATGGGTTGTTTGATTGGCTTTTCCCCTTCTAGAAATAAAGCTGATCCCTTGTCACCAAGTTTCACAAGGACATGTTTGACTCCCTGAAAGCAGCTGATGGTCAAGTAATGAACTGGACAATTAAAACGAAAAGCGGAATGCCCCGAATTGTTTTTCCATCTGATCATACAAATCTAAACCGGTTGGATATATTTGCAACGAAGAGCAGACTGAAATGGTCAATAAACATGCTAGTATATGCAAATCTATATATGTGGTAATCTATTGGAGCATGCACAATCCGAGTCAAATATTTGATTACATTTAAACAGGTAGGATATTTGCAATAAACATGATAATATATGCAAATCTATATATGTCATTATCCATTGGAACATGCTTGAATGCGAGTCAAACATTTGATTACAGCAATAAAATGCCATAACCTTTGATCTAAAGGAGTTTCCAGAACTCAAAACCTATTATTTTAGTGCGACTTCCGAAGGAAGCATATCAGCTTTCATCTTTGGCTATTCATCAATCTCTATGAACCCATCCTACGATATCAGAAGAACCAAGAACCGCATATATACATAGGTATTCTAGAATAGGTGCCTTCGACAAATGTTCACAGATGACCAATCTGACATATTGCAAGAAAGAAACATGCTTGAGCTGAAATGCTCTGTGAAGCTCACCATTATGAAAAGTGAATGCTATGAAATATAATGAATGGCTTCAGTACCCATGCTTCAAAGCTGAAATGCTCTGCGAAGCTCACCATTATGAAAAGTGAATGCTATGAAATATAATGAATGGCTTCAGTACCCATGCTTCAAAGCTGAAATCTCACCATGTCATGGCATTTCATTACAGCGTCATCAATTTGTTGCATGCTTTCTGTCGGCATCCCAGTTATACGGCTGAGCTCGGTTTCATTGGGACTCAAGAAGTCAATAACAGCTAATAGGTCGGGAGGGAAAGGTAAATCCATTCCCCCAGCATCCAGTATAACGGGAACCCCCGAATCACGTGCTACCTATATATAAATCCCAAACATTTGACTAAGAACACAGTTTAGGGCAAATAAACCAAACAGAATAAATCTTTAGTTAAACAATGTCAATTCAGATAAAGTAGTAAAACAGAAGTGAAATGCAAATGTTCACACAAGCATGTCAGTCTACTATATCGTAGGTCTAACCAAGACGTACCTTCCCTTGACAATTCAGTCTTTCTGCTGGTAGGCCTTAGAATGACAAAAGCAACTACATAAACACTCCACATTTGGGCAAATAATAAACAATCTGCTGAAGGCACTGTGCAGATTGCTTTTATCCTTGTATATCTAAACACGCCTTTATAAAATATTTAAACCTCCAATACAACCGACTGATGAAAGGCTTTCCATCACAGATCCGCAATTGATAACAACCATGGTTTCTATTCTCAGGTTTTGGACAGAAAAATGACATTCACACTAAATTCCATAACCTGGTCAAAGTACATATTCATAACAATATACTCATCATGTGCGTGGTCGCTTAACTAGGTGATGTGACAATTAACATACATCCATTCTATGAAATATTATGCTTACACTCTTGGGAATTTAGAACGTCGTGGACTCATTAGCCTTAATTCACCATTCAAGCATAGCAATCCCCTTCTTCTCAATAACAGAGAAGTACAGCAGTTCTCTAGTCCCAAGAAAGAGCTTCGCTAAGAGGAGAAAGAAAACAGCTGACACTTAAGAACAAACATATTCAGCAAGAACTAGGCAAACCATCTTGCTCTTGCTGACTCCAAAAAAAAAACTTAGTTCAGCTCCAACCCGAAAAAACGAGCTAAGCAGCCCTTGCATGTTGTAAGCAATCCAAAAGCATTTTAATCGATTCTGCAAGTCAGAAAGGCTTCCAATGAACGAGTACTATCTAAATCTATCCACTTCCTAACCTCTCATTTCATGTTTCCATAATAACTCAGCACTCCTCACTAGCAATCACCAAAAAGGCACAAACTTGGTCCTTCCTTTCAGTCTCCACAAGCTAAATTCATCTCAAACAGCTAAATTCTTTCTTGACAATCAAAAGCATTAGAACCTCCGTATGCAATTCAAAACCTTGTGACAACGACTCTGTGGATTTTCTACACTTATCAATTGCTCCCAACAACACACCACGATCAATAAGATTCTCACCACGCCTCTTCAAACAAAGTCAATTAGGCCAAACTAAAGTTTGCACGAATTTGATGTCGCCTCGTGTTCTATGCTGTCAAGCGGGAACATCGAGGAATCTGCATACCTTGGCAACTTGCAGATTGACATGATCAGGGATCTCCCTCTGTAGCAAGACAATGCCAGCATTCCTAACAACCTCGAGGTCCCCCAACCCGAACGGTTCGGGCCAGCCTCTCATATTGGCACCACCAACAATGATGATGGAGTTACTCCCGCCAGGCTGGAGCATCACCACCGCGTGGCCAGTGGGCACATCTTCCACCACCCTAACCCAATCCAAGCAGACCCCACAACCCATTAGCCCCTCGGTGATCAGCTTCCCATGAGCATCGCCCCCAACTTGCCCCACAAAGTAAGTGGGGTAGGAGAGCTTGGCCCCGCACGCAGCCTGGTTGGCCCCTTTCCCACCTGCAAGAGTGGACCCCGCCGCGGCCGAAATGGTCTCCCCTTCCTTGGGCAGCCTCTCGATCTCCACGTAGATGTCCGCGTTGGCCGAGCCGACCACGACAAGCGGTGGCAAGCTCGGGTCTTGGTGGGCCGTTGGGCTCTGTGGGTTTATGGAAAAGGAAGGGAATTTGGGTTTCCTGGTTTGGATGGTAACTAAAGTTGGTGTCTTTATTGTGGGGATGGTTTTGCTTCTGGGATTTAGACAAGAAATGTCTTGAGGTGAAATTGCTGCCCCTTTCATCTTCTTCCTGTTAATTTTTTTTCTTCTCAAGTGAAGACGAAGTGGTGATCTCCTTCCTTTGGTCGGACTGTTTTGTTTTTGTGACGGGAGTGTTTCGAGTCAACCTTTCTCCACATGTTGTAAAATTGAAAATATTTATTAAACTAATTAATTTAGGTTTAAAATTAAGTCGATGCGACTTTAAATAATGGTATACTCAGAATCGAAGGAACTAGAACTTGTTGACTTCAACTCGGTCTAGACCCAGATCTTGTTCAGATCAAGATATTTTAAAAATATAATGGTATAGATATGGATCTATAGGAGCTGCTCTGATCTTACCTGAATTTTTTAAAATAATATATGTATGTTAATTACTAAACATAATACCAAATTTTTAATCTCAACATGATTGATTTCAATTTTTTTTTGAATTTATTTGCTTCATTTTTTTATATTGAGTTATTTTAGCGAATGAATCAATTGCATTTAACATTTCTTATTGTTTGATAACAATCAAGGGATAGTAAAATTTTCTAAAAATAAAATAATTTTTAAATAACACAAACTCTAGGATCGCCCTGATCTTACCGATTTTTTAGGACTCGAATCCTCCCCCAATCCTTACTTTTTAGACCAACGTTTCGATCATTTAATTTCATCGTCCTATCTAATTTCCTATTACCCTTTGATATTAACCTCCGGGCTTTTTGTCCTCTCCAACGCCGTATTCATTCCTTTTGAAGGCTGATGTCAAAGTAGGACTCAATTAATCACTAAAAAGGACTCAATTACTCTAGTTACAAAACTTGTGAAAATTGCAACTAAATTTTCATCTACTGCTTGCTTGCTTCAGGAGCTGAAACTCTATATTCTCTCCAATTTCGTATCCAAAGACTTTGGATTATGAAATCAAATCACAATTTGCAAAACCAGCAAACATTCCCCAATTCCAGTGGCAACCATTCATCCACCCCACAAATTTTGATTCGGGATCAATGAGCAACTTCACTGGGTGTGGAAAATACTCGGGAGGACTCCCAAGAACTAGTTATCCTAAGATCTATCACAAAAGTGTCTTGAAACTTCGGCGTCATATTGGTTCAGTAGAATGATATGCTATACAACAATTTCCGCCTATGTTTAGCTTCAAATGCGACAATAATCTCATCGATTGAGTCCTCCCATGATTCAGCCGTTTCAATCTGCACATGGCACATGCATATCCAAATCCATCAATGTTGTTTCACACAAGTACTTGGATCATTGATAGAACTGAAAAAATAATTGTACCTCCTGGCAAAGATCCAAAGTAAGCCTAGCTCCAATAGCAGCCTCTTCGTGGTTGTCCTTGACCTCTAAGTTGATGACCAGCACACTCTTCATAAGAACATGATCCCTATTATGAAGGTCTGCACATTTTCAAAGCAACAATAAGGAACTGCACATAGAATCCTTGATATGTTAGAGGCGCATTGCTCCATGCAACAAAATACAAATGGGGCACCGAAAAAATTCTACATTAAAGAATCCTTCAAGTGCCACAAGCCCTACAGCAAGTGACCGACTGAGTCATCAGCTTAAGAGCATTCAGTATGGAGAAAGTATGCATTCCATAGGTTCATTATATCTGAATTCATGAGAGTACATAACCAAATATCAAATGAAAAATATATAAGAAAAGCATGCACTCCATGCTAGTATATATACCACCTGAATTGCACTCCAAGTGATATTTGACTTTTAGCAAGTATTACCATTTGGGGTAGCAAATAGGTGCTTCAAAGTATATGCTCCGATGGATAAATGGCAGATGGGTATAGGAGAAAGCACGATATAAGATCAAGAATCAACATTTATATGATACATTCAAAGATTTTCAAAAACCTTTATACTTTATAGAAGCTTGCCATACCAATGTCCATGTGGGCAGTGTAATTCTCAATTGCAGATTTAGCTTATATTTCAAAGATACAGCTTGAAACTTGAAAAGAATCAAACAGTTGCTCAGTCCACGGATAAGACGAGGAAATGAAAAAGAAGACCCACAAAAAAGGGAGCCAGAAGTTCCACTGTAAGAATACCTGGACTATGATTGTGTGTGTAATATGTAGTGAGCAGAGCTCATATTAGATGTTGAATGACCTACAAACAATTTCTCACTTCTCACACTGTACTCTTCAATCGTTTGCACGTGCATCATTACATTCACGTCCAGTCCTCGTCCAGCAAGATAGATTATTATAGCTCTTAAAATTCCTTAGAAGATCGTATTAATTTGCCCTTAGAATCTAATAGAAATAGGGCAAAGTATGAATGGCCAAACAATATTGGAATGTCAGAATGAAGGCTCACCATATCAACCCCTACTACAGTAAAAAGAACAAAAATTGCTTAGCCATCTGATTTCCGGCAAGTAGGAAAAATATATACTTACCTTCAATGGTCATATCAAAGACCTTTTCTTCAAATGTAAAGACCACATCAAAAGACCCGTCAGAAGCATTGTCTTGCCATCGTTGAGGAGCCAGTTTGACAGTGGAATTCCTTTTCAGCATCGGCAATATGCCATTGCGTTTATATCTGCGAACTCTTGTAAAGGTGCATGTTTGCTTTCAAATACGTTCTCATTGGGGTCTCAGAATATGACCAGCAGCCAGTATTCCAATCTACCATGAAGAGTTCGAAACTAATAAGCAGCTCATGGAATATGTACAAATCGAAGTGAATCTCCAAACATCCATTCGTGAGTCTCAACAAAATACAAAGGCCGAAACTTTCTATAATTCTCCAATGCAAACAATGACACGCAAAGAAAACGAAACAAAGAGGATACAACTCGGGGTCTTTGCGCCTGAGATCGTCAAACATCTGCTTGTAAGGGGTACCGAACTCGTACACATTCGGTTCCCTGAGCGAGGGCCCGGGGAGCTTCACGTGAGTACCCGTCCCATAGGAGGACACATCGAAGCCTTGCCTCTTCAGAAGACAATGCGCCTCCATGCTTCGGTTCTGATTCGAGGAACAAACCATTGCGTACCGGAACTTCATCATTCCAAAATCAATCTCTACACACTGCGGCCAAAAGCTAAAACAAATCGGGTCAGCTAGTCTATATCCCCAATTTTAATTTTAATTTTAATTTTTTAAGAAAACTAACCCTAACCCAAATTAAAAAAGGAAGCGAATAGGACTGAGTTGGACCTTTGAGAATTCGGTCGAGTGTCAAATTGAAGTCGTCCGTACAAGGGCAAACCACTTCCACCGTCGACCGGAGCAAAGAGAGGACGGCGGCGGAGACTGGAGAGAAGCGAAGACGAAGATGAGCACGGGCGGGCTAGTGGGAACCGGCGTTAGTGCATTTGGTTTTGTTTGGTAGAAGCATTTAAAACTGTGGAACTAATTTTTAGGACAAAAATATTAAATTAAAAATTAGAAAAAAGAAAAAAGAAATCAAAAATAAATAAATAAAAGTCTCTAGGAAAAAATATTACGAGAGAAGATGAATATGAATTTTTTTAAATATTTTCCTGATTTATTTTTGAAAATATTAAACCAAACATTTTTCTATAATTATATTTAGGAATATTTTTTCAAAAATTATTCAAATAGTTAAATGTCCTAAAAAAATTTTTATCATTAGTTCGGATATTTTTTCTGTTATGCAAGTTGAACAAACTACTGGTCTTAAAGTGACTTTTACTAACTTTTTTCTGTGAAAAATTTATGCGTCGGGTTCATAGAATTCAGTTTTGGGAATATCGGAACTTCAAATACCACTTTAAAATTAGGGGAATTTGGCCATACCCAAAAATCGGACGGCAATTTACTCATTTATTCCATGTTCTGGAGTGAACCTTTGCAAAATTGTTGATCAAACTCTAAAAACGTTGATTAACAGGTTTTTTAGGACCTTTCAAAAAAAAGAAGGTTTTTTAGGATAAAAACCGTTGAGTTTTCATGATTTTGGAATTTCAATGTGAGGCAAGGATATTTTGGTAATATTAGATTATAATTTAAGTAAATCTTTAACATTAATTAGTCAAAGAGATTAACAAGTTTAATTTCTTAAACTTTATAAACTCATTTACTAAATATCAGATCTTCGAGTAGATTATATTAAAACATAGAAACTTCTAAGTTTTTTCTTAGGTGGATAAATTTTCATAATAGACAAAAATACTAGATATTTGGGATCGGTTGTAAATAAGTTATGTATTTGTTTAATGAAAATTCGTATTCGTATAGTATTGGATCAGCTGATTTAGAAACAAAAAAAATTTGGTTCTTTAAAAAATGGAATTTATATTTTTGGAGGCTGTTCCACTCTAATTTGTAATATTCTTCTCCTTTTTACAAAACATTGAATATAGAGTACCAAGAATAGAAACTCTCTTTTTTTAGAAGGACAAAAATAGAAACTCATGCTCTGTTTCTTTTACATAATTCAATTCCTGAAAAAAGGGTATTCTGCTTTATTGTGTTTGGTTTATGTTGTTATTAATTTTACAGAAATTAGTTTAATTTTCTGTCTCCAGTTAAGTTTTGTATTTTCAGGGGAAAATCTTTTACTGCACAATCTTCGGAAACACTTTTCTTAATTACTTCTACGATTTTACTAGTTCTAATTGTTATGTTCATGTTCTTTATTTAAATTGTTTTATAAAACTCATATCTACTATCCTAGAATACTATCAATATTGCAAATCCACCAACTACTAATTATCATGTCTGACAACAAACCAATGTTAAATATTTATTAAAATAATTTTATCATTATTCAAATATCTTATCTTATTTTGTAAATATTTTTTTGGGTAGAATATTCTGTAAATATTTGGTGTAGCCGGATGCAAGTGATTTAAAAATGTGCAAGTCTCAAAAGAAACTAATTAACCAAAGATCGTTCGTTAACGATATATGGTACTAAGGTTAGGCAGGTTATTTTTTTAGTTTAAAAGAGTGGGATAAATTTTTTGAAAGATAACAAAACAAACATATTTTGGTCAAAATTTTGGGACATCTTGGATTATACGCTTTAATCTACTTGATCAGGCTCGTTATTTTATGACATACGATATTCATCTAGGGATGAATATGGATACGATTCAGATTTGAATCGGCTCGAACAAGTCTCATTTCTAATTCGAATTTGTTCTTTGACAATTCGAATCCGAATACATATATCAAAAATTTTTAATTCGCCAAATAATTGAACTAATTGAATAATTCATCAATTTATGTTTAAAAAAATGATCACATTTTAAAAGAGGGGGAAAATGGGGAATCCAAATTTCCTTTTACCCCTGTACATTCTTTAAAATTAAAATAAATCAAAAATTCTCTAATCTCTCTAGTGATAATTTGATCGCTAAAAGTTCTCTCTTTAAATTTACTAATTAATTATTTTAATCAAATTATTAATTACATAATTAGTCATATTATTTGTCACATAATTAGTGATATCCCCATATGGCTTTTTCTCCGATTCTATATTATCTTATTCTAAATTAAATGATGAATATGGAGGAAGTAGTTCCACGAAAACGTAAAAAAAAATCATAAAAATAAAAAAAATTGAACAAAAAAATAAAAAAGAACTCAAATTTGGATGGATCCAATTCAGATTTGACGGTTTATCATTCGTATTTGAATTCATCTTTGGACGAATTGAATACGAATAATAATATTGATTATTCAAATTTGGCATATCATAATTAAAAATTCGAATTCGATTCGTGGTCACCCCTATCTCCATCGATTGCAACTCAAAGATTTGTCCACGAAACGATAAGGTTTCCTCAATAATCATATATTTTTTTAAAAAGCGGACCAATCGTTTGTTTGACCAATCGAACCACGACTTGGGACAACCACATGTCATTTTTTTACCTAAATCCGGATGGTGGTTAGACCGAAGGTCAATAGTGTTAACCACCATTTCAACCGGTCATACCGATTTGCTCATTCAATTGGAGTGGCCGGTATAGAAAAAACATCAGGAAAGATATTTTAATTTTTTTTAGTTTTACTAGATTAAAATAATTGTAAATTATAACTTTTGCAATTAAATCAGATAATTTTTATTACATTTTGAAATTTTATTACTAAATATAATTAATAATATATATATTATTTAAAAAAAATGACAGTTCGACAAGTTGCACCAATTGATCTAAGAAATCGAAAAAATCTCGAGTCGACCTCCATTTTTTAAAACCTTGGGTAGCGTGAGATCTTTAAGGGGTCACCGTTTTTTTTTTGAGGAAAAAAGTGGCGCGAAGCCTATATTAAAAATACATTACAGACATAAGAAAAGAAAATGAAAGCAGAAATACAGACACAAGACACGAAATCCAAACGGAGAAAGATAGCAAGTCCGATGACAACAAGGTGGCACATGGGAGATCGATGGGCGGTCGAATAGAGCACAAAGGCCGACGACCGGGGCGAAGTTCTGCCGAAGCAAGCTGCGGCTAATAACCTTATGACAAAGTCAAGAGGACATCTGAATGCAAAACACTCAGATGAGAGCCAAGGTCAATGTAAACCGACCAAGACAAGGTTCTCCACCTGCAACCAACGGACGGCTAACAAGATCCGAAAAGATCTCATATCAGACGAAAGACAATCAAAGCATAAGCAAACATAGAAATCAAAAGAGCAAAAGCCTGACACAACCACAAAACACGTGTGACGCGAGAGCAATAACAAACACACAAACACAGATTCAACTGAAAACAACAAAGACAGAACAGAAATAATTAAAAATCGAAACAATAAAAACTGAGAACCGACCGGGGAGGAGATCAGACTCGACCATCCTCCCCGGTGACCTCCGAAGATCCCAACCAATCCCAGCTGGGAAGAACAGACCAGGCGAGCGTTGGGGATAGATGAGGCGTTGAAGGACTGAAACCAAGGGCGATGGGGATGGAAGCAAAGAAGGTGATGGAGGAGCGGAGAGGCAGGTGGTTGAGATGGCGAGATCTAAGAGGCGGAGTTCAATATGGAGAGCGGCTTCGATCTGAGGTGAGTGACAGAGAGGCGGTTGATGAGCAACGATGACGGAAGGCTGAGGCAAACAAAAGGAAACCGGAGAACGGAGGCGACAGAAACAGCGACAGGGACGGATCTGAACCCGGAGAGATGAAGCGATGTAGATCGGAGCCAATCTGAACAAGGCGAGACGGAGACGGAGAAAAAACAAAACGACGGCGGCGATGGACCCAAGAGAAGGTGGTGGTGGTGGTGGTGGTGGTGGTGGTGGGGTGGGCGGCCGGCGGGCGTGGATAAAGTGGGTATAAAACCCTAAACAAAAACTCTCACGAGGAGAGAGGGAAACGCTCTCACTTGGAGAGAGGGACGCGCATTCCTGGAGAAGGGGTCACAGTTAGACAAATACTTTTTCATGGGGCCTCATGCCAAATGATCGCTTCTCTGCCAAGTATTTTTGCAGAGATCTAGAACAGGAAGCAAGACTTAGCCCGTGGAATCCTATTTGGTCTGGCATATCATATGGGTACTTAGACCACCAGCATCCACTGCCCGAATCTAAGTCAAGGAATAAATAATTAATTTTTTTCTCATTCACATCAACCCAATCCAATTATCTCTTTTTCTACCCACATCCGCAACCTGTCCCAACCTAGGTTACATAATAAATAATTAATTTATCTCTCATCCATATATTATCTACTTTCATATTTATTTATATAAAATTATATTAAATATACGAATATATTTATTCCGTAATTAAGATAACAAATTTTTTTTTCCAAAGTAAAAAAAATTTCTTTATAAAAGTGGGAATACAAAATTAGATAGAAATAATTAGAGGTATATAGAGATGCCCTAAATGATAAATTACAAATACGGAAGATGAAAAATACGAATTTGCATATAAATTATTTTTATTTTTTATCACAGATAACTCTAATTTTTTTAACCACACAAATCATATCCGAAAAAATCTATTTGTACGAATAAAATTATTCCAAGTGTAACTAAGTAGATAGATTAGGAAACAAAAAAAGGGCACACGTCCTCCTTTTCTTCTTTTTTTTCCTGATTGGTGCGTGTATTACACGCGCCAGGTCGAGGCGTCAGAAAGGCGCCGATGCAGGTGGTCTTAAAGTCGTGACCATATGCACTTATTCATTTGGTTGTTTTGTTTTGTTAGGTTAATGACCAATAAGGAGTGGACTCGACGGTACTTTATGACATGGAACACATGCCCGAAATGCCGTGAGCCAGGTTGTGTTGATGTTATTGAACATGATTGGTCGCATCCCTTCTTGGGCCCCCCTCCTCACATTTTTAGGAGGAAGATTTCTAGTTGTTCTAACGATTTGATCTTGTGGAGCAGAAATCTCAATGACAACAGGAAAGCCAGGATTGAAGTTTTGACATGCCAACTTCAGTTAATCTAACAAACTGACCATGCGCGCCAATGCAAACTTAAGGAGGCAGATATCAAGCGCGAGCTGGCTGGCCTATTTGAGGTTAAAGAAATCTTTTGGCGGCAGAGGTCCCGCATTCACTGGCTGAATTGGAGTGACAAAAACACCTCTTTTTTCCATACCACCTCTACTCAGAGACATCAAGTAAACCAAATTGTGAAGTTAAAGGATCCTAATGGTGTTTGGATTGATGATGATTCTCTGTTACTTTCTCTAATTCAAAATTATTTTCAATCTTTATACTCTCACTCTTCCACGTCCGATCCTACTCCCATTCTTAAATGCATACCTAAACTTGTTACCACTGACATGGCTGTTGACTTATCTAGGCCACTTTATGATGAGGAGATTAAACATGCTGCTTTCGATATTGGGGGAACTAAGTCTCCTGGACCTAACAAATTTTCTGGCATCTTTTACCAGAAACTTTGGAGTGTGGTTTCCTCTGAACTGATTGCTCTTGTGAAAAATTGGTTTGAGTCCTCGACTGTCCCTCACGATCTGAATAAAACATTTATTTGCTTAATTCCTAAGGTCGCTTGCCCAACTGATATTCATGGTTATAGACCAATTGGACTGTGTGATTTTGCATATAAGGTTTTTTCTAAAGTCCTTGCTAATCGTTTGAGCCCTTGGATGCCTCTGTTGATTTTTGATAGCCAAGGTGCGTTCATTAAGGGGCGGTGTATTCAGGATAATATTTTGATTACCCACGAAGCTTTCCATTACCTTAGGATTTCTTCTAAAAAGAAGTCCAACTCTATGGCCATCAAGTTGGATCTCAAGAAGGCTTACGACTTGGTTAATTGGGATTTTTTTGAAAATATCTTGATTAAACTTGGGTTTCCAAATCATTTTTTGAAATGCATCATGAGTTGTGTTAGACTACCTCTTTCAGTGTGTTATTCAATGGCTACCCTCTTCCTTGGTTCAATGCGGGAAGGGGCATCAGACAGGGATATCCCTTTTCCCCCTTTTTGTTCTTCTTAATCTCTGATTCTTTGCCCATTTTGTTAATTCTATGAAAGTTTCTGGCTATATTCAGGGTTTTGCATTTAACAGACATTATCCTATCCTCAAAAATGTCCTTTTTGCAAATGACACACTCCTCTTTGGGAGAGCTATTGTGGGCGAGGCTAGGAACCTTAAAATTCTATTAGATCAATTCATGGAGATTTTTGGCCAGCAGATCAACTTTCAGAAGTCTAGCGTGTTCTTCTCTAGATGCAAATCTGTTTCAAACATACTGGACATTTTGATCATTCTCGAGATGGTTCGAATACAGGCTGATGATAAGTACCTGGGTCTCCCATCTTTTTGGGGTAGATCCAAAAAAGAGGCCTTGAACTTTCTACTTGAAAGAATGTGGAAGAAAACTTTAAGCTGGAAGCAAAAGCTTCTTTCCTAGGCTGGGAGAGGCATCTTAATTAAATCTGTTCTTGCTGCTATTTCTACTTATTCTATGCAGTGCCTGTTATTGCCATCTACGTTTGCACTAAGGTCAATAGCCTTATGACTAATTTCTGGTGGTCGGGAGAGGGAGAGGGTAATAAGATTCACTAGCTCAGTTGGGAGAAGCTCTCTCTCTCCAAGTCTGATGGTGGTCTTAGTTTTAAAGACCTTAGATTGTTCAATTTATCTTTGCTTGCAAAATAAGTTTGGCGTTTGTTAACTAATCAAAACTCGCTTTGCTATAGAATCCTTAAGGGATTATATTTTCATGATTCTGAATTGTTGACTGCTTCTAAAGGTTGCAGGCCATCGTGGATGTGGTCTAGCCTGATGGAGGGTAGAGATACTCTTCTGAAAGGACTCATGGTTAGGATTGGGGATGGAAAATCAACTGATCTTTGGCGCGATCCCTGGCTGCCATCCTTGCCAAATTTCAAACTTCATCACTGAATTTCCTCTCCTTCCTCTATGTCTTTCATCTCAGATTTGATTTCTCATTTTACTAGAAGCTGGAAGACTGATTTGATCTTAAACTTATTTAATCTTGCTGAATAACAGGCCATCCTTGACGTCCCTCTTAGCAGGGTTGCAGGTCTTGACAGGTTCGTTTGGCAGCATTGTGACGATGGCATTTTCACTGCCAAAAGAGTTTACAATTTCCTCAAAATGCACCAGATTCTGGTAAGATAGGCTCTTCCTTTGGCTGTCCCCATTAACTCTTCATGCTGGAAAAGAATTTGGAAGCTTAAGGTCCCCCCGAAAGTCCAGAACTTTATTTGGAGACTTGCTTAGAATGGGATTGCCTCTGCAGCTAACTTATTTAGTAGACATCTATCTCTGTTCCATATATGTCAAGTGTTCTTTGAGGGAGAGGAATCTATTTTGCATATGCTTTTTCTCGGCCTTTATGCTCGTGCTTCTTGGCATTGTAGTCCTTTGGGTCATTTTTTAAATCTTTCTTTGCATACTACTTTCAAGGACTGGCTATTTTTTATTATGGACTTGTTACATTTGGCTAACAACTTGCCTCTAATTTTTTTTATATGCAATTATGTTGGAGCATCTGGTTATCTAGGAACAAATTTATCTATGAAAGCACCCGTATCGATCCGGTTTTGACTACAACACTTGCCTCTCATTTCTACAATGAATATTTGTAGGTGACAGGTACAACGTTTGCTAGCTGCGTTCATGAATCGCAAACACAAGTTTTGTGGATAGCTCCTGCTCAAGGAATCCTGAAATTCAATTACAATGCTTCTGTTGGGTTTGAATGGAAAATTTAATGCAAGCCCAATAATGGAAAGGCCCAAAAGAAAGGCACAAAGGGAGATGGAAGGTTGCAATCCCACATTGATTAGACAAAGGAGGATTTCCTTGTTTATAAGGAATTCCCCTCCTTGCCTCTCAACTTGATTGGCTACCCAAAAGGCTGACCCACCGCTAGCTGCCTGCACTTGGCACTTTGTGGCGCACTTGGCGCATTGGACGCAGGTCGCAATGGACGCTTTGTGGCGCACTTGGCACTTCGCACGTGTCGCGAGGAGCTGGAGGAGCCTTAAGTAGTTTGCCCGGGTTCGGAGGCAGGTGCGCAGCTACCGAAGTCCGTCACCGAAAGGCTACGAGCGCAGCCTGGCGCGCCTGGAAGGATCCAGAAGCCACCGAAGGGCCACGAGCGCAGCCAGTCAGCCTGTTGGCCGAGCGGACGCGTCCCTTCGGGGTGGCTGCCTCCCTGCCTCCTCCAGCCTATAAATAGGCCCGCCCCCTGCCAGAATTCTCATCCCAGCAGCAAGTGCACTTCCTAGCATTGTTGACTTCTCCTCTTCCCCCGTTCTTCACTTAGAAAAGAGTCCGAAAGTTTTGGGTATATAAGGGTTCGCCCGAAAGTTTCGAGATACGTGTGCAACGGTCTTGGAAATGCCCTAAACAGTCGTTGTATCTTGGGGATGATTGCCGAAGCCCGTACCGCACTGAAATATACGGGGCAATCTCGTCTTACGGAGAAAGTGTCCAACACTTGCCTCGACTGAAGTAGATCCTAATCAAGTACACCACTCCGACATCCAACAATCGTAAGACGAGATTGTGTACTTGAAGATGGCATCGACAAGCTCAGCACCAGTGCCAGCGGTCCCGGGAACTGTCCACACCGAAAGGCCGGCCAAGTTCAACGGTACCGAATTCAAGAGGTGGCAACAGAAGATGTTGTTCTACCTGACGACGTTCAACCTGGTCCGATTCTTGAAGGAAGAGGCTCCGAAGGTGGCGGAAAATGAGGCAGATCAACAGAAGATCAACGCCCTCAATGCATGGAGTCACAGCGACTTCCTATGCCGGAACTACGTCCTGAATGGACTAGACAACACGCTCTACAGTGTCTACACAGAAGTTAAGACCGCTAAAGAGCTGTGGAGTTCACTCGAGAAGAAGTACAAAACGGAGGATGCCGGGACGAAGAAATTCATCGTCGGACGATTCCTCGACTTTAAGATGGTGGTCTCCAAGAAGGTCATCGACCAAGTGCAAGAGTTGCAGCTGATCCTTCACGAGATCCAAGCCGAAGGGATGCAACTCAGCGAGTCCTTCTTAGTAGCTGCAATGATCGAGAAGCTCCCCCCGCTATGGAAGGACTTCAAGAGCTACCTCAAGCACAAGAGGAAGGACATGAGCCTAGAAGACCTGATCGTGAGACTTAGGATCGAGGAAGACAACCAAAAGTCCGAAGTCAAGCAAGGCAAGGCCAACCCCGAGACCACCGTGCACCTCGCCGAGGGAAAAGGTAGCAAGAAGAGGAAGAAGTCCGGGGATAAGCAGGAGAAGCAAGAGCCCAAGAAGAAAAAGAAGATCAAGGGCGACTGCTACAACTGCGGTAAATCCGGACACATGGCTAAGGACTGTCGCCAGCCGAAGAAGGACAACCAAGAAAAGGCTAACCTGGCTGAAGACTTGTCCCAGATGGATCTGTCAGCCGGTGTTTGAAGCCAACCTGGTGGACAATCCGAGAGAGTGGTTCGTGGACACTGGAGCTACCCGCCATATCTGCTCAGACAAGGAGATGTTCTCGAACTATATCCCGATCACCGGCCAAAAGCTGTTCATGGGAAACTCCGCAACGTCCAAGATCGTTGGTCTGGGAAAGGTGGTCCTGAAGCTGACCTCAGGAAAGGAGCTGACCCTCAAGGATGTGTTGCATATCCCGGACATCCGCAAGAACTTAGTCACTAGCTCACTGTTAAGCAAAGCCGGTCTTAAGCTTGTATTTGAGGCTGATAAGTTTGTACTGACCAAATCGGGTCAATTCATAGGAAAGGGTTATCTAGAAAGGGGGCTATTTAAGATGAATGTAATAACTGTACATTGCACCTTTAACGGTGAAAATAAAGTTAATGCTTCTTCTTACTTGGCCGAGTGTTCTAATTTATGGCATGGTAGATTAGGACACGTAAATCTAAACTCGCTAAGAAAGTTAGTAAGTTTAAATTTATTACCGAATCTAGAGTTCAACCCATCCGATAAATGTGAAGTATGTGTGCAGGCTAAAATGATCAAAGCACCTTTCCATTCAGTGGAAAGAAGTACTACGCCTTTAGAATTAATTCATACGGACACTTGCGATATGAAACACGTGCAAACTAAAGGCGGGAAGAAATTCTTCATCACGTTTATCGATGATTGCACGAGATACTGTTACGTATATCTCCTAAGGGGCAAAGACGAAGCTCTTGATGCTTTTAAGAGATATAAGAATGAGGTTGAAAATCAACTCAACGTGAAAATAAAAATGATCCGAAGTGATCGAGGAGGAGAATATGTAGCTCCGTTTGAGGAACTCTGTCAAGAACATGGCATTATTCATCAGACGACTGCTCCATATTCACCTCAATCGAATGGCGTAGCTGAACGCAAAAATCAAACTCTTAAGGAGATGATGAACGCTATGTTGATTAGCTCGGGCTTACCCCAGAACATGTGGGGGGAAGCTGTGCTCTCAGCTAACCACATTCTAAACAAATTGTCACACAAAAAAAGGGATAAAACCCCATATGAACTATGGAAAGGAAGGAAGCCTTCCTACGGTTACCTTAAAGTGTGGGGGTGCCTAGCAAAGGTCGAAGTACCTAAGCCTAAGCAGGTGCGAATAGGACCCAAGACCATTGATTGCATCTTTATCGGATATGCGCAAAATAGTAGTGCTTATCGATTCTTGGTGCATAAATCTGAAAACCCTGAGATAAACACGGGAATGGTCATAGAATCAAGGAACGCAACATTTTTTGAAGATAGCTTTCCTAATAAGGAAAGAAAGGAAGCAAGTCCGAAGAAAAGGGCTCACGAGACTACGCAAGGGTCAAATCAGAAAGATGATGAACCTAGACGTAGTAAACGGACGAAGGTGACCAAATCTTTCGGTCCGGACTATCTAACCTATGCGTTAGAAGATGAACCCAGGATAATCCAAGAGGCATTGTCCAGTCCAGATGCTCCTCTCTGGAAGGAAGCTATCAATAGTGAGATAGAATCCATTATGCAAAACCACACGTGGGAAATCGTGGATCTCCCACCGGGCTGCAAACCTTTGGGATGCAGGTGGATCCTAAAAAGGAAATACAAAGTTGATGGATCAATCGACAAGTACAAAGCTCGATTGGTAGCTAAGGGGTTCAAGTAGAAGGAGGGATATGATTTCTTTGACACGTATTCACCGGTCACAAGAATCACATCGATTAGAGTACTCATAGCTGTTGCAGCACTCTATAACCTCGAGATCCACCAAATGGATGTAAAAACAGCTTTCCTAAATGGAGAACTGGAAGAGGAGATATACATGGAGCAACCTGAAGGGTTTGTGGCTCCCGGTCAAGAGCATAAAGTATGCCGACTAGTCAAGTCACTATACGGGCTAAAACAAGCGCCGAAACAGTGGCACGAGAAATTTGACAGAACAATGTTGTCAAATGGATTTAAGATCAATGAGTGCGATAAATGTGTTTACATTAAGGGCACACCTGAAGCTTACGTAATTGTATGTCTCTATATAGATAACTTACTAATTATGGGAAGCAATAAAGAGGTTATTGTGAAAACTAAGAATATGTTAAAGAACCACTTTGACATGAAAGATATGGGTCTGGCAGACGTCATACTAGGAATAAAAATTTCTAGGAAAGCTGACGAAATTATCTTGACACAATCCCACTACGTGGAAAGCGTGCTCAAGAAGTTTGAAGCTTTCGACAAACCTCCGGTTAAGACTCCAGTAGATTTGAATCTACACTTAGCCAAGAATCGAGGGGACCCAGTATCGCAACTGAAGTATGCGCAAATTATCGGGAGCTTGATGTATTTAACAAACTGCACCCGTCCCGATATTGCGTACTCAGTTAGTAAACTTAGTAGATTCACAAGTAATCCAGGGAAGGATCACTGGCTAGCTCTGGAAAGGGTTTTACGGTATTTAAAACATACCATAAGCCATGGCATACATTATGCTAAATATCCAACTGTATTAGAAGGATACAGTGACGCAAACTGGATATCAGACACTAAGGACTCCAAATCTACGAGTGGATACGTATTCACCATAGGAGGAGGAGCTGTGTCTTGGAAGTCCTCTAAACAAACGTGCATAGCTCGATCCACCATGGAGTCGGAGTTTATAGCACTAGACAAAGCTGGGGAAGAAGCTGAATGGCTCAGAAATTTCCTAGAGGATATTCCGTGCTGGAGTAAACCGGTGCCTCCCGTATTGATACATTGTGATAGCATGTCTGCAATCGGGAGAGCACAAAGTACATTGTACAACGGAAAGTCTCGACATATCCGTCGGAGACACAATACCGTTAGACAGTTGATCTCGAGTGGGGTGATCACCATTAACTATGTAAAGTCCAAGGACAACTTAGCTGATCCTTTTACAAAAGGAATCAATAGAGATCAAATGTACAACGCAGTAAGGGGAATGGGATTAAAATCCACACACTAAAGAACGTCCATAGCGGTAACTCAACCATGATGAGTGGAGATCCCACAAACTTGGTTCAATGAGACAACTAAGTTATGGAGGGTTCAGTGAATCACCTGGAACCTATCTCATTCTCAGAAGCTGCCCAGGTATTAACCTGCAGCGGTGTGGTAAGGTTAAGCATTACGCTTTTAATAATTCCTATACCTTGATTAAGGTGGAGTATGGCAGGATACTCCTGATAGGAGATCACCTATGTAAGTGTGAAGTGAGGCCGCTTCAAATGGGAATAACACTTATGAATCCAAGATACGGTCCATGGCCGAAAAGGACACAACGTGAGAACCCAAATATACTAGGGTTATTATTGTGTAAATGTTATTGTCTTGGTTTACACCAAAAGCTGACGGTTCAAAACATCGCGTTCACCGAGCAGCGAGTAAATCCGATAACATATTACTAGAGAAGGTTCAAAGCCGCAAACTACCTATCTCGATGCAATAATAACACGTCAGAACTTTCGATTAGAGTATGCATGCATTAATCATCATTCATGTGGGGGATTGTTGGGTTTGAATGGAAAATTCAATGCAAGCCCAATAATGGAAAGGCCCAAAGGGAGATGGAAGGTTGCAATCCCACATTGATTAGAGCAAGGAGGATTTCCTTGTTTATAAGGAATTCCCCTCCTTGCCTCTCAACTTGATTGGCTACCCAAAAGGCTGACCCACCGCTACGAGCACGAGCACGAGCACGAACACGAGCACGAGCACGAGCACGAGCACGAGCACGAGCACGAGCACGAGCACGAGCACGAGCACGAGCACGAGCATGCGCACGCGCTCGCACACGTGCGCATGGCGCATTGGACGCAGGTCGCAATGGGCGCTTTGTGGCGCACTTGGCACTTCGCACGTGCGCATCGTCGCGAGGAGCTGGAAGGGCTACGAGCGCAGCCTGGCACGCCTGGAAGGATCCAGAAGCCACCGAAGGGCCACGAGCGCAGCCAGTCAGCCTGTTGGCCGAGCAGACGCGTCCCTTCGGGGTGGCTGCCTCCCTGCCTCCTCCAGCCTATAAATAGGCCCGCCCCCCTGCCAGAATTCTCATCCCAGCAGCAAGTGCACTTCCTAGCATTGTTGACTTCTCCTCTTCCCCCGTTCTTCACTTAGAAAAGAGTCCGAAAGTTCTGGGTATATAAGGGTTCGCCCGAAAGTTTCGAGATACATGTGCAACGGTCTTGGAAATGCCCTAAACAGTCGTTGTATCCTGGGGACGATTGCCGAAGCCCGTACCGCACTGAAATATACGGGGCAATCTCGTCTTACGGAGAAAGTGTCCAACACTTGCCTCGACTGAAGTAGATCCTAATCAAGTACACCACTCCGACATCCAACAGCTTCCTGGGTGGAGACCTCCTCTCCGGCTAGAATCGCTGCGAGGCCAGGTCATCGCTGGTCAGTTTGATTTAGCCATTATTTTTTTTGCCCCTGGAAGCTGAGTTGAGGGCTGCTGCTTTGGCTATTTTGATGATCCACAAGGATCACCCTCTCGTTCAGACTTGTATCGAGACGGACTGTCGCCTGGCTTTCTTGTTCTTACATGACCCTCACTCAAGAGTCCATCGGAAGCTGGATTATTTAGTCAACGACATCCATTTTTTGCTCTCTCTGTTATCACTTTGTACTCTGACCTTGATTTCTCGTTTACAAAATCAAGCCACTGATTGGCTATGTAACCAAGTTAGGGTTGGTTGTCTTCCTGGTAATTGGTTGTGTGTTCATCCTCTAACACTTGATGTGCTGCTGTACACCGACTTTCTCACTTAAGGGACTTTTATTTAATATATGGCTACATAGTTTCTTTCAAAAGAAATGTCTTAATAGGACCAAATCTTTAAGAGAAAAGTCTATTTTAGTACCTTGTGATATGGCAAAAAATTACTTTAGTACTCTGTGATAAAAAATTAATCAACCGAGTCAAACCATAACTAATTAACATCATTTAAGTCCACGGGCAGCTGCCCGGAATCGTCCGAACGACGTCGTTTTATATGCGATGTGACATGTCACGTCAGATTTTCTTTGACAATCATAAATTTGTTTATAGTTGTTCACGAAAAAACATAATTATATAACAGCAACCATAAGTTTCGAACCTTTGACCTTCGAGTCATCATTTTTACCGCTACACTACCCTAAAATCTGTTCACTATCTCACAATTTTATATATAATACGTAAAATGTCTTCATTTCCTCCTCCATTTCGTCTCTCTCGTTCCCTTTCTCTGTAATCAATTCCACCAAAAAAAAACTCAACCCAGAAAATCTTCAAGTAATAAACCAAAAATAAGAAAAAAATGACTTCACCATGAGGCTTGGTAAGCTTCATCTTCATCTTCCAACTAGGTTCAGCCATCTTCAATCGGGTTCAGTCATCTTCATCTTCTGTTCAACCATGAAAGCTTCATGGACGAAGGATTAAGACCCAGATCAATCCTAACCCATCTGAAGAACCCGCGAGAGCGGAGGAAGGGTCCGATTGGCACCTCAATAGAACCCGCGAGATTTGATGGGAGCCCAGGTGAGGGAGGAGGGCGTAAATGGCATTTTTGGGAAGTGAAAATCGATTTGCTTGAGATAATATGTAACGATGTTGGTTTTTCAGATTACCCACTTCAATTGAAACACGAAAACACTAGGAAGAGGGTGAGTTTGTCGCCGGAGAAGACCACCGTTCATGGCCATGCTCGGGAAATTATTGCCATCTGGTTCGGGTCCTCGCCGCTTACCTTCTTCAACCTCTCGTTGCTGTTCTTGGTTTTGGTTGATTTCTGAGTTGGGTGAAAATGGCGAGAGAGGGAGAAAGGGAAAGAAATAGGTTGGGTGAAGAGAGGGAGGTGTTTTGAAGACGGTGAGGTGTTACAAACTAGTCAGAATTATTTGGATATTTTATCATACAACTAACCACGTAAGTTAGTAGCCAGTGAGGTGGTATGACACTAGAAAAGAAGGAACTACGTGGCATGCTGATATGGACGGGTAGGGTCTGGGAAGCTATCCGTGGACCTAAATGATGTTAATTGGCTGCGGTTTGACTCGATTGATGAATTTTTTATCACAGAATACTAAAATAATTTTTTGTAATACCACATGGTACTAAAATAGACTTTTTCTTAATGTTTAATACATATGTCTCTTAAATGCAGGTACTTGTAGGTGGTTTAGGAGGCTATTTCGCTACCAGGCCCCATTCCAAAATTGTTCATGATAGTAAATCATCGAGAGTGGCTCCCTGCCAACGTATCAGACAGTAGCACTAGCATTTACTTATGGCAAAAGGATCAAATAAAATCTTATACTTGACTAAAAAGTACAATTATCACCTTGTACTCAAAATTGGGCCACTTGGCACCTTACATTTTTCAAAATGAGATAATTAACACCCTCAAATAAATTTTTCAGTGACCGGCGACACATCAACAATCCACTGGATAATGTAAGTCAATAAGATGAGGTGGATAATTTTTGCTTACGTGGATTGTTGATGTATCGCCGGTCACCGAAAAATTTATTTGAGGGTGTTAATTATCTCATTTTGAGAAGTGTAGGGTGCTATGTGGCTCAATTTTGAGTACAAGGTGATAATTGTACTTTTTAGTCAAATATATGGTGTTATTTGATCCTTTTGCCTTTACTTATATATTCATTGAGATATAAATTTAAATTTTTTAATTTTTTTACCACTGGATAATGTTGTTTGGGTCAACTAATTCAACCCGAATCACGTAGATCTTTTAAAAGATGATATTTTTTTAATAAATATTTAATACTGTTTTATTTTTAAAGATTTAAACTCAAAATTTATTAATTAAACTATATGTGGAGATTCTATACATTCTCAATGAGTTAAAAGGTAATTGATAAAAGGCCAATGTTTCACGTGATAATTAACCAGCCCAAATCAAAGGCCAGAAATGACCCGCTATGTCTACTGATTCACGATCCAACCAGTCGAACTACCAGTAGGACTGTATTTTTTAAAACTATGATTTAAACAAGACATTCTATTTGCAGTCAAACCATTTTTTGGTACACAGTACGCAGCAGTGACTAAGGTGGACCAGGGCAATCGACCCAAGAAGATACCAGAAAAGGACGCATTTACATAATCATGACGTCAGAATTCAAAATGTCAGCTAAATATTAGTCTCCTATTGTTACGTTAATGGAAATATTACAAAATAGCACTAAATAATAGAAAGATCCAACCGTGCGAATTCAAAGGGTATCTACGTTTTCAGAAATCGCTCAATTTTTTAATTTCGTTGGATGCAATTGAGAATTTCTCTGACATTCAGTATTCTATCATCGTATGGTTAATTTAGTCGAATTCTATTTTAGACTTGAGTAGATTGGTGGAGAGGATCTCATTTTTTCCCTTGATTCACCGAGTTAATTTTTGGGTAGCTAAGAATGGCTTTGGATTGAGTATAGACTACATAAAAGTCTTCTCTACGGAGGGGATTCTGTTTAGATCATCAGATTTATTTTTTAATATTTTTTATAGATCTGATGGTCATTATCATATCAGGGGTATAATAGATTTTTTACACAATACTTTATTAACCTAAAGCTAATAGTCCCTCCCCTCTCCCTCTCCCTCTCCCTCTCTCTCCTCCTCCATAATAAATGAAACCTTAAAGGTTCAAACAACCCCATTTTTTACGAATCAACAATCCCCCTAAGATTTTATCCAAAAAATAAATAAAAATAATCAAGTAAAAGCATGACAAAATCGAAGAAGCAAGATGAAAAAGGAACCAACCATTGTGATGGGAGTCGTGGGCGACGAGGGAGTTGGATGAAGCAGAAGGCAGCGACTCGAGCTTCACGTTGAAGGCGGTGGCATCCTACTGAGCTTCTTCTACCTGTGAGCTCGGCCACAAGTCCGACGAAATGGCTCAAACCCATCTCCGCCGGGAAACCCAGTGAACTCAATCTCTATATCCATCCATTTCAAGTCGGCGGAACCCCAAAAAAGAGAGACTCTCCGATCTCCCTCCTCTACAATCTTCCTCTTCGTCTTGATTTATGAGGTAATCTTACTCGCTATGCTTCTCTTTTACCGCCTCTTGCATCGGTCCTTTCGTGTGGATCTGGTTATTTCGGAGATGCTTATTTGATGTTAAAGATCAAAACTTTTTCCTTTCCTATACTTTCATGTGGTTTTGTTAGGTTAAAATCTCATTCGTTTGATTGGTTTCTCTTCTGCTTTACATTGGTATGTAACTGTATGGAAATTGGTATGCATATGCAATCATATTGGTATGCATTATGTGTTTGTTTAGAATATTATAGCGATATTGGTTTTTTGTTTAAGTGACATTGGTTGTTCTATAAGGTGCAATTGGTATACATATTTCAATACATTACTGTATTGAGCTTTGGTATGTATATGCAATCATATTGGTAAGCATTCGAGCGAAGTGATATCGATATTGATATAACGGTGTAGAATCATATTAGTTCTCATATTGGTTCAAGATCCTTCTGGGTTTCTGAATTTGATCAATTAGTGGGTTTCATATGGTTCAAATCAATGAATGGTATGTATGTGAAGTGTTGATGGTATATACGTGATGTGATATTGGTATGTATGTGAAGTGGTAATGGTACATACGTATCGTGATATTGGTATGTATGAGGAGAGTTAATGGTTTATATGTAACGTAACAAATCGTGTCCCTTAGATTTCTCTGATCTTGTTAGTTGATGTCTCTATGATGTCTAATTTGTTTGTTGACATTTGTTGTTATTGTTTGGTGCCTAGTGATGTACGAAGTGCAATGAAGAAGCAACTGAAGATGAAGCAGAAGGAGCAAGAGAAGCGTCCCAAAGACGAGCAGAAGGCAGCTACTTAGGGACTAATGATCGATTTGGAGGAGTTTTCAACTATGGGTTCCTTGTTTAAGCTAATTTTATTTTGCCTCTCATAGATTTTGAGAGATAGTGTATGATTTCGAATGTTATTTTTCTTGTTGAAATGATGTTTCTATGGTATATACATGACGTGATCATTATAATATTGGTATATGTGTGGAGTGACCGTGGTATATTTTTGTATACACAATGGTATATACATGTACTGATATTGGTATCACTGCCATATAAAATTGGTATACAATTATTGCGATACTGATATGATAAATTTCTCTAACTAAAAATAAAATATGTAATGGTATACAGTTATTGATATTGGTATCATTGCCATATAAAACTGGTATGAAGTTACTGCGATATTGGTATGATACATTTCTGTTAAGAGAAATAGAATATTATAACCCTTGTAATCCAAAGTTTAAAGTATGAAATTGGTATATACGTGTATATTGGTATCATTGCCATATTAAACTAGTATACTATTACTACGATATTGGTGCGATAATTTCTGTAACCAAAAATAAAATTTATGTGATTGTTTTGTTTTTATTCTTTTTTTAATATTTTTAAATTCAGTGGGGACATGAGTAATCCCCACTGAAAGGGATAGGGACAATATTAGAAATATAATAATTAAAATAATTAAAAAATATCAGCAAAATAATACAAATTATGGAAATACAAGTATGGGAATATTGGTTTCCATTTTCTCGGATATTGGTTTTCATCTTCTATGCTATTGGTTTCATTCTACTATGATATTGGTTTCATTCTACTATGTTATTGGTTTCCATCTTCTATGTTATTGGTTTCCATCTTCTATGTTATTGGTTTCATTCTACTATGATATTGGTTTCATTCTACTATGATATTGATTTCCATCTTCTCGGATATTGGTTTCATTCTACTATGATATTGGTTTCATTCTACCGTGATATTAGTTTTCATCTTCTCCAATATTGGTATCCCATTATAAGTGAAAATGTATACCATTTGAATGTATTGGTTTCATTCTTCTCGAATATTGGTATCATCGTTCTAGGATATTGGTATCATTCTATGGTGTCATTCATCTAGGAATTTTTTTATTCGAAAGAAGATATTACCCCTAATATAACGAGAACCCTAAACGATGACGAATAAGCACACCACGATCAACAAAATTGAAGGGAGATAGATAGAAAGATTGAAGATCTAGAGACAGGTGAGCCGTATTGGACCAAATAAGCACACCACGACGTGGTCTAAAAACTTATAAACCGCTGCCCTCCCCTTTTCCCAAAAGGCCAAAAACCTCTCTAAATTATAATCCCAAAAAAATATAGAAAAAAGAAAGAAAAAAAGGACGAAACGGGAAGCATCCATGTCGTGGCTCTTCAAGGAGCCTCCGCCGCAATCGCCGACGTCCTATTCGTCGTCGGAGCAGAGCCGGCAGGCCCAGCCGCTGGGCGCCGTCGGCGGAGGGGTGGATGAGGTGGAGCCGTCGCCGAAGGGGCTCGTCGGGATTAGGAACGATTTGGCGGAGCTCGGCGGGAGCTTGAAGAGGCCTCCAAGCTGAGGTCTAGCTTGTTGCCGTTCCGGAATAGCTCTATCGAAGAGGAGGAGGAAGAAGAAGAGGAGGGGGGGAGGTGGGATTATTTTTTTGTGTGGAATTATATAGAAAAAAAGGTTGAACCTAATGAGCATGTTTGGATAAAAACTCGAAAATACTTTCAACAGATTCTGACCATCAGATCTGTAAAAAAAGAATTTGATCAAATTTAAAGGCCCATATTTTGTCCATACCTTATGTAGTACCCCTGAATCCAAATCCCTAGGAATACCCTTAGGCCTTATGCAATTATTGTCTGTAATTTGGAAATTTAATCTCACTTACTTATGGAAAAAATAGAAGGATCCAGAAATGTAGAGAGCAAGAAAGCAAATTCAAAGCGGGCACGCAATTATGAACCCAGAACATAACCGAAGGCGAAAACAAATCTTGTAACTACAATCAAATATTAAAGTCGAAAAGTGCAGAACACTAATTTTTTTGAAAGGTGTGCAGAACACTAATAACAACAAAACATTGTAAATGAAAACCAAAAATCAAAACAATTGGGATACTTACATGAAGCCTTGCAAATTTTAAAAAATTATTGAGTTATTTGAAAATAAGATTTGAAATTGATTGAATATTAATATCGAAAATTCAAGAACATGGATAAAAATTGATCAAATAATAAATAATTTAAATTCACTTAAAAAAAATGTGTATGCAAATATCACTGACATAACCCAAGTAAAAAAAACCATTAAAAAATCATGTGAACCTACCCCGGGGGAAAAAAAGTGAATTATATGGTCAAAGAAAGTAATATTTTCAACAAGGTTTTAAATCAAAACCATCCTAATAAATCCACCAATCGGGCTCGTGGTTTTTGCTAGAGCCGCGGCCTATAAATAAACCCCACGCAACCCCAGCGTCTGCACACCCCAATTAGCAATTCCCTACTACTACGTACCACTCTTTTCCAAGAAACCAACCAAAGTTAACCCAGAAATGGCGCAAGAGGAAGTGATGTTGTTGGACTTCTGGCCGAGTCCGTTCGGGATGAGGCTGAGGATAGCGCTGGCGGAGAAGGGCGTCAAGTACGAGAACAGGGAAGAGGATCTCTGGAACAAGAGCCCCCTCCTCCTCCAGATGAACCCCGTCCACAAGAAGATCCCCGTCCTCGTCCACAAGGGCAAGCCCGTCTGCGAGTCCCTTATCGCCGTCCAGTACATCGACGAGGTTTGGCCCCACACCTCCCCTCTGCTCCCCGCTGACCCTTACCACCGGGCCCAGGCCAGGTTCTGGGCCGACTTCGTCGACAAGAAGGTACCCTTTCGGCTTTCGGGACTCTTTCTTTCGAATAATATATTTTGGGCACCAACCAGCGATCAACTTTATTGTTTTAGCTTAATCACATATTTCGGTTAGTAATGAATTAAATGGATAGAAAATGTTTGGTGGGTTTTCATTTCTGTTTACGATAGTCATTTTTTGGTTTCCGCTGGAATATTAGAAATTGTTTTCGGACCAATTAAACATACGGAGTCTTTATTACGAGTTTACTTGGGTGTGTTTTGTTCGGGATTGAAGTGGATGTGTCTTATGCAAATTTCAACCTACTAGACTTTGTTTCCGGAAATGTGTTGAAATACCTATTGTATCAAAAATTTGGTAATATTTTGAGTTAATGATATATAGATTCTAAAACTTGTTCACAGAGATTGGCAGTAGGTCAGCAGATGATTTTTTTTAATGAAAGTTTCTGATATTCAGATTCTCGTGAGACTTTAAACCAAGATTTTTTTAGTGAATTCAAGTTCCTTACCATTTTAATCAACTTCTATTGGTTTTGGCCCTATTATTTGACATGTTCTGTGCTACATCTTGGACAAGTGTCATCTAATTGTTTTTTGTTGAAGCCTAAGAGATTTTTGTATCATGTAATTCTAAGGGCAGAACCTGTGATCGGTAGTGTCATGTAATTTTTAGATTTCGCGGACTAACACAGTTAATGCTTATACTGCAGGTCTATGCTTTCGGATGGAAGATCTGGAGTACAAAAGGAGAAGAACAGGAGGCAGCCAAGAAAGAATTCATTGAAAGTTTGAAGTTGCTGGAGAAGGAACTCGGGGAGAAGCGTTTCTTTGGAGGCGAAAACTTGGGCTTCGTGGATGTTGCACTCATGCCCTTCTACACCTGGTTCCTCACCTACGAGACCTTCGGCAATTTCAGCATCGAGGCTGAGTGCCCCAAGCTCATTGCGTGGACCAAGAGGTGCTTGGAGAGGGAGTCTGTCTCCAAGTCGCTCCCAGACCCAAAGAAAGTATACGGCTTCATTCCGGAGCTCAAGAAGAAGTTAGGATTGGAGTGAGCAGGGGGTCCCTGTTTATATGTACTGTAATTTTGAATAAATGGGCACTTAGTGTGTGTTGTGAAATGTGGATTTTTGGTTCTAGTTGTCCTCGTGAAGAAATGCAAAGACCTATTCTGTCAGATAGGGCAGGTTGAGGTTGTTGGAAAAGAATGTATAGATAAACTGATATTTTATTATAGATAACTCTTGTGTTGTTGTGTTAACGATTACAGATATATCATGCCCTTAAATAGTGATCTAGAGTAACCAAGAGACCGCCCTTTACAATTCTCAAGCAGGCTACATGAATTCTCTAGATTCATCTTATGACATACATGAACTTGACTTTTAGTATTCAAATTTATACTTCAACATTTCCCCCCTTAAACTTGTTGTTTTGAAATAACTCCTAGTTTGCTGCGTAATTCAACGAACAAATCAATCTTGAGGGCTTTTGTAAATATATCAGCTACTTGCTCTCTTGATGAAATATGAACGAGCTGCACTTCCTTGTTTTTCACATGCTCCCGAATAAAGTGGTAGCGAATATCAATATATTTTGTCCTCTCATGATGAACTGGATTCTTGGCAAGTGCAATAGCAGAATTGTTATCGATATAAATCTTCATCGGCTCCTTTTGATCAATCTGAAATACTTCAAGTAATCGTTTGAGCCAAATAGCTTGACAAACACACGACGCCGCTGCAATATACTCCGCCTCGCAAGTCGATAAAGCTACAACTGTTTGCTTCTTTGAAGACCACGTAAAAGCACTTGCTCCAAGGAAGAACGCAAACCCAGTTGTACTTTTCGCATCATAGCTGCCACTCCAATCACTATCGCTGTATCCGACAACTTCTGAATCTTCTGATGAACTATAAAATAGTCCATAATCAAGTGTTTCCTTTACATAATGGAGAATCCTTTTGGCAGCTCGCAAGTGAGATTCCTTTGGCTCTTCAGAAAATCTGCTCACTAAGCCAACTCCATACAAGATATCAGGTCTCGTGCAGGTTAAATAGCGAAGACTACCCACGATACTTTTGTAGAGTGTAGAATCAACATGATCACCTTCTCCTTCCTTTGTCAATTTGACACCTTTTTCAGCTGGTGTGACCTCGGGATTGCAATCTTCCATAGAAAATGTTAGGAATTCAGCAACTAGAGAACAAGATCGCACAAAGAACACGGAACAAGAGAATTACGTGGTTCGGCCTAATGCCTACGTCCACAGTGAGAAAAAAGAACTTTTATTGATGGATCCGAGTCATAAAGCCATACAAAAAACCTAGGGTAACGTGTCTTTATATAGAGACAAACCATTGGTGTACAAGTAACATATCTAGGTCAGATTAGGAGTCCAAAACCTAGTCAGAATAGGAATAGGAATAGAAAATAAGTCTTTCCTATTTCTCGCCATCCCAACAATCTCCACCTTGGCGAGAAATCATCTCGTGGAAGAACCATGAAGTTCCACCCGAACTTCAACAAACTCCACCTTGACAAAACACCGCCCCATGAAGAACCATGAGATCTTTCAAAATCAATCCGACTCTACCGACTCCATCTCGGATCATAGATAACTGCATCAATAAGACCATCTCAACTTTCTCACCACCTTCTTTTGTTCAATCACAAGGAGTCAGCCCCCAAGCTCGAGCTTTCGAGCTTGCTTGGCGTCTTCTCTCCAATCTCCATCGAACTCTAACTAGCAAGTCCACCTGCTGAAGTAAACTTGTGACCAATAGATGTGCTCTCTATTTTCTGGTCAACCCCATGCTCCGCAACCTCGAACTGCTTCTTCGCTGCACCTTCTTGCCTCATACCAATGCTACATGCCATAGCATACAATGGGCAACCTTTTGTTCTACCAAGAAGAACCCTTGACATGCCACGAACTCCACCGTTCGGTCTTGAGTGAGATACCCGATTCGCCCATGGTGCTACCAACGGCTTCGCATTCCCTATGCAAAACCTACACAACACTTTTGACTTGCACGTCTCTTTAGACAACCATAGCGGAAACTTGTTAACTTTGTTTCAGCGAATCCCAACTCCACTCAAACCATTCATGTCAAGCTTTCGCTCCATCACACAAGAGTTTTTTCCTACTTTATCAGACCCATTGATGTGACTCCACCTACAATAATGTTCTCCACTAACCTGTAGGTATTTTCTTTCATCCTTCATCCCTACCATCGCATCTTTATCCATCTTTTTTAGCCTGCCTTTATAACTATCATTGTTATAATCCAAGGTCCCTAACAAAAAGAGATTACCAGGATGCATTGGACTTGATGAGACAGAAAGCCAGTCACCATCCGACCCGTCTGAACATGTGGCCATAGTTGTGGATGCCGATCCCTCCTCGTTGTCTTGATCCTTAGTTCATCCTGGATAGTCCCCTTCATGTGCCCTTCTCCGCACTTGAAACCACTTCCATTGAACTTCTTTGACTCCGACCTGGATCCTCTTCCACAACCCAGCTAGTGGCTCCTCATCATACGCTAAGCACAAGCGAATTATTGCCACCACCTTGGCCCCCATCTCTTTCCACTCTTGCTCCTCCATCTTCTCGGGCTTCTTCTTCGAGAGCGCGATGACCATCCCTTGTTGTACGAGGAGATCCTTGACACGCCTTTGCCGTAACCCAAAATTCAAAGAACTATTCACAAGAGCAAACTTTGCGCCGTCTGTCATCCTCCAACCCAAGCTCTAATACCAATTGTTAGGAATTCAGCAACTAGAGAACAAAACGCGCAAAGAACACGGACACAAGAGGTTACGTGGTTCAGCCTAATGCCTACATCCATGGGGAGAAATGAGAACTTTTATTAATGAATCCGAGCCATAAAGCCATACAAAAAACTTAGGGTAACGTGTCTTTATATAGAGACAAACCCTTGGTGTACAAGTAACCTATCTAGGTCAGATTAGGAGTCCAAAATCTAGTCAGAATAGGAATAGTAAATAAGTCTTTCCTATTTCTCGCCATTCCAACAGAAAATTTTGCAAGAATATCTCTAGCATACTTTGCCTGAGAAATAAAAATTCCATCATCTCTTTGATCGACTTCAATGCCCAAGAAATAAGCCATAAGGCCTAAATCAGTCATCTCAAACTCTTGAACAATTGAATTCTTAAATTCTTTCATCATAGCCTCGTTGTTTCCTGTAAACACAAGGTCATCAACATATAGGCAGACAAATAGAACTCCTCCAGTAGAATCAGTCTTCACATAAAGAGTGTGTTCATATGGGCACTTCGAAAAACCATTATTCTGAAAATAAGCATCAATCTGCGAATTCCATGCTCTTGGCGCTTGCTTCAGGCCATAAAGTGCTTTTCTCAACTTGTAAACTTTCTCCTCTTGTCCAAAAATAATAAAACCAGGAGGTTGTTCAATGTATATCTCCTCATCAAGATATCCATGGAGAAAAGCGGACTTTACGTCCATATGGTACAACTTCCACTTCTTTTGAGCAGCCAAAGCAATAAGCAATCTCACCATCTCTAGACAAGCAACCGGTGCAAACACTTCATCATAGTCAATCCCATGTTGCTGCTTGTAGCCCTTGGCGACAAGCCGAGCTTTATATTTCTCCACCTCTCTTTTTGCATTCTTCTTCGTTTTGAAAATCCATTTGACACTAATAGCTTTATGTCCCTCTGGAAGAGTTACAAGCTCCCAAGTCTTGTTCTTTTCAATTGCTTTAATTTCTTCGGTCATTGCCTTTTGCCAAACTTCTTTGTCGCATGCGTCATCAAAACTTAGAGGATCAAATCCTGCAAAAATGCAAAATAAAGTAAATTCATCCAAGTCAATCCTTTGTGTCGTGCTATAGAGATCATCAATCCTCCTTGTCCGAATAACTGGATTTGTTGAGCTTGCTGGTGTGTCACAGCCATCTAGCTGCTCCCTTTTAACATGTAACTCTACAGCTTTCTCATATTCAACCACAATTTTCTCCTTCTATGATTCAGTATTCCAATTCCAAGTTTGCACTTCATCAAATTCCACATCTCTAGACATCACAACCAAGTTTGCACTTCATCAAATTCCACATCTCTAGACATCACAACCTTCTTTGTGGTAGGATTAAATAGCTTGTATCCGCTGAAATTTTCACCATACCCCAAAATATGCACCGTTGACTTTTGTCATCTAAGTTCGTTCTCCTCTCCTCCTGAACTTTGGCATAAGCAATACAACCAAAGATTTGAAAATGATCGACTCTTGGTTTTCTCATACTCCATGCTTCTTCTGGGGTAACATCTTGAAGCCTCTTTGTATTTAATCTGTTCAGCAGATAAACCGCTGTAGAAATGGCATCTCCCCAAAATTCTGTAGGAACATTCTTCTCTTTCAACATACACCTAACCAAATTGAGAATGGTACGGTTCTTCCTTTCTGAAATACCATTTTGTTGTGGTGTGTAACGCATGGTAAGTTGGTGTACAACTCCATTGTTCCTGCAAAACTCATCAAATTCTTTGGAGGTATATTCGCCTCCCCAATTAGTTCTAACACATTTCAAAAAGCAACCACTCTGCTTTTCAACCATTCTTTTAAAATCTTTGAATTTATCCAACACCTCACTCTTATTCCGAATCAAATAGACCCCAAGTCTTGCCAATAAAATTGTCAGTGAAAGTGACAAAATACCTATTTCCTCCAACAGAAATAGGGTTAATTAGTCTGCATACATCTGAATGGACTAGTTCAAGCCTTTCAGCTACCCGCCAAGACTTCTTTCCTTTAAATAGCTTTCCTTGCTGCTTACCCAAAAAACATATTTCACATAACTTGTCAGGTGGACTCAACTTCGGCAAGCCAGACACCATCTTAGTCTTCTCCATCAACTGCAAAGCTTGAAAATTCAGATGCCCATATCTGGAATGCCAGAGAGTGAACAAATCCTCCACACAAGCCTTCAAACAATTCTCTTGCATAATAGACAAGTGAAGAGGAAACATCCGATTTTTGGTCATGGGCACACAAATAAACAATTTGTTTTCCTTATCATAAATAAACAGCTTATTATCTTGCAGTTCAATATGATAATTTCTCTCTAGCAATTGGCCCAAACTCAGAATATTATTCTTCATATCAGGGACATAATAGACATCTGAAATGGATCGATGATCACCATTCTTGAGTTGAAGAAGAATTTTACCTTTCCCAGCAACTGGTCTTTGTGACTGATCACCAAAAATAATGCTCCCATGATGATTTTCGTCAAGTTCCACAAAGAACTCCTTTCTTCCAGACATGTGACTTGAGGCTCCAGAATCAAGATACCAAGTGATCGAGTCACTAGATTCAAGATTGTTAGCAGCTAACAGCAAAACCGTCTCATCTTCCTCCTCTTCCTTTTGAGCAAAGTTTGCATTTTTTAATGATAAAATTCATAAGAATAATGCCCAAATTTGTTGCAATTAAAACATTGAACACCTGATTTATCAGCGCTATGCCATCCTGAATTCATACCACGGCCATAACCTCGTCCGCGTCCATGGCCTCGGTGCCAACCATATCCACGGCCTCTTTCTCCACCATCATTTTCATTTTGATTTTTAGATTGTTCTCCACGGTCTCCGCTTCCACGACCAGATTGGCCTCCGCGAACTCTACCTCAAAATCCACCTCTTGTTGATTCAGGCTTTTGCTCCTTTAATGCCACTTTACTTTGTAAGACCTGCTCCACACTTTTCTCATCTCCTCTATGTAGGAATCTCTCCTCATAAATTTGCAAGGACCCGAACAGTTGTTCCACTTTCATTTCTTCCAAATCTTTGGACTCTTCAATGGCTACCACAACATGATCAAACTTGGGATCCAAAGATCTCAATATCTTCTCTACGCACAAACATCATCAATCTCTTCACCATTCTGCCTCATCTGGTGAACAACAGAGATAACCTTCGAAAAATAATCCGAAATAGATTCAGATTTTACCTTCTCCAACTTCTCAAACTGCACTCGCAAGGCTTGCAAGCGAACCTTTTTTACTTTCTCCAAGCCACCAAAGGCCTTTTGAAGAAGCTCCCACGCCTCCTTTGAGGTCTCAGCATGCGAAATCAGCTCAAAAGTGGCTTCATCAAGACCTTGGTAAATCATAAAAAGTGCCTTCTTCTCCAGCTTTCAATTTTCTCTCAATTGCTCCCTGTCTTTCTTTGATAGTGTTGCTTCTTCCTCCGGCGTAGGCTCCTTGAGCCCATTCTCTACGAACTCCCACGCATCATAAGAGCCCAAGAGGGCCTTCATTTGTATACTCCAGAACTCATAATTCTTCTTTGTGAGTCTTGGTACTTGAAAGCTGGTGGTAGTAGACGAAGAAGCCATGAATTTATTGACTCTTCACCTTCTCTGATTTTTGCTTTGTAGAATCCTCTTCCCTTAAGAAAGACACGTACACAGTACACTTGGCCTCAAGTGTAGAGGCTATATGTAGACCTGACCACGAATTGAATTGGGTCAAATTCGAATCGAATTTGTTCGAATTCGAATTCATCAAAACTTTAAATCGTCTTCAATTCGTCCAAAGTCGAATTGAATACGAATTATGATTATTCAAATTCGAATCAAATTCGAACCAAATTCGAATTATTTTGTTAATTCTAATATTGAATAAAAAAATTTAAAAAAAACCAAATTTTTTGAAAACTTTCAAAAATTTCGTAATGTTTGTTAAAAAATTCAAAAATTTTGAATTTTTTTGATGTATTTCAAAATTAAGGTTTAATATTGAACATTTTTTGAGAAAAAAAATAAATTAAAGATTGGACTTGCATTTAATGTACCAAATTAAATTACCTATGTATCTTTTGCTCTACTTGATGACATAATTAGATAGTAAAATAAGTACTTTTGGTACTTTTTAAAAATATATATATAATATGGACGAATTTATATGAATTAGACTCGAATCGAATTAGATATTCGAATTCGAATTCAATTTTCCGGTTTGACGAATTGTAAAAATCTTAAACCGTATTCAATTCGTCTCTTGACGAATTCGAATCGAATTTTAGACGAACCGAATTGTGACTGAATCGAATCGAATCGAATTGAGAACAAATCGAATCGAATCGAATCACGAATCGGATTCTAACAATGACCAGGTCTAGCTATATGTCAAACACTTCTAATTCCTGTGACGTGGATGTCACTGGTCTCCAAGCTGTATTTTATATGGACAGATGTGGCAAGGCTCTGATACCAGATTTGTTGGAAAAGAATGTATAGATAAACTGATATTTTATTATAGATAACTCTTGTGTTGTTGTGTTAACGATTACAGATATATCATGCCCTTAAATAGTGATCTAGAGTGACCAAGAGACTGCCCTTTACAATTCTCAAGCAGGCTACATAAATTCTCTAGATTCATCTTACGACATACATGAACTTGACTTTTAGTATTCAAGTTTATACTTTAACAGAGGTCGTGTTTTGTGGTCGAAAGTGTAATAGGGTAGCGGATTATTTAGCGAATCTTGCACTTGATCTCCCAGGGGGTTGGCAGGCGCTAGTTAGACCCCCGGAGAGCTGTTTACCTCTTCTCGAAGAGGATGTATCTTTACTTTCTAGTCACGTAACTCTCTGATTTTCAATGAAAGAGTGATATGTACTCACCATTTCCACACAAAAAAGTGGATTTTTGGTCTATAATAAAGAGTAAGTAGAGTTGTCGTACTCGTAGGAAGTGGTATCTATGCCACCTATTCAACTTACTAGCTAGTCTAGGATAATCTTTTTATTATTTTGGGTGATTAGTGCAAAATGTAAAATATCAATTGAAAACTAAAGACTAAGATCGATATATGGAAAAGCGGGCAAGGAATCTTTATCGTGCAACCCTCCATACTAGGTATCTCTTGGGCTTTATTGGGAACATGAAGGTCCGGTGTTTCTAAAGCGATGAATGCTTTGCTCTCGTTCTTCACACCACCAAAGCCGGTTTAGGTTTTAGCAATCAATCCATTGGTGATCAACCATCTAGTCGTCAACCCAAGCGGTCAAATTACCAAGTCGATTACACTAACCCCTAACCCAACTCATTAAGTACACTTCCCTCCCTTCACTCTCATTCTTCGGGAATCCATTAGTCAAATAGTTGGCTCTCTCCATGATCCCCTTCACTCTCATTCTTTCTGGTTCTCACTATATCAATTAACAAGTTCACATGTCAGGAATGAACGCTCTCGCAATTAACCCTAATCTATGATCATTAAACTAAAAGCATTACGACTACCATTTAGTACATGCTCTGGAGATAAAGCCCATTCAGTACATAGCTAGTCGGGTGTACTTAGGACACCCAACCCAAAGGAAACTACTCACTGCCCATGAATGAAACATTAAATCCAGTAAAAGAAAGGCAATAAATGTCACAAGCATAAAAGAGAGATATGGATAAAGAGTTTTCAAGCATGTAGAGGCTCTCTTGCTCCCTCTCTTCCTCTAGCTCCTTAAAGAGGGAGAGTGAGTTTCTCCTAGACCCCTCCTCTAAAATCCTAGGTTTAGAGTGTCAAAAGCTACTTCTAGGGAGGCCTAAAGGGTATATATAGTCCTTCCCCTAGGCCTAAACGAAAAGATCAAAATACCCAAAGTTTAGGTTACAATCCATTGTTCATAATCGTGTTCTCTTTCGCCCGGATAACAGGGGTGCCATCCGGCCAACAACAAACAAAACTAGCATTGCCTTTACAAAATCCCCGCCCGGAAGATCGAGGACCCAAACAGCAGTGCTTTCGCCCGGCAGATTTCCTTTCGCGCGACAGCCATCGAGGCTGCTATCCTTCACTCCAGGTTAAGATTATCGGTAGTAGATAGTTTCCCGAATGATAGGTTCAAGAGCTCACCCCGGGATTTTGCCACCCGACAATGGGCTGCTGGCGGTAGATGCGGCTCATTTCTCCATTTCCTTTTGACTTCTTTTTCGCTCGGCAACATTCCTTTTGCCCGGGTGTGGCTTTCAGAGGGCAGTGGATTCTCTTGACGGCATGTGCACATTGATGTTTGGGGTAATTATTGCCCGACAATGAGCTGTAGGTGGCAGTGGCTGGCCTGGCTCCCCTTTCTCCATCTTCTTTGCTTCTCATGCGCTCCAAGTGCACTCCAACTGCCCTCTTAACCTCTAGAAACCTTCAAAAATATAAAATACGCAACAAATAAGTCTATTAAAGATAACGAGCATAAAATGTACAAAAAAACTCAAAACTCAAGGATAAATGTTTGGTAGCTTTTTGAATAAATTATTGAATAATTTGTTTTATTCGCCATGCGATTGGTGTTGAGTGCATCCATTGCACACTAACAATGTCATTTTTTTGGCAATGCTACGTGTGTAGTTGCGAGCATGACTTCCTCTTCTTTTTTACTGTCAAGAACATCATCATTTTATAGAAATTTATTCTACTGAGTTTTCTTCAATCTGTAATTTTTTTTTATTCGAAAAAACTTTTGCAGTTGTAACATTGTGGACTTGCTTTGTGCCAACAGTCTTCTTCTATCTTTTTGCACAACCCAGAAGGAAAATTTTCTTTATTTCCTTTTCTAATTTTTTCTTGAAAGGCAGCGACAACTCCTTCACTGTTTTTTCCCATTCTAGCAATCCTCTGCTCAAGGCTTGCAAATATACCATCAATTTAGTTTGACTCGAACTTGACAGATCTTTCGTCTGTTCAATATCCGACACTACTAAATCAAATATATACGGAAGATTTAAGAGGGTTTTCTCAATAATTCTTTGTTGCATGGTATTTCCCCATATATTCTCATTTAATTCACCAATTTGATAGAAAATTCTTTTATTGTCTCACACTCCTTCATTCTCAAATTTTTAAAATCTTGTCAAAGAATTTGACGTTTGATAACCCTTACTTTTGGTACCTTGGAACTCTTCCTGGAGGAAATCTCATGCCGCCTTGGCTTCGATTATCGTCATGATCCTGGTAAAGATTTGATTAGAGACAATTGACTATATTATTATGAGTGCTTTAAAAAAATATCAAAACGAAATATTTGTTATGTTTCTGCTAAGCTTGTGTCAACTCTACTTCTTCGACTCCCTTCATTAGAGAATAGCCTTGATCTACTACGTCCTACAAAAAAAATTCATTTAAGATAAACAACTACTGAAACCTTTGGATGTGGTACTACTTGTTGAGAATTTGTAGACGGTGCATCAGAAGCGGTAAATAAAATTTACCGATATTATTAAATATCGCTGCTAAAAAAATCCATTAAGATAAAATAACTCTCCAATAAATATCTCACAATTTTATTATCACTCACGTCATAATACTCGCACAATATTTTCTTTCCACTTCTATCGGTGGAACTCTCCCCTTTTATTTTCTAATTGCAAGGATTTTTTTTTATAACTAGGATGGGATTCATATGCAGGAGCAATCTTGGTGCTTTTTCCGCCTTTTTATCTTGGTGACAACAACAAGTGTAATAGGCAAGCAAGATAAAGTCTGAAAAGAGAGGCAAATTAATATAAGGTGATGGTACCCATTCCTGTAACGTAGAACAGACAGGTAAGCATCAACAAAATGTGATGAGGCTAAATTAGATGAAACAACTATGGTAACCTAACCGAAATAGGAAGACATTGGCACTAAGGCACTAATATAGGGGCAATGTCGCCAATAAATGACTAAATGAGTCGATCTTTCACAAGGAGAAGGCTAGGAAGGGATCAATTCCAGCCTTTTCCCTCTTGGTGGAGTGAAGCCTTTCAAGGTGTCTGTACCATTTCTCGTAGGCCTCACTCAGGTTGTGACATCCTTGATAGTGCTTGGGCACATCCCACCATGACATGTTAGTCTGGTCACCCTGGATGAGGGGGATGTCAAGGTGGTGAGCCGGGAGGAGGTCCACAAAAGGCTGAGGATTGATGACAGGTGACCAAGAACACAACTCCCACCGTCTGATGCAAAGGGGTAGTCAATGGGGTGGCTGACTCCTAGGGTGGAAGTCACAACCTTGGTTAGATAAGGCTCCTCGATAACGCATACGCATGATGGTGCAGCCATGCTCGTCTCGGGTCCTGCAAGAAAGACAAAGGAACAAGGTAAGAAAGAGGCAAAAGCAATATGAGATTGTTTCATCATAAGAGATGCTGGAACCCAAAGTCAACTCTAAACTCGCGGATAGGGCGCATGCTAGCCTTAGGGGAGCCCGGCCAGGCATCAACTATTTCTCTTAGAGACACCCGACCGAGTATATCGCCTTTCATCTAAAAGAGAGCCTGATCGAAGGCGCTAGTTCCCTTTAGGGAGTGTTGGCCAGAGATTATGCGAGTTAATTTGCATACTTATTTAATGTCTTATTCATCATGTTTTCCATTTAGTTTGATTTTGTGTTGTCCTATTTTATTCCAGTTGAGTCGTGAGAGTAGATGTTTACACGGTGTATTGTCTTATAGGAGTTCGAAGAAGTGCGGAACAAAGGAGTGCATCTGGAGCAGAGCAAGGAGCAAATGAGCATGACAAGGAGGTCAGCGTACGCTTTCCCTTTGTTAGAGTACGCCAAATATTGCGGCAAAGGTATTGACGTCCGCTTCTAACCTTGGTCGTATGCAAAGATCAACACAGCTTTGCCGTATTGCAAGAGCTGTAACTTTTTGCTAGAGCATTCCATTGCCACAAATAAGGTGTCCCTGGAAAACTTGAGATGTTAGCTACAATTTTGTCTCCATAACCAAATCTAAATTCAGAGCAGAAGAGGGTCAAAAACTTGAAAATATGAAGACTCATTTGTTGTTAGCATACGTGCACAAATGATCGGCATACGCGCACATGAGCAAGTGTACGCCCATAAAGAATTGGCATACGGGGAGTTTTGTGATACCACTTAGCAGCATATGCCCACCCATCCTTAGCGTACGCCAACCTTTAGGCCACGCCAGAAAAAAAGTATAGACATTTATCGCTTCTGCTGCCAGCTCTTAGAAAGATCTAGAACTAGGGTTTCTCACTCTCTTGTTTTCTATATAAACCCTGCTAGTTTTAGATTTTAGACATCTTTGACATATCTCTTTCTCTACGCACGTTTCCTTTACATTACAACTCTAAATACTTTGATGCTCTTTAAATGGAGATGAAGATTTTCGTCATACTGGTGACTTCGTCCCTTTACTCTATCTTTACTTTCATGCTTTTCATTATTATGATGTTGAGTATGATTGGTATGAATAGGGAGGGGACGGATTTGGTGGGACTAGGCTAATCCCCAACCATGGAGACTAAATAGATATTGGTTTGCATGTGTAGTGATATTGGTTTACCGTGATACTGGTTTGCATGTTTAGTGATATTGATTTGTCTGTGAAGTAATATTGGTTTGTATGTGTAGTTTTCACTAGGGAACAAATTTTTTTTAGTCTCCACTGAATCCGCTCTCGAATAGGGAGTAGTATTTTATTGAGTATGGTTCCTGTATGGTGTAATTGATAGATTAGGTTATGGGTTGAAAATCTAAAGTGGTGGTTATTATTCGATGTGTTTACTGCTAGTTCTACTTAAACACTGTTAGTCTTGAAGCAAGTCTATCTTATGAGATTGAGAGGAGATTAGGTTAGACTACTGGTTTAGATTGACGTGGTTTAGTGCAATATGATTTTAGTCATCTCTATGAGACCGAGAGGAGATTATGGTAACAAATCTAATCAAATAATACATCCTGAGGATAGGAGGGAGAGATCTAACTATCTAAGGGATGATCTTTCAAGAGGAAACTTCTAGAAATAGATCTAACTTGTAGTACTGATCGTTAGCGAGTGCGGGATTAGTAACTTCGACTAGGTGGACATTTATTTTTGTTATCTTGCGAGCAAAAGCTGGGGATAGTCGTATTAGACAACTCTGGATATAAGGCCTTAATAAAATCCATAACTGACAACTATTAACTCGCTAGGGTACTCAGCTCATATTTGTCATTGATATTGAATTCATATTTTCTTTCTGTTTCGCTTTTACCTTATTTTACCTTAATTCCACTGCAAGCATCGTTTCTGTTGTAAACCAACTTTAGTCGATATCAAGTGTGCAACTTTAGTCTCATTATATTATTTGATTAGGATGGGTAGATTGTTAGCTAAATTTATCCCTATCAAATTCGCGCCGTCGACACGGACTGAATTTTTAGGCTAGGAATTAAAACTAATACTAGGTTCGCAGTCTGACAACAAAAGCCGAATCTTGCGGATCCTTTAGCAAGGATTACGCGAAACAAAGAAATGGCCCGAAATTGGACAGAAATCCAAAACCCGCGGGAGAGGTCAATTCTTGAATCCTTCATCTCTGTCTGGGGTGGAGGACATCGAATCATTCAACCACCACCCGTTGAGACCAACTCTTTTTCAATTCCACCAGAAAAAATGCAATGGGTGCAAGCGTCTGCCCAATTCTACCGGGGGCATGGCAAAAACCCACATAACATCTCGCCAAATTTGAAGATGTTTGCGAGGCCATGCATTATCAAACATACCTTAAAAGGTAACACCCGAGTCTAGTATGAGGATTTAAAAGGGAAATGAATAACTAATTGGAATGGACTAACCCAAGCTTGTCTCCGCTGATATTTCTCTATGGCTAAGACTACGAAGATTGTGCAAAAAAATTCACACTTTCCGGCAAAAGGAGGGGGGAGACCATATATCTTGCTTGGGAGAGGTTCAGAATTTTACAACGGGACCTTTAAAGCTGTAAAAGAGAGAGACAATATCGTAATCAATGAGTTCAACTTCTTTTTCGTAAACAAAGGAAGGACAAATCAATCCTTTCCCAGAAAAGACGTCAGGAAAAACATTTTAATTTTTATTAGATTAAAAGTGATTGTAAATTATAACTTTCGCAATAAAAATTAGATAACTTTTATATACTTTTTGGATTTTTAATACTAAAAACAATTAATAATAGATTTTTAATTAAAAAAATCTCTGATCTAGCTGAGAGTCCAATCAGTTGCACCAATTGGTCTAAGAAACGGAAAAAATATCGGGCAACTTCCGAGTCCTTTTTTAAAACCGCGGGTAACATGAGATTTTTGTGGGGCCCCTAGTTAGACGAATATTTTTTCACGGGGCCTAATGCCGCATGATCGCGTCTCTACCAAGTCTTTTTACAGGGATCTGGAACGGTCTTGGATTAAGTAGGGACAATATAAAAGTCGTCCCTACGAAAGAGATTTCGTTTGGACCATCAGATTTCATTAAAAATTGTGTATACAGATCTCACATTCATAAAAAATTATATCTATAACCAAAATTATTTCATCCATTTCAATAGAGACATGTCATGTCCCTACTAAATCCAACCCCATCTGGAAGATGGGCACAGGGAATCCTATTATGTGTGGCACGTGGGCACATAAAGTGCGTGAGCGTATTCGCTTTTTCAGTTTTTTGTTTTGTTAGGTTAATGACTAATAAGGAGTGGACTGGACGAAACTTTACCACACGGAGCTGATGGCCGAGATGACTTAATGAAACCAAATCTTTAATACATATGTCTTGTAAATGCAGATATTATGGGTGGTCTAGGAGGATGTTTTGCCAGGCGTGATACCACTTTTTATTCATTAAGATATAATTTTTTGGTTTTACCATTTTTTTCGAATGTCAACTGGATCAACTAATTCAAATCGAATCAGGTAGACCATTTAAAACATGATAAATATTTCATAACAAGTATTTAATAATATTCTATTTTTAAAGACTTTCTCAAAATTTATCAATTAAAATATAACGATTATGTGATATTCAGATAGATTTCCAAGGAATTAAAAGGTAATTGATAAAAGGCCAATGTTTCACGTGATAATTAAACAAACCAGAGTTGTTTAGGGATATAATGGTCATTCTTTGTAACGAGTAGCACAAGGAGATAGCTCTGTCCTGCTTACCAAGTAGGGTTTGATTACCCCATCAATTGGCCTCGTAACATGTAGCAATTATGAAGAAACGTAGAAGAAGAACAGTAGAAAACAAGTCGTGGTCAATGACTTTTATTGTTTAATTTTTCTAAGAATTTATGGCTTTTCAGAATTTAAATTTAGATTTTTCTAAATCAAATCATCACTTTTCGATATGATAAGTGCTCATTCGCGACTGACAAGTAGTTTCTTTGTAGCTTTGTCATTTTCTTATGAAATTTACTAGATCTTCAAAAGTGTGCAATTTTTAAATTATGTTGTCAGTATATTGATATTTATTGGAGAACAATTGTAATTTTTTTGTAAAACAGTTCATCAAAATATCTCAACGCAATTAACTTCAATTACAAAATCTGAAAGAAAGCCTTTAAAAAAATCAAAATTAAACCTCATAGACATGATTTGATTTGTTATCGACCCTTAAGCGCTCAAATTTTTTTTTAGATATTGAAAATAATATATTTCTTGAGTATTCAATTCCTAAGAAACTAAGATTTGTTATTTAAACAAGACATGCTATGTATGAGTGTTTAATAATTAGTAGTGTGATTTACTATATAAGTCTTATATATAAAAATCTGACAGCTTATGCAAATATACAAATATTCATTGAACTGGTAAATTTAGATTCTAACTTTTATCTACATAAGAAATCAAAATTAAACCTCATAAACATAATTTGATTTGTTATCGACCCTTATGAGCTCCAATTTTTTTTAGATATTGAAAATAATATATTTCTTGAGTATTCAATTCCTAAGAAACTAAGATTTGTTATTTAAACAAGACATGCTATGTAGTGTGTTTAATAATTAGTAGTGTGATTTATCATATTAGTCTTATATATAAAAATCTGACAGATTATGCAAATATACAAATATTGACTGAACTGGTAAATTTAGATTCCAACTTTTATCTACATAAGAAATTTCGATGGTTCTCGACCGTATCGGCTGTTTTTTTAATATAAAAACCTGATCGGGCTGTTGGGCAACAGAAAAATGAATGGTCAACCGCTTTTGGTACACAGTACGCAGCAGTGACTACGACTATAGCAGAAAAGGACGCATATACGTAATCAGTGACGTGAGTATTTAAAATGTCAGCTCAAAATATTAGCCTCCTATTGTTCAATTAAAGGAAATATTATAAAATAGTACTAAATAATAGAAAGATCATATTTCAGTATTACATGGCGTTACCGCTAATTTCGTTGAATTCTATGTTGGACTTGGCTGGAGACGAACTCATTTTGTTCCTTGATTTACCGAGTTGTATTTTTTCGGTAGCCAAGAATACCCTGATGTAATTATTGTATGTAATTACTTGGAAATTTAATATACTTATGAAAAAAATAGAAGTATCCAGAAAAGTAGAGAGCAAGAAAGCAAATTCAAAGCGGGCACCCAATTAAGAACCCAGGACATTCGCAGGCGAAAACGAATACTGTGACGACAATCAAATATTAAAGTGAAAAAAATGAGTGGATGTTTAAAAGATTTCAGGATCGTTCTAGGAGATAGAATATTTTATCATGATAGAATGGTTTGTTAATTATGATAAATAGTTTTACCGAATTTTTTTGAAAAAATTGGGATCGTGCCCGGAATAAAAGGGATTGGATAAAATAGTTTGTCCAATTATGATAGAATAGTTCGTCGAATTATGATAAAATAGTTTCACGGATAAAAGATAATGGATAAAATGATTCGCTCAGTTATGATTAAATGATTCGCTCTCTAAGACCGTACTAGAAAAGTCACTCAAGTAACAAATCTAGTTCCGTCAAAAAAATATTAGAATAAAAAAGTGGAGAACATTAATAACAACAAAAAAACATTGTAAAGGAAGAAAAAAAAATCAAAAGAAGCGAGATAATTATTGAGAGAATTGTTACTAAAATTAAATTTGAAATTGATCCACTATCAATATCAAAAACACCAACGAAAATTGATCAAACAAATTCACTTAAAGATCTTGTGTTCAAAGTATCACCAACAAAAGTTTAAAAAACCATTAAAAAAAACCACGTGGAACCTACCACGAGGGAAAAAGTGAATTATATGGCCAGAGAAAGTAATATTTTCAACAAGGTTTTTTAGAGCCGCGGCCTATAAATAAACCCCACGCAACCCCGAAACCTGCACACCCCAATTAGCAATTCCCTACTACTACGTACCACTCTTTACCAAGAAACCCAGAAACCAACCAAAGCTAGCTAACCCAGAAATGGCGCAAGAGGAAGTGATGTTGTTGGACTTCTGGCCAAGTCCGTTCGGGATGAGGCTGAGGATAGCGCTGGCGGAGAAGGGCGTCAAGTACGAGAACAGAGAAGAGGACCTCTGGAACAAGAGCCCCCTCCTCCTCCAGATGAACCCCGTCCATAAGATGATCCCCGTCCTCGTCCACAAGGGCAGGCCCGTCTGCGAGTCCCTTATCGCCGTCCAGTACATCAACGAGGTCTGGCCCCACTCCTCCCCTCTGCTTCCCGCCGACCCTTACCACCGCGCCCAAGCCATGTTCTGGGCCGACTTTGTCGACAAGAAGGTACCCTTTCGGGACTTTTTCTTTTGAAAATATATTTTGTTCTAACTTAATCACATATTTCGGGGCGAGTAATGAAGAAACTGCCCGGACTAATACAGATGATGCTTATGCTGCAGGTCTACGATCTCGGAAGGAAGGTCTGGAGTACAAAAGGAAAAGAACAGGAGGCAGCCAAGAAGGAATTCATTGAATGCCTCAAGTTGCTGGAGAAGGAACTCGGGGAGAAGCCTTTCTTTGGAGGAGAAAACCTTGGCTTCGTGGATATTGCACTCATGCCTTTCTACACCTGGTTCTTTAGCTACGAGACCTGGGGCATTTTCAGTATCGAGGCCGAGTGCCCCAAGCTCATTGCGTGGACCAAGAGGTGCTTGGAGAGGGAGTCTGTCTCCAAGTCGCTCCCAGACCCAAAGAAAGTATACGGCTTCATTCAGGAGCTCAGGAAGAAGTTAGGACTGGAGTGAGCAGGGGGAAGCTAGACCTACCTGTGTGCGTGTTCAATGTTTACAACTTACAAGTACTGCAATTTTGAATAAATGGGCACCTAGTGTGCGCCTTGTGAAAGGTGGATTTTTGTCTACTTTGTAATTAAGAATAAGTAAGATTGTCATGGGCAGTTTATCTGTTGGTATAGATGTCTTAGAGACAATCATAATAAGGACATTGTATTTATTACATTCAACTATTTTGCATTTATTAATTTATATTAATAATATTCGTCATTACACTTATTGAATATATAGTGTTTGATTGTTTACATATATTCATATTTGTGTTCCCATGAACTAGTGTTATCATTGAGAATGTGAGATATCAAATGACTATAAACATGATACTTTTTTTTGGCAAAAACGGGCCTTTATTAATAAGAAAAGGAAAATACAGAAAGAGGAGGAAAAAGAGTAGGAAAAAGAAGAAGAAAAATGGAAATAAAACGGGTCCAAGCCCTAAACGAGTAGCCAGAGAAGCAAACTCGTTGCCATACCTAGTGTCTCACCTAAGCAAACCCACAAGTCGGGTGGTCAAGGACAAAACTAATCAGCCAGAACTCATCAAAAGTCCATATCATATTCTGACCAACGTGGATCCTTAAATAGTCATAATCGATGGTCATCGATAATGGGTATCGATGATGCGATTGAGATTGGTGTGCATTCTGTATCTTATCCTTAGAGGTTGTAGTAGTTCTCATAACTACGAGATACTAGGTATTTCATGATGGATGCACATATACTTTAGAGAGTATTGGTATGCCCAATCGAGAAATCATTTGGTGTATTATATTTACGTGTCTATGAAAATATCTGTTTGTGGAGTAGTGTAATTGTGCTAAGACTTGAGGTCAATACGCACGACATGTGTGGAGTGATGAGCTTTGACCATGACCAATGCTTACACTCCTGACGGAGTAGATATGACATGTGTCGAGAACATCACGAAGTACATGTGCATGGTAGTTGAGCCAAGAATAAGATTCATTGCTAAAATAGATTTGGAGAGAATACTTGTCTTCTCATAACTGATTGGTTCGTTAGTCATTGGCCAATGCACGTTATATTTGGAATGTTGTCCGAAAGTGACAATATGATCAATTAGTAGAATGGGATAATATGATTAAGTTATTTGAATAGACATTTTATCAAGTTCTAGACTTAATCGAGTATTCGTGAATGAAAGAACCATATCACTATGAGCTTCACATTACACTAGTCCATTATATGCCTTGCAACGTACCTCATATGTTAAGATTATCTGGTTTATTTTCTAGAATTTGATTAAGACCATTAGTTTGACTGATCGCTTGACACATGAGGCCTATGTGTCATACAACAAATAGTCTTAGTTTTCGAATTGAAGTTGGTTATATTAAATATTTATTTGATCAAGAATATTTAATTTATAGAGAAATATTATAATTCTCTTAGATAGAATTATAAGTTAGATTTAATTAAATAATAATATATATAGTAAAATATATTAGATGTTGGACATGTTGACTGGATCAAAAAAATGTAGATTAGACCTCAAGGCCCAAAGGCAAGTTAAAGTTAGAAAGCCACCAAGGACTTTCGACCTTGAAGCTCATAACAAACACTCCTATATAGCTTGGGAGTTGTTTGATTAATTTTAATATATATCTATATATATATATATATATACACATAAGTATCAAGGGTTAATGATACGATTCATTAATCAAGAAATACACAGTTTCTCTAGCTTTTTATTGATAAAGAATTCTCCTAGCAAATTCTCAAAAAATTTCAACTGTCAAGGGGATCGTAGACAAGGACTACGTGGATACTATAGTTGAGGATTCGGTCTACGACAAACTGTAAGAATTCTCTAATGATATTGTTATCCTGCTTTTATGTTATTCTGCCATGATCAGATTCGTGTCGGTGAGAAAAATTTATCTTCCGCTGCTAAAACCGTAAGTGTCACGACCCAAATTCGTGGTCGGTGATCGGCGCTAGATCATGTCAAACTTAACAATAAACCATAACCTAGCAAGCCTCAAATCACAATACATCATTCTTATTACCAGGATTATCAAAATATTTTTTTTCCAATAATATTATTTCTTCAAACAAACATGTTTATTGTAATCCAAAACCTGGTAAGCATAATTCAAAAGTTGGAGTACACATCTCCAACGTCATATCATCAAACTCATGCTTTTAAAACATAAACATAAATTTACAAATATATTACATAGTTACATAAATCTAAGGTCATATGTCAAAAGACTAACAAATATGTACAATGGAGCGACCTAGATCATAAACGGCTAAGACTATCTGGAGACCTTCAAATGTAGCCTGAGACGGAAGACAACGGGCTGAACTCGGAGGAAAAAGCTTCTCCAGATGCAAACCACAACTTAAACTTCTTCACCTGTTGATTGAAGTAAGGGATAAGTGCTTTGAAATACTTAGTAAGCAAATATTATAAGTAACATGTATTTAACCAACCAGTCGTCCCCATCAAACCCAACCAATTTTGATACAAAGCTAAGATAATAAAAGAGCATTTCACAAATAAGGTCATCAAGGAAATCACGTAAGAATCACAACCAGAAGTTCAGATAGACCTTCACAAACACATAACATAATTCGGATGAACTTCAGATAGGTCTAGATAGTGTCACTCCCACACCGACACGAGGATACCATATCTTAAAGGCCCCATCAGAAACTAACCCCGCTGGCCAAATATCATATCGTTATACATATCCAATGTATCCTCAGTATATGTGCACATATGGCAACATCCCTGGTTGGTCACGGTTGGTCACGGGTAGACCTCATCTTCCGCCATCACACAAATCACATGCCAATCAATCCCATATCACATAGACCAAAATATATTGGCCTCATATTCAAATTCATATCAAAACATCCCCAATTAGGCAAACAATCCACAAACATCATCAAATCCCGTATAGACGAAAATCAAGCATAAAACCATACTTCAAACCAACCAAAAGTACACCAAATCAAACTAGACAACCACGTCTAGTTAACTAAATACATGTTACAAAGAATATCTACTTACAAGACAATGGTTGCTCAAAACATTCAAAGAGAAGTTCCGTACTTCCTTTTATAACTCGTGGCACTCGGATTCAAAATGTCGGTTAACTAGTCAAAATTACATAAACCACTATTATTACCAACCTCTTTGGCACGTAATTATGTCCTAGAAAACATTAAAATTTATTTCTTAAATTCCTAGTTTCGGATTTACATATGGCAGCCCCTAAACCTATGCCCAAATTCACAAAACTACACCCCCGATGATCAATTTCTCTTCCAACTTCTATACATAAAAATCCTAGATAAAACATACCTTAACTTCCTTCTTCTAGGTCTATATTAATCTGTTCTAATCTTCACCTACTAGCTTCTTCAAGGTGTAAAAGAGTTTCTACTCAAATTAAGCAAAATCTTAAAAAGTTACTTACCTATTCTTCCAAGTTGTTCAAATCTGTCCACCTTTTTTCCTTCTTCTTTTACCTTCGGTTTCTCCCTTTCTCCTAGGCCTTCCTCTTTGTTTTTCTGTCCTAAATTACCAATTGGTTCGTGCCTATCTTTTGGTCCAAAAGAAATTTTTTCTTTTAAGTGTACGCCAAGTAGCTTAGTCATCCTACCATTGATTTGCCACCTAGCCAAATTGCATAAAAATTTCTCTTTTTATCCTAAACTTTTTCAGCCATTCAACATCATTTCTAAACTTCTTAATATGTTCTAATAAGTCTCTAAAATGAGCCTTATTTAATTAAAGTCACATAACAAATTATTTTCACAAAACTTTCCCATATCGACGAAATCAGACTTATATCCGAGCACCTGAAATTCTTGCCTTGTTCTGGCCAGATTATTTCATAAATCACAAAACTCAAAGAACAAGGTTATAGATCTAGATGTTATAAATTCACACAAATTGAAATTACCTAATTTGAAGTCCCGATAAAAAAGCTACGCCTATTTTACCAAACGACGACAGACTACGCCTAAACCCTTCCAAAATAACCTTATTTCCAAAATCAACCTTATTATATTGTAACAAATTTTATTGAAGGGTGAGGGTATCACAGTAAGGTTCATGTTTTAAAAATTCAATAGTATCTAGGCCAGCTATTCGACCCACTAGCTAGTCTACGGTATTTTTTGTTGTTGTTTTGGGTAATTAGTACGAAAATATAAAATATCAATTGAAATCTAAAGAGTAAGACAAAGATATTGGGCAAGGCACCTTTATCATGCAACCCTACTAACTAGGTATCTCTTGGGCTTTATTAGGAACATGACGGTTCAGGTGTTTCTACAACGCTGAATGCTTCACTCTCTTTTTTCACACCACCAAAGCCATTTTACGGTTTGGCAACCAACCCATTGGTGATCGGCCATCTAGTTGTCAACCCTAGCGATCAAATCATCGAGTTGATTACATTAACCCCTAATCCAACTCATTAAGCACCACCCTAAGGACAACTAACTTCCCTCCCTTCATTCTCATTTTTCAAGAATCTATTAGTAAACTAGTTGTCTCTTTCCATGGTCCCCGTTCATTCTCGTTATTTGGGTTCTCACTAGATCAATTAGCAAGTTTATAAATCAAGAATTAATGCTCTCGCTACTAACCCTAATCTATGATCATTAAACTAAAAGCATTATGACACCAACTAGTATGTGCTCTAGAGATAAAAGTTCATCCAATCCCTAGCTAGTCTAGTGCACTTAGGGCACTCAATCTGAAAGGAACTACTCACTACTCATTAATGAAATATTAAATGCGATGAAGAGAAAGACAATAAATGTCACAAGAATAAATGATATAGATAGGGATAGAGAGTTCACAAGCATGTAGAGGCTTCCTTACTCATCCTCTTCCTCTCCTTCCTAGCCTCCACCTTAGAGAGGGAGAATGAGCTACTCCTAGACTCCTCCTCTAAAACTCTAGGTTTAGAGTTTTAAAAGCTACTTCTAGAGAGGCCTAAGGGGGTATATATAGACCTTCTCCAAGGCCCAAAACCAAAAGACCAAAATACAGAACGTTTAGGTTACAATTCATAGTACAAAATCGTGTTCTCTTTCACCCAGGTAAAAGGGGTGTCGCCTAGCAGCCAACAAACAAGACCACCCTTGCCTTTACAATATCGAGGACCTAAACATCAGTGCTTTCGCGCGGTAGATTTTCTTCATGTAGCAGCCATCGAGGCTGCCATCATTCAATCCGGGTAAAAATTGTCGGTGGCAGGCAGTTGCCCCAATGATAGGTTTGAGAGCTCTCCCTGGGATTTTTACGCTCGACAATGGGTTGCCGGCGGCAAGTGCTGCTCATTTCTCCTTTTTCTTTGACTTTATTTTCGCTCTGCAACATTCCTTTTTCTCGGGTGAGGCTTTCGAACGACAATGAATCCTCCTGACGGCAGCTACGCGTTGATGTTTGAGGCAATTGCCGCCCAAAAATGAGCTGCCCGCGGCTGTAGCTGGCATGGCTTCCTTTCCTCCATCTTCATTGCTCCTCATGTGCTCCAAGTGCGCTCCAAATGCCCTCCTAACCTCTAGAATCCTCCAAAAACACAAAATACACAACCAATAAGTCTACTCAAGGTTACAAGCCTAAAATGGACAAAAGACTCCAGGAAAAAAGAACTCAAAGTGAATTTAAGAGGACTATAATAGATGTGGTATAATAAGTATTTTGGCCACTCATCACCTTGCGTCTTTCCTATGAGTTTGTTTTTTAGGCTGTTCATATGAATTTGTGATTTGGTTGGTAGCCGACGCCTCATTGGATGCTAATTTATGAAGTTGTACTTGGTGTCTGGTAGTTTTTTGTCACTGGGGTGACCTTTTTTCTTAAATTTCTTGATGCTGGTCATGAAGACATGAAATTGAAATTGCTATTTGTTTGTCCAAAATATGGTAGTTTCCCGAACATGGCTTGCCTTGATTTAGCTCTTGTTCTCTGTTTCATTTGCATGTTTTGAGCAAAATAGCTTGCCTGGGTGTTGTCGTTTGATTGTATCGCTATCTGATTAGGGGGCTCTATAAAATATTGTTTATAACAAGTTGACCTTTATTCATCTCCATGACAACCGTGTCTTTTCCAATAGCTTGACTAATTCCTCCATTTTCAAGTTTCAGTGTTGCCTTCTTTGAGGTATCCAAATCATTAAATAATTTGGGATTATTCGCGATGTGGTTAGTGCTAAGTGCATCCATTGCCCACTAACCATGTCATTCTTATTAGCAATGCTACATCTATAGTTGCGAGCATGACTTCCTCTTCTTTTTTACTGTCAGGAACATCAGTCTTCAAAAAATCTGTTGTCTTGATTTTTCTTCAATCTGCAATACTTTTTTATACGAAAAAACTTTTACAATTGTAACATTGTGGCTTTGCTTTGTGCCAGTGTCTTCTTCTCGATTCCTGTCTTTTTGCACAATCCGGAAGGTTATTTGTCTTTATCTCCTTTTCTAATTTTTTCCTGTAAGTCAGCGGCAACTCCTTCACTGTTTCCCCCCGTTCTAGCAATCCTCTGCTCAAAGGCTTGCAAATATCCCAACAATTTAGTTTGAGTCAAACTTGACAGATCTTTAGTTTATTCAATATTCGACACTACTAAATCAAATCGCCAAGGAAAACTCAAGAGCGCTTTCTCAATAATTCTTTGTTGCTTGATGTTTTTACCAATTCTACCAATTTGGTAGAAAATTCTTTTATTGTCTCACACAAGGAATCATAAACTTGGTCACCTATCGTTTGAATTTTTTTAACTCTGAAGGGATCCATATGCAGGAGCATTTGTTGTGAAACAATAATATGTTAGGAATTCAGCAACCAAGAGAACAAAACGCGCAAAGAAAACAGACACAATAGATTACGTGGTTCAGCATAATGCCTACGTCCACGGATAAAAAGGAGAACTTTTATTGATGGATCCGAGTCACAAAGCCATACCCTAAGAAAATACGTCCTTATATAATAGACGAACCCTTGGTGTACAAGAAACCTATCTAGGTCGTCCTAGGAGTCTAAAATAAGAGTCCGACCAAAACAGAAAATGGCTGTCAGCACCATCTAGCGGTCGCTAGGGGCCTAGCGGCCTCTAAGTCCTCAGTGATACCTCCTAGCGGTCGCTAGCTCATCCGACTTTTTCTCATTGTTGATTTCATCGGTACTTCCCAACAATCTCCACATTTGCGAGAAATCATCATGTGCGAGGAACCATGAAGCTCCACTCGAACTTCAATAAATTTTACCTTGATGAAACACCGCCCCATGAAGAACCATGAGAACTTGAGAAACCAAACTGACTCTACCGACTCCACCTCGAACTATAGATACACCACTATCAATAAGACTATCTCAAATTTCTCACCTCTTTTTGTTCAATCACTTGGAGCTAGCCCCCAAGCTCGAGCCTCTGAGCTTGCTTGGCCAATTCCCTGCAAACTCCATCGAATCCCAACCTGCAAGTCCACCTGCCGAAGTAATTTTGCTACCAATATACACGCCCTCTATTATCTAGTCACCCCAATGCTCCGTAATCTCGAACTAATTTTCTGCTGGACCTTCTTGCTTTAAACCAATACTACTTGCCATAGCATACAAAGGGCAATCTTTTCTTCCACTAAGTAGAACCCTCGATGTAACGCCCTGTGATCTGACTGACTGTCTCCACAGACCAACACGGGTCTTTTTCAGCGTGCTTTGTCCTCACTCGCACACACCCTGGGAAACTTTCTAGGAGGTCACCTATCCTGATCCTACTCCCGGCCAAACGCGTTTAACCTTGGAGTTCTCTCAAGATGTGTGCCAGAAAAGAAGGTGCACCTTGTTGATATGGATAGTTCCAATCAAATCACTTAAGACTTTCAGACAGAACATATCATTTCGGGGTATCACACTCGACATGCCTCGAACTTTACCGTTCGGCCTTGAGTGAGATACCCGATTCACCAGTGGTGTCACCAACGGCTTCGCATGCCCAATGCCAAACCTATCCAACACCTTTGACGTGCACATCCCTTTGGACAACCATAGCGGGGCCAAACTGACAATGCTTCTCTGAGACAACCATGGCTCATTGCCAACTATGTCTCCATGAAACAGCCATAGGTTGCTATCTATATCTCCGCAAATTCCAACTGCACTCAAACAATCTTTGTCAAGCCTTTGCTCCCTCATACAAATCAACCTCATATGACTTGGGCTTTCCCCCTCTCCATCAGAATTCAATAATGTGACTCCACATACAATAGTGCCCCCCACTAACCTGTAGGTATTCCTTGCATCTCTTTTACTCTTCATCACCATCATAGCATCCTTCTCCACCTCGATTAACCTGCCTACTACCTTATAGCCATACCCGCTCTAATCCAAGGCTCATAATGAGATCATATTCCTCTCCAACTCTGAAACATGCCTAAGCTCACATAACTTTCTCTCAACATCATTCCACATCTTGATTTGGATATCACCTATTCTGGTGACTTTACAAGCTGAACCATCACTCATAGTCACCATACCTGACAAAACAGAAAGACAGTCACCATCTAACCCGTCCGAATAAAATGTCACATTCATAGGACAAAACTTTTTTCCTCGCGATCCCAAGTTTCTCTCGGAAAATCCTTCTTCATGTGCCCTTTTTCTCCGCACTTGAAGCATTTTTCCTTAAATCTCCTTGACCTCAACTTGGATCTCCTTCCATCTTTTCCTTCACTACGACCACCATGGCTACCCCTTACAACCAGCCCTACTATTTGATCATCTCTGATTTTTCTCCTTTGATGAAACTCTAGCAAAGTACTCGTGATGTTCTCCAACACCAGGGACTCCTTCTCCCAAGTTAAGTTTGTAACCAAATTCTCATAGGAAGCCGGTAGGAAATTCAGGAGCAACAATGCCATGTCTTCTTCCTCGAACTTCACATCAACCTTTCTCAAGTCGCTCACAAGTTGACTTAAACCATTAATGTGTTGGCTCAAATCCGAGCACTCTTTCATCTTGAGCCCGTACAATCTTTTTTTTAAATAAAACTTGTTTGACAAATACTTAGACATATACCTTACCTCACTCTTCAGTAAAAGAATATACCGAATATCGAAATACTAAATTACAATTTGCACAAGTATAGATATAAGAGAAAATAAACCTACCCTCACTCTTCAGTAACAGAAAGGTGCGAAACATGTTGTACACAAATGACAAAACCCTCAAATCTTCTGCGGGGCTCCTAAGCCTTGTTACCTTGTCCTGGATCCTAGGTGACTAGGTTATTATGCATGGTGGTCGTTTCCTTTCTTAACATTCAGCCTTATGACTTTCCAATTAGCTATTTTTTAAGAACCATGAAACTTATTGTTGAATATATATATATATATATATATATATATATATATATATATATATATATATATATATATATATATATGAAGTCTTATCTCTGTGCGTGAGACTAGTTTGACCAGAAAGTAATGTAGTGATGACATAATGTTATGTTAGAAATATGTAAATATATACGTACACTGTGACACATATAATGATGAATATATGATATTTTTAGCATACTTTATATGTATAAACATAGGTACAGTATAATCCATTACAATATTTACAAAGACAGATGGACTTCTAGTTGTTAGATACCAAAATTCTATGTATTTATGTTTTAAATGTAATGTTGAATTTTATTTTTTCCAAAATTTTGGTAAATATGGTAATTACCGAATTTACCAAAATTTAATTTTGTAGATACCGAATTTACCAAACCTAATTTGGGATCGGGATCGGTAGAAGATTTTTTAGCATTTCGGTATTCGCTAAATTTGGTCCTCGGTATTCGTGATCAATAAATATCAAATACTCACCCCTACACATGACACAATATTATTTCGTAAAAATACAAAAATTCATATTTTTTAATTTTTTATAAATAGAGCCTAATTTTTCAATTTATATGAAAATTTGTATAAATACTATGAAAATTCTCTATTAATTAAAAATATGTAATTTTTATATATTTATTACAATTTATATGTAAATATACATTGATTTAGATAATATGTGGCTAAAAGAAATATTAATTATTTGTTTGGTGAACTGTTGGAATTTGGACCAGATCGTCAATAAAGATGATAAAATGTTGGGGTAGATTTACAATTGATGAGAGAGAAATTAATTGTTTATTTGGTAATCTAGTATCACAAAAGCCTAACACATCGAGAGTTACTATTGTTACCATCGTGGCTAAGATTCAGTTCGAACTTTTCCATCCACAATTTTGAAATTATGGAATCAGGTGAAATTTTGATTCTTTATAGAGCTAAACCGTAAAACTTCTTTATATTTTTTGAAGAAAGTGAATCAACGGTTCCAGAAAATATCTTGTAACCTTGTAGAGTAGTTCATATTCTCGAACTGTGGCCAACCTTATATAACTACATATTGTTAGTTGGAAATATAAACGGGTTAATTACTCACAAGCGCTTCTCGAGTCTTTCCGTTTTCAGAAATACTTTTTCCATCCTCCGTATTTATTTTTATTATACTCTCGGGTCCTTCGCTCATCTACTAACCCAACATCGACCCCTGATTTACGCAGTGTCGATATGACACCACACCATGACTCCGAATGTTATTACACTTTCACTTTTCTTTTGGTTTGCAGCATCGCGATTTGCGCAATTTTAAAATTTCGTGCTTCGTTCTCACCCCTTGTCAATATGTCTTGATCACTACTTTTGGAAATAAAAACCGGTTGCTATTATGCTTGGCAATCTACTAATTTATATGGTTTATCTCTAACTAATTTAAATAGTTTATCTCTAACTACTAACCATTTAGTAAATTAGTATGCTTAACCTCCTAGTCCATATAGTATCTCGCAGAAATAAAAAAGAGTTGAGGCTAATAAGCGGAGTGGTGGCGTTGACTACTGTGGCACAAACCTGGTGTCCATCACACAGTACTTAGCATACATGACCGGTAGGAATTAAGCAACTTAGAGAACAAACTGCACAAAGAACACGGACGCAAGAGATAACGTGGTTCGGCATAATGCCTACGTCCACAAAGAAAAAGGAGAACTTTTATTGATGACTTTCCGAGCCACAAAGCTATACAAAAAAACCTAGGGTAACATGTCTTTACATAGACACAAACCCTTGGTGTACAAGTAACCTATCTAGGTCAGATTAGGAGTCCAAAACCTAGTCAGAATAGGAATAGGAATAGGAAATAAATCTTTCCTATTTCTCGCCATCCTAACAATCTCCACCTTGGCGAGAAATCATCTCGTGGAAAAACCATGAAGCTTCACCCGAACTTCAACAAACTCCACCTTGACAAAACACTGCCTCATGAAGAACCATGAGATCTTGCAAAATCAATCCAACTCCACCGACTCCATCTTGGACTATAGATAACTGCATCAATAAGACCATCTCAACTTTTTCTTCACCTTTTGTTTAATCACTTGGAGCCAGCCCCCAAACTCGAGCTCCTGAGCTTGCTTGGCCTATTTTCTCCAATCTCTATTGAACTCCAACTAGCAAGTCCACCTGCTGAAGCAACCTTGCGACCAATAGACACGCCCTCTATTTTTCGGTCAGTCCCATGCTCTGCAACTTCGAACTGCTTTTCCGCTGGATCTTCTTGCCTCAAACCAATGCTACATGTCATAGCATACAAAGGGCAACCTTTTGTTCCACCAAGTAGAACCCTCGACATGCCTCGAACTCCATCATTCGGCCTTGAGTGAGATACCCGATCCATGCGTGGTGTTAACAGCGACTTCGCTTTCCCCATGTAAAACTTACCCAACACCTTTGACGTGCACTTTCCTTTAGACAACCATAGCGGGGCCCAGTTAACAATGCTTCTCCGAGACAACTATGGCTCCTTGCCAACCATGCCTCCACGAAACAACCATAGCTCACTATTCATGTCTCCGCGAATCCCAACTCTACTCAAACCATTCATGTCAAGCCTTTGCTCCCTCATACGAACCAACCTCATATGACCTGAGCTTTTGCCAACTCCTTCAGATCCATTGATGTGACTCCATCTACAATAATGTGCCTCACTAACTTGTAGGTATTTTTTTTCACCCTTCATCCCTACCATCGCATCCTTCTCCACCTTCATTAGCATACCTTTATAACTATCACTGTTATAATCCAAGGTTCCTAATGAAAAGAGATTATCAGGATGCATTGGACTTGATAAGACAGAAAGCCAGTCACCATCTGACCCGTCTGAATATGTGGCCATGGTTGTGGATGCCAATCCCTCCTCGTTGTCTTGATCCTTAGTTCATCCTGGATAGTCCCCTTCATGTGTCATTTTCCGCACTTGAAACCACTTCCATTGAACTTCTTTGACTCCGACCTGGATCCTCTTCCACAACCCATCTGGTGGCTCCTCATCATCCGCCAAGCACAAGCGAATCTTCGCTACTGCCTTAGCCTCCAACTCTTCCCACTCTTGCTCCTCCATCTTCTCGGACTTCTTCTCCAAGAGCGCGATAACCATCCCTTGCTGCACGAAGAGATCCCTGACACGCCTTTGCCATAACCCAAAATTCAATGAACCATCGAACTTCACAAGAGCGAACTTCGCGCCGTGATTCGACATCCTCCAACCTTAGCTCTGATACTAATTGTTATGAATTCAGCAACTAGGGAACAAAATGCGCAAAGAACACGGACGCAAGAGATAACGTGGTTCGGCCTAATGCCTACGTCCACGAAGAGGAATGAGAACTTTTATTGATGACTTTCCGAGCTACAAAGCCATACAAAAAACCTAGGGTAACATGTCTTTATATAGACACAAATTCTTGGTGTACAAGTAATTATCTAGGTCAGATTAGGAGTCTAAAACCTAGTCAGAATAGGAATTAGAATAGTAAATAAATCTTTCCTATTTCTCGCCATCCCAACAATGACCACCAATGTATCCATGTCGAGGTTCGCTTGGTCCGTGGTTTTTTCTTTTTACTGCAATCTATGTCATTCCACATGGACACGATTGGTTCCACCGTTGTGGGCCCATGGGTGTTAGATGATGACTTCAATGTCATCTGTGCAGTGGACAAAAGTTGAGGAGGATCTGGTACTATTTCTCGCTAGAACCACAATTTTGTTCAACGTATTAAAAAGTGGGGTTTTATTGATGCAAGTTATGTAGGTATAAGGTTAACATAGGCAACGAAAAAGATTGGATCTGGCATTATGTAACATCGAGTGGCGTACAGGCTGGCCTAATGCAGTGGTGCGACATCTGCCAAGGCACAACTCTTATCATTATCGAGTTTGGGGGGGAGATTCCAAGCGGCCACACATAATTTATGAAACTTCATCGAGTCACAATGGCCAAATATGGGGTTATGGGGTATGCTAGTGACCTAATTATCGACTAAGAGGTTGTTTTATGGCTCTAGAAGTCTTCGAAAAATTGGATAGCAAATGGTGACAGAGAAACAAGGTTCTTCCGGATTCGAATAATTTTATGTTCGGATTCAAATTTGAATTATCCGAAATAAAAATTTCGGATACAGATTCGGATTCGGATTTAGATTCGGATAAAAAAATCAAAAATTTGGATTATCCGAAATATAAATCTAACTTAAAATATGTCATATGGACTTGGACTTTCTCTACAGAAAATATATCTAACTTGTATACCTTATCGAGTTATCCTAATCTAACATAAGAGTAGTTGGTTTCCCCTTTCTTGTACTTTTTTATTTACGTTGTTCTAATTAGCTATAGGCAGTATGTAGTTTGTTTGATGCGGCGTTGATCGGTGGGAGTTCAGTGAAAGTTGGTGTGCGTTGCTATATTTGATCAGAAATAGTATATTGGAAGTTGGGATTTGTAGAGGCATCAACTGTTTTGTTATATTTGATAGGATAAATGCTCAATTGGAAAGCTGTGCGTTGGTTTAATTCTTGAATGACCAATTGTTAAGTTTTTTAAAATTCGGATAATTCATTTCCGAATTTGAAATAATTTTGAATTTTAAATTTTGGATAATACATTATTCGAATTCAAATTTAAATCATAAAATAATAATTTTGAATATTTCGAATAATAGCATATTCGAATTATTCGGATCAAGAAATTCAAATCGGCAATGTAGAGAGCAAGAAAGCAAATTCAAAGCCTGCACGCAATTAAGAACCCAGAACATAACCGAAGGCGAAAACGAATACTCTAACGACAATCAAATATTAGAGTCAAAAAGTGGAGAGCACTAATAAGTAATAACAAACCAAAAAAAATTGTAAAAAAATCAAAACAATTGGGAGACTTACATGAAGCCTTGTAAATTAAAAAAAATTATTTAGAGTCATTTCTAAACTAAAATTTGAAATTAATTGAATATTAATATCAAAAATTCAAAAACACCGGTAAAAATTGATCAAATAATAAATAATTTAGATTCTTTTAAATCTTGTATGCAAATATAACGGACATAACCCAAGTTAAAAAACCCATTAAAACCCCAAGTGGAACCTACCCCGCGGGGAAAAACTAAAAAGTGAATTATATGGTCAAAGAAAGTAATATTTTCAACAAGGTGAAAATCAAAACCTCCCTAATAAATCCACCAATCGGGCTCGTGGTTTTATAGAGCCGCGACCTATAAATAAACCACAAACAACCCCGAACCTGCACACCCCAATTAGCAATTCCCTACTACTACTCTTTACCAAGCACCAACCATTCCCTTAAAACCTAAAAGCCAACCAAAGCTAGCTAAACCCAGAAATGGCGCAAGAGGAAGTGATGTTGTTGAACTCCTGGCCGAGCCCGTTCGGGATGAGGCTGAGGATAGCGCTGGCGGAGAAGGGCATCAAGTACGAGAACAGAGAAGAGGACCTCCTTAACAAGAGCCCCCTCCTCCTCCAGATGAACCCCATCCACAAGAAGATCCCCGTCCTCGTCCACAAGGGCAAGCCCGTCTGCGAGTCTCTTATCGCCGTCCAGTACATCGACGAGGTCTGGCCCCACTCCTCCCCTCTGCTCCCCGCCAACCCTTACCACCGGGCCCAGGCCAGGTTCTGGGCCGACTTCGTCGACAAGAAGGTACCCTTTCGGGTCTCTTTCTTTCGGAAATATATTTATCTAAACAGGTTACAGGTTAATAATGTCGACAAGATGGTGGTCATGTAATGTCGTGTAATTTTTAGTATTGTTAGAGGTTAATAATGGTGGTCATTTTTCAGACTAATACAGTTAATACTTATATTGCAGGTCTATGATTTCGGATGGAAGATCTGGACTACAAAAGGGGAAGAACAGGAGGCAGCCAAGAAAGAATTCATTGAAAGCTTGAAGTTGCTGGAGAAGGAACTCGGGGAGAAGCGTTTCTTTGGAGGCGAAAACTTGGGCTTCGTGGATGTTGCACTCGTGCCCTTCTACACCTGGTTCCTCACCTACGAGACCTGCGGCAATTTCAGCATCGAGGCCGAGTGCCCCAAGCTCATTGCGTGGACCAAGAGGTGCTTGGAGAGGGAGTCTGTCTCCAAGTCGCTCCCACACCCGGAGAAGGTATACGGCTTCGTTCAGGAGCTCAGGAAGAAGTTAGGAATGGAGTGAGCAGGGGATGTTGAACCTACCTGTTTACATGTACTGTAATTTTGAATAAATGGGCACTTGATGTGTCTTGTAAAATGTGGATTTTTAGTCCGCAATAAAGAATAAGTAGAGTTGTGTACTTATAGGAAGTAGTATTCAAGTCACCTACTCAATTTACAAGCTAGGACAATATTTTTATTATTTTGGGTGATTAGTTCAAAAATGTAAAATATCAATCGAAAACTAAAGACTAAGACAAAGATATATGGAGAAGTGGGCAAGATATATTTATCGTGCAACTTTCCAAACTAGATATCTCTTGGACTTTATTGAGAACATGAAGGTCCGGTGTTTCTAAAGTGGTGAATGCTTTGGTCTCGTTTTTCACACCACCAAAGCCGGTTTAGGTTTTGACAATCAAACCACCTGGTTTTCAGACACGTTTGTAAGCTAACCAATCGGGCTCGTGGTTTTAAATCAAAACCTCCCTAATAAATCCACCAATCGGGCTCGTGGTTTTAAACCAAAACCTCCCTAATAAATCCACCAATCGGGCTCGTGGGTTTTAAACCAAAACCTCCCTAATAAATCCACCAATCGGGCTCGTGGTTTTAAATCAAAACCTCCCTAATAAATCCACCAACCGGGCTCGTGGGTTTTTAGAGCCGCGGCCTATAAATAAACCCCACGCAACCCCATCACCTGCACACCCCAATTAGCAAATTCCATACTACTACAACGTACCACTCTTTACCAAGGACCAACCATTCCCTTAGAACCAAGAAACCAACCAAAGCTATAACCCACAAATGGCGCAAGAGCAAGTGATGTTGTTGGACTACTGGCCGAGCCCGTTCGGGATGAGGCTGAGGATAGCGCTGGCCGAGAAGGGCATCAAGTACGAGAACAGAGAAGAACAGGGGCGAAGCCAGAAAATTTGGGAAGTTGGGGTGCAATATAATTTTTTTCAAAAAGTTCAACATATGTAATTACAACATTTATAATTGTCCTCTACAATTACTCATGCGTTGAAATCACTCCATAATAGCTACATTGTCAATACAATCAAATACGTCTTTCTCGATATATGTAATTAAATAATCAGTTAGTAATTGATCTCCCATCTTGTTGCAAAGACAATTCTTTAAAATATTCATGGCAGAAAAGGCTCTCTCAACACTTGCAATCGCAACAAAAAATATCAAAGCTAATTTTAGGAGCCGAAATATCATAGGATAAATATGATCTCTCTGTGTTTGCACCAACTTCTGAGCCAAAATATCGAATCTCTTTATATCATAAAATTCATCATTAGATCTCATATCAGCAATATAATTATCCAACTGACTATCCAGTGTCTAAATATCCAATGACAAAAAGTCACGTGGATAAAACTTAATCAGACCAATCAATTTTTTCTTATCAAAGCAGCAATTGATTCATCAGGACTCAAACATGTCACACCAAGAAACAATTTAGTGTTGATCTCAGTAAATCGAATATTTAATTCTTGAAGCTGCGTATCTATAATTGCATAAAAAATATCAACTTGATAATGGTGCAGATTAGTAACTTGAAAATTTTTGCGCCGAGATCTTCTACTTGGTTGAAACATATGTTCCATATGTGGAACAATAATCTCACGATGTGTGCAAAATGCTGAAGCTTCTAAAAGAAAAAAGTCCACCTTGTATCTCTTAAATCTTGCAACCTTTTTTTTACACTTGTACTAGTGTCATGACTCCAGCAATGTTTTGATTCTTTTGTTGTAAAGTCTGTGATAATTCATTGGTGATTTCTAATATGCTCTTCATAAGATGAAAACTGAATATAAAGTCAAATGATTGAAGTGACTCCAATAGAGAATTAGATTAAACTCGTTGAATAGACTAATTATTTATGGTAGGTAGGTACTATCTTTTTAATTTTTTTAGTTGATTATTTTATTATTTATGGTAGTATACTTAGACTAATTAAGATTTTATAATATATATTAAAAGATTAAAGAATGCCTAATTTTTTTAAGATTTGATTTTAATTTTTAGGTTGATTAATTTTTTAGTAGGGTCAATTTCTAATTTTAGTGGGGACATACATTAAAAAATATATCCAGTTATCAACAAAAATAAAATTTAAGTGGGGACAATTGCCCCCACAATGTTAAAGGTGGCTCCGCCCCTGGAAAAGAGGACCTCTGGAACAAGAGCCCTCTCCTCCTCCAAATGAACCCCATCCACAAGAAGATCCCCGTCCTCTTCCACAAGGGCAAGCCCGTCTCCGAGTCCCTTATCGCCGTCCAGTACATCGACGAGGTTTGGCCCTACGCGTCCCCTCTGCTCCCCGCTGACCCTTACCACCGCGCCCAGGCCAGGTTCTGGGCCGACTTCGTCGACAAGAACGTACCCATTCAGGACTCTTTCTTTCGAAAATATATTTTGGGCACCAACAAGCGATCAACTTTATTGTTTTAGTTTAATCACATATTTTTGGTTAGTAACGAATTAAATGCATAGAAAATGTTTGGTGGGTTTTCATTTTTGCTTAGGCTAGTCATTTTTTGTTTTCCGCTGGAATAGTAGAAAACAAACATTTTTTGTTTAATTGTTTTCGGACCAATTAAACATACGGAGTCTTTATTACGAGTTTATTTGGGTGTGTTTGAGGGTAATGTCCGGGATTGAACTGGATGTAAAAATGTATTGAAATACCTATTGTATCAAAAATTCGGTAAGATTTTGAGTTAATGATATATTTTTTTTGGAAAAGTATATATTTTGAGTTAATGATATATAGATTCTAAAACATGTTCACAGAGATTGGCAGTAGATCAGCAGACCCTGTTTTTTTTTAATGTAAGTTCTGATATTCAGAGTCTCGTGAGGCTTTAAACCGAATTTTTTTTGAGTAAATTCAAGTCCCTTGCCACTTTGATCAACTTTCATTGTTTTTTGTTGAAGCCTAACAGATTTTTGTTTCATGTAATTCTCAGGGCAGTGCCTGTGATCGGTAGTGTCATGTAATTTTTAGATTTCCGGACTAAAACAGTTAATGCTTATACTGAAGGTCCATGATTTCGGATGGAAGATCTGGACTACAAAAGGAGAAGAACAGGAGGCAGCCAAGAAAGAATTCATTGAAAGTTTGAAGTTGCTGGAGAAGGAACTCGGGGAGAACTGTTTCTTTGGAGGCGAAAACTTGGGCTTCGTGGATGTTGCACTCATCCCTTTCTACACCTGTTTCCTCAGCTACGAGACCTGCGGCAATCTCAGCATCGAGGCCGATTGCCCCAAGCTCATTGCGTGGACCAAGAGGTGCTTGGAGAGGGAGTCTGTCTCCAAGTCGCTCCCAGACCCAAAGTGATGTGAGCACACCTACGAACACACCTACGAACACACCTACATTCAAGCCACAAGACTCACGGCAAGTGCACGTACCAATTGGACCGGTGACACAAGCAAGAGCCAAAAAGTTTCAGGCCAAATTTAATGGATTAATGCAAGAAGTCTGGGCTCAAGATGGTGCGTACAAGTGCAAGGACGTGCATGAGGCCCATGCAAAGCCCATGCACGTGATAGAGGCTATTTTGGAAGCTTGACATGCACGTAAGCTTCTAGATGCATGCGCACATGGAGAATCAAGAAGAATCAGCTTATTTAGTCCGTGCATCTACTTGTTTTGGACGTGCAGCTATTAGTTATTCTATTAGATATTATTTGCTTATATTATTCCTTATTTAGTTGAATAAATTCGGCCAGAATCTCCTTAGATTAGGAAAGAGAGTTTTGGCCAGCCTTTGAACTCCTTTTAAGGAGTTAGCTTGTTTAGGAATACTTTGGTACTTTGGAGCCTATATAAGGAGGTCTCCTAGCAATAAAACGTACACAACTTTTGAGATTGATAATTTTGTGAGTTAGATACTCCTTGCGTGTTCTTGCTAATTGCTGGATTGCTTAGCTTGAGCGAATCTTTCACTTATCAAACGATTCCTCCATCATCGTTTGTGGCGTGATTCGACTTGGACCAAAGGTTCACGAAATTTCATTGCTCGGGTTGCGGTTCTTCCAAACCAAGGTTCTTGCAAGGCTCGAGTTCGTGGGTTGCGGTCTGTTCCATCCAAAGTAGCACGGTCCGTTGTGAATCTCCTGCCGAGGTTCATATTATTTGGTATCAGAGCCACGGTTTGCTACTATCTATCTTTACCTTCCCTTTTGTTAGTCTAGTACCCAATTCATTTTTCTTAAGTAGTTTGATTCGTTCGTGTTTCAAGCAATCAGATTCGTGACTTAGTTATTCTAGGTTGTGTATTCTGATCAAAAGAAAAAAAAAAGAAAAAAAAAGAAGAAGCAAGACTAAACAGGAAATTGCAAGACCAAAGCGGAGCAAGGCGAATTAGGAAGCTTGCGATTAAAGAGAAAACGCAAGAGAAACAAAAGAGGAAGCAAGAAGCAAAAACCAATAGGCGGACAGAAAACAAGAGGAATTCAATCCGAAGTAATCTACGTGCAGCGCAAGAAAACAAGGAACTACCTTTGATAGTGATCCGTGTAGTTCAAGCAAAGCCTTGTTAGCTTAGTAAGAACGTACAAGAGTATCACGAGAGGAAAAAGGCAAGAGTTGTGAGTGCATTAGAGAGAAAAGCCAAAGAATTGAGTGCAAACACGAGTGAACTTGAGTGCAACTTACATTGAGAGTAAACACGTAAGGGAGTGAACTTGTGAGGCCATCAATTTTTTTTTACTAACGAAATTTTCTTGCAGCCAGATATGTCTTACGAAGATCAAAGAAAAAAAGAGGGTACGTTGGCTGATGTTGGTCTTAAGGTATTTGTGGAGGCCCTGACAGGAAAATTCCAACAAATGATGCGAGCGGAGATGGAGCCGTTGCAACAACGCATGGATGCAATGGAGGACACTCGCAACAGCCAACAACCAAGAAGCGAAGTCCAAGCACAACGAAGGTTTGCACCTTTGGGAGGCACAAGTGGAGGAGAATTCCGTGCACAAAGAAGGAGAGCCCCCTTGGGAAGCACAAGTGAAGAAGATTTAGACCCTTTCCAGGAGGAGGACGTAGGTTCTACAAGGAATCTTAGGCGAGCAAGGACTAACCGCCCACCTAGAGAGGCAAGGCGAAGAAGAGATGACAACTTGGGAAGTATTAAGCTGAAGATACCTTCCTTTGCAGGTCGTTCTGACCCGGAGGCATACCTAGAGTGGGAAAAGATGATTGAGTTCGTGTTTGATTGCCACGACTGTTCCAAAGCAAAAAAGGTAAAGCTAGCTGTGACTGAATTCGCTGATTATGCTATAACGTGGTGTGATCAACTTGTCACAAGCAGGAGGCGTAATAGAGAGCGTCCTATAGCTACATGGGAGGAGATGAAAGTGGTGATGAGGAAATGTTTTGTGCCAAGTCATTACTACCGAGAGCTATACAAGAAGTTACAAGGGATGAGACAAGGAAGTCTGAGCGTGGAAGAATATTACACACAAATGGAGATGGCCATGATAAGAGCTGATGTGGAGGAAGATAGAGAAGCTACCATGGCAAGGTTCTTCAATGGACTCAATCCTGAGATCCATGACAAAGTAGAGTTGCAACACTATGTGGAGTTGGAGGACATGGTGCATATGGCCACGAAAATTGAGAAGCAACTGAAGAGAGGAGGAGGAGGGACAAGAGCTACATCAACTGCTAATTGGAAGCCAAACTATTCAAAGAAATTTGAAAAGCCACAGGCAACCAAGATAGAGCACAAGACTGAGAGTTCCAATGCCAATTCCCAAAAGAAGGTGGAAGCCACTCCCACACGAAACCGTGATATCAAGTGCTTCAAGTGTCAAGGAAGGGGGCACATCTCAAGTCAATGCCCTAACAAACAGATTATGGTGATTAGAGAGAGTGGGGAGGTCGTAACAGAAGGAGAAGATTCAGATCATGATAGCATGCCTTCATTAGAAGACGTATCCGAAGAAGAAATTCAATTTCCTGAAGGACTCACTCTAGTGGCAAGAAGAGCCTTGAACTTGCAAGCAAGAGAAGAAGATGACAAAGCACAAAGGGAGAACATCTTCCATACAAGATGTTATGTCAAGGACAAGGTGTGTAGTGTCCTCATTGATGGAGGCAGCTATGCTAACGTGGCAAGCACTACTATGGTTGAGAAGTTAGGGTTACTCACGAAGAAACTCCCTAAACCTTACAAGCTGCAATGGCTGAATGATAGTGGAGAAGTACGAGTGGAGAAGCAAGTGCTAGTGACATTCCGCATTGGCAAGCACGAAGATGAAGTGTTGTGCGATGTTGTGCCAATGCAAGCTAGTCATCTCCTGTTGGGGAGGCCGTGGCAGTTTGATAGAAGAGTAACTCATGACGGACACACCAACAAGTACTCATTTACACTCAATAGGCGTGTGTTCACTTTGGCACCCTTAGCGCCATCACAAGTTTGTGAAGATCAGATGAAGTTACAAAAAGAAAGTGATGAGGGAAAAAAAGTGAGCAAAAGAAACGAATTGAGAGGAAAGAAGAAGCTGAAAAACAGAAAGGAAACACGGCCAAAAGAGAGGATACAATGAGCGAACAAAAGAAGCCGAAAAAACAGAATTGAAATCGGCCATTGAGAGAAAATCCGAGGGATGGAAAAAGAACTACTATGTGGGAGCAAGTGAAATCAAGCAAGTTTGTTTTGAAAAAAAGTCTATGATCTTACTCCGGTATAGGGAGACACTTTTTATCGCTAACGAACTTGAGCCACACTTGCCTAGTGTGATTGTTTCTCTCTTGCAGGACTACAAGGATGTCTTTCCCGAAGAGCTACCAGCTGGATTACCACCTATACGAGGGATTGAGCATCAAATTGACTTTGTTCCAGGAGCTACCATACCTAACCGCCCCGCATATAGAAGTAATCCGGAGGAAACTAAGGAACTTGAGAGGCAAGTCAATGAGCTTTTGGAAAAAGAGTACGTGAGAGAAAGCATGAGCCCATGTGCTGTTCCAGTCCTACTTGTGCCTAAGAAGGATGGATCATGGAGGATGTGTGTTGATTGCCGAGCTGTCAACAACATCACGGTAAAATATCGTCACCCTATTCCTCGCTTAGATGACATGTTAGATGAGTTGCATGGTTCTTGCATGTTTTCTAAGATTGACTTAAAAAGTGGTTATCATCAGATTAGGATGAAAGAAGGAGATGAGTGGAAGACTGCTTTTAAAACAAAATATGGATTGTATGAGTGGATGGTCATGCCGTTCGGGTTATCTAATGCACCTAGTATATTCATGCGCCTTATGAATCATGTCTTACGTCCATTCATTGGCAAATTTGTCATTGTGTACTTTGATGATATACTCATTTATAGTACGAGTTTAGAGGATCATGTAGAGCATTTGAAATCTGTCCTAGATGCACTTAGAGAGGATCAATTGTTTGCCAACTTGAAGAAGTGCACCTTTTGCACAGATAAACTTGTATTCTTGGGTTTTGTTGTTAGTGCTCACGGAATACAGGTTGATGAGGAGATGATCCGAGCCATACGGGACTGGCCAAGTCCTACAAGTGTAGCTAATGTTCGAAGTTTTCATGGCTTAGCTAGCTTTTACAGGAGGTTCGTGAAAGACTTTAGTAGCCTAGCCGCGCCCCTCACTGAAGTCATCAAGAAGAACGTTGGATTTAGTTGGGGAGAAGCTCAAGAGAACGCATTCCAACTCATCAAAGAGAAGTTGACTAATGCTCCTTTGTTGGCTTTGCCTAACTTTGCTAAAACCTTTGAAGTTGAATGTGATGCCTCAGGTATAGGTATTGGAGCTGTCCTCATGCAAGAAGGGAGACCAATTGCCTACTTTAGTGAGAAACTAAGTGGAGCAACCTTGAACTATCCAACTTATGACAAAGAGTTGTATGCACTAGTTCGAGCATTGGAAACATGGCAGCATTACTTGTGGCCCAAGGAATTCGTGATCCACACTGATCATGAATCACTCAAGCACTTAAAGGGGCAACACAAGCTGAATAAAAGGCATGCACGATGGGTGGAGTTCATTGAGACATTTCCTTATGTCATTCGCTACAAGCAAGGTAAGGAAAATGTAGTAGCTGATGCCCTATCGCGAAGGTATGCTTTGATCTCAACTCTTGATGCGAAGTTAATTGGTTTTGAACACATTAAAGAGTTGTATGCTGATGATACTGATTTTGGTGATCTGTTCCGAGCTACGGAGAAGAGTGCGAGTGGTAAATTTTTTCGGACTGAAGGTTACCTATTTCGTGAGAACAAACTTTGTGTGCCTAATTGTTCTATGCGAGAGTTGCTAATTCAGGAGGCACATGGAGGCGGATTGATGGGGCACTTTGGAATCGCAAAGACTTTGGCAATGCTACAAGATCACTTCTATTGGCCGCATATGAAGCGTGACGTTGAAAGAGTTTATGGACGTTGCATCACATGCAAGCAAGCCAAGTCGAAGGTGAAACCCCACGGTTTGTATACCCCACTACCTATACCTAGTGAGCCTTGGATTGATATCTCTATGGATTTTATGTTAGGACTGCCTAGGACTAAACGTGGAAGGGATTCAATCTTTGTGGTAGTGGATAGGTTTTCTAAGATGGCACATTTTATTCCATGTCATAAGACTGATGATGCTTCAAACATTGTTGATCTGTTCTTTAGAGAAGTTGTTAGGTTGCATGGTATGCCTAGAACTATTATTTCTGATAGAGATGCTAAGTTCTTGAGTTACTTTTGGAAGACCTTGTGGAGTAAGTTAGGTACCAAGTTATTATTTTCTACTACTTGTCATCCACAAACTGATGGTCAAACTGAAGTTGTCAATAGGACCTTGTCTACTTTATTGAGAGCACTTATCAAGCATAATATTAAGACTTGGGAAGAATGTTTGCCACATGTTGAATTTGCTTATAATCGTTCCGTTCATTCTGCTACTCAATTCTCACCATTTGAGCTTGTTTATGGATTTAATCCTTTGACTCCTTTGGATTTATCACCTTTGCCTTCGAGTGAGCATGTTAACTTAGATGGCAAGAAGAAGGCTGATTTTGTCAAGCAACTGCATGAGAGGGCGCGAATGAACATAGAGAAATGAACGGAGCACTACGCGAGACAAGCAAACAAAGGACGGCACAAGGTTGTCTTTGAGCCTGGAGATTGGGTCTGGGTGCACATGCGAAAGGAACGCTTTCCCGCGCAACGGCGTTCAAAGTTGCTACCACGGGGAGATGGTCTATTTCAAGTGCTTGAACGCATCAATGACAATGCCTACAAGCTTGACCTGCCAGGTGAGTATAATGTTAGTGCTTCTTTCAATGTTACTGATTTGAGTCCGTTTGATGTAGGTGAAGATTTGAGGACAAATCCTTTTCAAGAGGAGGGGAATGATGTGAGCACACCTACGAACACACCTACGAACACACCTACATTCAAGCCACAAGACTCACGGCAAGTGCACGTACCAATTGGACCGGTGACACGAGCAAGAGCCAAAAAGTTTCAGGCCGAATTTAATGGATTAATGTAAGAAGTCTGGGCTCAAGATGGTGCGTACAAGTGCAAGGACGTGCATGAGGCCCATGCAAAGCCCATGCACGTGATAGAGGCTATTTTGGAAGCTTGACATGCACGTAAGCTTCTAGATGCATGCGCACATGGAGAATCAAGAAGAATCAGCCTATTTAGTCTGTGCATCTACTTGTTTTGGACGTGCAGCTATTAGTTATTCTATTAGATATTATTTTCTTATATTATTCCTTATTTAGTTGAATAAATTCGGCCAGAATCTCCTTAGATTAGGAAAGAGAGTTTTGGCCAGCCTTTGAACTCCTTTTAAGGAGTTAGCTTGTTTAGGAATACTTTGGTACTTTGGAGCCTATATAAGGAGGTCTCCTAGCAATAAAACGTACACAACTTTTGAGATTGATAATTTTGTGAGTTAGATACTCCTTGCGTATTCTTGCTAATTGCTGGATTGCTTAGCTTGAGCGAATCTTTCACTTATCAAACGATTCCTCCATCATCGTTTGTGGCGTGATTCGACTTGGACCAAAGGTTCACGAAATTCCATTGCTCGGGTTGCGGTTCTTCCAAACCAAGGTTCTTGCAAGGCTCGAGTTCGTGGGTTGCGGTCTGTTCCATCCAAAGTAGCACGGTCCGTTGTGAATCTCCTGCCGAGGTTCATATTACAAAGAAAGTATACGGCGTCGTTCAGGAGCTCAACAAGAAGTTAGGACTGGAGTGAGCAGGGGGAAGCTAAACCTACCTGTCTGTGTTCAATGTTTACAAGTACTGTAATTTTTGGTCTACTTTGCAATAAAAAATAAGTAAGATTGTCCTACCCACATGAAGTTGTATATAGACCAGCTATTCGATCCACTAGCTAGTCTACGACATTTTTTGTTGTTGTTTTGGATGATTAGTACGAAAATATAAAATAGCAATTGAAATCTAAAGACTAAGATATATGGAGAAGTGGGCGTGCAACCCTTCCAACTAGATATCTCTTGGGTTTTATTGGGAACATGACAGTCCAGGTATTTCTAAATTGGTGAATACTTTATTCTCATTTTTCACACCACCAAAATCGTTTTAGGGTTTGGCAACCAACCCATTGATGACTGGTCATCTAGTTGTCAACCCTAGCGATCAAATCACCGAGTCGATTACACTAACTCCTAACCCAAATTATTAAGTATCACCCTAATGACAACTAACTTCCCTCTTTTCAATCTCGTTCTTCAAGAGTCCATTAGTTGGCTCTTTCCATGGTCCCCGTTCACTCTTATTCTTCGAGTTTTTACTAGATCTATTAGCAAGTTCATAAATCAAGAATTAACACTCTCACCATTAACCCTAATCTATGATCATTAAACAAAAAGCATTAGGACTACCAACTAGTACGTGCTCTAGAGATAAAAGCTCATTCAATACCTAGCTAGTTATGTGCACTTAGAACACTCAATCTGAAAATGAACTGCTCACTACCCCCGTTAATGAAACATTAAATACGATAAGGAGACAATAAATGTCACAAGCATAAAAAGATATAGATAGGAATAAAAAGTTCTCAGTATGTTGAGGCTCCCTTGCTCCTCCTCTTCCTCTCCCTCATAGCCTCCACCTTAGAAAGGGAGAATGAGCTTCCCTTAGACTCCTCCTCTAAAACCCTAGGTTTAGAGTGTCAAAAGCTAATTCTAAAGTGTCCTCAAGGGGTTCCCCAAGGTCCAAAACAAAAAGACCAAAATGCATGGAGTTTAGGTTACAATCCATAGTTCAAAATCATGTTCTCTTTCACCCGGGTAAAAGGGTGTCGCCTAGCAGCCAACAAATAGAACCAAGCTTGCCTTTACAGAATCGCCAGTAAAAAGATCGAGGACCCGAACATCAGTGCTTTCGCACGGAAGATTTTCTTTCATGCAGCAGCCATCGAGGTTGCTATCATTAAATCCAGGTTAAGATAGTAGGTAGCAGGCAGTTGCCCTGAAGATAGGTTTGAAAGCTTTCCCCAAAAATTTTTACACCCGACAGTAGGCTGTCGGCGGCCGGTGCTGCTCATTTCTCCTTTTCCTTTAACTTTGTTTTTGCTCGTCAACATTCATTTTCCCCAGGTGAGGTTTTCGAGCGACAATGAATCCTACTGATGGCAGGTGCGTGGTTGGCCTGGCTTCCTTTCCTCTATCTTCTTTGCTCCTCATGCGCTCCAAATGCCCTCCTAACCTCCAGAAACCTCCAAAAACACAAAATACATAACTAATATGTCCATTCAAGGTGACAAGCCTAAAATGGACAAAATGACTCAAGAATCCAGAACAAACAAATTCAAAGCAAATTTAAAAGGACTATCCGAGATGTGGTATAATGAGTGTTTTGGACACTCATCACCTTGCATCTTTCCTTTGGATGGTTGGCACTTAAAATGTGCTTTTATGGGTATGTTTTTAGGTTGTTGATGCAGCAGAGACCGTATAGACAAGAACGATAGTGACTTGTTCCGTAGACTCGCAAAAGAACAATTGGAAAGACAAAACAAGTAGGAAAACCTTAAATTTTATAATCAATTCAACTCCCTAAAATAATAGACAATAGGTTCTATTTATATAGAAACAAAACAAACCTTAATAATAATCCTAAATTTATACATAATAATAATCCTAAAACTATAGATAATGACTACAACTAATATCATTCTTTATCTTCATCATTCTCTCCCGGTTGCAGAAATTCATCCTCGAATTTGGTGTCATCGGCCAATTTAAGATCTCCCTACGTGCACTCTTGAACACCTTTGAACCACGTGTTGACACCTGGTATCTTCTATCCTAACAAAACAAATATTTAAAAATCTTGGAACCATAAATATTCACGTGAATGACCACAAACTCATTGTTTCGGAGATATCTTTCATCATCCTTGAGATTGTTCTACAGGTTCAACAATGAAAAACTCTCAACATATGCGAACTTATTAACTCCGAGAAAGTCAATATGCTCGACATACTCGACCTCATAATTAGGGCTGAGTATCAAACCGAAGAAAACCGAGTCACCGATAAACCGACCAACCCGAAGGCAGTAAAAAATACAACCCGAGTGATAAAACGGTGTTGTGGGTTAGGATGTACCTTAAACCGAAGTTTTCGCTGTTGGGTTGGGCTCAGATTTTTTCTAACCCGCTACACCGATAAACCGAGGAAAACACTACGTTTTCTTAAAATATATATACTCAGTTCAAGCCTTGTAACCTCCGCCGTTTCATATTTCAAATGAACCCTCGCACTCAACCTAGAGTAAGTTCCAAGCCAAAACCTCTCTCTCCATTTCTCTCGTCTTCCTCCTCGTGAAAGAGAGAGAGAGAGAGAGACCAAAACAGAACTTCCAATTTTTTTTTGGTATGTCGGTGAGTGCTCTTCCAAACCCTGACAACTTCCCTTTTCCACGCCTCGAATTGATTCATGATGGGGAAGAATTGCTTCGCAATCGGGAGGGACCGGAGGCTCGGGGGTCCAGCTCCAGACCGTCGCCACGGATTTCAAAAAGATCTTCCTCGCCCAGCCTAGGGTCGTGTTTATTGGAAATCGTTTTGGAAGGCTCTATGATTAAGTGTTGCTTGTTGGAAAATCGTTTTGGAAGGCTCTGTGATAGTTTTGTTTTTTGGACATGGTTTGGAAGGCACTGCAATTTTTGGGCCAAAGTCAGATTTTGGGACAACTTTTGTTACACCGCCAGCCCGACAGTTTTTGTATTTCACCGACACACCGTGTCACCGTCGGTGTTGCTCAACATAGTGACACCGTCGGCGGAACTTTGTGAAAATTCTGCCGATCGGTGTCGGTCTCAAAAGGTGGGAAAAAACCATGAGACCGATTTATCCTCACCCCTACTCATAATCCTGGACAACTTGAGGTAAAGGCACATCCAGTAACTCACGAGCAACAACTTCCTTAACCTCGTCCTCCTCATCAGGGTTGGAGTCATAAATTGGTGGACCAAGTAAGTAATCAGCAACTTCATCGTCGGAAGAAATCTGATCAATTTGTGCAAGCGGTGCCCAGATGTTATCCACGGTAACCTCGTCATCCGACTCCATGTGCTCGACGACAGGTGGTGGTGCAACGTTGGGGTGGTGCGGGACGGTACCTATTGCCGTGGTACCTAGCGAACGAAGCAAGGTTAGTACTTTGTTCATTTGTTCTTCCATAGCATCCATGCGGTGCTCAAGGTGATCGCGGCTGGCCGCCTCCTTTTGTGTGTCCCATTTCGGCAGCATCTTACAGGAGCGTACGGCTGGTCACTGATACCAACTGATGCAGCAGAGAGTGTATAAACAAGAATGATAGTGACTTGTTCCGTAGACTCACAAAAGAACAATCGGAAAGACCAAACAAGCAGGGAAATCCTAAATTTTGTAATCAATTCAACTCCCTAAAACAATAGACAATAGGTCATATTTATAAAGAAACAAAACAAATTTTAATAATAATCCTAAAACTATAGATAATAATAATCTTAAAACTATAGATAATGACTAATAATGACTACAAATAATATCATTATTTATGTTCATTAGTTGTTCATATGAATTTGTGATTTGGTTGGTAGAATGCACCTCATTGGATGCTAATTTAAGAAGTTGTACTTGGTGTCTGGTAGTTTTTTGTCATTCGGGTGACCCTTTTTCTTAAATTTCTTGATGCTGGTTATGAAGACATGAAATGGAAATTGCTATATGTTTGTCCAAAATATGGTAGTTTCCCAAACATGGCTTGCCTTGATTTAGCCCTTGTTGTCTGTTGTCTGTTTTCTTTGCATGTTCCGAGCAAAATAGCTTCCCTCGGTGTATTTGTTTGACTTTATCGCTATCTGATTAAGGGGGCTCTATATAATATTGCTTATAACAAGTTCACCTTTATTCGTCTCCATGGCAACCGTGCCTTTTCCAATAGCTTGACTAATTCCTCCATTTTCAAGTTTCGGTGTTGCGTTCTTTGAGGCATCCAAATCATTAAATAATTGGGATTATTCGCCATGTGGTTAGTGCTAAGTGCATCCAGTGTCCATTAACCATGTCATTCTTATTAGCATAGCTACATCTATAGTTGCGAGCATGACTTCCGTTTCTTTTTTACTGTCAGGAACATCAGTTTTTAGAAAATTTATTCTCTTGATTTTTCTTCAATCTGCAATATTTTTTGGGAAAAGTCTACTTTCGTACTCTGTGGTATCGACCAAAATCACTTTAGTACCCTGTGGTAAAAAACCGATCAATCGAGTCATACTTATTCCAATTAACATCAAAAAGGGCCTCGGGCAGCTGCCCGGAGCTGCCCGAACCTACCCGAGCGCTGCCCGGGCCACGTGGCCAGCCACGTCACCAATTTTGATGACGTGGCACCACGTCACCAAAAGGAGGAGGAGGAGGCGGGGAGGAGGAGGAGGAGGAGGAGGACGCGGGGAGGAGGAGGAGAGGAGGAGGGGGAGGAGGACGCGGGGAGGAGGAGGAGAGGAGGAGGGGGACGCGGGGAGGAGGAGGGGGACGCGGGGGAGGAGGGGGACGCGGGGAGGAGGAGGACGCAGAGGAGGAGGAGGACGCGGGGAGGAGGAGGACGCGGAGGAGGAGGAGGAGGACGCGGGGAGGAGGAGGAGGAGGAGGAGGAGGAGGAACGCGGAGGAGGAGGAGGCGGAGGAGGAGTAGGAGGAGGAGGGGAGGAGGAGGAAAATCGGAGGAGGAGGAGGAGAATTGGTGACGTGGCACCACATCATCAAAATTGGTGACGTGGCTGGCCACGTGGCCCGGGCAGCGCTCGGGTAGGTTCGGGCAGCTCCGGGCAGCTGCCCGAGGCCCTTTTTGATGTTAATTGGAATAAGTATGACTCGATTGATCAATTTTTTACCACAGGGTACTAAAGTGATTTTGGTCGATACCACAGGGTACTAAAGTGAACTTTTTCCATATTTTTTTATACGAAAAAACTTTTGGAGTTGTAACATTGTGGCTTTGCTTTGTGCCAGAGTCTTCTTCTCTATTCCTCTCTTTTTGCACAATCCAGAAGGTGATTTTTCTTTATCTCCTTTTAGTTTGAGTCAAACATGACAGATCTTTCGTCTATTTAACACTACTAAATCAAATCTCTAAGGAAGACTCAAAAGCGCTTTCTCAATAATTCTTTGTTGCTTGATGTTTTCCCCATATATTCTCATTTAGTTCACCGACTCTACCAATTTGGTAGAAAATTCTTTTATTGTCTCACGCTACTTCATTCTCAAATTTTTAAAATCGTGTTAGTGAAGTTTAAAAAAAAAATCTTGTCAGTGAATTTGACGTTTGATAACCCTCACCTCTGGTTCCTTGGGACTCCTTGTGGAGGTCTTATGACACCTTGGCTTCGATTATCGTTATAATCCTGGTAAAGATTTTATTTGAGACGATTGATTATATTATGGTTTTCAAAAACGATCCGACCCGGAGTGTGACTTGTTCTTGTCTTTAGGTCCCAGTCGGACTAGTCCGATCAGTTGGAACACCAATCAGACTGGTACTTTTTATATTAAAAAATGTATATCATTTATATATTCCAACCAGGACGCGTTCATTCTTCATACCAAAAAGTTGAGGTTTTCAGGCTTTGAATTGGGTACGGAGTGAAAGAATTGATTTCGAACGGTTTAGAGTGAAGAGAGACCACAGTGGCAAGCGCAGGTATGTGATAATGGCAAACGCAGTATGTGATAATGGCAAGTGCAGTTATGTGATAATGGCATTTATTTTTGTGAAAACGGCAAGTCCCCGTTGATGATAATGACACGCGTGATTTTTTTCATTTTGGTCCCCCGTATTTTAGCATTTTTTCAAAAAAGTCACACTGTCATGTGTAGTCACGTGATACTGGCATGCACAGTTATGTGATACTGGCATGCGCAGTTATGTGATAATGGCATTTGTATCCGGCCTGTGTTTGTGCGTGACTTTTTTCATTTTGATCTCCGTATTTTAGCGCGTTTGCAAAAAAAATCTCCGCGTATCTTCATTCCAAACGGTTCAGAATAGTAGCATTCCGTACCCAATCCAACCCCGAGGTTTTCAACCTACTTTCCTTGTTTCAGAAGTCTTGGGCCCAGTAGAAAAGATAAGTCATTATCTTGGGCCCCACCCTAAGAGATAAGTCATTATCTCTTTCATCTCACCACTCATTTCTTTTTCTTCTTTTTTTACCTTCTCTTTCCAATTTTCAATTTTCCTTCTCTTAACCGAGACTATTTCTCACTGAGACCTTGCATGCTAATGGATCAAATGTTTCATGGAAGCAGCAACATCCTCATCCTTCCCTGTAATAATCCATCGAACCCACCTCTAAGCAACTCAACAAAGGCCTCGAAGCCTCCACCCTAGCAAACCCACACAGAGAGAGAGAGACAGTCAAGCTTTGAGATCCACGGCGTCAATACGAACCCAAGTACCCAAGTACCTAAGCAATTACAAACCACAGAAACATCGACCAAAATGCGAGAGAGAGAGAGGAGCTATCTGAGGCCGGAAACTGGTCACCGGCGTTGGGCTGCGCGGGACTCGGGAATCAGATCGCAATGGGGGAGAATAAAAATTAAAGTTCTTCACTTCTTCTCTATTTCTCAGTTTTGGTGGCGGGCTTAGGGGAAAAAAGTGAAAACCTTGTTATTTTATTTTCAATTTTGGCCCAAAGTTAAACGACCAGAGCACCAGACGATCACTTTTTCGTTCCAACCTTATGAACCCGAAATTTTTGGGTCAATTTTCCGTACGAACTGCCTAATTTGATCAGATTTTGGGCGATTCGTTAAGTTGGTATTTTAACAAGCAAACTCGATACGCCTTCTTTACCGAATCGTCGGACCGCATATTTAAAAATCTTGATTATTGTAGTGATTTAAAAGTTTTCAAAATAGAATATTAGAAAAATTATACTTGAGTACCCTATAGTTTTATATTTTCCAAATTAAGATCATGTAGTTTACAATTGCATTTTTTTAGTTCTGTGGTTTTTTTTGTCCGGACATAATTCAGTCCAGGACAGCCCGGATAACTACGCATCCACTTGTTTATCAACGTAGATGCCACATCTTCTTAAACGACGTCATTTTTTGTACTACGTAGAGAGTCAATTTGTGTAAGTCTAGATGACATGACAATGTTGCAAATTATCAAATTATTCCCAAGTTTGAAACCACCTCCTCCTCCGTCATCTTCTTCTTGGTACATAACCCACCTCCTCCTCCAACCTTGAAACACAAATCTCCATTAAAATAAGGGAAAAGTCTACTTTCGTACCCTGTGGTATCGACCAAAATCACTTTAGTACCCTGTGGTAAAAAACCGATTAATCGAGTCATACTTATTCCAATTAACATCAAAAAGGGCCTCGGGCAGCTGCCCGGAGCTGCCCGAACCTACCCGAGCGCTGCCCGGGCAACGTGGCCAGCCACGTCACCAATTTTGATGACGTGGTGCCACATCACCAAGAGGAGGAGGAGGAGGCGGGGAGGAGGAGGAGGAGGGGGACGCGGGGAGGACGAGGAGGAGGAGGAGGACGCGGGGAGGAGGAGGAGAGGAGGAGGGGGAGGAGGACGCGGGGAGGAGGAGGAGAGGAGGAGGGGGACGCGGGGAGGAGGAGGAGAGGAGGAGGGGGACGCGGGGAGGAGGAGGACGCGGAGGAGGAGGGGGGCGTGGGGAGGAGGAGGACTCGGAGGAGGAGGGCAACGTGGGGAGGAGGAGGGGGACGCGGAGGAGGAGGACACGGAGGAGGAGGAGGAGGAGGAGGAGGATGCGGAGGAGGAGGGGGACGCGGGGAGGAGGGGGACGCGGGGAGGAGGAGGATGTGGGGAGGAGGAGGACGCGGAGGAGGAGGAACACGGAGGAGGAGGAGGAGGAGGACGCGGGGAGGAGGAGGAGGAGGAGGATGATGCAGGGAGGAGGAGGAGGAGGAACACGGAGGAGGAGGAGGCGGAGGAGGAGGAGGAGGAGGAGGGGAGGAGGAGGAAAATCGGAGGAGGAGGAGAATTGGTGACGTGGCGCCACGTCATCAAAATTGGTGATGTGGCTGGCCACGTGGCCCGGGCAGCGCTCGGGTAGGTTCGGGCAGCTGCCCGATGCCCTTTTTGATGTTAATTGGAATAAGTATGACTCGATTGATCGGTTTTTTACCACAGGGTACTAAAGTAATTTTGGTCGATACCACAAGGTACTAAAGTGAACGTTTCCCATAAAATAAACCCATAAAACAAACAAAAACCACCATCGCACCATAAAACAAACAAAACCCACCATGTCCATTAAATAAAGGAACGGGACGTTAAGATTCTTGACCCACCATCGGCAAACCCTAATCCCGAATCCGGATTGAAATTCAACCATCCGCACTCCCTCCCAACCTCAGAGACAGCTTCAACAAACAAAACCCAAATTAAAAACCATAGCACTCTAACCGGAGGAGGCCGGCAACAAGCTCTACGACGACATCGGCGCGGTGTCCTTGGACGACATCGTCGTGCTCTTCAGCAAGTCCGGGAACAACGAGGAGCCTTCTTGCCAGGACTGCCGGAACACCTACATTGGGCTCGAGAAGTTCCAGCCCAGGCCCAGCCCTTTCCCTTTACTCCCGTTCCCTACGTCGCGCCGGCGCCGTTCACTCGCTTGCTCTTGCTCCCTCCCCCGTTCTTGAATAACGACCACAGCGACGACGACGGGGAGGACTTGGTGTGGCGGAGGAAGGGGATGGCGGCAGATCTCGACCGAATCTAGCCACCAACAGACTCCTCATGGTTGGGGTTTGGGAGGTGACGTCGATGAGTTTTCGGCTTCCAGAATTTGGGACGACGGGGACCCTTTGTTCTTCGATTTTTGACGGCGATCTTGAGGAAGTGAAGGCACGATCTGACGGGGACCACTCCATTAATGACCGGACGAAACCAAGAAATAATCCCTCACGTGCGAAATTATAGAAGATCGTCTTTAAAGACTAATTGGGTATTGTTGGTGTTTAGTTAACTGATTTTTTTTAAATTAGGTGTTCTTGAATGTATTGTTGGTATTCTAAGAGTTGAAAAAGGGATTTTGTTTTTTTCACTTGGGTATTTTTTGTTGTTGGTGTTTTAGAAGTTCATAACGTTTCAAAGTTAGGACTAATTTGATAATTTGCCACATTGCAACGACATATCGATTTACACAAATAGACTATCCACGTAGGACAAAAAACGACGTCGTTTAGGAGGACGGACAGCTACCTGGACTGCCTGGGACTGTGGACTGCCTGGGACTGAGGCATGTCCTAGCAAAAAAAATCATAGGACTAAAAAATACAATTTTAAACCACATAACCTTAATTTAGAAAACATAAAATTATAGGGTACTGAAGTGTACTTTTCCCTAGAATATTCGTTTTGTTTCTGCTAAGCTTGTCTCAACTCTACTCCTCCATTATAGAATAGTCTTGATCTACCACGTCCTACAAATCACATGCTTGTGCATCTCTTTCAAATATTCTGGGTTTTTCCTTTCTCTCTTGTAGAGAACCTTTTCTCTCGTTAAATGGAGCTCTTTCTAGGGCTTTTTGTCCCTTTTCTACTTTGCCTGCCGTCGTCCTCCCTACGACGGCCGTTTGCTTACCGCCGTCTCCGTTCAGTCATCGCCCCGACGCGGATCCGATCAGCCCCGACGCAGATCCGCTCGCCATCTCCCAGTTGCTCGCCCGCTCATCTTTTCAACTGTTCCAGCCGTCTGCCGTCCACTCCTTGTGCTCCCGCCGTTCGCCGACAAGGTTGTCGATGGTCTGAGACCCTCCCGTCGTCTCTCGCTCACAGTGACTCATGATGAATGCGTTTGAGCTCCAACGACTGGGAGTTTACGTGATTCCGCCGATCCCGCTTCACCACCGTCCTGCCTTCGTGCCCTCACCGTCGTCCACCTCAGATCCCGCCGTCCTTCTGGCTTTTATTGTCTTATTATTCCTGTTTGCAGCTTTCTTGTTAGATCTCGTGTCTTATGGGCTCGGGGTTATGTTTCTTTGTTGTGTGGTCTTTTGTTTGGATCGGTTTATGCCTGATCTTAGATCCTTTCAGTTTTCGTTGCCTTTTCTGTGGTTGCGGGCGGAGAACCTTGTCTTGGTTGACTTTGGTCGACCTTGGCACTCATTTGCGTGCATTTTGTATGCATTCAAATGCCCACAAGTTTGTCTCGTGGTTATTAGCCGTAGCTTTGTCTCGGCAGAATCTCGCCAGATCGTTTGGTTCTCCTGCCATCTCGATCGTCCATCGCTTCCCCCTGTGCCGCTCTGTTATCATTGGATTGACTCTCGATTTTCTGGTTGATTTTATCGTCTTATATTTTTGTATTTATCTTTTCTGTACTGTAACTTCTGTTTAATATAGGCCTCGCGCCACCGTTATCCCTTAAAAAAAAATACAAATCACATGCTTGTAAATAGGGCCGCAAGTTGGTGGCTAAATCTCATAATTCTCTAGAGATAAAGTTGGCGGTGTGGATAACAGCAATACACTTGTTGATGCCATATCTCTTCATTTTTAATTCTCGAACCTTTGGCTTTCATGCTACTTATTGAGAATTTTTGTCGGTCGAAAATAATAAATAGAATCTACCGAGATAATTAAATATTACGGTTAAAAAGGGAGCGGATTTGGTCCTGGAAGGCCAAATATAACCAGGACCATCCTGGACGATTCAATGGTTGATTTAGTTATGATTCAATGGTTCACTTAATTATGATTCGATGGTCTACCTAGTTATGATTCAATGGTCTGTTTTTTCCCGTCCCGGATAAATCGGGGTCCGTCTCAGTTACCCAGTTACGATTCAATGGTTTACTCAGTTATGATTCAATGGTTTACTTAGTTACGATTCAATGGTTTACCCAGTTATGATTCAATGGTTGTGGGCTTTTTTTATTTCGCACCCCCGTATTTTTACATTTTTGCAAAATAGTCCCCGCATGTCCTTCAATAAAAATCCTCCAGCACCGTGCTGGATTTGGCCTCCATGACTAAATTCGGTCCCGGCTAAAAAACCGTCAAGATAAAATAATTCATCAACAAATATTTCACAATTTTATTATCGCTCACATGATAATACTTGCACAATATTTCCTTTCCACTTCTCTCGGTGGAACTCTCCACTTATATTTTCTAATTCTGATAGTGCTTTTCTGCCTTTTTATCGTGGTGACGATAACAAGTGTAATAGGATCCCCATCAAGACGAAGTCCGAAAAGAGAGGCAAGGTAATATAAGGTGATGGTAATCATCTAACCAGCGTGTCGACGAGTCCCCTCAAAATATTTACGGCTCACTAATTTATAGTAAATAAGTAGAAATACTAAATAAGATTCAAGAAGGAATGAATACTCAATTAATTTAACTATTACAACAAAAGTAAAAGGGGAGAATTTCGTGAGATTCAAGATCGTACGAAATCAACGAACACAAAAGATAGTTATAGGTGTAAAAATCAATGAGAGAAAATGATAAATTCGAGATTGGAGTTCGACGATAGGTTGGTTGATCATTGGATCACAAAAGATAATCTAACACACGTAACAAGTAGGTGCAAATCACCCGCAACCGCAAAGAGACCACAAACATCAATAATCAACTAGACAATAGACCATCTAACTAGTTATTTATCACTTCGTGGATAGAATATCAACCGATTTCAAATCTATAAGGCAATAGCATTAAGAACGGATGTTCATACTCCTAGCCTTTATACTCAAAATCTTGGTATCTACAAACTAGTCTTACTTATTCCTAGTTAATTAGTCTGGTAACTACCGTTCCTCGTTGAATTAACCTTGCTCTTAATTCAATTTCTAATTACAACCGCTAATCAATAATCAAAAGTAAATCACTTCTAGAATAAATTCACAACCGTAAACTATTCAAGAACAATAATAAGCACAATGAATAAACAAATGCTACTGAATTAAATTCATAAACTAAGATCCTCCCAACCAAATCCTTGGGCCTCTTCCCTGAAATCAACGTAGAGGATTAGTTTCTCGTAGTCATGACAAAATCAAACTATGAAATAAAGTCTAATTCTCTGGAATGGAAAAGTGTCGTAAAAACTAAGTCTAGAGAGTTATGTATAAGTCCTCCTTACTCTAAAAACCTACAAGGATCGTCCTGAGATTCCTAAGCGATGCAAGATATAATTTACAGTATTTTCCTAAATATTCACTAGTAAAATTATGTCTGATCAGCCTTCAGTATTTTGGTCATAACTTTCTCTTTTGTCTTCTGACCTCTGATTTAAACGATCTTTATATCTACAAAAAGAAGAAAGAAAGTTCTTCAATTGTTTGTATAATAGACATCTTTTAATTTGGCTCTAAAATTGACCAAAATGTCCTTCCAAGTTAGCTGCCCCTGCTAGACTTCTTCAAGTATAATTATTCACCAAATTTGCCCATTTTCTTACAAATTAGCACAAAGAGCCGATTAGTCATAAAAAACTCAAAAGTTTACTAAAATAATACTAAAATAAAGATAAGTGTACGAAAATGACTCAAAATCCTATCCGTTTAATGTGCATTTTAAACACACATCATCATACCTGTAAGGCAGAACAGATAAGTAATCATCAATAAAATCTGATAAGGCTAAGTTGGATGAAACAACTAATGCCACCTGACCGAAATAGAAAGACATTGGCACTAAGGCACCAATATATGGGCATTGTCACCAATATAGGACGATGGAGTAAAACTTTCACCAGACAAAAGCTAGGAGGGAGCGATGCCGACCTTTTTGACACTTAGCATAGTGAAGCCTTTCAAGGTGTCTATACCATTTCTCGTAGGTCTCACTTGGGTTGTGACATCCTTGATAGTGCTTGGGCACATCCCATCATGATATGTCGATCGGGTCACCCTAGATGAGGAGGATGTCAAAGTGGTAAACCAAGAGGAGGTCTGCAAAAGGCTCAAGATTGATGACTGATGACCAAGAATATAACTCACACCATCTAATGCTAAGGGGTCGGCAATGGGGTTGATAAGAACTTTGTCAATGATGCGACAAGACCTATCTACGAAGTGTTGAATCCTAGATCGTTCTAGATCAGTTCGTGATGGAAGATCTCGATCCGATGGTCACAACCAAACATGAACTTTGGTATAAGACCGCAACCTGCTGCTTGAATTGAAACAATGAATCTTGTTATATGATGACACCACTAACAATGATAGAGATCCACTTGATAAGTCGAAGTAGATTTCAACAAAATTACTCCTCAGTGTTGAAAAAGTTCCAAAGAACCAAGTGAGAGGCTTGCTCACGTTTTAATTAAAATATTCTCCTCTTCTTATTGCATAAGCCTTTATAAATAGGATCAATATTACAAAGAGATTCATAATCAAACAACTCCTAAAAAGGAAAAAAAGTGTGGTTGGAAAGAGAAACAAAAAAGAAATCAAATCTAAGCCTTTTAGGAAGGCTAAAAATGTGACAAACAATCCTAAATAAGCCAAAAATTAATGGAATATAACTTTCTAATAAAAATTAATGACTAAAAGTAAACTTCCTAAATAGAATGCCTAATTAGAAAGGATAGCTCTTCTGGATCTTGGTTGCTGGAAGGAGCTTCTAGAACATGTATTAAGGCCATAAACCCAGCTGAATTATGTAGCTCTTGGTTAATGGACTTTAATATATGTGCTTGAGTCCAACTCTCTGAAGTCAGCTTTGAAATCAACCAATTAAGTTTTGACGTGAAGTGCTTTGCACGTGCTCTTATAATTGGTCCAATTGGAACTTGAACAACATCTTTTGTAGCTCTGCTAGACCTCATGCCAATGTGATCTATTGCTTTATGATTCACATTAGGGGTAGCTGACTCTTAGGGTGGAAGTCACAAACTCTGTGAGATAACGGTCCTCAATGGTGCATACCCACTATGGTGCATCCATGCTTGTCTCTGGTCGTACAAGAAAGAAAAAGGAATAAGGTGAGAAAGAGGCAAAATCACTATGAGATTGTTCCCTCACAATAGATGCTGAAACCTGACCTCAACTATAAACCTGTGGATACAGCGCATGACGGCCCTTAGGGGTGCCCAATTAGGGCGTCAACTATTTCTCTTAGAGACACCTGACAGAGTGCATGCACTTTATTTAAAGGGGAGCCAGACAGAAGGTGCTAGCTCTCTTTAGAGAGTTTTGCTGGATAAATGGGGCTTATCTAAAGGGAGGCCAGATCAAAAGTGTGTCTAAGGCATTCACACAATCAACTTGGATGCATGATGGAAAAGAATAGTAAGTATGTCCTTAGGCATTTTCATAAAAAAATGGTGGACATAAAGGAAAAAGACAGGTAAGATGACCTTAAACATTTTCACAAACACTTGGCTGGCATTGTGACAAGTTTAAGAAGTATGCTTCACGCAAGGTTTTCTGCCATGAAGGGAAGTTAAGGTCGAGTCTGGTTAAGACCTCAAGGACGTGGGTTCTACACAAAGAAAGAAAGAAGGAAAAACTTACCTAGATGTGAAACCTTACAAAGGCTTCCATGCATGTCGGGTGGGGTAGATCTGGGTTTGCACCTATAAGGAAGAAGTTACTCTTCTTAAGCTTCTACTCAATAAAGTTCCAAGGGAGTGGGCAAATGAAGTGGGCAAGAAAACTTGAAGGGATGGACTCCATTTTTTAGGGAAGGAATGTGCGGGCCATTAAAGAGGAATTACAAGCATATCATGTTAAAAAAGTACAGGAGGGTGCACACCTACATTTCTCGCATGATCGTACCGAAGCATTAACATGTGGGGGGCACTGTTGAGGTATAAAAATTTTCTGAGCCTAAGGTCCGCTAAAGTGAAATCTTGGAGCATACAAAACTCTAAGGCCACACTTAGATGAGGTGAAGCCTTGAAGTATGAAAATTCCAAGCTCGAGGTTTAGCTAAGCTGAAGCTTGGGATTGCCCGTGCTGGGGGAGTCATGCCTGACTCAAGGGCGCACCTCGGGGGCCATCGTGCCCTGAGGGGGGCACAAATCAGACGCCTCATGCCCGGTTGAGGGCGCATTTGGGGTGCCGACTAGGCCATTGTAAACCCTACATTGGATTGTCCGCAAAGATGTCGACTTTACGACATTGTTATGAGTTTTTTTCAGAGTTAGACTCTTTAAAGAAATCAGATAAGGATGAAGCTCGAAGAAACCTAATGATGTTAGGCTCTAAAAAGATGGATAAGTAGTGAAGATTGATAAACTTCGTGAAGCCGATAGTAGTAGCGAGTAGGAGTTCAATAAGGATAGATATAGGATAGACTCTTAAGATATCGAGTCCAAGTAAAATAGGGCTCAAGGTAGGAGGCCGGGGCTAGGTTTCTTTTTGTATATAAGTAGAGGTGACCAGAAATCACAATCACAAAAACTCTGAGTTTTATGTTCTCTTTACTTTTTTACTTCTCCTTCTCAATAAGTTATTTCCAACTCATTCTTTTTCAAATTTTTTTCCTCTCCATTAGATCAACCTTGAGACAAATACTCCGGATCTGTCTTGAAATCTTTTTGATGTTCTACCTTTTTTTCCCCTCAGCAAATTGATTCATAAGATGTGCTATATATAAGTGTTTACCAATTCAGTGTTTTTTTTAATACGTAAATTCATTGTGGTTGAAATCACCTAGTTTGTGTTCGAACTTTCATGTGCACAAGGAACCTCGACACCTGATCAGGCAATGGATGAATGGTCAACAGTTTCTGGTACATATTACACAGTAAGGTGACTAAGGTGGACCAGGGCAATCGACCAGAGAAGATACCGGAAAAAGACGCATGTACGAAATCAGTGATGTCAGAATTTAATTGTCAGCTCAAAATATTAGCTTCGTATTGTTCAGTAAAAGGAAATTATTACCAAATACAACAATAGAAGGATCCTGAAGAGTAGAGACCAAGAAAGCAAATTCATAGCGAGCACGCAGATAAGAACCCAGAACATAACCGAAGGCGAAAATGAACATTGCAACGGCAATCAAATAAAGTAAAAAAGTTGAGAACATTCAGGTTAATAACAAAAAAATTCAAAGGAAGACCAAAAATAAAATCAAGCGGACAAATAGAAGTTGGTCGAATTTTAAGAAAATTGTATTTCATTAATGAAGTTTCAAATTTGAACTAAAGAACCTTAAAAACATTCATTAACAAAAATTATCGTTTAAATAGATCCGATAATATTTGACTCCATACAATAAATATTAACTATTAAAAACATCAAACCACTTTACAATCTACCGCAAAAAGTATTTCACCAAAAAAAAATCTACCGCAAAAAGTAATTTATTCGGTCAATGAAAGTTATATTCACCGAGATATGTATCCCTTAAATAATAGTTATATTCTCTTTGGTGCATGTGCTTTAGCATAAAATACTATTACATTCATCGTAGTCTAGAATAATTTTCTGATTCGACTTGTTGGCTAAATTTCAAAACTGAAGTGGCGCGTGGCATGACTCGGCGGACTCGACTCGTAGACTCCATAATTCATTGTGGAGAGCAATCACAATTACAAATCATAATAAAAATAAGATAAAATAAGAGTAAATTACTCTCAGGTCTCTGGTTTATAATTTTATTACTCGCAGGTCCCTGATTTTCGAAAACAGTGTATGAGGTCCTTAATTTTAAAAAAAATATTGGTCTGAGATCCCTAGTCACCGGATTGGAGATTTTTAAGAAGATCGATCCGGTAACTAGGGAACTCTTTGTCATAAAAACTACCAATCCAATCTTTTAAAAGTAAATACTCCGGTGGACTCGTAGACTCCGTAATTCATTACGTGGCCTGCCCTGTAGATTTAATCAATCAGCAATAATTAAAAGATAATGGACTCGTAGACTCCATAATTCATTAAGTGGACTGCCCTGTAGATTTTAATCAATCAGCAATAATTAAAAGACAATGTAGTTCGAGAGAAATTCAATTTCCTGAAAAATGAAATATTTCAAAAAACTCTGGCGTAAAAAAATTACTTAAAAGACAAGAACAGAACTGTCGAGAACTGTCGGGAAGGCTACTATAAATAATTCAAAAACAAAAGAATGCAGAAGACAAATGGTGGACGGCGCTCAAGATTTTAATCGATCATAGTTAAAAGACAATGGTGCCATCTGGATTTGCCTCATTGGACATCTAATATCAAACAATTTATTTTTTCAAAATCGAATATTATCTCTCTATTTTACTTAAGCATCGATTGCTACCTATAAATTATCCCAACGTTACCATTCCCTTGGAACCCAGAAACCAACCAAAGCTAGCTAGCCCAAAAATGGCGGAAGAGGAAGTGATGTTGTTGAACTCCTGGCCGAGCCCGTTCGGGATGAGGCTGAGGATAGCGCTGGCCGAGAAGGGCGTCAAGTACGAGTACAGAGAAGAGGACCTCTTTAACAAGAGCCCACTCCTCCTCCAGATGAACCCCATCCACAAGAAGATCCCCGTCCTCGTCCACAAGGGCAAGCCCATCTGCGAGTCCCTTATCGCCGTCCAGTACATCGACGAGGTCTGGCCCCACTCCTTCCGTCTTCTCCCCGCCGACCCTTACCACCGAGCCCAGGCTAGGTTCTGGGCCGACTACGTCGACAAGAAGGTACCTTAAGGGACTCTTTCTTTCGGGTAAAATGGCCGTCATGTCTCGGGCTAACATGGTTGATGCTTATACTCCAGGTTTATGATCTCGGAAGGAAGGTGTGGAGTACAAAAGGAGAAGAACAGGAGGTAGCCAAGAAGGAATTCATTGAATGCCTCAAGTTGCTGGAGGAGGAACTCGGGGAGAAGCCTTTCTTCGGAGGCGAAAACCTTGGCTTCGTGGATGTTGCGCTCGTCCCTTTCTACACGTGGTTCCACAGCTACGAGACCTCGGGCAACTTCAGCATCGAGGCCGAGTGCCCGAAGCTCATCGCCTGGACCAAGAGGTGCTTGCAGAAGGAGTCCGTCTCCAAGTCGCTACCAGACCCGAAGGAGGTATATGGCTTCACTCAGGAGCTCAAGAAGAAGTTAGGGCTGGAGTGAGCAGGGACAAGTTGAACCGTCCATTCTCGTGTGTGTTATGTACTATAATTTTGAATAAATGGGCATTTAGTATGTGCCTTTCTTCTTTCCTTTGGATGGTTGGCACTTAGAATGTGCCTTTATGAGTTTTTCTATGAGGTTTTTCGGATAAATTTGTGATTTGGTTGGTATCTGAGGCCCCATTGGATGTTAATTTATGAAGCTGCACTTGGTGTCTGGTAGCTTTTTCTCGCTGGAGTGACCCTTTTTCTCCAATTTCTTGATGATGGTTACGAATAGAGAAATTGTTGTGTGTTTGTCTAAAACATCCTAGTTTCTTTAATTGGCATGCCTTCATTTTAGCCCGTGTTGTCTGTTTTCTGGTTTTTTTCATTTTTGAAAAAAATAGATGTTGGGATTTTTTATGTTTGAATTTTCAATATTAGTATTGACTATTGTGGGATTGTGTTTGTTCTAATAATATTCTACGTTATTACCGTTTATCATACATAAAATCAAGGCATCTATAAAAAGTTCAAATTTTTCTTCATTTGTATCAGGTTCCAAGATGGTAAATACGTATAGAAATGTAAAGTTAGATCTCTGACGATTTTTTTTTCATATGATGTAGAATTAGATTCCGTGCTTCGATTTTTTCAATGAAAAGGTTCCTCGCGCAATAAAAAGTTGAATAATATCCAGAAAATGGTCAATTTTGTTTTTTCCCTTGATTATAGAATAAGAATAAGGGTCACCTTGCTCCCTATATTTATTCTTTTTGAAATGGTTGTGTCATAGTAGCCTTTTTGTTAATAGGAAGAGTTCAAAGTACAAATTGGAGCGAAACAATAATAACGATTACAACGACAGATACTATCACATGACCGATTAGTACACCATTTAGCTGTATTGGAGATGGTTGCTCGATATAGAACAAAAATTAATTCCTGAAATTAAAGTAACCTCCGTATGAGAGAAAATGTCTACCATAAAACAGTTTCTCGTGAAACTGTTGATCACAACTCAGCTAATAAGCTCTATAACCGTGCATACATGATAAAAGTAAATATTCCGTTCATTTTGTGGAGAGCAATCACAATTACAAATCCTAATAAAAATAATGAAAATTTTCATAAAAACTACTAATCCAATCTTTTAAAAGTAAATAATCTGGTGGACATAATTCATTACGTGGACTGCCCTGTAGATTTTAATCAATCAACAATAATTAAAAGACAATGGAGTTACTCAATTTGTTGAAAAATGAAATATTTTAAAAAACTCTGGCGCAAGAAAATTACGTTATAACGAAAGAAAAGTTACCCTGACCAGTACAGACCAGAACTGTCGGGAAGAATGCAGAAGACAAATGGTGGACGGCGCTCTAGATTTTAATCGATCATAGTTAAAGGGACTAAATTTAGTCTTAGAAAAAGATATCCACTACGATTTTGGATAAGAAGAGATAGGAGTAGAATGGGCAAAAAATTGGGAAAAAATATAAAGGTAGGAATGTGGGACCGCATCCCTGGAGGGCAATAATGGAGAGGCCCATGCAAGTCTTTTTTTTTTGGAGGAAAATATAGGTGGGGTCCCCCTATCTACTTATTTTAATATTTTTTCTTTTGGTTTTATTTTTTTATATAGATAATTGGTAACAAATAAAAGAATTGGTATAATAAATCGAACATACCATTTGATATAATCGGATATACCATTTGATATAATAGGGGATACTATTCAATATATAATTTAATTAATTATTTATCTTTCTTATTATAACCGTACATACTATTCAATATAATAGAGAATATAATTTGATATAATCACACATACCATTTAATATAACATGGTATATCATTTAAAATAATTGGACATACTAATCAATATAATTTGATAAACTACAATAAATTATTTTATCATAACATGATAAACCATGGAGATAGAGGCGGGAAATTGATGTATGTTTGTCCCAATTATCGTACGCCCTTCTTGTTGTCCGTTTCTTTGCTTGCCTAGGCAAAAACAGATCTTTAGCTTCAGACCCCCGAGTCTGTATAGAAATAAGAAATGGAAACTTTGATACCGGACGAGAAATGGAAGCTTCCTTGTTACATTCTGAAAAGTAGGCATGTCACATGATACACGGGTATAGATTGGGTACGGAATGCCAGATTCCGAACTGTTCGGAATGAAGACACGCGGAGTTTTTTTGCAAAAATGCAAAAATATAGGAACCAAAATAAAAAAAGCCATGCACAAACACATGCCTGAAACAAATGCCATTATGACATAACTACGCATGCCAGTATCACATAACTGTGCATGCCAGTATGACTTTTTTGCAAAAATGCTAAAATACGGAGACCAAAATAAAAAAAAGTTACGCTCTCTATTATTATAAACAGGACTTGCCGCTGTCACAAATACACATGTCATTATTACATAATTATGCATGCCAGTATCACATAACTGCATTTGCCAGCGCGAGCCCCTTTTCACTCCACACCGTTCGGAATGATTTCTTCGCTCCTTACCCAATCCAAACCCCATGATACACAGTAAATAGTATTCGTAAGGCTCATTTAATTTTCAAATATGTAATAAAAATAAATCATTAATGCTTACGGATGCATGCTTCTACCTCTAATTTTTATTGCTGATTCGTCCCTATAATATCCGAAACAAAAAGTGCATTTGATGAATTTACGTAACTTAATAACCTAAATTCCATTAACATAGTATAGCAAACAAAATCATTGAAACCATACAAAATCACTGACACACAAAGCAATACCACAGGAAAATACGGAGTTCCTTAATGTATATTGGAATCCCGAGAGGCATAGTGGATATTTTTTTTACGCTCTCATAGGATGTACAATATGAATTACAAAAAGAGGATTCTCTCTATGAGACAGATAATTCTTTAGAGTCATGAAAAACATATCACCCTATGCGTATATACGTTATGGGCACATTAACATAAGAACAATCTCAACCAGAACACAATAGAAACGAACAAAAGCGAAACAAATCGAATAGAACAGAACTCTTTAACAAAAGAGAATTCAGAGCATAGACCAAGATATAGAATCAGACAGAGCTGAATACATAATATCCAAACAAAACGGAACAACAATTTCATACGCAGAGGACAAATTCATGAACACATGGAAAATCGTAATATAAACTTGTATACCAACGTACGAAGATCCAAATAGAACCAAATATATACATGGTTCACGAACAGTCCTTTCGTAAGACGATGGAAGAACGAGCTAAGCAAACCAAAAGGAAGGGCTGAACTTAGCGTCATGTAGTGTATCCTCACTGTCTTCGTCTCCGTCTCTTTGCCTGCCGCTTAGTGTAAAGACCAAAAAACTAAAAAGGAAATTTTAAAAATGGTGGGAGACTGGATTGTAATTTGCCAGACACCATTCTGTAATTTGCCAATTGGAAACCCTAGGGCTTGCCCTATATAAGGAGGGCTCACAAAACCCTACGATCACCACTCTCTGAATTTTCGTTTTGTCTCCTACTAGGCGGAGAGACTGATCCGGGCGAGCCAAGGGAAGAGGGCAACTTTGACTTTGCAACTCGAGACGTTAGGGTAAGTCGTCCATCCCAAATTTGGCATTTTTTCTGCTTAAGATTATTAGGCCAAGTGATAATCCGGAAAGAACCTGTGGGGATCCGAAGAAAACATCTGAGAGTAGTGGATACCAGAATAATCGAAGCGGGAGGCTAGGTAAGTCAGATCACTATTCGAGAATGTACAGATTTGTGTGTATATCTGTATCGTATTTTCTGACTATTTGTGGATCGTATATGCCTGTATATGTCTGTATATGCCATATATGAATCTATCAATCTGCCCGTATATGTCCATATATGAAACTTGTCTGTATATGAAACTTGTCTGTATATCTGTATCCGAATCTGTCCGATTCTGACTGATTTCGTCTGATCTGTCCTTAGGGACCCAGCACTGAATACTGTACTGCACTGGTCGGGTTATCCCCTCACTACTGTGCCCGTAGAGTTTTGTAAGGATTTTGTACTCTATGCGAGTGTGGGAGATATCTGTGCCCCGTGGTGAGAGCTTGTTTGGTTTTTGTGCTCCATAACGAAACGAGCATCTAGTGTGACCCGCGGGATCCCGATAGTAGAACTCCGAGATTGTGTCTGTTATGTGCTTATAGTCTGATTTGTGCTTTGAGTCTGATATGACCGTATTTGTGTGATTACATGCCATTGATATGATTATATTATTATTTTTGACTTACTGAGTTACGTACCTCATCAAAATATGCATTTTTATTTCAAACAATTCGGGGGCAGATCGGGAGTGAGGATTCGAGGCGAGCTCATGCATCCCTATGCATTTAAGACATTCTGTTTTTCATATTTGAGACATTATGATTTTATGTTGAACTTAAGCTAATTCTGTTTCGGATTTTGGACCTATTTGAAGTTGAGAAATAAAGTTGGCCTTACGGGAAAAATTTACCCCGTGGCAGTTGACATGCCTACTTTCCGGGGCATGACACTTAGGTTCTCGCCCAACTCTGTCTTACCTTTTTTTTTTGAAAAAGAAGGGGCAAAGACCCCTAAATATATAAACAAAATGGCCAATTACATCATACTAAGTGTAAGGTCTCTTCTCGGCCTTTTGTGAGGTTGCGACCGCCGGCCTCTTCAAAACCCTATCACGAGAAAATCCATTGGCAAAAATCTGTGATACGGAGTTCCATAGTGAAAAATCGCTTTTTATGAGTGAGGGAAAATGTAGGTACGGCTAACCCCCTTATAACCAAAGTTTTTTAATACGACCCAGAGAGTGACCCGCTCTGGCCTTTGGGTCATGTTTCAACCAGTCTGACCGACTGGATTGCCAGTTAGACTGGTACTTTTTTATATTTAAAATATTTTTTATTAATATTTTTTCTTACCCCTATCCCACTACCATAACTTTTTCTTTCTTTTTTGACTCACTATAATCTTGAAATCCTAAAAAAATTGAAAATATCCAACCCAAACATGATTTTTCTCTTTTTATTAGGGTTTGGTCAATTTTTTTGTCTTTATTCTTGGTCAAAATATCCGACCAATCCTATTTTTTAGTTCAATCTTATAAACCAGAAAATACGGGGTCAAAAATTCAGTCAAACCGCCCAGTCCGACCATTTTTTTGGCAGTTCATAAGGTTGGTGGTTTTTTTGCCAAACCTGGTATGCTCTTCAGACCGAATCATAGTCTGACCGATCAGACTACCAGTTGGACCACGTATTTAAAAACCTTGCTTATAACCCTTATATAGGCTTTAACATAGACTCCAGGTTATGGTTTGATAGTAAATTACTATTTAGTACTTAAAATTTTATGAACATCATAAATCATTTTATGGTTCTTACATGTTGTAGATTTCGTGCTTCAAGGTTTTTTTATTGGAAAAGTCCCACCACTAGAAATGTACAATAATATCCTCAAAATGGGGCAAAATGGCAATTAGCTTAAAGGCACAATCAGTGTACAAATTTGGAGAGTTCTAGTGTAACAGAGTTCAAACCCTAACAATTGTAATCATGATATAAATTTTTTTTTTCAAAAAAATATCCAGAAAATGATAATGCTGGATTTTCCTTTGATTATTGAATATCGAGGAAAGGAGATTTGTTTAACATAGAAACAAGTATTGTGAAACTCTGTTTAGGCTACAATTTTTCTATGATGTATTTTACATTTGTTTGTAAAATTTGAACTATGATAATGGAACTCTATTCAATTGCCATTTGGACCAAAGGGCGGGTACACCTCAATTTGAAAACAAGAAAACGGAGGCGACTCGAAATGCATGCATGTATTGTGTTGTTTATGTCCACACCTTTAGGTTTGAAAAAATATAAATAAATTTGGGACCACAAATGTAATTTATCATACGACATGTAATCGTCGACTTAAGCCATCACTTGCCACATGTCAGCCACGTGGATACCAAAACAACACCGTTTCGAGCATATTTGGCTGGGCAGCTATCCTGGACCTGCCCGGAAAAAAATATGTAAACCACAGAGTACTAAATTCTCAATTTGAAACCACATGGCCTTATTATGAAAGTCTAAAATCACAGGGTACTTAATGGGACTTTTCTCTTAGTTTATTATGTTTTGTTACTTTCCTAGTAGGATACTATTTCCTTCCTAACTTGTAGGAGCAATGCTTAGAATGCTTAGGAGGAGGAGTTATGTTTGTTGCCTCCCTTGTAAGCATATATAGGACCTTTGGTCATTCAATAAAATCATCGACTTGAATTCTTCATGGTATCGGAGCAGTGATCTGGTATCCAACCCCGCCAAAAATAAAACCCTACCTGCGAAAAAACATATAACCTCACCAAAAATAGGATGTCAAAGAACGGCAATAACCTGGTGACGGACATGTCGTCCCCTTACTTTCTGCACCCCTCGGACAATCTATGGCAGGTTAATATGAGCGAACTGCTCAACAAAAGGAACTACGCTGATTGGGTTGGCGAGATGACCAACTTTCTTTTGGCAAAGAACAAACTAGGGTTTGTCGATAGAACCATCGTCAAGCCAGAGGCAAGCGTCGTAGACCACAATATATGCTTACGTTGTGACATAATGGTCAAGGGCTGGTTGGCCATATCGATTGATAAGTAGGTACGAGGTAGTGTTCACTATGCAAAAATGGCACGCGAAGTCTTGGCCGACCTAAAAGAGAGATTTGGAAAGAGTATTGCACCGAGGGCCTACGATCTACGCCGATCAATTTCGCTGTTACATCAAGATAAGATGTTTGTTTTTGCATACTTCTCAAAGTTGAAATCCCTCTGGGATGAAAAGGAATCCATCTCACTAATGGCGACGTGCACATGCGATGCAAAATGACACTATACAACAGCGCGAGATCAAGAACAACTTTACATTTTTCTCATGGGTCTGGATGAGGTGTATGGCATTGTGAAGTCTCAAATTTTGAGCACTAAGCCACCTCCCAACCTAGAGAGGCGTATCATCTAATCTAGGAGGATGAACAGACACGGCTCATCGCAGCAGCGCGACAGCCAACCATTGAGGCTGCCGCCTTCCAAATTAGAAACCCTAGATGATTTGACAGTGATTTCGTACAGCAAGAAAATGGGAAAAAGGAAAATGATAGGATGAAGTGCAATCACTACCAGAAGATAGGACACGTCAAAGACCAATGTTTCAAATTAATTGGTTATCCCGATTGGTGGAAGGGAGATGACGCTAGAGACGGTGCAAAAAGAGAGCGAACTATGACCACTGGTGGCCGAAAGTAGCCACCGCGTGTCACGCAAGTTGAGGCAAGTCCGATACCAGGACTTACCACAGATCAGTATGCGCGGCTCCTAAAAGTGTTAAAGTCAGGGGGAGAAAGAGGTGCACCTACAGATCGCAGCTCAAGAGTGGAAGTGCACATGGCCGGTATAAACCTGGTACAACGTTCCTAGATCATAGATTCTGGAGCAACAGAACACATAACCTGTGATGCTAATTTGTTTACGGGTTCTGTGAGGCGAACTAAAAATACACCAGTGAAAATGCCTACCGGTGATTAGTAGAGGAAATTGGAGATATACAGCTCCCGAATGGGATAGAGATGAAAGATGATTTATACATTCCTACCTTTCGATGCAATCTTATTTCTGTTCATCGATTGACAAAAGATCTAAACTATTCACTGACTTTTGTTACAGACTTATGTGTACTGCAGGACCTACCTTCGAGGATCCTGATTGGAGTGGGTAGGTATCGTGGTGGTTTGTACCAGCTGGAGTCTGGTTCAAAGATGGGGGTGGTCATGCATATTGGCAAAGGAGCTTCTGCGAGCATTTGGCACGAAAGGCTTAGGCATCCATCAACTGAGAAGTTAGGACACTAGCAGCTTCAATGTACCCACATTCGGTTAGATAACAAATTTTTGTGCGATGCGTGTTTGCGGGCCAAATAGACAAGACCCTTTTTTTCAAATAGTTCAATAAAGAGTAATTCATATTTTGCATTAGTCCACTGTGATTTTTGGGGCCCTTATAAGACAACCTCACTCTCTAGGGTGCATTATTTTCTAGCAATTGTAGACGACTATAGTTGGGGTGTTTGGGTATATCTTATGCGGAGCAAGTCAGAAGTGGCACATTTTTTATCATGTTTTACAACATGATCGATACACAATTTGGGAAAAGAATACAACGCATGAGGATAGACAATAGAGTGGAATTTCAATCCAATGTCATGAAGAACTTTTACAAGGAGAAAGGCATATTGTTACAAACATCTTGCCCATACACGCCCCAACAAAATGGTGTGGTGGAATGCAAGCATCAATATATTTTGGAGACAGCGCAAGCTTTGCTTTTTAACTCGGGTATGCCGCCTTACTTCTAGGGCGAGAGTGTGCTCACTGTGGTGTATCTGATCAACCACCTGCCTATGAGAGCCACCAGCAATAAGACACCTTATGAAGTACTCTTCGGCAAAAAATCAAGTTATGATCACCTTTGCTCTTTTGGCTGCCTGGTTTATGCGCTTGTGCTAGGGCCGCATAGAGACAAGTTTCATGAAAGGAGTAGACAATGCATCTTCGTCGGATACCCTGAAGGTCAAAAGGGTTATCGGGTGTTCGATCTTGAAGATAGGCACATCTATAACATAAGGGATGTCACCTTCGTAGAGCATACTCACCCTTTTAAGGGCGATACCTCGCTTGAAGCAGAGACACAGCAGGTCGCAAAGCCCGTTGATATGAGCTGCAATGATATAATGGAGGCTATTTTGAGCCGGCACAAACTCAACCAGCGCATGAGGAAGCTGGATAGTACAGGAAGTAGAGGATCCAATCACAGTAGAGGATTATGCTTTGGATAATGTGGAAATAGATCAAGCCTTACCTTTACCTTTGTCTCGGCACAGTACTAGATCAAAATAGGCTCCTCGACGACTAGATGATTATGAAACATGCATGCCACCCTCCATCGACCACCCACGGCCTGTCCCTTCATTCAGAAACTCGGTGGTATATCCTCTTACTCATTTTTTTGCGTACTCAAAGTTTTCTTACAGTCATAAAGTTTTTTTGGCGGCCATTACACAACGAGATGAGCCAAATACATATTTTTAGGCAGTTGAGAGAGAGAACTGGAGGGAGGCAATGGTGCAAGGACTACAAGCTTTTGAGGCCAACGAAACTTGGACCCTCAAATCTTTACAACCTGGAAAAAGGGAAATTGATTCAAAGTGGGTGTACAAAATAAAATACAATCCCACTGGAGAAGTTGAGCGCTACAAGGTGCGTTTAGTGGCCAAGGGATACATTCAAATAGAGGGCCTCAACTTTCATGATACGTTTGTGCCCGTGGCAAAGCTTATCACTGTTCGTTGTCTTCTTGCAGTGGCGATTCAGAAGAATTGGTTCATTACACAACTTGACGTCAATAATGCATTTTTGCATTGTGACCTTGAGGAAGCACTCTACATGAAGTTACATCTTGGATATTCAACTGCTTATGATAAGCGCGTGTGTCACCTACAAAAGTCACTTTATGGACTTCTGTTAAGCTTCGCGCAATTGGTACCACAAGTTCACTCAAGCACTGTTGCATGTCAGTTTTGCACAATGCCACTCCGACACTTTGTTGTTTCGCTTTTGTGAAGGTCGCATATTGGTCTTTGCCCTAATATATGTGGATGATGCTCTCTTGGCTGGCAATGCACAAGCAAAAATTACAGAGGTGACGGCCTACTTGGATGCGAAGTTTGGCATTAAGGATTTAGGGGCATTGAAGTACTTTTTGGGTATTGAGGCAGCTCGCTCCGCTAATGGGTTGGTGTTGAGTCAACAAAAATACACTATAGACATACTCAAGGACAGTAAGAAGGTTGGGGGCAAACCGACCTCTTTCTTGATTGAGCAAAATCACCACCTGACAACGACGATAGGTAGTGCTCCAGTTGATGGGAGTAGATATCGACGCCTGGTTGGACGCCTCTTGTACCTCACGGTTACTAGGCCGGACATTACTTATGCCATGAACATCCTAAGTCAGTTTGTCGCTAACCCTCAGCAAGCTCATGTTGATGCCGCCGATCAGGTTTGCCATCCGTGAGCAAGCCAGTGCTCACAGCTTACTGCGATGCAGACTGGGGTGATTGTCCCATGACCCGGCATTCACGGACCGGCTACTTTATTATATTTGGCGGTGCACCTATTTCTTGCATACAAAGAAGCAGTCTGTGGTTGCACGGTTGTCTGCCAAGGCTGAGTATCGTGCCATGGCGACAATGGTAAGTAAACTCATTTGGCTACGCTAGTTGTTCCAGGAGTTGCACATTCCAAAAGTCGCACCGACGACACTCTTTTGTGATAATCAAGCAGCTTTGTATATCGCTGCTAATCCAGTTTACCACGAACGCAACAAACACTTGGAAATGGACTGCTACTTTGTCTGTGAACGAGTTGAGTCCAAAGAGATTGCTCCCCACAAGATCGATAGTGATGGTCAGCTTGCCGACATCTTTACTAAGGTGTTGGGCTGTCAACATTTTCATTACCTTTTTAACAAGTTGAGCTTTACGAATCTCCACGCACCAACTTGATAGAGAGTGTTAGAGATAACTTGGAGATTAAATTTGTTACATGTTTATTAGTTTATTATGTTTTGTTACTTTCCTAGTAGGATACTATTTCCTTCCTAACTTGTAGGAACAATGCTTAGAATGCTTAGGAGTAGAAGTTATGTTTGCTTCTTCTCTTGTAAACTATATATAGGACCCTTGGTCATTCAATAAAACCATTGGCTTGAATTCTTCACAACTCTAGCACATGCACTCCCCACCAAGCATCAACCATCCCCTTGAACCCAAAAACCAACCAAACCTAACCCAATGGCTGAGGAGGAGAAGGTGGTGTTGTTGAACTTCTGGCTGAGTTCGTTCGGAATGAGGCTGCGGATAGCGCTGGTGGAGAAGGGCATCGAGTACAGAGAAGAGGACCTCTGGAACAAGAGCCCCCTCCTCCTCCAGATGAACCCCATCCACAAGAAGATCCCCGTCCTCATCCACAAGGGCAACTCCATCTCCGAATCCCTTGTCGTTGTCCAGTACATCGATGAGGTCTGGCCCTACACCTCCCCTCTGCTCCCCGCAGACCCTTACCAGTGGGCCCAAGCTAGGTTCTGGGCCGACTTCGTCAACAAGAAGGTACCTCAAGGAACTTTTTCTTTGGGGTGGTCATTTCTCGGACTGGTACGGTTGTTGCTTATACTTCAGGTTTACGATCTCGGAAGGAAGATCCTGACTACAAAAGGAGAAGAACAGGAAGCAGCCAAAAATGAATTCATTAGAACTCTCAAGTTGCTTGAGAAGGAACTCGGGGAGAAGCCTTTCTTTGGAGATGAAAACCTGGGCTTCGTAGATGTTGCGCTCCTCCCTTTCTACAACTTATTCTACAGCTACGAGACCTGTGGAAATTTTAGCATCGAGGTTGAGTGTCCGAAGCTTATCGCATGGACAAAGAGGTGCTTGGAGAGGGAGTCTGTATCCGAGTCGCTCCCAGACCCTAAAAAGATATACGATTTCATTCAGGAGGTCCAGAAGAAATTAGGAATGGAGTGAGCAGGGAAAAGTTAAACCATCTGTCTAACAAGTGTGTGTTATGTAATGTAATTTTGAATAAATGGGCACTCAGTATGTGCCTTGCGTCTTTTTTTTCGGATGGTTGGCAGAATGGGCCTTTTTTTGCTTTCGATTAAATGAACTTGTACTTGTTTGGTAGTTTTTTTTATCACCATTAGATTTAATGGTTTACGTGTTCAATGCAAAATCTTAAGACATTTAGCAATAAATTAATTGCAACACGACAATGTACCGTGGTACAATCACATATAAGTTACAACCGGCCACCGGCCACGAGATTAATCCTTGGTGATATTATGTTAGGGTTTACATATACTATTCTAAAATCTTGTGGGCCATTTTTTTTTTGCGGTGAAAAGAACTTCATAAATGAGAAAAAGAGAACAAGACCAAAGAAACCCTACGACCTGCCCCCGCTGATCCCACAAACTGGGCAGTCCAAGGGGTGGGATCTCCTGATCGAGAAACCAGGGTAGAGCCCGAGAACACTAGCTCCTACTCTGCTGTAACCCAGAGACCGGGCAGAAAGAGTGACGTTACTAGCTGTCGGGCCAGAAAAATGTCGCATGTCAACTAACCCAGCTGGATCCACAAACTGGCAGTCTGGAGGTTCGGATATCAGACAACAGTCCAATAAAAGAGCGCCTAACCATCTGTGGGCTAGTTGAGGTTAGTTAGTTGGCATATTGCTCTCTCCATTTTGCCTCTTGGTTAGGAAACCCTTATTTAACTATCCAGATTGTGTGCTAGCTGAAGGTTAAATGATAGGATCATTGTTTTTCTTTTTCTTTACTTCTTTAGTAATGAAGTTCCGTAATTTAATAAAAAATATTATTCTAAAATCTTAAGATAATAGATTGTAAAATAATCTTTACTTATACCGGAAAAAATATTATTTTTATAGTCCATTAGACTTGTCTACAATGAACCAGGAGATCAAGATGTACTATATACCATATAAGGGTTTATATATCTATTCTAAAATTTTAAAATAATAAGTTAATAAATGATCTATGTTTATAAAAATATCTACACTTGTAATTAACGATATGCGTCTCGGGAAACTACAATGATGAGTAAACCCTTGTGATGCTCTTTGTTTCCTTTGCATGTTTACGCAAAAACAGATCTTCAGCTTTAGAACCCCACGTCCGTAGAGACGTATAAATATTGTCTGTGATGTACATTTAGATTCGAGCTTCGAGTTTTCTGTGTCTTAAAACGCTTTGCACATATTCTTATAATTGGTTCAATTAAAAATTGAACAACATCATTTGTAGCTTCGCTAGATCTGTGACATGTGATCCATTGCTTTGCGATTCACATTAGGGGTAGCTGACTCTTATGGTGGAAGTCACAACCTTTGTGAGATAACGCTCCTCGATGACGCATACACACGATGGTGCATCCATGCTTGTCTCGGGTCATACAAGAAAGAAAAAGGAACAAGGTAAGAAAGTGACAAAATCACTATGAGATTGTTCCCTCACAATAGATGCTGGAACCTAGTGTCAACTCTAAACATGCGAATAGGGCGCATGGTGGCCCTTAGGGGTGCCCAATCAGGGCGTCGACTATTTTTCTTAGAGACACTCGGCCGAGTGCATTTGCTTTCATCTAAATGGGAGCCTGAAAGAAGACACTAGCTCTCTTTAGAGAGTCTTGGCCGGATAATGGGGGCTTATCTAAAGGGAGGCCGGATCAAATGTGTGTCTAAGGCATTTACACAATCAACTTGGATCCATTATGGAAAAGAATAGTAAGTATGTCCTTAGGCGTTTTCACGAAAAAAATGGTGGACATAAAGGAAAAAGACAGGTAAGATGACTTTAAACATTTTCACACACACTTGGCTGGCATGGTGACAAGGCTAAGAAGTATGCTCTTTGGCTTTTTCACAGTTACGTGGTGTGCAAGTGCAAAAAGGGTTAGTTAATGTACCTTTGAGGATGACGAAGGAGCAGGAGCCAATTACTTAATTCGACCTTGTCCTAGGTAAATCACGCAAGGTTTTCTGCCATGAAGGCAAGTTAAGGCCAAGTCTGGTTAAGACCTCAAGGACGTGGGTTCTACACAAAGAAACAAACACGGAAAAACTTACCTGAATAGGAAACCTCACAAAGCTTGCATGCACGTCGGGCGGGGTTAGATCTAGGTTTACACCTGTAAGGAAGAAGTTACTCCTATTAAGCTTCTACTCAATGAAAATTTCCAAGGGGAGTGGGCAAGAAAACTTGAAAAATAGACTCCATTTTATAGGCAAGGAATGCGCGGGCCATTAAAGAGGACTAACAAGTCTATCATGTTTAAAAAGTACAAGAGGGTGCATACCAACACTTCTCGCCTGACCGTACCGAAGTATTAACATGCGGGGGGCATTGTTGAGGTATAAAAATTTCTGAGCCTGAGGTCCGCTGAAGTGAAATCTTGGAGTATACAAAACTCTAAGGCCACACTTAGATGAGGGGAAGCCTTGGAGTATGAAAATTCCAAGCTCGAGGTTTAGCTAAGGTGAAGCTTGGGATTGCCCGTGCTGGGGGAGTCACGCTTGACTCATGGGCGCACATCGAGGGCCATTGCGCCCTGAGGGGGGCACAAATGGGACGCCTCATGCCCGGTCAAGGGCACATTTAGGGGTTTACTGTGCCCGCATGGGGGCGCCATTCACTGTCTTTCAGCGTCTCTTAGAAGGGTGCCGACTAGGCCTTCGTAAACCCTACATTGGATTGCTCGCAAAGATGTCAGATTTACGGTGTTGTTATGAGTTTTTTCTAGAGTTAGACTCTTTAAAGAAATTGGATGAGGATTAAGCTCGAAGAAACCTAATGATGTTAGGCTCTAGGAAGATGGATAAGTATTGAAGATTGATAGACTTCTTGAAGCTAATAGGAGTAGCGAGTAGGAGTTCAATAAGGATAGATATAGGATAAACTCTTAAGATATCGAGTCCGACTAAAATACGGCTTAGGAAAGGAGGCCGGGGCAAGGGTTCTTTTTGTATATAAGTAGATCTCTTGTAGGAGGTGACCAGAAATCACAATCACAAAAACTCCGAGTTTTATGTTCTCTTTACTTTTTTACTTCTCTCTTCTCAATAAGTTATTTCCTACCCATTCTTTTTCAACTTGTTTTCCTCTCCATTAGATCAACCTTGAGACAAATACTCTGGATCCGTCTTGAAATCTTTTTGATGTTCTACCTTTTTTTCCCTCAACAAAGTTCCTAAGATTTGCTATATAAGTGTTTACCAATTCAGTGTGATTTTTTTTAATACGTAAATTCATTGTGATTTACAATTCTATGCCTTTGGTACATATTACACAGTAAGGTAACTAAGGTGGACCAGGGCATTCGACCCGGGAAGATACCAAAAAAAAGACGCATGTACGAAATCAGTGATGTCAGAATTTAATTGTCAGCTCAAAATATTAGCTTCGTGTTGTTCAGTAAAAGGAAATTATTACCAAATACAACAATAGAAGGATCCAGAAGAGTAGAGACCAAGAAAGCAAATTCAAAGCGAGCACGCAAATAAGAACCCAGAACATAACCGAAGGCGAAAATGAATATTGCAACGGCAATCAAATAAAGTCAAAAAGTTGAGAACATTCAGGTTAATAGCCAAAAAAAATCATTGCAAATGAAGACCAACAATAAAACCCAGCGGACAAATAGAAGGTGGTCGAATTACAAGAAAATTGTATTTTGTTAATGTGGATTCTAATTACCTAAATTTTTTTTGATAAAATTATCTCTTAAATAGAAAGTCAATGTTCGACTCTATAGTAAGTATTAGCTATTGAAAAAATCAAACCACTTATAATCTACCGGAAAAAGTCATTTATTAGGTCAAAAGAAAGTTATATTCACCTAGATATGTATCCCTTAAATAATAGTTTATTCTCTCTGGTGCATGTGCTTTATCATAAAATACTATTATATGCATGTGCATCGTAGTTTAGAATAATTTCTGATTTCACATATATTAATAAGTTTTGGAAAAATTTGCTTAAGTATCTTGTAGTATCGCAAAAAATCAAGTCAGTACCATGTGGTTTAAAACGTATTAATTGAGTCATACTTATTTCAATTAAAATCAATTAAAGGCTCGGACAGCTGCCCGAACCATGCCCGTCTTGCCCGGACCCTGCCCTGCCACGTGGACCAGCCACATCAGCATTTGTTAATGACATAGAATTCTCTCCCCCTTCCCCTCTCTCTTTCCAACTTTCCCTCTCTTCTTCTTCTTCTTCTTGCAAAACCCACCCACCCACCTTCAACCCCTCCCCAACCCAGAAACTCAGCAACAAAAATTATAGGGAAAAGTCCACTTTAGTACTCTGTGGTATCGCGAAAAATCAAGTCAGTACCCTGTGGTTTAAAACGTATCAATTGAGTCATACTTATTCCAATTAACATCAATTAGAGGCCCGGGCAGCTGCCCGGACCTGCCCGAACCTCCCCGACCCCTGCCTGAACTACGTGGCTAGCCACGTCACCAAATTTTGATGATGTGGCGCCACGTGGAGAGGAGGAGGAGGAGGAGGATGCAGGGAGGAGGAGGAGGAGGAGGAGGAGGAGGAGGACGCGGGGGCAGGAGGAGGAGGAGGAGAACGCGGGGGAGGAGGAGGAGGAGGAGGAGGAGGACGCGGGGAGGAGGAGGAGGAGAACACGGGGGGAGGAGGAGGAGGAGGAGGAGGAGGACGCGGGGAGAGGAGGAGAAGGAGGAGAACGCGGGGGGGAGGAGGAGGAGGAGGAGAATGCGGGGGGAGGAGGAGGAGGAGGAGGACGCGGGGGGAGGAGGAGGAGGAGGAGGACGCGGGGGGAGGAGGAGGAGGAGGAGGACGCGGGGGGAGGAGGAGGAGGAGGAGAACGCGGGGGGAGGAGGAGGAGGAGGAGGAGGACGCGGGGGGAGGAGGAGGAGGAGGAGGACGCGGGGGGAGGAGGAGGAGGAGGAGGAGGATGCGGAGGAGGAGGCGGAGGAGGAGGAGGAGGAGGAGGGGAGGAGGAGGATGTCCACGTGGCGCCACATCATCAAAATTGGGTGACGTGGCTGGCCACGTAGTTCGGGCAGGGGTCGGGTAGATTCGGGCAGGTCCGGGCAGCTGCCCGGGCCTCTAATTGATGTTAATTGGAATAAGTATGACTCAATTGATACGTTTTAAACCACAGGGTACTGACTTAATTTTTTGCGATACCACAGGGTACTAAAGTGGACTTTTCCCAAAATTATATCACCCCGGTGGCATTATTTCCTAATTAGCAAAATTATAATAGAATTCAATTCAACATCAAGAAACCAAAATCATATAAACAACTCTGGCCAATGCATTAACATATAACATCGAAAACTAAAAACTCACTCAAAGCATTAGCTACATAAATCAAAAGAAAAAAAAATCAACATACATTAGAAGTTCGAAGCATACCCACTACTAGAAGACCCAACCAGGGCATCAAATCATCGAATCTGGTCGTTGACCCGCCTTGTCCCTTCCCCCGCAGGAGGCTTCGACTTGGAGGGAGCCCAAAACCGAAGATAATGGACTAGTAGACTCCATAATTCATTAGAGTTCGGATTCAGTTGGGACAAGAGTTGTCCCCATTGAAATAGATCAAGTCATTATATTTATAGATACAGTTTTTAATGACTGTCAGATATGTAGATACGATTTTTAATGAAATATGATGGTCTAAACAAAATCTCCTCCCCTATTCAATCCAAAACCAATTCATTATGTGGACTGCCCTCTAGATTTTAATCAATCAGCAATAATTGTTTTTAAGTGGAAATCAATCAGCAATAATTAAAAGACAATGGAGGTTAGAGAGAAAATTCAATTTCTTGAAAAATGAAATATTTCAAAAAACTCTGGCGTAAAAAAATTACTTTTTTTAGTGAGATTTAAATTATTTTCACAATTTCGGATCTTAGACGGTCATGGGATTCGATCCTCCCACCTCATGCTTAAGGACTGACACTGTATCCATGAGACCATTAATAAATTGGTAAAAAAATTACTTTAGAACGAAAGAAAAGTTACACTGACCAGTTCTGACCAGAACTGTCGGGAAGGCTCCTATAAATGATTCAAAAATAAAAGCATGCAGAAGACAAATGGTGGACGGCGCTGTAGATTTTAATCGATCATAGTTAAAAACAATGGTGCCATCTGGATTTGCGTCGTTGGACATCTAATATTAAATAGTTAGATGTCTAGGGAGGCCGATCGCGCGGAGCAATGGCGATTTTTTTTCCAAGTTGTATTATCTAGTGACTGTGTAAAATTAGATTATGCGATATATCACATCAAAGGAGATTTTATTTTTTCATGTACTTTTTTTCTATCACGAATTTTTATCACTAAATTTTCTCGTGATACAATTTTGAAGAGGCTGACGATCGCAACTTCACAAAATGCCGAAAGGATATATTGCACTTAGTAGTATGTAATTTGCTATTTTACATATATTTTTACGAATTTTTGCCCTCCATTTCAAAAAAAAAATTTAATACATTTTTTTTTTTCAAAATGGAATATTATCTTTCTATTTATAATTAGCATGTCGTTATAAAAGAAATTAGCACGATTGCTGCCTATAAATAACCCCAACGCATCCCCAGCAACTGCACACCTCAGTTAGCAATTCCCTACGAAGCAACAACCATTCCCTTGGAACCCAGAAACCAACCAAAGCTAACCCAGAAATGGCGCAAGAAGAAGTGATGCTGTTGGACTCCTGGCCGAGCCCATTCGGGATGAGGCTGAGGATAGCGCTGGCCGAGAAGGGCATCAAGTACGAGTACAGAGAAGAGGACCTCTTTAACAAGAGCCCACTCCTCCTCCAGATGAACCCCATCCACAAGAAGATCCCCGTCCTCGTCCACAAGGGCAAACCCATCTGCGAGTCCCTTATCGCCGTCCAGTACATCGACGAGGTCTGGCACCACACCTCCCCTCTGCTCCCCGCCGACCCTTACCACCGGGCCCAGGCTAGGTTCTGGGCCGACTTCGTCGACAAGAAGGTACCTTAAGGGACTCTTTTCTTTCGGGTAAAATGGCGGTCATGTCTCGGAATAATATGGTTGATGCTTATACTGCAGGTCTATGATCTCGGAAAGAAGGTGTGGAGTACAAAAGGAGAAGAACAGGAGGCAGCCAAGAAGGAATTCATTGAATGCCTCAAGTTGCTGGAGAAGGAATTCGGGGAGAAGCCTTCCTTCGGAGGCGAAAACCTGGGGTTCGTGGATGTTGCGCTCATCCCTTTCTACACCAGGTTCTACACCTACGAGACCTCGGGCTTCGTGGATGCCTGTCATAAAGCGGCCTCTCGTGAAACTGTTGATCACAACTCTGCTAATAAGCTTCATAACAGTGCATACATGATACTACTAGTAGCAAAACTCTATTGCGCGTTGCAACTTGGAGTTAGTAGCCTTATTAGGATAGCTATGTCCAAAGCATGCACAAAAGCTAACACAGACAGTAGACATATTCTAGTAATCTAAAAAATAATAGCTAAAGGAAATAATCAAGGCCGAACCCACCATAGCCTAGCTACGCCATAAACAGGGCGAATAACAAAAACCACAGGTAGATTGTACCAGGACAGATCATCATTTAGATCAACCATACATCTTTTTTTTTTTTGAAAGGTAGATCAACCATACATCTAACCCTATAACTAACAACAAACATATATAACCAACAGGGGCCTAATCTAATTACATAGATAACAACAATAATATATATATATATATATATATATATATATATATATATATATATATATATATATATATATATATATGTGTGTGTGTGTGTGGGCGCGCGCGCTCTCGCATGGAACCCCGGTTGGGCTGGAGAGGTGGCCACCAGAGTGGTCAGCCCCTCAGCCAAGCCTCGACGCCGATGAGAGCTCTGACAGTATGTAATTACAGACCCCGGAGTTGCTAGGTAAGAACTCCCCTGGAAACCGAAAAGAAAAAAATCGTTGCTTAGCTTTTACCGAGGGGCTGAGCGAGAGGCACGAAAAGGACTGCGACAGGAGGGAGTTGACCAGTTCTTGGTGGATGGGAGTTGGGCGATCTGGGTTCAAGCGAACTATGAGGTCTCAGAGTGAAGCCGAGGAGTGAGGCCAAGGTCTTTGGGTGAGTAGGACGGGGCGGGTTGGTCGAGGCCGGGTGCTTAGCTTGAAGATTTGGCGATCGGCTAGAGGAGATTTGGGCTAAAGCAGAAAGCAGATATCCGGAAGGTAGATGGCGGAGATTCAGAAGGCAGATGGTGAGGATCTGAGCTAAGGCGAATGGCACTAGACGAAAGGCGGAAGGCTGCGAGGTCGTAAATCCAGAAGCAGAAGAACCAGCTCGGGTATGCACACGAGTCTCAAAATCTTCGCCGATGCCGATGGTGGCAGATGATGGAAAAAAATTAGCCACTTAGGGCTGGTTTGGGGGCAGATATTTTCTCTCTCTCGAGAGAGAACTACTTCCTTTTTTTTCTTTTTAGCGTCTTATGAAAATGTGAATATGTTTCGCCATCTGACTCTAGGGCTGGATTGGGGGGAATCCCATGTTCAAAATAAAGAGTTGTTTGGTTGAATTTAATGTAAAACGACTCTTATTTGGGTTTGGATATTGAGATTGTATAAGGGTGCGTTTAGTGATTCTGTAGTCTCTGATATGTTGTCGTGTTCAATTTTATTCTAATGGCATGTGAATTGTAGTGTGATGTAATTTTTAGTATTGTTTCAAGTAAAATGTTGGTCATTTCCCAGACTAATACAGTTTATAATGCTATTACTGCATGTTTCATTCTTGGAAAGAATATTTGGAGTACAAAAGGAGAAACATGAGGTGGGCAATACGAGACTCATTGAAAGCCTCAAGTTGCTGGAGAAGGAGCTCGGGAAGACCTGGGGAAATCTTCAGAGGCGAAAACCTGGACTTCCTCGATGTTGTTCTCATCCCTTTTTTATTCCTGGTTCCACACCTACAAGACCTGGGGAAATTTCAGCATCGACGTTGAGTGCCCGAAGCTAATCACCTTGACGAAGAGGTGCTTGTAGAGGGAGCTAGGGATCGCAATTAGATTCTTATCCTGAGGGTATACCTTGATCCAGACCCGAAGGATCCAAGACCCGTTGATTTTGATCGGGTCTAGACCTTGATCCTGCCCGGATCTTAATATTTTAAAAGGATAAGGACATGGATATAGATCTATAGGATCCTGCCCTAATTCTACCCGAATTTTATAAATTAATATTAAAATATATATATTAATTATTAGACATAATACTAAATTCTCAATTCTTTTGGTAGGTAAATATTCTTTATTAAAATGATAGTTCAAAACTGAGCAAGCGCAAAAAAAAAGACAAAATAAAGGGGCCCAATATTTATATCAGTTACAACCCTACCCCGACCAAAACGTTCTCTCAACCTCAAGAGGCGAAGAAGAGGGATCAAATTCTGAATTTTAACTTACTCAACTTCAACTTTTTTTGGATTTTCTTGTTTGGTTTATTTGTATTTATTTATTTAATGAATGAAAATGTCTCATTGCTATTTGAAAACTATCAAAAAATAATTTAATTTTAAAAAATTAAATATTTTATAAAAAATACAGACCAGCGGGTCGCCCTGATCTTACCCGATTTTTTAGGACCCAGATCCTGCCCGAATCCTTATTTTTAAAGAGGATAAGGGTAAAGATCTGGATCCACCATTTAAAAAGAGGGTAAGGATTTGAGTCCTATGGATCCTACCCAGATCCTGCCCATTGCCATCCCCAAGTCAGTCTCCAAGTCGCTCCCAGACCCTAAAATGAGAATGTCGTTTTGCTTAAGTACAAGAGAGATCTTGTTAAAGTGCAAGATTATTTATTATGCAAGCAGTATAGGTGCATTAAATAAATTATGAGAACTTATAGGATTATACAGAATTTTATGGTAAGAAGTAAGTGGAGCTTACCATAATTTTGTCTTGATAGCCTGTAATAGTCATTGGGTAGACTAAAGCTTATTAGTGTATATTGTGACTGATGCTCTAGTATCGTATTATTTAAGAAAGACACGTGATCCTTTCAGAGGAAAGAACACTATAACACATAGATCGTGTCATGTGGTTTCTAAGTCATTTCAATTTTTCTACTGTAAGATCAATTCCAAAAATTATGGTTTCTGGAACTCTAGCCTTAAGATATTAAACATATTTGGGAAGTATGATTCCAGTGCTACTAGCTTGAAATTTTTTTAAAGAGTCATGTTTAGATTCGACCTGGCAAGGCTGACTAGAAAAGTTGGCTTAATCATGATGTCATAACTCTATTAGCGGAGAGCTTCTTTATCGATCACATTCTTGAAGATTCGTGAGTCACCGACAACCTATTTTGTTTAGTGTGACATAATAGTGGACATGAATAGATTGTTCGAGAAATCACATATAGAAATAATGAATGTGAGACAAGAGATAGGGTAAGACATACTTTATATAATGGAGGTGTTAATCGATATGCTATCATTTATGTATTTTTTTGTACTCTTCGGTTTAGGTAAGTGCACTCGATGTATACTGATGGCATGATATATGTGCGAAACACGAAATGTGAGAGAGTATTACAGATTATAGTCAATAATGTGTGAGTGAGAGATATTGACAATTACCATATTTCCACCCATAATTGCCATAAATCATGTAACCTCCCTAAGTTGGAAGGAGTTACAGATCCATAATTGCTGAATTGAAGGATGCTAGAGTTCAATTCCTAGCGAGATATAATTATGGAGTAAAAAAATTACCTTTCAAAAATCCATAATTGTCACAAAATCAATAACCTCGTTATTTAGTGAGAGGGAGTCATAAATTCTGCAACCCCTAATTAGTGGGAGGAAGTTACAAGCAATAATGAATGTTATCTAAAATATGAATGGGTCTATCCTAAAAAAAATATATGAATGGGTCAGAAATTCACACGAAAAGTCCCTCTATAATCTTTGAGGAATTTAACTTATGGAATCCAATCTTTATTTCGATTACATCAGAAGATATCGAACCAGTGATAAGCTTTCCTTATGATCATGTGAAGAATCCTATAGAAAGTCTATGTTACAATATTAATTTAAATTTATGGATATAATTGTTTATAATCAATTTTAAGGTTCATAGATATATGAATCTGAATTATATGCATGGAATCTTGAGAGTAATTTTCCAAAAGGGGTTTATTTTCCCGACAATTCTCTGAATGAGGTTCTCGGGGAATGTTTTCCCTGTCTGAGGTTGAGCACAAAAATACTCTGCCTGCAGCATTTTAATTTGCAAGAAAACGCTCCTCCGCCAGCGTTTTCTATTCAAAACACTCCAATTGGAGCGTTTTCAGTCAAAAATTGAATCTACGAGTTGGCTCGGCTCGGCTCTAATGTGGAGGGCAATTTTTTCCTAAAAACGCTATGGCTTGGGCGTTTTGTGAGCAGGTGGGGCCAGGGAAAAAAATTCCAAATAAAAACACACATTGACCCTTGTTCGGAATCGAACCCAAGACCTCCAATTTATTAGATAAGCACTTAAACCAACTGAACTACAAGAACATTTTGACTAATTACCTTGTAATAAATAATATATTAGATAGATAAGAGTTTCATTTTATTATTTATGAAATACATATTTATTAAATTAATACGTATTTATGAAATTAATACGTATTTATGAAATACATATTTATTAAATTAATACGTATTTATGAAATACATATTTATTAAATTAATAGGTATTTATGAAATACATATTTATTAAATTAATACATATTTATGAAATACGCATTTATTAAATTAATACATATTTATGAAATACATATTTATTAAATTAATACATATTTATGAAATACGCATTTATGTAATAAAATATTTATGAAATACATATTTATTACATGTATTTATGTAACATATTTTATATTACATATATACATATTTTTGTAAGAAATATTCTATTACATAAATATGTATATATGTAATATACATAAATAATAATATATTACATAAATATATTTATATGTAATAGATAATACGTTAGATAAATACGTATTTATGTAATAAATAATATATTTCATGAAATACTTATTTATGTAATAAATATTATATTACATAAATGCGTATTTCATAATTACATAAATATGTATTTCATAAATAATAAAGGAGGAACTCTTATCTATCTAATATATTATTTATTACAAGGTAATTAGTTAATAAGTTCTCGTAGCTCAATTGGTTTGAGTGCTTATCTATAAAATTGAAGTTCTTGGGTTCGATTCCGAACAAAGGCTAATGTGTGTTTTTATTTGGAATTTTTTCCCCTGGCCCCACCTTGCTCACAAAACGCCCAAGCCATAGCGTTTTTAGGCAAAAATTGCCTTTTCTTTTGAACCAGAAAACGCTCCAGCGTGAGCATTTTCTGGTTAAAAATAATAATGTAAAAAAATAAAATGCTCTTGCGGAAGCATTTTCTGGTAAAAAATAAAACTCTCCAGCGGGAGCGTTTTCTGGTAAGAAAATAAAACATTGAGTCGGTTCTCTTCAATTTTAATTTTCTAATTTTCAGATAATTAACAAAATAAATTTAAAGTTTCTATCGTATGTTGTCAATGCTTTGTCAAGCTGGACTCGTTATTACAGATGTTAATTGCCCAATAACATATATTACCATATATACTATACATGTAAAAGTTATTACCATCGGTAGCAATTAAATGGGACAATTGGAATTAAATTGGTGGAAATCGAAATCACAGGGTCCGGTAAAAAAACTCAAAAATTACATAGTTAAAAGGGAAGAAAAGAAAACGCTCGCGCTGGAGCAGTTTTTGGTTAAAAAATGCCGTTAAAGGTAAAAAAAATAAAACGCTCCCGTTTTCTGGTAAAAAAATAATCAGGTGAAAAAAGAAAATGCTTCAGGGGGAGCGTTTTCTGGTTCAAAAAGAAAATGCTCCCGCTGGAGCGATTTTTGGCCAGCCGAGCCGAGAGAATATCTCTGCCACAACGGGCAGCTCGGCTTGACTGAAAACGCTCCAGCTGGAGCGATTTCATTCGAAAATGCTGCCGGAGCAGCGGTTTTGTGCGAAGCAAAATCGCTCCCCGCAGAGCGATTTTCTGCTCGACCCCAGACAAGGAAAACATTCTCCGACAACCCCATTCAGAGAATTGTCGGGGAAATAAACCCCCTTTTGTAAAATTACTCGAATCTTGAGGTATTAACCCTCGTGAGTTTTAATTAGATATTGACAAAATATTCATAAGTATTTGATTCAGTAGGCAATGAATTTTTTTTAAACAAGACACGCTATTTAATTTTTTTTATTATTAGTTGTGTAATTTCTTTATAAGTTCTATTAAAATTTATTCAAGAATTATATAAATTAAATATTTAGTACAATAATCAATGTTTGAAAAAAAAACCGGAGGGCAACTTAAGATTCTTCCAGTTTCCGTGTTAACCCGGTCCAAATGGTCGATTGTCGATCGAACTAGAGTTTTTCAAATAAAAAATATATTATTAATTATATGTAGTGTCAAATTATTACAAAAGTATAATTATAAATATAATTTTATTTCAAATGTTATAATTTGCAAGCATTAAAATTATAATTTATTTAGTTTTAATCTAGGGAAAAGTTCACTTTAGTACGCTATGTTATCATCGATTATCATTTTGGTACCATGTGGTTCTAAAATGTTAAATTATCAAATTAGTACCAAATATGTTTATAATTTTACAAAACAACCCTCCGTTCTTCATCCTCCTCTCTCTCTCTCTCTCTCTCTCTCTCAGGTCCAGAGACAAATTAGTCTCTGTGTCACCGCCCTGGTCACCTTTGTCCCCATCCCGAAGCTCCACCGCTTCATGCCCGAATTAGTAAAAACACTTCACCCATACGATTGATGTTGTTGAGCACCTCACCAACCCCACCAACCACCACACCTCTCCGCTTCCTGGGCCGCCCAATCAATTAAAATAGAGTCATCCCAAATCAAAATCAATGAGGGTTCAACGCCAGGTTGCGGCCTTCTCTTTGAGCTCCATAGTTTCTATCGGGGATCTTCTGAGACGGAGGAGCTCCCTCGTCCAAGAATCGACCAAGCAACTCCACTTCTTGGCGGGTGGTTCGAGATGGATCCAAGCTGGCTTCTGAAGGTGATATTGGCTCTGTTTTTTGTCGCCTTAGGGTTCCTCTACGCGGTTAAGAACACTGCCTCAAAGTACTTCGAAGCCGATGCTAGCTTCAAGGGTTCTTGTCGGAGAGGGAGGGACGCAATGCCCGGACAGCCCGCTGATGCATGCGCCATCTGCATATCGCCTTTCCGTTCTTGTTTTGCTTTCTTTTTTTCCTGCGTGTTGATTGATTGGATTAGTAGGGAAAGGGCGTGGATTTAGCTTGTGGAATTTTTCTTCTTGAAGTTTATATTGTTTTTTTCTTCTCGTTTTATGTTGGCTTCTAGTGGGAGTGGTTTCAAAGGCTTCAATTGGCAGTTCTTTTCTAATTATGGAATTTGGATTCGAAGGGTAGCTGATTTTTTTGTGTTTGTCTTTGGGTGTTGTGTTTATTTGTGTCCCATTGTTGTTTGGTTGAAGTTTGGGAAGATGAAAAGGTTGGAGATGAACATGGCATTGGAAGAAGAGAGAGGGAAGGTTAAATATATTTTTTTAATTATAAATAAATTCGGTAATTTATTCAATGTCATATCAGCAACGACTAATCCAGACCACTACCACATGGCGATCTACTTAGGCGTTAAAACGATGTCGTTTTGATAAAAAAAATTGCGAACCAAAATTTTGAAACTGTTAGTGATAAAAATTAGAATAAGTTGGACCTGTTTTAACATTTTAGAACCACAAGATACCGAAGTGATAATCGGTGATACCACAAGATACTAAAATGAACTTTTTCTTTTAATCTAATAAATTTTAAGTTTAAATTTATTAAAAAGTCATTTTTTTTGGGGGCCGATCGATCCAATAGAGTGACGTGGCCAATACCATCCGTTGGACTACCATCTGAAATTAGGTAAAAAAACAACCTCAATATGATCCCGACTTAGGGGTTGGATTCAGTGGGGACCGCACTTGTTCTTATTGAAATAGATCAAGTAATTATACTTATAGACACGATTTTAAATAACTTTCAGATCTCAAGACACAATTTTTAATGAAATCTGATGGTTCAAATGAAATTCTCTCCGTAGGGACGACTTTTCTATTATCCCCGCTCAATCCAAAATTTCGACCGTAGAGGCCAGATCGCCAATCAGACCGTGTTTTTCAACACATTACAATAAATGGAAACCAACCAAACCGAATAAATCAGCAACGTCAGAAATTCAATGTCACACTACTCTATAAAAGGAAATCATTACCAAATACGGAAATTTATTAAAAATAGAAGGATTCAGAGACCAAGAACTCATTATCTTGTAAAAAAAAGAGACCAAGAAATCTAATCCAAAGGTGTCACGCAACAAGGCAAAAAATTTCCCTATAAAGAACCCCAACGCAACCTCATCACCTGCACACTCCAATTCCCTACTAGTGCCACTCCCCACCGAGCATCAACCATTCCCATAGAACTGAGAGACCTAACCCAGTGGCGGAGGAGGAGGAGGTGGTTTTGTTGGACTTCTGGCTGAGCCCGTTCGGAATGAGGCTGAGGATAGCGCTGGCGGAGAAGGGCGTCAAGTACGAGTTCAGAGAAGAGGACCTCTCTAACAAGAGCCCCTCCTCCTCCACATGAACCCCATCCACAAGAAGATCCCCGTCCTCGTCCACAAGCGCAAGCCTGCCTGCGAGTCCCTTATCGCCGTCCAGTACATCGACGAGGTCTGGCCCCGCTCCTCCCCTCTGCTCCCCGCCGACCCTCACCAACGGGCCCAGGCCAGGTTCTGGGCCGACTTCGTCGACAAGAAGGTACCTTTAGGGGACTCTTCTCTTTTGAAGATATATTTTAGGCACTATCAAACAATTAGATCAACCGGCAAGATCCTGTTATTTGATTGTGAAGGTGTTAAGTGTTGGAGAATTGGTTTATTAACCAAGGAAGAGATGGCCCAATACAAGTGAGTGTATTGGGCTTTGGCCCAAATATTTAATTAGAGGGAGAATCCTAATTAAATATAATAACTAAGTAATTAGTGGGCAACTTTGAGCTAATTTAATTGAAGGTCACACCAATTGATTTTGGGTGTTTGTGAGATCAATACGAAGCTCGTTGATAGAGCTTCGTAACGATATATAACACTTGCGAAAATCCAATTCTCGGGGTGAATGAAAATTGGCTTTAAAGTGGTATGGTTGTTATTAAAATAAGCACAATCCCACATTGGTTAGCGCACCATGCTGAGACAAGTTTATAAGGGACTAGAAGTCTAGCATAGGTAAACTGGTGGAGAAGGGAGAAGCTTCTCGCGCCGTCCGTCCGTCCGTCCGTCCGTCCGGCTCGGCTCGGCTCGGCACGCACGCACGCGCGCGCGCCCCCCGCCCCGCCCCGTCCCGGGCCGGGCTCGGGCTCGGGCTCGGGCACGGGTTGCGAGATTGTGGGGCCTTATCTTTTTAGAACTGGGCCGGACTTGTTGTAGCGATCCTAGGCCCAAAAAGTCCTCTGGGCTTTTTGGACTTCCGTTTGGACAAGCCCACACTCTGGAACCTTCTTCACCTTCCAGGTGGCTTTGAATTTAAATTTGGAATTTAAATTCAAGCCAATAAATGGGATAATAGCCTAATGAATATGGGGGTTTTATGGGTCTTGTAACAGCCCATTTAATGGGTGGGTTAATGGCCCTATTAAATCCGAATTTGGCTGTTGGAGGTCCAAGGCTGCCTATAAAAGGAGCCCACCTTCTTCATTCCAAATCATCCCAGCTCACACTCTTCCTTGAGCTCTCTACTTCTCCCTCCATAGCATAGCATTTCTCACTTTCATTTGTGTCGGAGTTCTAAGGCTACGAAAGGTTCGAAAGCTGTACGAAAGTGCTTCCTTTGTACACGAGGTTGGGCGTTGTACCTTGGGAACTCTCTTACCCACGGAGGCCTGAAGCATATAGGCGGGTAATAAGAGTTTAAGGGCACACGGTAAAACTGTGGCCTCATCCAGGATTGCATCCGAAATCCCTAGCTCGAAGAAGACGGTTGTACACACTTACTTACAAGTGTGATTGTGAGCATACCTCTAAACTCTTCTCTTTATATGCTTACGATCTATGTTTGCATACTCGTATTAAACCATAGTTTACTAATATTCTTTCTAACAATCTTAAACTCTTATTAGTATTAGTAAATTATGTTCGTAATCGTTCTTGCCATCCAGTAGCATTTTCTAGTTTATGGACATACCCTCGTAGCCTGCAAACTGCAAACTGTTCTGTGGTGTTATTTTCAAGAAGTTTTAGCGGTATAATGAAAGTCACTTTCTTGCGAAATTAAACCTGCAAACTGTTCTGTACTAATTCTGTTCTGTGGACTAAATCCTAGTTTTTTTTTACAATTGTTGTCATGATCTCTCTTATAACGTAAGCGTATTTAATCTGCTTGCTTCGTTTGGTGTTTGACAGAAACAAGGATATAAATGAATTAGTAGAAAAAAACATTTTTGCTTCTGTAACATTCGATTAAATAATTGGAAGGTGTTTCGTTAATTATACTATAGACAACGGTTTGAGGTTTTTGAATTGCTACTGGTCTAATTATCAATTTTCCTCGCAAGTGTCAACTACAGTTAGTAGTCGGTTACATCAAAAGTAAATCGGCCTAAATCCAAACTGAATTAAATTCACCAATTGTTGAATGCGGGCTTGACAGTTTCCAGCGTTACTTCTGAATATCATCGCTGGGTTTATTTTATTTGTGGATGACCGTTGGGTTATTCTAATTGCTCTAATTTATTGGAAAACCTGGGCTTGGCCCATAATTGCATATTAGAGTTTTTCAACGTGTTGGGTTTTCTGTTGGACTCAAACCCGTTACTTACAAAAGTCTATCTTGGTGATATTTTTTAGATGGCTGGAATTAACAACTCTCCCCCACTTAACAACTCCGGTGCGACGAACACCGCTGATGACAACTTGAACGAGGAAGTTCCTGTTGTGAGGGCTAGCGGCGCTGAGGCCGTCATGCCGGGTCATAGACACCCAATGCCACTGCCGTACTCTCATCTTGAGAAACCGGAAAAGTTCAAGAGTGGAAATTTCAAGAGATGGCAACAAAAAATGTTGTTCTACTTGACCGCCTTGAACTTTAGCCGGTATGTCAAGGAAGAGAAACCCAAAGAGAATGTGAGTGATCCGCATCAAACTGCGATCCACAGCGCATGGGTACATGAAGATTACCTATGTCGCAACTATATATTGGGTTCTCTCGACGATTCGCTTTACGGCGTCTACTATACCAAAGAAACGTCTAAGGATCTTTGGGAATTGTTGGAGCACAAATATAAAGTTGACGACGCCGGTGCAAAGAAATTTGTGGCCGGGCGCTTCCACGACTATCGGATGGTCGATGGAAAGAGCGTTGTGGAACAATGTGAAGAGCTGCAATTGATCTTTCATGATCTTGCAATGGAGGAAATGGCCATCAATGATGCCCTCCAAGTGGCGATGGTAATTGAGAAATTACCACCATCTTGGAAGGACTTCAAGATGTACCTTAAGCACAAGAGGAAGAAGATGACTCTCGAGGACCTTATCCGAAGGTTGCGCATCGAGCAAGACAACCGAAAGGTTGATAAGAAACCAAGTGGCATGGTTGCTAAGGCCAATGTGGTCGAGACCGGGGGGAGCTCCCGTGGGAACAAGCGAAAACGCTCAAATGATTCCAAGGGAGATGCTCAGAACAAGAGCTTTACTGGTGCCTGCTTTGTTTGCAACAAGACCGGCCATCGTGCCAAAGATTGCTACAAACGTCTAGCCGCGGAGGGTAAGAAGACGGCAGGACCAAGCAAGGGCAAGAAGAAGAAGCCCGCCAATGCTAACATTGCGGAGGCTAGCTTGAGCTCCGACCTCGATGAGATGCACCTCACGGCCGTTGTGTCCGAGGTGAACCTCGTGGGTGGGAACTCGAAGGAATGGTGGGTGGACACGGGGGCTACCCGCCACATTTGTGCCAACAAATGGATGTTCAAGACCTATCAACCGGTCGATGATGAGAACTGCTACATGGGAAATTCTGCAGTCTCAAAGGTTGAAGGCAAGGGGACGGTCATGCTGAAGATGACCTCGGGCAAGGAGCTGACCTTGACTGATGTGCTGCATGTGCCCGAGATTCGAAAGAATCTTATCTCCGGAGTGGTGCTCAACAAGAGGGGCTTTCGGCTTGTGTTCGAGTCCGACAAGGTCATCATGTCCAAGGGAGGGATGTTCGTTGGCAAGGGATACTTGACCAATAATCTTTTTAAGATGAGTGTAATGACTTTAGCTCCCAAGGCAAAGTCTAGTGATAAGATTGATGTGGTTGCCGCCAATAAGGCTAGCACGAGCAATAATGTAATGAATGTTGCCGATAAGGCCAATGAGAAAGTGAAGGTTGCTTATTCTCGGGATTCGTTATATTTATGGCATGGTAGACTAGGTCATGTGAACTATAAGTCTTTGCAAAGGCTAATATCACTTAACCTACTACCAAAGTTTAACATCGATCACAAACATAAGTGCGAGACTTGTGTTGAGGCCAAGTACGCCAGAGCATCTTCCCACTCGATTGAGCGAAGCACGGAACCGTTGGATTTAATCCACACCGATGTGTGTGATTTAAAATACGTACAAACGCGTGGCGGTAAAAATTATTTTATAACTTTTATCGACGATTGTACGAGGTATTGCTATGTCTACTTGATGAGAAGTAAAGACGAAGCAATAGACATGTTCATTCACTATAAGAATGAAGTTGAGAACCAACTTGGCAAGAAGATCAAAAATCTTCGAAGTGACCGAGGTGGTGAATATGAATCTCCATTTGCACAAGTTTGTGCCGAGAATGGAATCGTTCATCAAACTACGGCGCCTTATTCTCCCGAGCAAAATGGAATTGCGGAAAGGAAGAATAGGACGCTTAAGGAAATGATGAATGCGATGCTTATTAGTTCCGGATTACCAAGGAATTTGTGGGGGAAGCGGTGCTTTCGGCCAACTATGTGCTCAACAGGGTACCACATAAAAAGTTGGCTAAAACACCTTACGAATTATGGAAAGGTCATGCGCCTAGCTATAAATTCCTAAGAGTTTGGGGATGTCTTGCTAAGGTTCCGATCCCACCTCCTAAAAGGACAAGGATAGGACCCAAGACGGTGGATTGTGTGTTTATCGGTTATGCACAAGATAGTGCTGCATATCGATTCTTGGTACACAAGTCAGATAACTCTGATATCCACGTAAATACTATCATAGAAGCCAGGGATGCTTCATTCTTTGAGGAAAACTTTCCTCACAAAGCTCGAACTGGTGTTGACCGTCAAGTTGACCAAAGTGGAAGCAATGTGGGGGGAGAAGAACCTCAAGATGAAGTTGAAGAGCCTAGGCGTGGGAAAAGGGCTAGAAAAGAAAAGTCCTTCGGATCAGATTTCCTAACATATCTGTTAGAAAAGGATCCAGTAACCTACAAAGAAGCAATGTCTTCTACAGACTCTGCTCTTTGGAAGGAAGCGGTGAATAGTGAGATAGAGTCTATCTTACATAATCACACTTGGGAACTAGTAGATCTACCTCCGGGTAGTAAACCACTAGGCCATAAGTGGATCTTCAAAAAGAAGATGAAGCCTGATGGTACAGTGGATAAGTACAAGGCAAGACTTGTTGTTAAAGGCTACAAGCAAACTGAGGGTGTTGATTATTTTGACACATATGCTCCTATCTCCAGGAAAACGTCTATTAGGTTAGTCATAGCCTTGGCGGCTTTGTTTAACCTAGAGATCCATCAAATGGATGTGAAGACGGCCTTCCTTAATGGAGATATGGAAGAGGAGATTTACATGGAACAACCCGAAGGTTTTGTGGTTCCAGGTAAAGAACATAAGGTGTGTAAACTTGTAAAATCTTTGTATGGACTAAAACAAGCACCTAAACAATGGCACGAAAAGTTTGATAGTGTAATACTATCTAACGGGTTTCAGATAAACCAATGTGATAAATGTGTCTACGTGAAAGGAGATGATAACGACTATGTGATAGTTTGTCTCTACGTAGATGACATGTTGATCGTGGGTAATAATGATAATATCAAAATTACCAAGAAAATGTTGTCACAAAATTTCGACATGAAAGACTTGGGACAAGCGGATGTAATACTTGGGATGAAAATCACCAAGACTTCAGAAGGTTACGCGCTTTCCCAAGGTCACTATGTGGAAAAAATACTTGACAAATTCGATAAGGATAGCAATGTAATTGCGAGAACTCCTATGGAAGTGGTGTCGAGTCTCTACAAGAATCGCGGAGAGAGTGTGAGACAACTAGAATATTCTAGAGTTATAGGCAGTCTAATGTACCTCATGGACTGTACTAGACCAGATATTGCAAACTCGGTTAACAGATTATCGAGATATACGAGTAATCCCAATTATGAACATTGGAAAGCGATAGTTAGAGTCCTTAGATATCTAAGGTACACTGCTAACTATGGATTACACTATACGAGACATCCAGCCGTTCTGGAAGGGTATTCAGACGCGAACTGGATCTCGGACTCCAAGAATATAAAATCCACTAGCGGATACATATTTACATTTGGAGGAGCAGCGATCTCGTGGAGATCATGCAAACAAACTTGCATTGCTAGATCAACTATGGAATCAGAATTCATAGCGTTGGATCTAGCAGCTGAAGAGGCGGATTGGCTCCGAAGTTTCTTGGAGGACATCCCGATGTGGTCAAAACCAGTGCCTCCCATTAGCGTGCACTGTGATAGTCAATCAGCTATTGGAAGAGCACAAAATAATGTGTATAATGGAAAGTCTAGACACATACGTCGTAGACATAAATCCGTGAGAACGTTATTGAGAACGGGTGTGATATCTTTAGACTATGTAAAGTGAAAAGAGAACATCGCGGATCCATTAACTAAGGGTCTAACGAGAGACCAAGTTGAGGTATCATCGAGGGGAATGGGATTAAAGCCCACGAAATGACCTAAACCCATGATGGCAACCCAACCTGGATCGTAAATCCCGATCTGCAGGTTCAAAGGAAAAACCGAATTGTGAGGCTAGGGTCGAACAAAGCACTCGGGAAATTGAGTTCCTTGCCTATTCCTATGTTGGAAGAGTGATAGATCTGTACATGTGAAGGTTAAGCTTTAAGCTTTTAATGATCCTTATACTTCGAGTATATATATAAGTGGGGTGTGGCAGGATACTCCTTATAAGAGATCACCTATTTCGAATGTGAAGGGGCCGCTTCTATGAGATGAGTTAATGGCTAAATCTCTAGAGCATTCGATGAAGTTTCCAAGGCAGTCCAGGGCCAAAATGGACAACAACGAAAGAACCAAGTAGTGGTTTGAGAAAGAGTTGTGTGAGTACCTTTGTCTTGGTATACATGAAACGCCGAACAGTTCAAGGCATCGCGTCCACTGGTTGGCAAGTATATCCGAAGGTATTTCACTAAGGAAGGTTCAAGGCTTTCAACCACCTTTCCTGATGCAACAAATTCTCGCAGAACTCCAAGTTGCATGTAGCATTGGTAGGCTCATATCATATATAAGCCAATTTGCATTCATGTGGGGGATTGTTGGAGAATTGGTTTATTAACCAAGGAAGAGATGGCCCAATACAAGTGAGTGTATTGGGCTTTGGCCCAAATATTTAATTAGAGGGAGAATCCTAATTAAATATAATAACTAAGTAATTAGTGGGCAACTTTGAGCTAATTTAATTGAAGGTCACACCAATTGATTTTGGGTGTTTGTGAGATCAATACGAAGCTCGTTGATAGAGCTTCGTAACGATATATAACACTTGCGAAAATCCAATTCTCGGGGTGAATGAAAATTGGCTTTAAAGTGGTATGGTTGTTATTAAAATAAGCACAATCCCACATTGGTTAGCGCACCATGCTGAGACAAGTTTATAAGGGACTAGAAGTCTAGCATGGGTAAACTGGTGGAGAAGGGAGAAGCTTCTCGCGCCGTCCGTCCGTCCGTCCGTCCGGCTCGGCTCGGCTCGGCACGCACGCACGCGCGCGCGCCCCGCCCCGCCCCGTCCCAGGCCGGGCCGGGCCGGACCGGGTTCGGGCTCGGGCTTGGGCTCGGGTGCGGGTGCGGGTACGGGTACGGGTGCGGGTTGCGGGATTGTGGGTTTGTGGGAATTGTTCCAAGTTTCAGGGCCTTATCTTTTTAGAACTGGGCCGGACTTGTTGTGGCGATCCTAGGCCCAAAAAGTCCTCTGGGCTTTTTGGACTTCCGTTTGGACAAGCCCACACTCTGGAACCTTCTTCACCTTCCAGGTGGCTTTGAATTTAAATTTGGAATTTAAATTCAAGCCAATAAATGGGCTAACAGCCTAATGAATATGGGGTTTTATGGGTCTTGTAACAGCCCATTTAATGGGTGGGTTAATGGCCCTATTAAATCCGAATTTGGCTGTTGGAGGTCCAAGGCTGCCTATAAAAGGAGCCCACCTTCTTCATTCCAAATCATCCCAGCTCACACTCTTCCTTGAGCTCTCTACTTCTCCCTCCATAGCATAGCATTTCTCACTTTCATTTGTGTCGGAGTTCTAAGGCTACGAAAGGTTCGAAAGCTGTACGAAAGTGCTTCCTTTGTACACGAGGTTGGGCGTTGTACCTTGGGAACTCTCTTACCCACGGAGGCCTGAAGCATATAGGCGGGTAATAAGAGTTTAAGGGCACACGGTAAAACTGTGGCCTCGTCCAGGATTGCATCCGAAATCCCTAGCTCGAAGAAGACGGTTGTACACACTTACTTACAAGTGTGATTGTGAGCATACTTCTAAACTCTTCTCTTTATATGCTTACGATCTATGTTTGCATACTCGTATTAAACCATAGTTTACTAATATTCTTTCTAACATTAAGGTGGAAAGGTACGAGAACGTTGAAACGGTCTTGATAATATTATTTGATTGTGAAGTAGTTGTATTGATATCAAAAATGTGTTAGGACGAAAACATGAATATTTTAATGATGTTGTTATGTGCTACATCTTTGATAAGTGTCACCTAAGTGTAGATATTTTATTAATATTGTTAGTGATATATACATGGTATCTAAATATGTTCTACCCACCTAAAATTGTTCTAGCCCTAAATTGTTCTACCTATTCTCGAGTGTGACACCTCCGTGCATAGCAGGTTGGAGCCACAAACTTTACTAAAAATCTTGCCAAAAAATTGATGAGAGTAGTGCTATACAAGGTGTCACACTCAAATACAACAACCCCAAAACAAGAATAAAAACCCCCGATCCCAAATGTCACCTTATTGTTTATTTTTTATTTACACACTGATACATGTTAAATCTAACTCCAATGGCGGAGCCTGTGTATAGTAGTATAACGTAATTTTTTAGTATTGTTTCAGGTAAAATGGTGGTTATTTTTCGGACTAAAATATGGAATGTTTATACTGCAGGTCAACGATCTTGGAAGGAAGGTCTTGACTACAAAAGGAGAAGAACAGGAGTCAGCCAAGAAAGAATTCATTGAAAGCCTCAAGTTGCTGGAGAAGGAACTCGGGGAGAAACCTTTCTTTGGAGGCGAAAACCTCGGCTTCGTGGATGTTGCGCTCATCCCTTTCTACACCATGTTCTACAGCTATGAGACCTGCGGCAATTTTAGCATCGTGGCCGAGTGCCCCAAGCTCATTGCCTGGACCAAGAGGTGCTTGGAGAGGGAGTCTGTCTCCAAGTCGCTCCCAGACCCAGAAAAGGTATATGGCTTCGTTCAGGAGCTCAAGAAGAAGTTAGGACTAGATTGAGCAGGGATAGGGGCAGATTGAACCGTCTATTCTTGTGTGTGTTCAATGTTTACTTGAATAAATGGGCACTTAGTTTGTGCCTTGCGTCTGTGTCCTTCAATGTGTGGTAGCCTTTTCTCACTATGGAACCCTTTTTTTTTCTCAAATTTCATAATGCTGATCATGGAGACAGGGGCGGCAAATTGATGTATGCTTGTCCCAATTATCGTACGCCGTTCTTGTTGTCCGTTTCTTTGCTTGCCTAGGCAAAAACAAATCTTTAGCTTCAGACCCCCGAGTCTGTATAGAAATAAGAAATGGAAACTTTGATACCGGACGAGAAAATTTTCCTTGTGGTGTAGTGTTACATCCCTAAAAGTAGGCATGGAAAATGTTACGCAGTAAATAGTATTCGTAAGGCTCGTTTAATTTTCAAATACGTAATAAAAACAAATCACTTTCATCATGGTCTCCAGGAAATCGATGTTTCATAAAACATCAATATCAACGTCTTTACTTTTAATAAAAGATGATCGTTAATGCCTACGGATGCATGCTTCTACCTCTAGTTCTCATTCCTGATTAGTCCCTATAATATCTGAAACCAGTAGTGCATTTGATGAATTTACGTAACTTAATAACCTAAATTCCATTAACATAGTCTAACAAACAAAATCATTGAAACCATACAAAATTACTGACACACAAAGCAATACCACAGGAAAATACGGAGTTCCTTAATGTATATTGGAATCCCGAGAGGCATAGTGGATATCTTTTTAGGCTCTCCTATGTACATACGCTTTACAAAAAGAGGATTCTCTCGACGGGACACAGAGTTCTTTACAGTCACGCAAAACTTATCACTCTATGTCTATATACTTTATGGGCACATTAGCATAAGAACAATCCCAACCAGAACACATTAGACACGAACAAAAGCAAAACAAATCGAACAGAACAGAACTCTTTAACAAAAGAGAATCCAGACCATAGACCAAACAAGATATAGATCAGACACAGCTGAATACATAATATCCAAACAAAACGGAACAACAAGATGAACATAGAAAATCATAATAGAAGCTTGTATACCAACGTACGAAGATCCAAATAGAACCAAATATATACATGGTTCACGAACAGTCCTATGGTAAGACGAAAATTGACTTACCTTTTTTTGGTAGTAAAAAATTTAGGCGGGTTGACCTAAATCCCGGGGCTCTAGACGGTATTGGGTTTTGTTCTCCTCCCAAACTGTTGAGTTTGGCGAGAAAATAAGTAAAAGAAGAATTATTTTCCTATTTTATTTCAGACTCTTAATTCGACCTAAATAGATTACTTGATGTACAAGAGTTTGCCTCTCTATAAAGGCATGTTACCCAAGAGTTTTGTATGGCTTTGTGGCTTGGATCCATCAATAAAAGTTCCCCTTTCTCTCCGTAGACATAGGCATTAGGTCGAACCACGTTATATCTTGTGTCCGTGTTCTTTGCGCGTTTGTTCTCAACTTGTTGAAGTCTTAACAAGTGGTATCAAGAGCTAAGGTTGGAGGATTTTGGATCACGGCACGAAGTTTGCTCTTGTGAAGTTCAATGGTTCATCAAATTTTGGGTTATGGCAAAGGCTTGTCAAGGATCTCCTCGTGCAACAAGGGATGTTCGTCGCGCTCTTGGAGAAGAAGCCCAAGAAAATGGAGGAGCAAGAGTGAAAGGAGATGGGGGCCAAGATGGTGGCGACAATTCGCTTGTGCTTGGTAGACGATGTGATGTATCACGTCATGGATGAGGAGTCACCAGCTGAGGTATGGAAGAAATTGGAGGCAAGGTATATGTCTAAGTCTTTGTCAAACAAGTTTTATCTTAAGCAAAGATTGTACGGGCTCAAGATGAAGGAGGGCTCGAATTTGAGCCAACACATTAATGGTTTCAGTCAACTTGTGAGCGACTTGAGAAAGGTTGATGTGAAGTTCGAGGAAGAAGACAAGGTATTGTTGCTGCTGAATTCCTTACCTGGCTCTTACGAAAATTTGGTTACAACTCTAACTTGGGGGAAGGAGTCCCTGATGTTGGAAGATATCACAAGTGCTCTGCTAGAGTTTCATCAAAGGAGAAAAACCAGTAATGATCAAGCAGTGGGGCTGGTTGTGAGGTGTAGCCATGGTCTAGGAGGAGAAAAAGATGGGAAGGGATCCAAGTCGGGGTCAAGAATGTTTAAAGGAAATTGCTTCGAGTGTGGAGAAAAAGGGCACGTGAAGAAGGATTGTCTGAGAAGAACTCGGGATCGCGAGGGAAAAAGATCGGGTTCCGTGAATATGGCCTCATATTGGGACGAGTCGGATGGTGATGTTCTTTCTGTCTTATCAGGTCCAAAGCTTTCTGATTCCTGGATTTTGGATAGCACTTGCTCTTTCCACATGACGCCCAAGAAAGGGCGATTCGATACCTACAAGTTCATTGATTCAGGTATGGTGACTATGAATGATAGTTTTACTCGTAGAATTGGTAGCATAGGTGATATCCAGATCAAGATGTGGGATGGTGTTGAGAGTAAATTATGTGGGGTTAGGCATGTTCCGAAGTTGGAGAGGAATTTGATCTTATTAGGAGCCTTGGATTATAGTGGGTACAACTATAAGGTTGTAGGCGGTCTAATAGAGGTGGAGAAGGATGCTGTGGTGGTGATGAAGGGTGAAAGAGATGCTAGAAATACCTACAGGTTAGTGAGGAACACGGTTGTAGGTGGAGTTACCTCGTTGTGTTTCGATGGAGAGGGGGAACACTCTTGTATGATGGAGCGAAGGCTTGACATGAATGGTTTGAGTGGAGTTGGGATTCGCGGAGACAAAGTTAGTAAGTTCTCGCTATGGTTGTCTAATGGCACGTGCACGTCAAAAGTGTTGGGTAGGTTTTTCATGGAGAATGCGAAGCCATTGGTAGCACCATGGGCGAATCAGGTATCTCACTCAAGGCCGAACAATAGAGTTCGTGGTATGTCGAGGGTTCTACTTGGTAGAACAAAATAGAGAGCGCATCTATTGGTCGCAAGGTTGCTTCAGCAAGTGGACTTGCTAGTTGGGATTCAATGGAAGTTGAAGGGAAGATGCCAAGCAAGCTCGAAAACTCGAGTTTGGGGGCTGGCTCCAAGTGATTGAACAAAGGTGGTGAGAAAGTTGAGATGGTCTTATTGATGGTGGTGTATCTATGGTCCAAGGTAAAATCGGTGGAGTCAGATTGGTCTTGCAAGATCTCATCTCTTCATGGGGTGGTGTTTCGTCAAGGTGGAGTTTTGTTGAAGTTCGGATGAAACTTCATGGTTTATCCACGGGATGATTTCTCGCCAAAGTGGAGATTGTTGAGTTTGGCGAGGAAATAAGTAAAAGATGAATTATTTTCCTGTTTTATTTCAGACTCTTAATTCGACCTAAATAGATTACTTGATGTACAAAAGTTTGCCTCTATATAAAGGCATGTTACCCAAAGAGTTTTGTATGGCTTTGTGGCTTGGATCCATCAATAAAAGTTCTCCTTTCTCTCCGTGGACGTAGGCATTAGGCCGAACCACGTTATATCTTGTGTCCGTGTTCTTTGCGCGTTTGTTCTCAACTTGCTGAATTCTTAACACAAACAAAGTTTTGCCATTTCTGCAAGGAGTGGGAATTGACTCATCGACTCCTGAAAAATGAGGCAGGATCTGTTACCATCCTACCCACCTTGCGTTGGTAAAATTGACTTACCTTGGTAACGTCTATTCCCACAATTCGTTATTCCTTGATGCCCTACAGGTCTTTAATTATGTTATTATTGATCCACTAAAACTAATGAAAGAACGAGCTAAGCAAACCAGAAGGAAGGGTTTACTCTAGCGTCATGCTGTGTATCCTCACCATCTTCGTCTCCGTCTCCTTGCCTACCAATTAGATTCTCGCCTAACTCGTCCTACCTTAGAGTAGGGCAAAACGTTTTTTTGTGAGTGAGAGAAAAGGTAGGTTCGGCCTGCCCCCTCAGAAGTTATGGTTGGTTCGGCCTGCGGTATATAGGCCTTAACATAGACTCCAAGTTATGGTTTGACGGTAAATTACTGAATCCTACTTGGTAAATTACTAATTACTGCTTAAAATTTTTATGAACATCATAAATCATTTTATGGTTCTTACACGTAGATTCCGTGCTTCATGGTTTTTTTAATGAAAAAGTTCCCCCACGAGAAAAAGTGCAATAATATCCTAAAAATAGTACCAAAAGACATTTAGCCTAACGACACAAAATGTGTACAAATTTTGGAGAGTTATAGGATAACAGATTTCAAACACTGACAATTATAATCATAATGTAAAATTTATGTTTCAAAAAAACCTGAAATTGGTAATGTTGGTTTTTCCTTTGATTATTGAATATCGAGGAAAGGAGATTTGTTTAATATAGAAACAAGTACTGTGACACTCTGGTTAGGGGACAATTTTTTTTATCATGTATTTTACATTTTTTTGTAAAATTTAAAGTAAGATATTTTAATTGCCATTTGGACCAAAGGGCGGGTACACCTCAATTTGAAAACAAGAAAATGGAGGCGACTCGAAGCGCATGCATGTATTGTGCTGCTTATGTTCACATCTTCCTCGCGTTTTGGTCACCATTCTATAACGTTGCTTATGTGCTGCATGCGTTCCTCCACTTTGCCAATAGACGCTGTGTAGTTTGTTCTGTTTTTTTTTTTTGGGGAAGGGTGTGCAGTTTCTTGTGTTGAATACATAATTATAGTTTATGAAATAATCAGGGTCGTATTAGAATAAGTCAGCTGCTACAAATTTGATAGAAAATAAGAATGCTGATTAGAGATGAGATTTCCTATTTCATAGATACCATCAAACAACCTATACGGTGATACAACTATTTTTTCCATATTCAATTAGTTGTTAGTTTAAAATTTAGTAGAATCATCACCACAATAGTTAATATTAAAAGAATGATTTTTTTTTCCAATTTATTAGAACTTTTATATGCAACCCAATACCTTAAGCTAAATTTTTCATGTTTATAAACTAGGCCAAACAACCTTTCACTTTCGTGTGATTCTCTCCTACACATCCCACTGAATTTGCACCTAATTACATTGCTTAATGACTGCAGCTAACAACCTATAAACGAAAGTCTTAATTGATGTGTAGGCAGACAGCTTACAATTTATGTTGATGATTTAGATGTGATTGAAACTTCCAGGGAACTCTAATTGATAACACGAAAAGAAGTTAAAAAATAAAGATCCACAAAAAAAAAATCGAATGTAGAAAAATCAGCACCGATAAAAATAGAAAATCTTTGCTAAGTTAGTTTTCGGTTTATTATTTTTTTCGTAATTAAAAGATATTCAAAATAAAATATTCTCGGTCTATTTACGAGTAGCTTTTTCAGGACTAGCTTTTCGTTGTAATTTAAAAAGAATTTAGCATCGGTTATGTTTTTTGTTTGCCTATAAATAACCCTCATGCAACCCTAGTACATGCACTGCCCACGAAGCATCAACCATCCCCTTGAACCCAAAAACCAACCATACCTAACCCAATGGCGAATGAGGAGGAGGTGGTGCTGTTGGACTTCTGGCCGAGCCCGTTCGGGATGAGGCTGAGGATAGCGCTGGCGGAGAAGGGCGTCAAGTACGAGTACAGAGAAGAGGACCTCTTTAACAAGAGCCCACTCCTCCTCCAGATGAACCCCATCCACAAGAAGATACCCGTCCTCATCCACAAGGGCAAGTCCGTCTTCGAATCCCTTATCGCTGTCCAGTACATCGACGAGGTCTGGCACCACGCCTCCCCTCTACTCCCCACCGACCCTTACCAGCACGCCCAGGCCAGGTTCTGGGCCGACTTCGTCGACAAGAAGGTACCTTAAGAGAATCTTTCTTTCAGGCGGTCATTTCTCGGACTAATAAGGTTGTTGCTTATACTGCAGGTTTACGATCTCGGAAGGAAGATCCGGACTACAAAAGGAGAAGAACAGAAAGCAGCCAAGAAGGAATTCATTGGAACCCTCAAGTCGCTTGAGAAGGAACTCGGGGAGAAGCCTTTCTTTGGAGGCGAAAACCTGGGCTTCGTAGATGTTGCGCTCCTCCCTTTCTACACCTTGTTCTACAGCTACGAGACCTGTGGCAATTTTAGCGTCGATGCTGAGTGTCCGAAGCTTATCGCATGGACAAAGAGGTGCTTGGAGAGGGAGTCTGTCTCCAAGTCGCTCCCAGACCCTAAGAAGGTATACGATTTCATTCAGGAGGCCCAGAAGAAATTAGGACCGGAGTGAGCAGGGAAAAGTTGAATCATCCGTTTAACGAGTGTGTGTATGTTATGTACTGTAATTTTGAATAAATGGGCATTTAGTGTGTGCCTTTCGTCTTTTCTTCGGATGGTTGGCAGAATGGGCCTTTTTTCGCTTTTGAATAAATGAACCTGTACTTGGTAGTTTTTTTATCACCATTAGAGTTAATGGTTTACATTTTCAATGCAAAATCTTGAGGCATTTAGCAATAATTTAATTGCAACCCGACAATGTACCATGGTACAATCACATGTAAGTTACAACCGGCCACGAGGTCAATCCGTGGTGATATTATGTTAGAGTTTACATATACTATTCTAAAATCTTGTTGGTCAGGTAGAGGTTAGTTGGTAGGCATATTGGTCTCTCCGTTTGGCCTCTTGGTCAGGAAACCCTTCTTTGACTGTCCAGAGAATTTGTGATAGGATTATTGTTTTTTTTTCCTTTTCTTCTTTAGTAATGCACGTCGATAGGACGATGGTGTTTGTGGCTAGTCATGACTTCAATGCAACAATGGTTTCATTTCTAAGTAATCTTTCGCTTCTCGTTGAAATTTTCTATCTTATAACACTCAAGGCCATTGACGATAACCTCAGCTTCCGATGCACCTGCTTCCGTTACATGTTTCAGGCTCGAAAAGACATGGAGCCATTGGATTTTTTAGTATTATTAAGGTTTTTCGAAAACACATAAAAATTAGGTATTATATTGGTAATTTATCCGCTCACCACATCAGCATCGAGTAATCCCAGTCAATACCAACCAAGCACTCCATACAACGCCGTTTAGAAAAAAATGCTCAGGCCGGACATCGGATCTTCTAAGTGATAAAAAATAAAAAAAATTTTGGACTGATTCTATGAGTTTGAAAGTACATAATACCTAAGTGAAAACCTGTGATACCACTAAGTATTAAAAGTGCACTTTTCCCAAATTTATATTGAGACGAATTGCTATCTTGATTCTGGCCTACCTATCTGTGAGCTCCAAGCATACAGGTGGATCGTGGCAAGCGGAAAACTTAGTCAGAGATCAGAGTAGATCCTGATCATTTACCATTTTGTACACTTTTTTTAAGATACATTTTGTACACTTTATCACATCCTTAGTACGAAATCTAAGTGGCAGATTCGGTTATCTTTCAAGAAATTGTGTCACCTTCCACCCTCCTCCTGAGCTTGATATACAACTCGGATATTCCAACCTAATATAAGTATATATGTAGCTTTACTTTTCAAAAAAATAATAATAGGAAAGACGCACAAATCCACTCATCTTCTCCTAAATTCAACTCTTGCAGTCTTCTTTCTCGTAAATTGTTCATTATACAAAAGCAAAATTATTTTATCAGTCACTAAACTTTTCTTCCCTACCTTTTCTGGTCGGCCCTTTTCCTTTTCTCGCCTACTATAATTTCGCGGCCTCTCTTCATTACCGGCAAAACCATTTCAAATTTCAAAAGGAATTGCAACGGTCGCCTTTTACAACCCACACAACAAAATAATAATTATTAATTTAATTTTCTTTAAACCGAAATTTCCCATATTTCCTTCCCTCTCCTCTCCCTCCTAAACCTCTCCACCAAAAGACCCGAACTTTCTTGATCCAAACCAAGAAATTAAGGGGAAAGATCCAATCTTGTTGATCCCTTAGCTTCAAATTGATGGCTGATTTCTTCCCCTCTTGTAGCCCAGATGGAGGTAATGTACTTTTCTTTAATTTGTTTGAAGGAAAGTTTGGATCTTTGGTATTGGGTGGTTAGAAAGTTTAGAACTTGACTTGAATTGGGATATGCTTGCTACTGAAGGTCGCTCCTTTGAGTACTCTGTTGAGCTTTCCCTAGAGAATGGCATCCGTGGTTCGGGTTTCGAAGAGGTTGGCAGAGAATGGGCTGCTGATTCTTCATTCGAGCTGCTTCCGCAGCTCGAAAAGGGGCAAGTGTTGGAGGAAGATCATATCTTTGGTATTAGCGTTAATGCGGGTTCTAGCGAGGATAGCGGGTTTGTTGGAGGAGATACTGTAAGGAGAAATGCTATGATTGAAGATGGAGTGGAAGAGGGCTTTTCTCTGTACCAAAGTGCACGCATTGGCGATTTTTCGTACTTTTTTCGCGTAGAGCCTGGGAAGTATGTTGTTTCTCTGCACCTTGCGGAGATCGTCTTCGTTGAAGGGCCGATTGGGATAAGAGTGTTTGATGTTTTCATACAAGATGAGAAAGTGAGAATGTCAAGCGTTTTAAGATTAGTTCTTGAAGATGTTCTCTGTGCGAGGTTTTGAATTATTTGTTATTGTAGGTCGTCCCTGGCTTAGACATTTTTGCTCAAGTTGGCGCTAACAAGCCTCTGGTCATTTCGGATCTCAAAGCTTCTGTTCATGGACAAGAAGGCTTAAGAATTAGATTCCAAGGAGTAATAGGAAGTCCAATTGTTTGTGGATTATCCGTAGTGAAAGATTCATTTGCCAGTATGTTTGAGTTTCCATTTATCGTCATTCGTTTTATTTTCTTTCGTCTGATCTAGTGACACAGTTCATCATGTTCTTGCATCAGTAAATGGTGAATCTCAAGCTCTAGAGTCCACCCAAATGTCTGGAATAGAAGTAATTGTTCTTGCCCTTTATTTTAAGCTTAAATAGGAGGCAGGATACCTGCTGAAATTAACTTCCAAGGACTGGCTTTGTTCAGCAGCAGCAGAAGAAGAAAAGGGTTAGATGGGATGATGACACCGAGTACGAAGGGGAAGGAGACTACCAGAGGCTATTGCAGGTCTTCAATAATCAGAAGCGAGAACTAGCAGACATTAGACGGGCGTTAGCAGAGCTCAAAAAGGAGAACCATCTGAAGAGCAGGGAATGCCATGATGCTTGGAAGTCAATGAGGGAGCTCCAGAATGAACTCATGCGCAAGTCGATGCACGTTGGATCTTTAGGTATGAGCCTCCTCCCGGCTTGTGAACAAACAGTTCATTTATTTGTCGAAGTAAATGAGTTATATGGCTGATAGTTTCTTCGTGTTGGTTCAGCTTTTGCCATCGAGGGACAAGTGAAAGAGAAAAGCAAGTGGTTCACATATTTGAGAGATGTGACAAGAAGATTGAAGGTACTACCGAGCTATTGAAATAAGTGTCATTCGAATTAATGAAATATTCTCTATAATGCCGGAATCTCCCTCGACAGATTATGAAAATGCAGCATGTAAAGCTATCCGAAGAGGCTTCTGCATATAGAGGTTGTCTGGCTGAAATAACTGAGATGAGGTCTACAATTGAAGCTACACGTATGTAACCGACCGTGCAGTTTTGTCTCCATTTATTCAGTCGGAAGAATATCATTTTTCGACATTTTAGTTGCGTGTTTATTATCTGATAGTGAAGCAGCAAGTTGATTTGCACGAAGATCTTAAGATTAAGTATATCAGAGGGGCAAGGGAAAGGAAGGAGCTTTATAATAAAGTTCTAGAGTTGAAAGGTAAGTTTCTTCGTGTCGAGTGCTTTTTTGATCCATAGTTTTAAGACAGCTAATCGAATATTCGAGCCGACTTGCAGGAAACATAAGGGTCTTTTGCAGATGCAGGCCTCTGAATGCTGAAGAAGTTGCAACAGAGGCTTCAATGGCTATCAACCTTGATTCTGCTAAAGATGGCGAGCTTACAGTTACATCTAACAGAATTTCCAGAAAAAGTTTCAAGTTCGACGCCGTTTTCGGACCACAGGTGGATCAAGGTAATTATGCATCCATGTGATAATAGTACATATGTTTCTCTGCTTAGTTGTTCAATGACTTGTTATTTTTTCCTTGTTCTTTCAGCCGATGTATTTGAAGAGACTGCCCCTTTCGCAACCTCAGTCTTAGATGGATACAATGTCTGTATCTTCGCCTATGGGCAAACCGGGACTGGGAAGACTTTCACAATGGAAGGGCTAGAGGGAGCACGTGGAGTAAATTTCAGGACTCTCGAAAAGGTGTTTAACATAATCAAGGAGAGACAGCATCAATATCGATACGAAGTATCTGTTAGTGTGTTAGAGATCTACAATGAGCAGATACGAGACCTGCTGGTATCAACCTCTCATCAAGGTGGAGCTGCAAAGAGGTATAGCTCCAATGAGTGGCTAATTGTGTCCTTTTCATTTCTCCAGAGCTTCAATGCCAGAGTGAGTTCTTTTCAATGTTCTTGACAAACATAAAATGCAATTTGTTTTGGTTGTTTGCATTTGCAAGATAAAATATGAACTGGGTGAATTTCTTTCACGAACAATCTTGGGGAAACAGTTCCATCCCTCGGGTAGGAAGTACTCTCTGATTACCTTGGAATAAAAACGAATCGGAACCTTGATTAACACGAGTATCTACATATATTGCAGCTTATGAAGTGGTAACTTGCAGTTTGCCTTAATGTAAAACTGTAAATTTTTTTAGGCTGGAAGTGAGGCAAAATGGCGACGGGCTGCATCATGTTCCGGGACTTGTTGAAGCGCCAGTAAGCAACATGAGCGAGGCTTGGGAGGTCCTGAAGACCGGAAGTAATGCAAGGGCTGTTGGCTCAACCAACGCCAATGAGCGCAGCAGCCGATCTCACTGGTCTTGTTTTCATCTCGTTTCATTTCAATTTTATATCAAAATAAAGCTTAAATGATTGATAAAAGCCATTCAAAAGCTAATGCACTGCTACTTGATGGTTCTATTTGATCACAGCATGCACTATCTGATGGTGAAAGGGGAGAACCTTTTGACTAGGGAATGCACAAGGAGCAAACTATGGTTGGTTGACTTAGCAGGGAGTGAGCGAGTGGCGAAGACGGAAGTGCAAGGAGAGCGGCTCAAGGAGACGCAAAACATAAACAGATCACTGTCTGCACTTGGAGACGTCATAGCTGCTCTAGCAACGAAAAGTCCTCATATCCCTTTCAGGTTACTGTCAAAGCACACATGGTCTATGATATTGGCGTTAGATATGTAAATCGACAAATAACAGCGTACTTTCGTGTGGCTATGTACTGTAGGAATTCTAAGCTCACTCATCTTCTTCAAGACTCCTTAGGTACTCTCTTCTCTCTGCCATTCTCATTCAAGGAAATGCATAAATGAATGAATGTTTATATTTTTAGGGGGGGATTCAAAGACATTAATGTTTGTACAAATAAGTCCCCATGAAAACGACCTCGGCGAGACTCTGTGCTCTCTAAACTTTGCAAGTAGAGCTCGGGGGATAGAACTGGGTCTTCCGAAGAGACAGATGGATGTCAGCGAACTGCTGAAGTACAAACAAACGGTAAAAGAACTTCCCTGATGCAATTTAGGCTTCTATAGTTTTGGTTGTTCAGTGCATTTTTTAAAGATTTGAAACATTTTGCTGGCTGAAATTCTCGGTGGCTACTGCGACATATAAGGCCGAGAAGCTGAAACTAGACTTGAAGAGCAAAGAGGTGCAGATAAAGAAGATGGAGGAAACAATCAATGTGTTAGACATGAAGACAAAAGAAAAGGACCTGAAGAACAAGAACCTGCAAGAAAAGGTAACATTACACCTGCATTGGCTGTTTGATGTCATTTTGTATCGATTTTCCTTGGAAAACGATGTTTGCTTTTGTATTTACTTTAGGATATAGATCAAATTCTATACATATTCTGATGAACTTGGCAGGTAAAGGAGCTGGAGTCACAATTGCTAGTTGAAAGAAAGCTAGCACGCCAGCATGTCGATACAAGGATTGCTGAACAACACCAGCAACAACAAATGACACAAGAGAAAGATGATGAAAACAGTTCACCGCAAAAGCCGCAACTTGCGAATAGATTGCTGTTCGGAAGCCACAAAACCGAACCTGTCAATCCCTTTCAGCCTCTGGCCGAGAAAAACAGCTGTAACCCTGCATTGGCGTTTCCCTCATCCGATACCATTTTTAACTGCATCGATCCTAGCGAGAAAGAAAATAATCCACCTCAGTTTCTTCAACTGCCAAAGAGGACTGGACGAACCTCATTGTATATAACGGCTCAACGGGTTCCTATGGTCTCAGCTTCAAGGCGGAACTCGCTGATTCCACTGCCAAGCATACCAAGTTTAAGTCAGACACCAGTTCCATCGCAACCATTGTTACCAGCAATGCCATTAGGCCAGTCTCAAGTGAGAGAGGTTGCAGAGGAAGGGTCAGATATTAGTTGCTTGCCCGAGCAGGCACGCTCTGATAGTCCTACAACAATCAAGAGTGCAACCAAGAAGCTCGGCAGCGTATTAAGAAAGAGCCTGCAGAAGAAAGTTCAGCCGAAGTCCCCAGTGCAGCATCATCTCAGAAAAGGTGGTATTAATGTGGGTTTGGAGAGACTAAGAGTATCCATTGGCGGTAGAGGGAGGCTGCTTGGTAATACTCGGAGAGTAGGAACCAGAGAAACTCAAAAGAAAAGAGACAAGGAGAGAGGTTGGAATGTAGGGACAGCATCAAGAACCGCAATCTGACAGCGAAAACATAGTTCGTGTGAGCGACCGCGACCGTACATTGTGAGTGTCCTGAATGTGTTTTGTTCGAGTGTTTGTAGTTAACCTTAGTTAATGACTTTAATTTATGTGATTCCTTCTTGCCCTGTAGAAGGAACCAACTGATCATGAACAACAAACAATGTTACTGATTCTTCGATCGGCTAATTCTAATTTAAGCGACTCCAAAGTTTGTTCATGTACATAGTTCATATAATATATCCTGCTTCTCCTTGCACTTTGGTTTACTTGGATTACAAGTATACATAGGGTAGTTCAGATACACATGACAGTTGCATGTAATTCACAGTTAAAAACACTTGCACCTTGTTATTACAGTCCATTTCGATTCGACAGGATCATCATGACCATCGGACTAGCCTTGCAAAGCCGGGATCTCAATGGCATCGCCAGGGTAGCTCACAGGTGCATTGTATCTGCTGAAAAGCTTGTAGGAGGAAATCAGAGATAACACAACGTAGCAGACCAATGCCAGAAATGTGATCACCACTGATGCCATGGCCTTGTGGCAGAAGCTGCCGAAGGAAACGCACGCCGGGCTCCATGTGATCGCCGTGTCGCCCTTCCTCGCCAGGTACAGCACTTCCGACGACACCGATCCGGCCGTCAGGATCATGTATGTCAGTACCTGTTGGCCAATGAACGTGCACAAGGTCAGGAGGGTGAAATGCTCGAGAAAATATTCGCTGAACACCAAATCTATTTCATTTACATTACAACACTCTCCATTATGCATAATTAAAAAAAACAAACTAGACATCAACATTAACCATATTAAACATAAGCGTATAAAAATATTTGAATGAGTTCCTCATTGCAGAGAAATTGAATTACAAGTGAATTCTACAAAGTAAATCAATTTCCGTCCAATCGAACATGGCCTAACTTATAGAGAATGAGCTCTGAGAGAATGCCCCAATTTATCTTATTGATTCATAATTAATAGTGGAAAAAAATGCCTCAATGGCCTAAGTAATTCATAATATTTTAAGATTGAGAAAAACCTGGTCAAGAAGGAAAAAGGTCCATGCACGAGACAGAGTGGATGGTCGTGGCGTCGCTGCAATGACAGCTGAAAGAAGAGAATAACCTGCACATATGCCATTTGCATACACCAAATACCTGCATCCATCGTCCATCCACCGGATCCGAAAGTTGTTCTAACTTAATGAATGAAGAGTCTAATACTCTGTATTAATTAACTTCGTGGGTGTCAGAACTACTATTAAGCGTTATAAAAAAGAAAACTTACGTGGACATTGCAAAATACATTCATGAAGATTAAGTTTACAATCTTAACCAAAAAAATGAATTTTCTAGGGAGTAGAATCAACGTCCAAAAAAAAGCAAATATATGAGTTCAACTGCCAACTTCTAGCATAAGTGAATGTTAAAGTCAAAGTCAAAGTGGACCCAAGAGACATATAATTGACGACATGGACTAGTGAACTACTATTAGTTCATTAATTTAATGCATATTGTTCCGGTGAGTTCTAATCTTATCTTGATATTAATTGAGAGGTCTAACTTCTTTATCTCGAATTTTTATTTATTTATAAAAACTGAGTTTATTACAATTTCAGTCTGACTGAGAAGGCTACGTTAGCTAACAAAAAAGATTGATTCTATGTCCATATTTTTTTAGAGTAAGAAGAGGTAGATAAATTCCCAAGCCAATGTTCGTATTTCACCCGTTATCCTTATCTAGAGCTCGTAAAACCAAACTAAATTCCAACTCTCCCCTGAACCCATTGGTTAAAGTGAGAGATCTAACTTGTACAAAAACAATTTATGGCTTCAAAGGGAAAAAGCCCTAAAAGGAAGATTATATCTTGTGCCTCCAGACATCAGCCACACAGTTAACAACTTATATTAAAGTTTCCAAGGCTGCTTTGCTCAAGTTAAAAATTATGAATTATTTTGTATCTCTTTTAATAAAAACATGCAAGGGTAGAGATATGATGGACTTTTATCCAAAAATTCTTTTTTTATAGAAATCTCAATCACTAAACTGTAATGAAAATAAAATTCTACTTTTTACTCAAAATTAGTTTTAAATACACTAGTTGGACCAATAAGAATTGGTCAAAATAATAAGAAATTTAGATTCACTTAAAAAGTTATGGAGTAACATAATAGATTAAAAAACACACACTACTCTAACTTAAACTTCAAAAATAGAATATCTCATTTCTATTTTCTTGAGTTGACAAACAAGGCGTATAACTTTAGAAGAGAAGTAAATGGTAAATTACCCGAAGGCTCCAAGATTGTTAGAAGAAATAGCTCCGTAGTCATTATTCTCAGAGTTCTTAAGCATCACAACCAACGCCGAGGTGCACAAAGCCATAGGCAACAGCCTCAGCATCGCCTCTCCCTTGCAAACGCTACTGCTGCTCGGAACAGCAGCTTCTCCATTTCCACCCATCTTCTTCTGCTCACCGACGGCTCCTGTTTGATCGTCCATAACCCTAATGTTGTTGTTGTTGTTGATACCTTCAACCGCAAGATTCCCCTCCCCTTTGTCCATGTCTTCTTTTTTAATTTTTAGTTTTATTTGTTTCCCTCTCTTGGTGATGATTAATGGTTGGCTGATTTATTCAGTGGATGTCACAGGGTGATGTAGTTGGGTTGGGGTGATGACTCATTGATGGAGCTTAGTTGTGGTGATTGATGAACATTTAATGTGACAAAGAGATTGGTCACACTTCCCAAAGCCACTCATCAATTTTTATGGGCAAATTACTCTCACGTCCCTGTCCTTTGGTCACCCTCCCCCTAGTATCCCTGACTTTTGAAAAATGATTGTCCAGTCCCTAAATTTTGATGATAATAGACTCTCGGGTCTCTGGAGCCGAAATATTCCTTTTTTTTCGGTGAACCTCCACTTGAAATGACCAAAATACCCATCCCACTTAAAAATAAAAAATTCCCTCATTCCTCACTTCACCTTCTTCCTCTAACCTTCAACATTCAATTAAAACTCAAACTCAAAAATAAATCAAAATCTCTTTAGTTAGAATTGAACTAATTTGAGAGAATCAAAATTTAAAGAACCCTAATTTAAAAAAAATCTAATTCAAATTAAAAATATTAATTAAAAAAACTAAAACTCTAACAAGATTAAAAAACCTTTTCTAATTTTCTCTCCTCCCTCCTCGAACAAACCCACTTAGTGAAGCGAAAGAGAAAATTAAACTCAGAGAACAAAACACAGAAATTGTCTAGATGATTTGAAGCTGCTTTAAATGAAATTGGAGTTTAAATAAGCAAGTGAAGCCATTTTAGGGATTCGACAGTGGAATTGGAGTCTAAAATGGAATTGGAGATTCAATTAGCAAGTGAAGCCATTTTCTGTCATCGTCACCTCACGGCATCGTCACCTCACGGCGTCGACGAACCTCACGGCATCGACCAACCTCACGCAATAAAGCACCACGGCGGCGGCAACCCATTGAGCCTGAGTGCCACCGCGACCCCGACCAAGATGTTGGAGCGCGCCGTCTCTGTCTCATCGCGGCGGTCCACTGCGACCCCGACCAAGACGCTTGGGCGCGCCGTCTCCGTCTCGTCGCGGTGGTCCACCGCGACCCCAACGACGACGACGACTCCTCGTCGTCCAAGACCAAACGCCCTAACCGCGCCCTCCTCGCCTCCAACTACCTCTCCCGCCTCGTCGCCTGCCCAACCCTCTCCAACAACACAATCCCAACTCGGTTCGGGTTTTGTAATTAGTGTTTTTGATTTTTCTGGATCTAGATTTTAAAATTAAAATTTTTTTTCTGTAACTGAGTTGAAGAAGAGGGAGAGGAGAGGTTGGAGGAGATGGATTTAACAAGTGAGGAGTAAAATTTAACAAGAAAGGGTATTTTGGTCATTTCAAGTGGAGGTTCACCGGAGAAAAAGGAATATTCCGGCTCCAGGGACCCGAGAGTCTATTATCATCAAAATTTAGGGACGAGACAATCATTTTCCAAAAGTCAGAGACCCTAGAGGGAGGGTGACCAAAGGACAGGGACGTGAGAGTAATTTGCCCATTTTTTATTGGTTCCACAAATTTTCTATTTAAAGACACTCTTATGTTAGCTTCGAACTTTATGAATATAAAAAATATTATTAGAAAAAATACTCTTTAATTTTGAAAATTGTGCTTTCATAAAAAAGTCAAAATAATTAAATCAATTTTGTTCTATTTTAACCAAAATGCGGAACTTTTGAGTTTTTGGAAAGTGTTAAATATCTACTACAAAAAGTTGGACATTTTTTAAAAATTATATCCGACTCGAATTTAAATTAGTCGGCAAAATAATATATGAATATATAAAAACCTAATCCATAGTGTAAGATTATAGAAGAATTCATTTTATTTATCATATTCTTAATGTGGGGTATTTGGATTCACCGAAACAAAGTAATCATTTTATTTATCATATTCTTAATGTGGGGTATTTGGATTCACACGCAAGAATGGAGTTATTGGGCAGGTTTGCTTAAAGAAAACTGCAACCAAAATTTCATCCTTTTGATGGAGTCGACCCCGACGGAGTCTAGTTATTGGGCAGCCTATTGCTTGTTACTACTCTTGGGACAGAATGTGGTAGTTTAGTTTCTTCGACATTCTGTTTTTTCGCTTGTAACTTGGAATAGGATTTACTAGTATTGGTGCGCTCTGATAGCGATTATATCGCTTTTGTATATTCTGTACAGTTTTGCCTTTCTAATAAGAAGAACGTCTACTTATCAAAAAAAATGTAGTTGTACTTTTTAAAAATAATAATTTTACTAATAAAAGTTATTCTACATCTATTTTAATATTACAAAAATAAAAAATTTATGAATATCTCATATAAAAGTTTATTCGACATCATAACATCTTCTGTTTGTGAAGACTTTTGGCATAATATATTTAGATATGTTATTTTCATTTTATCTGCTTGATCTTTAATACTATGTATTTCGATTTACTCATATGTTTTAAGAGCAGCGGACACTCATACGAATACACTCTTCATTAAAAAGAAACACACAATGATCAAAATATTTAGATGGTTGTGTTTCTCGGCTCTTAGTATTACTCCATTCGATTTCTCTATAGGGGCAGGTATAATTATTTTGAAGGGACGCAGAGTGTAATCTTCACATGACAGAAGTCACTTGCTATATCGACATTTAATAATCCAAATACACTGCTGTATCACATAGGTTGTGATTGTTTGTTGGTGATTGTTTCTAAGAATTTGTTTGTATCACATAATGATGGAGATAAGGATGGAGATAGATTTATTACTTATCATTAGCTTTAGGATTATTATTATGAGTTTATTTTATAATAAGATTCTAGTTAATAGTTTTATTTTGATTCTTTATAAATAGGACTTCTTGTCTATTGTTATAGTTGGTTGAATATTGATCATTAAAATTAATAAATTTTCTTATTCTTATTACCTTCCAGTATTCATTGAATCAACGAATCGAGACTATAGCCAATTTCTGATATTCTGCAAAATCAACGGATTTATGGTTGACTATCTACATGCTCCCAACATCACATAATTATAGCGATGTAACATAATCGGAAATCCAATGACACTGTTCCAACCTTGAATTTAGAGGTCGACACGGCTCTAAGCTGAAATTTGGGGTATTTAACTTAGGAATGACTATGCATCAAATCCGATTTGATTCATCAAAAAATTGATTCAAATTTAAACTGACTCATACGAATTTAAATTTCTATTTGACTTCGTCTTTGGACGAATCAAATTCGAATCCAGATATTTCAGTTCGTCAATTCGCCGAATCAACCGACTCAAAGCACTTCGCCTTGGGCCTTGCTTTATTTACGACGAGACGAGATCATTGCCTCCAAAAGAACTTGATATTTACGACGGGATCTAATAGTGCTTTTATCAAGACTCCATCCTTGTGTGGAGGACACCAAATGGACAGCTCTTTCCTCTTTGTTCGATTCTCAGCAGCCGGAAAATGGAAGCACCAGAAAGTTTTGCATGCGCTTTGTCGTCTGTTGAGTGCACTTTCGGTAGTTGTTCCAATTTTTACCAAAAGACATTGCACCAGAAGCAAATTGAATAAAACAAAGAGGAAAGAGCAGTCCATTCGGTGTACCAAATTCGAATTCCCATCCGAATATTTATGGAGCTATTCACCTGGTCATACATATGCTTGTGCTTTCCTCTTCTCCTCTCTCTTTTCAAATTAGATCATATTTCTTTTATTATATTTTTTATACATAATTTGCCGAATTGAATCCTAATTAGATTCGTTGAATTGAAGAATTTGGGATATATTGATTCGGATTTAATTCAGATTTAATTCGTCTAAGGACAAATTCAAATCTAAAACTGGTTCAAATCTGAACCGAATCAATTTGAATTCGAATCAAATTTAATTCATGGTCACACCTAGATGGAGTGAATCTTACCTGAGAGTTACATTCTAACAAACTTGGAGGACGAAAGTAGGTATTTTGGAACAGTAAAGACTAAAAAAGGGGTTTCGCTAAACACCAGTGACAGGAGGCCAATTTGCCCTTTCTTTTAACATGCAGAGAAGATAATTTCAAATTTTTTATAAGTAGGATTTTTTTTAACAAGTAGATTATAATTTATTGAAAAAATAATTGCCTAAATAATAAGTAATTAAATTTGTTATTTGTTAGACATGTTAGTGCTTGAGAACACATGTTGCTTGAATAAACAAAAGATAAAAGACTATAAAAAAAATTATCTTTTAGATAGAGATTATCTGGAGTTTAATCCTTAGTTTCCACCCACACCCGCCTAGATTTATTCCATGATTGTCAATTTTGCTGCCTCACGGTTGCCCCTCTGATTATGATCTCAACATCTCCATTACATTTGACTCCTAAATTTTTTGTTAGATCACATGAAGCGACTTTTCCTAGAGGGCCACGTCTTCTAATACAATTTTCCATAAGTGCTTTCCCCTTGGACTCTTGTCAATTCAAACTCAAATCTCTTTATTTCACTGGAAATGAAATGATTCAGAAAAAACCATGAGCTCCATAGGACAACTGCAAAAATAATTTGAAAGATGTTATTTATGACAGAGATATTAACATGTAATTGTATAATTACAGACTTGTTAAAGTATCAAAAGTTCTGAGAAGTAATTCTTTAAAGAAAGGAAGGGTTCGATAATATAATTCTCTCCCTTTCTAAATGTTATCTGCGGTTTCACTTAATGGCTGAATTAGTTATTAAGATTGAGAAATTATTAAATTTTAATACTGGTTTCAATTCAGGAACGAGATATTTTATCAGTTTAAAGAGGTTATCACTTTATAGAAATTTTATTGAAGGTGGTTTCAAGCATATAGTAAACTTATTGCGAAAAAATTAGTTATGTTGAAATAACTAATGACGGCTTATTGTAATATTCTCTCTTTTTTTATCAGGATACAATGCATCAATAATTTTGTTCTGGGCTTCATTCATAGTAGAATCAATTTCTGATGATGCCGCCAATCACACAGTAGAGAACCGATTTTTGCACTTGGGCTCGATCGAGAAACATGGTCAGAGCTGGAAAGGAGTTGATATATTGGTCTTTGATAGTTATGCTTGGTGGTTCTCCAGCCCCACCCTAAGCGCCGAGTAAGTGCGTTTCTTTTAACCAGATGATATCGAAATATTGACTGAGCCGACTAATTAAAGTTTGAGTTGGTTAGAATCTCTTATTAAGTTAGAATAACTCTCTTACCAATTAATCTAGCATAATCAAAAAAATTCTTCCTGACTAAAATTTAGATAAATCCATCCTAAGTGCTTGTTGGTAATAAGTGCATCTAACATCTACATTAACTTGGTTAATTAGTAGGAGCCCCTAGCTAATGAGATTTCATTGTAAAATCTTCTAGCATGGTTTAGAGTTCGTTAATTTCTTTTTTAAGAGTGTGAACCCTGATTTTTCTTCAATTAATATAGATGTGTATACGTCATTGTCACGAGTTTGTTAATTTGGTCCCTTAATTCTTCAATTATTGGTTTCATTATCGTTGTTTTCGTTTTAGGTACCACGGAAACGGTAAACAGTACAATTGGGAGGAGGCTTACAGATTATAGGGTTAGGCACCTGAGCTAATCGGATTAATCGGATGGACAACAACATTATCCATCTGTCTTTTTTTCCCAATGAATTTTACCGCTTCAAAATTTTGAAAAATTTTACCACATCAAAATTTTGAACAACCTGACTACTGCGAGATCGTGAGTCTTCCATTGCAAAAAAAAAGAAAAAAAAAGATGACTGGTGTGTTAGAAGTTGACTGGGAGGCAGGTTAGGTGGTCCACAAGATATAAAAGATTAAGATTTATCCACAAACTTGATGGTTAATGATTTATCAATTGTAGATTGAGTTAGCTAGAGATCGTTAACAATCAAGATTCAAATGGCACGTAACAATTAACAGATGCAATGTATCAGAACTTAGTTTAACAGAAAAACAAGGGACTTGTGCAGGTAGAATTAGCAAACATATATTGGTTAAATCCAACACAAAGCCAGATAACATTTAAGGATGCACAAAGTATTTTCTCGTTTACTAGTATTTGACACTACATTAACAAGCCATATATATTACACGGTGGACTTGTTAAATGGTACACCTCTACTGTGCCAAAGCACTTGTGTTGTAGACGAGCAATAAGCCTAAACCAAGGACACCAGCCAGTGTCACTGCCCAGATTGCCAAGCCGGTAGTACCTGCAATAAAATTTCGGCATCCTCGATCAGCACAGAACAGAGTACCGCCTTTCCACCTTTCCACTGGCTAAAAAATGGGATATTCTACGTATGAATCCAACATATTAAGATGACGAGTCGGAGTCAAAGTTATGCAATGACGACTAGCGTGAATCAAAACATCGGTCTGCTTACCGCCTGCATAGACATCGCCAGTGGGAGCCCACTCGTCTTCGTTGTAGATGGGGCTGCACATCAACCATTCCAGAGTTCATTAAAGACATGTCAACGAGAAGAGAACCCTCTACATCTACAGTTGGTAAACGGTCCTAGAAGTCGAAATGTACTCTTACCTGTATCCATCAACATTAGCACCATACTTATCAACGAATTGGTAAACACCCTTTCCCTGGATGGAGTTCAAACAACATTGATTAGTAGTTGATCAACAACTAAGTAGTCTGTACCCCTGGGTACTGATCAAATTTGTTAGTATATATGTCCTAGAGACAATCCTAGTAAGGGCATTGTACTTGATCACATTCAATTATTTCGTATTATTGATTTATAATACTCGACATTACACTGATTGAATATAATGTTTGATTGTTTGCGTATATTCATGTTAGTGTTCCCATGAACTAATATTGTCATTGCGAATGTGAGATCTCAGATGACCATGAACATGGTTCTTAAATAGCCACAATCAATGATCATCGAGAATGGAATATCGATAATGCGATTGAGATTGGTGTGCGATCTGCATCATATCCTTAGAGGATGTAGTGGTTCTCACAACTACGAGACACTAGGTGTTTCATGATGGATGAACAGATACTTTAGAGAGTATTGGCATGCCCGATCGAGAAATCATTTTGTGTATTTTATTTACGTGTCTACGGAAATATCGGTTTGTGGAGTAGTGTAATAGTCCTCCGACTTGAAGTCAATACACACGACATGTACGGAGTGATGGACTTTGACAATGACCAACGCTTGCACTCCTGACGGGGTAGATACGGCATGTGTTAGGTACATCATAAAGTGCATGTGCATGGTAGTTGAACCAAGAATATGATTCATTCCTCAAATAGACTTGGAGAGAATATTTGTCTTCTCAAAACTAATTGGATCGTTAGTCATTGGCCAATGCACGTCACTTTTGGAATGGTATCTAAAATGACAATATGATCAATTAGTAGAATGAGATAATATGATTAAGTTATTTGAATAGACACTTAATCATGTTCAAGACTTAATTGAGTATTCGCGAATGAAAAGACCATATCACTGTGAGCTTCACATTACAGGTAGTTGCAGTATCCTCGCAACGTATCTCATGTGTTGAGATTGTCTGGTCTATTGTCTAGGGTTCGACCAATACCATTAGTTCGACTAATCGCTTGACATGTGAGGGTCTATAGGTCACACAAGAAGTAGTCTTAGTTTATGAATTGAAGTTGATTAGATTAAATTCTGATTTGATAAAAAAATTTAATCTATAGAGAAATATTATAATTCTATTAGATATAATTATAATTGTTTAATTAAATTAAATTTGATTTGATTATTATATATATATAAACTAATAAGAAAATGTTAATTGGGTCTCAAGGCCCAAATTAACGTTGGAGCGGCCAAGGGCTTAGTGCCTTAGTGCTAGACCAAGGGCTTACTGTCTTGCCTTGGTGTCCACGAAAGACACTCCTAGACATACAATATAAATATAGGTATTGTATAGTGTAAAAGGTTACGACCTAATAAGCCTAGACATACAATATTTTTCTAGTTGTCTTCGGCAAAGAATTCTCTTAGCGAATTCTCGAAGATTTCAACTGTCAATGCATTTGTTGACGAGGACTACGTGAATACTATAGTTGAGGATTCGATCTACGACGCACTGTAAGAATTCTTTAACGATATTTTACATTATACTATCATGATCAGATTCGTGTTGGTAAAAATTTTAACTTCCGCTGCTACGAACTTAGGGTTCGTATTTATAAAATCCAACAGTGGTACCAAAACTTCATGCTGATTTTATGGCTGTATACATAATTTTTGAGTATTTTCGTGGATAAAATTATGTGTAATTTTTCTGAACTGTTTATGCCCAGTTTTATTTGTAACCTACGAACCCTTCCACTGTCAAATAAAACTAGAGAATTGGTTGACGTAAGTATTGGTTAAGTATGCTTAAATATGTTTGACGTAACAAACTGGAAAACAAAGGAACCAATGCTTAATTTGATTTGTGATAAAATTGGTTGGCCGTTTGTTTTACGTTTCCGCCCATACTTCCAATTTGATCGTTTTGTATTACGGCAATTGTGGGCCTCGCACTAATGTTCATAAATAACAATTGGGATATGTCAAATATTCCTGTTGCAAGAATTAGGGTTCATAGATTAGCCGCTTATTGAAATTTGTCCTAGGGGCAATCTTTGAATTTAAGATTTTACAGGGACTTCTCTGCAAATTTGCGAATCTGGAAAATTTCAGTTTCGTCCTTTGGAGTTTCTGAAATTTCCGAATTTTCTGATTAATTGCAATTTGGTCCCTGGATTATTTTAAATTCTGAAAAGGAATAAGAAGCCTTTTTCGTTGGACGAAAATTGGGTAAAATATTTTTGGAAGGACTTTAAAAATTGACCGAAAGTTTGAAGCTTGTTGGTAATTCTAATTTAGCAACAATTTTATCCATGAAAACTTATTGCATTACATTTTATTTGATATGTGTGTAAAGCATGATTATTATGTGAACTGTATGTTAGGATAGGATTCCATTAAAATGTTTATGTTTCGTTCTCTGAATTGGATTTCAGTATATGTCATATAAACTATGTAATGATCTTGTTTAAGCAAGTTAGATACCCCGGCTTGAAATGTTCCTCAAACTACAAATGTGATTTTCATTTAGAATGTATAATGATCTTGTTTAAGCAAGTTAGATACCCCGGCTTGAAATGTTCCTCAAACTACAAATGTGATTTTCATTTAGAATGTATGATGTCTTCCATCATAATTAAGAGAAACCGAGATTTTGCTCTATAGTATTTAAGATCAAGGTCTTTTGCTCGGAGTTACGTCTAATGGAACTCTTATAGGGACACGTAAATGTCGCCGTGTGATGGTTGCAAACCACCTAAGTTGTTTCACTAGCCAAAGCAAGGAAACAATGAGGGGACATCGATTGGACTGGGTTCGATAACTAGGAATTGTAAAAACTGTAATTGGTTTGGAGACCTACCAGTTCTGCTATTACAGTCACCAGCCAAAGCAGGTGACTGTGATAGTAGGAATGTGGATCCTAGTCCATTATGATTTATATTAGATACAAGTTCATACTCTTCCGATGAGGTCATTGAGTATGTGAAAATAATGGAGACAAAATAAATATAAATGCCGTGTTTATTTTGATTGCTGAATGTTGATCATAAAAATTATGTATTTTAATTCCCGTTTTAATTTTATTTCCTTAGGTGTGTTGATATAGCTAACATGTCATTGAGATTTGTGTTGGAATCGAACAAACATGCTGGGCCAAATTTTCTAGATTGGCACCGAAACATGCGTTTAGTGTTGAGGCAAGAAAGGATTGAGTACGTGTTGGACACGCCCATCCATGTTTTCCCTGCGGCTGGTTCTCTTGAACTTGCTACGTTTGGCGTGAAGACTCAGAAAAAATATCAGGATGATGCAAAGCAGGCGTAGTGTGTTATGTTGCATAACATGCTTAAGACTTTTGAAGGTACCACTTCGAAGGAGAGGAACGTGCTCGTGGTGAGCTCCTCTTCTGGTTCCGCATTTAAAGGCAAAAAGAAACAGAAGAATATGACTAAGAATAGTTTTAAGCCTAAATTCCTTAAACCTAAGGGTGGTATTTAAAAGAAAGAGGGGGTAGACAAGGATGTGTGCCTCCACTGCAAGAAGAGGAGGCACTGAAAGAGAGACTGCAAAGTTCTGGCTGCTGAGAGCAAGGCATTAGGTGTCTCTAACTCCGGAATAGGTATGTTTGTTATTGAGATAAACATGTCCACTAATAGATCTGGCTACTGGGTATTAGATATCGCATGTGACTCACACATTTGTACGAATGTGGAGGGTCTCAAAGACAACAGGGGGTTAGACTGAGAGAGATCGCCCTATACGTGGGAAATGGAGCACGAGTTGCTGCTGAGCGTGTAGAGACATATAGTATAGACTTATCCAGTGGGTATAAATTAGAACTTAATAATTGTTATTTTGTTCCGTCTATTACTAGAAACATTATTTCCATTCCAATGTTGGACATTGAAGGCTTTTCCTTCTATTTTTCTAATAGTAGTTGCTACTTTACGTTAAATGGTATTGTTTATGAAAATGCCTCTTTTTCGAATGGTTTATATTTGTTAAATAGTGGACATGATATTTTTAATGTGCAAAACAAGAAGCTCAATTTGAGTAACCAGGAAAATCTCACCTTCTTATGGCATTGTAGGCTTAGTCATACCAATGAGAAAAGGATTGCAAGGTTAAGAAAGTTAATACTACTTAACCCCATTTGACTTTGAGTCTTATTAAAATTGTGAATCTTGTCTCAAAAGGTAAAATGACAAACAAACCCTTTACTAGGAAAGGGGTAAGAGCCAAAGAAGTGCTAGAGCTGGTTCACAGTGACGTATGTGGGCCACTACCTACTCTAACAAGGGGTGATTTCAGATACTTCATCACTTTTACCGATGACCTCTCGAGGTATGGATATGCGTATCTTATGAAACACAAATCCGAGGCCTTTGAGAAATTTAAGGAGTATAAGACAGAAGTAGAGAAACAACTTGGGGAGATTATTAAGACTCTTTGATCAGATCGAGAAGGTAAATACCTTAGCCATGAATTCCTGAATTATTTAAAGTTACATAAAGTCCAATCACAATGGACACCACATGGAACACCACAAATGAATGGTGTGTTCGAAAGGAGGAACCGAACCCTATTAGATATGGTAAGGTTCATGATGAGTTTCTCCTCTCTTTCGACATTTCTTTGGGGTTATTCACTCCAAACCTCAATCTACATTCTAAATAGGATTCATCTAAATCAGTTGAAAGCACACCATACGAGTTATGGTGTGGCAAGAAGCCGTCATTCTCACATATCAAGACGTGAGATTGCCCTGCGTATGTGAAAAAGATGCTCATTGATGAGTTGGAATCCAAGGGTGAAAAAGGTTACTTTGTGGGATATCCTAAGGAAACAAAAGGGTATTATTTCTATCTCCTTGAGAAACAAAAGGTTATTGTTTCTAGACATGCGAAATTCCTTGAAAATGACTATGTCTTTAAAGGACAAGGTTGTAGAAAGATAGAGTTCGAAGAAATTCAAGAACCACAAGGTAATGCTGAGGCTGAGAACTTGTAAGATAACCACGACAAGGAATCAGTGGGAGCTTTCAGTGATTCTCATGGTGGGAGTCTTTCACAAGGTGATAGTCTTCTAGCCAGTGGGAGCGTAGTTAGGGATAACTCACATGCGCAAGATGCCCCAATTAGACTGAATGAGAATAATTTAGACATTGTTCAATCTCCTGCTCCGGAAACCCGCGAAAGCGTCGCTCCCCCTGCGAATTCTCCTAGCGTTGATCAGATCATTGCAGAAGAACCTCTTCACGATCAGAAAGAACATACTGCACAAACGCAACTCTGTAAGTTTACTAGGATTCGTCGTCCAGCCGTCAAGTTTAGTTTCCTCATGGAGGAACATGATGATGTGGAGATCCCGAACAAGGAAGAACCTAAGACTTATACTGAAGCGATGTCAGACATCAATTCAGGAAAGTGACTAGAAGCCATGAAATCTGAGATGGACTCAATGTATACAAATCAAGTCTGGGACTTGGTGAAATTTTCTGAAGGAGTTAGTCCCATCGGTTGCAAATGGGTCTTCAAAAAGAAGACTGATGCAGATGGCAAGGTGCAAACCTACAAGCCTAGGTTGGTGGCAAAAGGTTATAAGCAACACGAAGGCATTGACTGTGATGAGACTTTTTCACCTGTTGCAAAGATCAAGTCCATTCGAATTTTACTTGCTATAACTGCATACTATAATTATGTGATTTGGCAGATGAATGTCAAAATGGCTTTCCTTAATGGAAATCTTGACGAGAAAGTATTTATGACACAGCCAGAAAATTTTGTATCCAAGATGCAAAGATCCATTATGGATTAAAGCAAGATTCTAGGAGTTTGAATATCTGTTTCGACAAAGCTATCAAATCGTTTAACTTTGTCATAATTGCGGAAGATCTACATTTATCATAAATATTTTAGGGATAAGATTATTTTCATTATCATATATGTTGATGACATATTGATTTTGAGAAACAGTATTCCACTAATGCAATCCGTGAAGGATTGATTGTCCAAGACCTTTATGATAAAGGACTTGGGTGAAGCCTGCTACATCCTTGGCATAATGATTTACAGAGATAGATCTAGCAGGATGTTGGGGCTGTCACAGTCCACGTACATAGAAAAGGTACATAAGCGTTTCAAAATGGAAGACTCTAAGAGAGGCTTTCTACCAGCAAATCATGAGATTAAGCTGTCAAAGAAGGATTGTCCTTCTGAAGAAGAAAAAATAGAGTACATGAAAGGTATCCCCTACGCATCTGCGATTGGATCAATCATGTACGTCATGACTTGAACTAGACTCGATGTGGCATACGCTATCAGCATCACTGGTAAATTCTAGAAGAACCCAAGTGAACCTCACTGGGTTGCTATTAAGAACATTCTGAAGTATCTTAGACGAACTAAAGAATATTTCTTAGTCTATGGCGGACAGCCAGAACTTGTGGAATTGAGTTTACTGATGCCAGTTTCATAACTGACCTTGATGACTTTAAGTCACAATTGGGATATGCCTTTATGCTCAATGGCGGAACCGTGAGCTGGAATAGTTCCAAGCAAGATATGATTATGGATTCAACAACCGAGGTTGAGTACATAGCTGTATCAGAAGTTGCGAAGGAGGCTGTCTGGATTTTAGAGTTCTCGAAAGAACTAGGGGTAGTTCCGAGTGCCAGTTTTCCAATAAAGACGTATTGTGATAATACTGGTGCAGTTTCATAAGCAAAGAAACCAAGATCCAACAACAGAAACAAGCATGTACAAAGGTGCTATCACTTGATCCGAGAGATTATAGCGATAAAGGAAATATAATTAGAACATATCCCCACCGAGGATAACCTGGCTGAATTTTAGAGTTCTCAAAAGAACTAGGGGTAGTTCCGAGTGACAGTTTTTCAATAAAAATATATTGTGATAATATTGGTGTGATTGCACAAGAAAAGAAACCAAGATCCAACAACAGAAATAAGCACGTACACAGGCGCTATCACTTGATCCGAGATATCATAGCGAGAAAGGAAATAGAATTAGAACGTATCCCCACAGAGGATAACCTGGCTGATCCTTTCACCAAATCGCTGAGTGTTCAAAAGTACACTAGACACTTTGAGAATCTAGGTGTTAGACACATGGGTGATTGGCACTAGGCCAAGTGGGAGATCGTTAGTATATATGTCCTAGAGACAATCCTAGTAAGGACATTGTACTTGGTCACATTCAATTATTTCGTATTATTGATTTTTAATACTCGGCATTACACTTATTAAATATAATGTTTGATTGTTTGCGTATATTCATGTTAGTGTTCTCATGAACTAATGTTGTCATTGAGAATGTGAGATCTCAGATGACCATGAACATGGTTGATGAGTGTGAAAACACTCTATCATCTATGTATGTTTTAGTGTTAGTTTTTCGTTGTTTCTAGTATTTTTGTTTGTTATGTATTGATATAATGTCATATTTCTTGCTTTGAATATTTTAGTGTAGTTCTTGTGATTTTTATTGCATTTTGTTCGTGTTTATTGCTAGGAGACTTTGTGGAGATGCGAGCAGGATATTGGTGCACCTTGGATCGTGACAAAGATGATTGGATCAGCCGTGAAGAATGGTGCACGATCGGAACCTCGACGACATTGGGCAGACTGACTTCGAGCGACTCAAATTAAGATAACTTTCGCATACAAAGTCTGATGGAGACGAGTGAGGAGGTTCTGAAAAGAAGACATCTGTGGCTACAACTTTGTCTCTAATGGTCTTCTTCATATTCGGAGTCTAAAAGGGTGAAAAACACGTCCAAAGTCAAGCTTCAAATCTGAGAACTGCCTAGCCGAGATGGGCCAAAATTCATAAACCATTTTGGGCCCATTTCGGGATTGTCCATGGCTTTACTTTGCTGGAACTTTAGAAATAGTTTGGTTAGTTTAAGTTGGGAATTTTTGTATAAATAGCCATTGACTTTCCTTGCAAGCCAACTTAGAACTCTTAGAACTTAGATATTTTCCTAAACTCACTCACCCACTCCACTCACTTTTCTTTTTAGAAGAGAACTTGGCTCACCATTGTTGGAGCTTGTAGAGATCTTGAAGGAGAACTTTTGGAAGCTTTGAAGATCATCTTGAGCTTTCTTTAACCCTCTCTTTTATGTTCATGGTTTACTTGATTTATTTAATGGATGTATTTAGTTGTGTAGTTGATACGTGTGAGTAGTTGATAAGTGGGTTTGGTGCCTTGAAGGCATCTATTTAGCCTATGGTTTAGTGGGGTTAAAATGCTAAAGTTTATAAACTAGTTAATGAGTTTAATGATTAATCTTGCTTGATCACCTTGATTATGAACGTAATTAATGCTAATCACCGGTAGAGGTTAGGATTAATAGACCATTTAACTAGTTAATTAGTTACCTTTTGATGAGGGATATCATGAAGTGGTTAGTTGTCCAAAGGGTGATGGTTATAATTAGTAATTAGTTAGATTAGGTGGCTAATTAGTTACGGGAGTACAATTAGTTCAACTAAACTTAATTAATGATCGATTTAGACTAATTAATGGCAGGAGTGTTGATTAGTTATTTTAGAAACACCCGGACCATAACACGAACTTAATAAATCCATAGGCCATTTGGTTATCTAGGTGTCATTGGTATCAAACCCACTCTTTCCTTTATTGTCAAAATCATCTTTTAGTTTAGTCATTGTAGTAACCAACTCGTGTTTGGAATTGACAAATCTATTACTTGTAGTCCTAAACTAGTGGTCGAGTCGTATTTGTGGCCTGGAACTTAGTCCTTGTGGGACGACGATCCCTTATTTACTCTTTATTGTAAGGAGGGGTGAAAATCCTTCCTTTCAATGGTTCTTAAATAACCATAATTAATGATCATCGAGAATGGGATATCAATAATGCAATTGAGATTGGTGTGTGATCTGCATAATATCCTTAGATGATGTACTGGTTCTCACAACTACGAGATACTAGGTGTTTCAAGATGGATGCACAGATACAGAATGAAGTCAATATGCACGACATGTACGGAATGATGGACTTTGACCATAACCAACGCTTGCACTCCTGACGGAGTAGATACAGCATGTGTTAGGTACATCACGAAGTGCATGTCCGTGATAGTTGAGCCAAGAATAAGATTCATTCCTCAAATAGACTTGGAGAGAATACTTGTATTCTCATAACTAATTGGATTGTTAGTCATTGGCTAATGCACGTCACTTTTGGAATGGTGTCTAAAGTGACAATATGATCAATTAGTAGAATGAGATAATATGATTAAGTTATTTGAACAAACACTTAATCATGTTCAAGACTTAATTGAGTATTCGCGAATGAAAGGACTGTATCACTGTGAGCTTCACATTAAAGTAGTTGCAGTATCCTCGCAAAGTACCTCATGTGTTGAGATTGTCTGATCTATTGTCTAGGGTTCGACCAAGACCATTAGTTCGACTAATCGCTTGACATGTGAAGGTCTATGTGTCACACAACAAGTAGTCTTAGTTTAGGAATTGAGGTTGATTAGATTAAATTCTGATTTGATCAAGAATATTTAATATATAAAAAATATTATAATTCTATTAGATAGAATTATAATTATTTAATTATATTAGATTTGATTAATATATATATATATATAAACTAATTAAATGTTGGATAGATCAAGAAAATGTTAATTGGGCCTCAAGGCCCAAATTAAAGTTGGAGCGGCCAAGGGCTTACTGCCTTGGTGCTTACGTAGACCAAGGGCTTACTGCCTTTGCCTTGGTGTCCACGTAAGACACTCCTAGTTGGGAGTTGTCTTGGCTGTTTGTTTTTATATATAAATATAGGTATTGTCTAGTGTAAAAGGTTGCGACTTAATAAACTTAGACATACAATATTTCTCTAGTTATCTTTGGCAAAGAATTCTCCTAGCAAATTTTTGAAGATTTCAATTTGTAGATTAGGACTACGTGGATTCCATAGTTGAGGATTCGATATACAATGCACTCTAAGAATTTTCTAAAGATATTTTATGTTATACTGCCATGATCAGATTCGTGTCGGTGAAAATTTTAGAGTAGGTACCTTGAGCTTCCTTCCGGACGCATCCTTTCCGTCCCTCAAGTTCATGCCACCACCGGGTCCTGCAACGGTACAACAACATTCAAGACACCCACCCACATCTCTCTATTAGGATGAGAACACATGCTCCAATATCAGATACAAATATACCAGAAAAGGTCGCACGAAACAAGTAGAAAAGGGTACTCGAAGAAGCATATAACCAGTAATTATAAAATCTTAAGTTGGATACGATGATACTGAAATGATACGTTTTTTAATATTAAAATGAACTAAAATGGTACGTTTGAGAGGACGTGCTGGGATACCACATCAATTTTTACGCCTTTAAACAGATTCGCAAAAGGATTATATACTCATCCTAATTCTTTCCCCTAACATTCATGTCCCATGCATAAACCAAACAAAAGAAAAGGATACTCGAAGAAACATTCATAACCCATCGTATATATTTTTTGAATCTCTATATTTAGAGTCGAGCATCATAGAATTAAGATAACTCTCCGAAAAATACTTTTTACATTCTTAAAATTTAAATGAATCTAAGTTGGACCAACTCCTATTAACCCATCATTTATTTGAGTGGATCGAGATAGAAAGTAAAAAAGAAATACCATAAGGAGTGTCGGTCTTGATTTTCTTGCCACTGGCCACGATCACGAGTGATCTCCGCGAGAGGGAGGGGACGCCACTCACAGACGGCCTCTCCATGTTGAAGACGGCGGGCTTAAGGCCGACCGAAGACATAACTGACGAGGTTGCCATTAATTTGGTGGTCCTGGTTTCCAAGCTATTTTAGACAGAACACTGTACTCTCTGTCTCTTATAGGCTTCAAGGGAGGGTTGTGTGGCGTTGATAATAAGTAATCTGGAAGGTAGCGAAGACACCTGATGTCGATGTCGCCAAGTGGCATTGGCTGTGTGGCGTGGAGAATTCTGGATATGGTTGCGATATCTTATCCATGGATAATGGATGAGTTAGCTGTCTGAGGTGGAGGGATTCACTTGCTGTCGCAATTTTCTAGAATGGTATGCAATATTTTGGTTTAGTAGACTAATCTAAATTTTTATGTTCGATTATGATATAATTATTGAAATGTGACAAAATTTTTAATAAATATTAGTTTTAGGTCGATTTATCTAACTTGAAATGTTCTATAAAATTTTTGAAATATAAACAGAAGTATTTAACACAGTTGATTTTGTAATTAAGAAACTAGGATATTCCTTCTTCTTTTGACAAACGATCTAGGATTGAACCCTTACAAATTATTGAATTTCATGATCAGAAAATTATTTTGTATAGATCAAATTAGTGTGATTATGGTTCAAAAATGGTTCACTAAAGTTAATAAACTATTGATTTCCGGTCCATCAAAAGGAGGATAAAATGATGAAGATGCGTCCTATTTTGGTAAAATTTTTAGATTTGTACCCATATTGAATATTTTGTTAATTTGTTTTAACTTTTTTAAAAGTCCCAATTTAAGTCGGTTGGGACACGGAGAACTTGACCTCAAGCTTTATACGACCATTTATACCATCTAATCTTCCAATATCTAGCATGTATAAAGTAGCTTTTAAAATAATAGATACGAAAATAGTATCCTTAATGTTTTCAAGAACCAGAAAAATTCTTCAACACTTTCTTAGTCCTAGAAGATATTGGAGTAGACTAACCGAACAAATATGAGTCTCATAAGTCGACTCCCTCCGTATTTCTTTATTTTTAAAAGATGAAATAGAATAACTCTGTCGTTATGATCTGTATTGTGAATGGACTTGTATTTCTTTTGGGTTTTAGATAAAGAAAGAAGAATTATCAATAATGAATTTATTTTTTTTGGGAAAAAGTATCAATAATTAATTTATTAGAATATCGATATCTAATCAATATTCAAACAACATGGTCGGTAACTTTTGTAAGTCGACTCTAACATCAAACCACAATCAAGATCAAATTTCAAAAAAAAATTACTAGTATTTGAACGAGTACAGAAATATGTAGAAACATCGTATCACATACTAACTCAGTATACATTATCTGAAGCAAACTCTGTATACATACTTCACACAAAGAAAACAGCAATATATCAGGCCAAGAACCTTGGCTATTTGTTTTATTCATCGATCATATAAAGATCGCGGACATCACGCCACTAAGTTATTGGCAGCAATATCACTATTGCGGGAGTTTTTTTTTTCCCCTATAATCCTCCATTATCCGTCACAATATCTATATACAACAGCTAATCCGGAGTTAAACACTCTCGGGTTATATTAAGATGTGATTTTATGTATGTATCTATATAGCAGTAGAAAGATGATCACCAACTCAGCTGAATTGTTGGGGACAATATGATCATTATTGTTGGGGACAATAACTATGTACAACAGCTAATCCAAAGTTAAACACTCTCAGGTTTTATTAGGATGTGATTTTATGTATGTATGTATATAGCAGTAGAAAGATGATCACCACCTCAGCTGAATTGTTGGGGACAATGTGATCATTATTGGGGGAGCTTGTTGAGCTTGCAATACGCGTAGTCCGCGTACTTCTTCCCCTTGTACACGGAGGCCTCCCCGTCCTTGACAAGCTTCGGGTGAGGCCCGACGACGAACTCCTGAGGCGGCTCCAAGAACACAGGCCACGACATCCTCGTCGAGTCTTTGTTGACGGTCGACCTGTGAAGAACGCTCTTGTACCTCCCATTGCTAACGATCATCAGCTGGTCGCCAATGTGGATGAACAGGGCATTCGGTACGTGACTCACCTCGTACCATTTCCCGTCATTCGAAGCCTGCAGGCCCTGCACTTCGTTGGGGACGTTGATGGTGATAGCCGACATGTCGGTATGGGCCGGGACCCCGAGAGCCAGGTCCGGCCTCGGACATGGCGGGTAGTAGTTGATCTTGAGCAAGTACTCCAGTTGATCGCCTCCGACCGACTCCCTCAGCTCGTTTTCTTCCAGCCCTAACCCTAATGACAAGTTTTTGAATAGCTTGTTTGCAACTCCGTGGAGGTACTTGGCGTACTCCTCGTTTACCTGAAAAATTTTATCATCAGGCTACGGTATCAACCCACTCTGATGGAATTTCGACAATTATTTGGTTTACCTCTTTATATGTAGGCGGGTTCTTTGGCCAGAACCGGTAGTTAATGACGGAAGGAGGCCAAATCTTATGGAACAAATGATCAACCCAACCTAGTTTCTTCCCTTCATCTTCCTTCGGGAGAAGCGTTGACCCATAGCCTTCCAAGGACCCCGGAGGCTTCGCGTACGTCTCCTTCTCCTCCTGAGGGAGCTCAAAGAACTCCTTCCCTACGGATTGCAGCCTGCGTATCAGCTCCTCGGGTATCCCGTGGTTCACCACCTGGAACATCCCGTGTTTCTGGCTCGCCTCTACAATGGAACTTCGGATCCTTCCCTCGTCCGAGTCGCTCAGGTCGATGACCGGGATGTCGAGCTTCTCCCCCGTCACGGTGGTGGCCGCCGGCTGCTCGTCCTCCGGCCTTATGAAGGCATCCGGTATTGCGTCTTTGACCGTTGAGGAAACGCCTTGAACCCTTGTGAGCTGCATTGTACGGACTTTTCTCTCTCTTTGTTAGATAGCTTTTGTCTCAAGTTTCTCTAATTGGATTGGAAATAAGGAGTGTGAGAAAGAGGTTTATAAAGGAAAGAAAGGAAGGTCCACCCAAAAAAAATTCTTCACAAATATAATTTATTTGTAATAGTAACAAGAATATTTGTATCATTCAATAAAAATGAAACATGAAATATCAACCATTAATTACGGAGGGACCATCATAAAAGGAGACTACAAACACAGACAATCTCCACCATTTACACAACCGAAAGTCCCGGTTAGTCCTCTAAATAAAGCTTCTATTATAAGCATCGGTAACCATTCCAAAGAATAATCGAACCAGAACGAATGTCTCAGAACCTTTACACTTGCTATGCCCCCCAAGATAATCACAAATTTGGATAAAAAATAATCGAAAACTCTATTTACGTCTCACATCCAACTACTTTAAGTACAATCGATCCAGCACTAATATCGGATTGTCTTAGTACAAAAAATTCAGAGCGTGGTTCGACCGGTGACTGCAATTTAACTAATCTAACCGGCAATTGTCTAGAACAAATTATCCAAACTTTTTTTTTAATTTTGTTAGAGTATATTTGATTAAATTATAATTTAAAACTTGATAAGTTCTGGAAGATATTTTAATTATTTATATTTTATATAAATAATTTTTTATAAAAAATGTCCGATGATCGAATTGGACGAATCAATCAGACAAGAAAATGGAGAAAATTCAGGTTAAATCCCACTCCATTTTTTAAAACAAAGAGTACGAGTATGACGCCTTTGGATCGGGTCCGGAGTGAAGGCCCACTCCGGAACGTTTGGTGACAATGACATGTCCCTGTTACAACAATGACATGCTCCGGTTACCGATAATGACATGTCGGTTATCTGGTTGGATCCCCTGCCACGCTCGTACTTTTGTCATTTTTGTCCATGTTTTTTAACTTATTTACAAAAATGACACATCTTGTCTTTTAGTCAAAACGATTTGGAAAAAGGGCCTTCCACACCCAATCCAAACCCGAGTATGACGCATGGACTATGAGTTAACCTTCTCTATTCTTTTGGTTGACACACTTAAAAACCCTCATTTTTGATACATGTAACAAAAATCAATACTTAAAAAGAAGACCAAACAAATAAAATTATGGTTAAATAGGGAGACCTTATAAAAGGGTGTAATTTATACTACACATCTTTGGGTATAACTGAGGGTTAAATATGGCTAACGAAATTTCAGGAGAAAAGGAAAACTCGTTTTTAGGTGACAAAGAACTATCCAAGAACTATCCAACATATTTATACGAGCCCGATTGGGTGCTGATAAGGCCCAGTTAATTAATTCACTCACTCCAATATTGATGAATAAAT